>CM060084.1:33476547-34676547 GCA_030533445.1 Cyprinodon diabolis | reverse complement strand
CAACAACGAACCCATGGTGGATCATGAATTGGAAAGTTGAAATAACAGTTTAACTATAGCTCACGCGAATTTCAATTGTGAAGTCCTCTCGTAATCTTAAATAATTTTTGTTGATTGCAGATGTGTCTAGTAGCTCCCATTGATTCTGCTTGTAAAGTGAGAGAATTGCATTAGGCTTACCACACAGGGACGTCACTGCAGGCATGAAACTCAGCAGAGTCAACCTGTCTCATTCATACAGCTTGTTCGAAGCAGGCTGACTGTTCAGGATTTATAGGTCTTATTTTCTTTATGTTTTTGAACATCGACAAAGCGTGCTTCCATGTCAAAATGAAACTATTGAAAATTCGTTTTGTGTTAGTTTTTCTTGATGTTTGGACTGATTTCCCTAGATAGGTTTTTAACTCAAGAATGTCTTCCGGCAGCAAATATTTGTATTTATTTATGTAAAGCTGTACCCACTAACCCCCTAAATCATTTTAGTGTTTTGTTTATAGAATACATAAAAGATGTAATTAAAATATTTTCCAAATAAAACATTCAGCAAAAAATTACAGTTGCAGGAAAACTGTATTTTAGTAAATCCAGTTTCTTGTTTAAAGTGGTTGTGACAACCTTTTATCATTTTATCATTGCATATATATATATATATATATATATATATATATATATATATATATATACTGCTCAAACAAATAACAGGAACACTCAAATACCACATCCTAGATCTAAATGAATAGAATATTCTCCCTGAATACTTTGTTCTGTACAAAGTTAGAGCTACAGTGTGTAATTTTCAGCGACATCTAAAGTCCAGACTGCAGACCGCAGCAACATGAACATCTCCCCCCACCGCTTCTCCCCCCCGACAGTACGGCGAGCGTTACGGGACAAAATGTCTTCCACGACGTCAGCATCACCTACCTTCTCAAGTGATGAGGTTGGTTGACATAGATAATTTTACAGATAGTATTTTTTTAGTCTGTGTGTTCAGTACCGTCTCAGTTCATCTCTCTCAACTTGCCGTAGTTACTTTCGAGCGTAATGGGCAATCTCGCAATCGCTAGTTTGTTGGCTCTGCGCTGCCGTAGCGCAAAGATGTCTGCCTGCATGGCTGCGAGACCCGCTCCTATGTAATTAAAAATAACGAATTCTAAGGCAACGCAAATATTAAGGTTAAGAGGCTGAGCTCGTAGATGATGATAAATAACATAGTTATGTATAATATATTACATTTCTGACTGTATATCCCTGTAATTATTACACACTGTAGCTTTAAATGTGCTGACAGTGAAAAAACACAAAAACCATCAATGGAAATCAATATTTATTAAAAAATGGAAGTGGAAAAACACGTCAAAATTAAGGCTCAGTATTGTGTGTGGCCTCCAAGTACCTGTATGACCTCCCTAAAATGCCTGGGCATGCTCCTGATTAGGTAGTGGATTGTGTCCTGAGGAATTTCCTCCCAGACATGGACCAAAGCAACTACCAACTCCTGGACAGTCTGTTGTTCAATGTGACATTGGTGGATGGATCGAGACATGATGTCCCAGCTTCAATGCTTTCATCTGCTGACACACTCAATCCACAGAAGGTCTAGCATTGTCTTGCATTAGGAGAAACCCAGGGCACACCGTACCAGCATGTGGTCTCACAAAGGGTCTGAGGATCTCATCTTGGTACCTAATGGCACTCAGGCTACCTCTGGCAAGCACGAGGAGAGCTGTGATTCCCTCCACATTACTGACCCACTGCCAGCGTATAGCAAATGGCTCTCCACAGTGTCTCCAGGCTCTGTCATGTCTGTCATACATGCTTAGTGTACCTGCTTTTTTGAGCAGTATAAAAGAGGGGAAGGAGAGGGAGAAGAAGAGAGAGCTGCTGCATCTGTAAGAAAACAAAATGCCACCCGTAGCATCTTCAACAGAAACAATGTTGGCATTCATTAATGCCTCTTATTGACAGACAAACTGGAAGAGAGATTAATTATCACAAAACTAGATACTGATTGCACAAAGGAAGGAAAAACTATAGTTAGTGGTGATGAACAGCACAGGCATCACAGTTATTTTTTATCACAATGCAGGTTAGTAAATGGGTGAACCATCCCAAGAGGGAGGGTGCGACACAATGCTCTTGAGAGCCAGGCCCTCCCATGTAGCACACCAGCATGGTTAAACATACTGAAGCCCCAACCAGGCATCCCTGGACCAGGAACCAAACAAATCCCTCCCACCATTCAGACTCCCCTCCCCCTAAACACACAAATGTGAACACATATATACAAATGTACACAGGCATACTCACACTTACCCCCATACATAAAATCAAACATAAAATCATCAACATGGATGTCTCTAGTTTCTTTTTCCTGATGTTGCAGTCACTTAGTATTGCTATGTCAACCACAGCGGCTTTCCTCGTCTTTTTTTGTGTCCACCACCACAATATATATATACTTACTACCTGAGAGATGAAGCAGAGTCAGAAGAAGAGCTTCAGCTGTATCGGATAACAGAACCAATGTTTAGGACACAGGTATGAATGTGTTGATGCTGCTTGCAGAGCTGAGCTGTGCCACATAGCACTAAAAATACAAATACTGGTGAAGCAGTACAGAGTAAACCAGAGATGGGGACTCGAGTTTGTGACTCGTACTCGAGTCGCACTTAAGTCGCATATTTAATTACTTCAGACTCGACTTAGACTTGCATTTGAAGGACTTCAGACTCGACTGAGACTCGTGATTTCCGACTTGTGAACAATATTTTATTCCAGTGTAAAAACACTTATTCAAGTGTTTTTTGTTTTACTAACTTGACTTATCGCTGCTCGCCTTACCCGCACACAGAAGAGGTAAAAAAAAAAAAAAGTAGCACTTGTGGCCAGTATGGCCCCACACTCAGTCGTTGACACAAGGGGGAGCAAACAACTCAAAGACCCAAACCGTGAAGCACTCAAGTTCAAGTGTTTTATTTATACAAAAAGCCACAGCAAAAGTGGCATAATAAAACAGTCCTTTTCTTCTCCTGATAAAACCTAAAATTCAAGAGTTTTCCTTAAAAATCAGAGGCTGGAAGTTGGGCTCCGCTTGTTATGCTGCTTCTGGTGCGAGTGATCGGCCTGCAGCACCCACTGGCTGATCCACAGCTGACTCTGCGGTGCCCCGGCACTGTTCCACTCCCTGGCGTGCCACGCCCCTTTCCAGACCGATCCAGCTAAAAAGAGAAGCAAGGAGAACGCCAGCATCCACGCGCTAAAACCCCGTCGGAAGACATATTCCTGTTTATGCTTTAAGCGCGGGGGAGCGCTACTTACAGCCGAGGTTCCTCCTCTGCCCTAATATTCCTTACTGGGCCATCTGTGCACCCTCCTGACGCACGGATCCCGGCATCACGTCCGTCTCTGTCATCTGCAGATTCTGTTCTCCTTCTCCTTTCCTTCAGACTCCTTTTATGTCGGCTTTAATCAGCCCTTGCTCACACCTGAGCGCAGCAATTACGCAGCGCAATTAATGCACTCCGCCTCCTCAGACAACTACTTCAGTCCAGTGCGCATGGATTGTCACAAGGGAAAAACAAACCAAAACAACCCAACATGCAGGAAAAATTCAAAAGTCTAAAATAAAGGAAAACAATCATATAAAAAAGAAACATCAAAACATGCAAAGCTCAAGAACAAAATACAAAGAAAAACAAATCATATCTTCCTCTCCAAACATGCAAAGCATAAAACTAACATTTAAATGAAAGAAAACCATAAATCATATTTTTCCCCGTGCAACACACTGACGTCACTGACGCAACAGTACGTGACATATAAGCCCGTGCGCATGCATGCATGAAACCCATACAGATATGGAAGCGATGATTACCCCCCCTGTTTCGGTGCCACCGTTCATAATAACCTTTGGCTAAGAAAACTTTACATAAGGCGGGAATAAAAGAGCAGCAAACTGCAGCTTCTTTCGAAAAAAACACACAATGCTTGGTCCACCACATCTAATTTTATCAGCCACAGTGCAGTGCAGGTGTACAGCCAGGGACATCACAGACATAAGGCAATAATTCAGGACCTTATTATTTCATGCAAACTCCCCTTGTCTTTGATCGACAAGCCCAGCTTTAAAAGCTTCATGGCAGTGGTAGAGGAGAAATATGTTGTAAATAATGTTGTAAATTGGCGCTAAATAAATAAACTGAATTGAATTGAAAATACTGCCCACCAAGTCATTAAGTTAAAAAAGTTATTGCCACAATCTTTCTTTTATAAAAGTATTGTTATTGTCCTGCTATTTGTTTAGGGTTTTTCTTTATCTCTTGTAGTTGCTAACCTCAAATGTATTAATAAAAGGCAGGATTGTGATTGTTTTTTTCCCACAGTCCTCATTTTCACTTAAAAATAAAAAAGCAGACATTTACTGCTAAAACTAGAAAAAGTTGTAACCACAAATGTCAGGTAAATACTGTAGGAAAATAGTTTTTTTTTTAAAGAAAAAAAAAACTAAAAATGCAAAATTTATCTGGAAAAATTTTTTTGCGTGTGTGCTTTTTTTAATTGTATTTTTTTTATTTAGCAGTTCAAGATAATGATCATTCCATAGATATAATAGTAACCTTTAAGCTATACCGTCTCAGTGACGGAGATGAAAACACAAGGAGAAACAAGCAAGCACGAAAATTATTGCACTTTTTTTAATTAATCAAGTGATTAGAATTTATTGTGCGATTAATTGATTATTGCGACAGGCCTTCTCAAGACTTGAGACTTGACTTGGACTTGAGCTCTCAAGACTTGAGACTTGACTTGGACTAGCAAAAAATGACTTGTGAACATGTCTGGAGTAAACTGATAATTTTAGGAATTGAAGACACAAGACATGATTTGTTTTTTTTATGTAAACCTTAGAATCCATTTTTTTTAATTAAAGAAAATTTAAAGGGGGGCTGTTTAACCGTTTTAAGTATGTTGAAGAATAGAATATATTCATCTTGACATACCTACACTCACCGGCCACTTTATTAGGTACACCTGTCCAACTGCTTGTTAACACTTAACTTCTAAGCAGCCAATCACATGGCGGCAACTCAGTGCATTTAGGCATGTAGACATGGTCAAGACAATCTCCTGCAGTTCAAACCGAGCATCAGTATGGGGAAGAAAGGTGATTTGAGTGACTTTGAATGTGGCATGATTGTTGGTGCCAGAAGGGCTGGTCTGAGTATTTCAGAAACTGCTGATCTACTGGGATTTTCACGCACAACCATCTCTAGGGTTTACAGAGAATGGTCCGAAAAAGAAAAAACATCCAGTGAGAGGCAGTTCTGTGGGCGGAAATGCCTTGTTGATGCCAGAGGTCAGAGGAGAATGGCCAGACTGGTTCGAGCTGATAGAAGGGCAACAGTGATTCAAATAACCACCCGTTACAACCAAGGTGGGCAGAAGAGCATCTCTGAACGCACAGTACGTCGAACTTTGAGGCAGATGGGCTACAGCAGCAGAAGACCACACCGGGTGCCACTCCTTTCAGCTAAGAACAGGAAACTGAGGCTACAATTTGCACAAGCTCATCGAAATTTGACAACAGAAGATTGCCTGGTCTGATGAGTCTCGATTTCTGCTGCGACATTCGGATGGTAGGGTCAGAATTTGGTGTCTACAACATGAAAGCATGGATCCATCCTGCCTTGTATCAACGGTTCAGGCTGGTGATGGTGGTGTCATGGTGTGGGGAATATTTTCTTGGCACTCTTTGGGCCCCTTGGTACCAATTGAGCATCGTTGCAACGCCACAGCCTACCTGAGTATTGTTGCTGACCATGTCCATCCCTTTATGACCACAATGTACCCAACTTCTGATGGCTACTTTCAGCAGGATAATGCGCCATGTCATAAAGCTGGAATCATCTCAGACTGGTTTCTTGAACATGACAATGAGTTCACTGTACTCAAATGGCCTCCACAGTCACCAGATCTCAATCCAATAGAGCATCTTTGGGATGTGGTGATGGAGATTCACATCATGGATGTGCAGCCGACAAATCTGCGGCAACTGTGTGATGCCATCATGTCAATATGGACCAAACTCCCTGAGGAATGCTTCCAGCACCTTGTTGAATCTATGCCACGAAGAATTGAGGCAGTTCTGAAGGCAAAAGGGGGTGCAACCCGTTACTAGCATGGGGTACCTAATAAAGTGGCCGGTGAGTGTACATGCTTTGTTCATACTATATAAAAACATGTATTTGTGTTATCCCTGTGTTACAGAACAAGCTTTCATAAGGAACATAAGGTTTCCGGTGGAGTCTCTAGTCTTCTAGAAAAAAATTTCATTACTAACAACAAGCTCTCTTCGAATAGACCAGACCATTTGTTTGCCAGTTTTACAGCTCTGCTCAAGGCAGCAGTTAACTTCACTCCAGAAAAGTAGTCCAGTGCTGTGGCATTCCTGCAACCATGCAGCAATGCACTGTTTTAACATATTAACACTGTTTTTTAAAAACCTACCATCTACCTTAACTGTTGTATGCGATAAATGATCATGGACTACCGTTTGATATTCACCTCCAGTTGACTTTGGACTGTCTTTTATTGCATCTTTAATCACAATTGAATGTAAAATTTGATTAAATGTTCTTTTTTTGTCATTTAAAAAGTGTTGCATAGGGACTTTAAATTTAAAACATCATTAAAGACCTGGTCCATAATACATTTGCCAAATCAGAGCCCAGAGCAAAGCAGAATATAGTCTGTAAGTTAAACACTGTGCACCATAATTACGACTATGTTAAGCTGCAACACTACAGTACTAACAAAGACCAATTAATTAATAACTTTGATAAGTGATACCTACTAAAATTGTTTAATCTCTTAATTCTTTGCTTTGTTCTTCTCTACACATTCATGTTCTTACTGAAAAAGAAAGTGAGAAACAAAAATTATAATGTAAATGTCAGGGTGTGGTGTTGGTTTGAGGAGCCAAATGCAGAGGCAAAGTTGGCAGAGGTGAATTTAAGTGAGTTAAATAAGATTCACAGGAGCTGAGGCAGGAATCAAAATCCAACAGAAATTTACAAACGAAGCAGATCCTGGGAGACATCAGGGGAAAACCAAACTCAAGGAGCCAGGGAGAGACAAGGAAAGCAGACGTTTGACAGTGTTTGACGAGGATCCAGCAAACAGGAACTGAAGAGGGAGCGCTTTTAAAGGGGACAGAGACAAAGAGAGGTCTAACGAGAGGATTAGAAACAGGTGAGGAACAGACCAGAAAACAGAGCTAGGGATAGAGGACACAAGAGGGCAGCAGAGGACAACAAATGGAAAACCAAGAAGACTGGAAATAACAAAATGATAATCAAATAACTAGGATAATGAAACATTGTGAGAAGAAAACTAAACACTAGAAATCAAGCAGTAAGGAAAGATAGAATACTAAAAAAGAAAAAACATAACAGAAACAGAAACCTAACAGTAAATAGATATTTTTCTGCAAAAACATCTTATCGCTCTTATCTCATCCACATTGCAAATGGAATGCCAGAAGCTTTAATAGGTATAATAACAAGAAAAAAAAACTATACACAAAATTTTAATTCCTCAGCAATAAAGCCTACCATCACAACATAAGGGATGTGTCTGCATACTACCTTTCACTATCACCTCAAAGCCGTTTATCTGCTCAGAGTTCTGAGCAAAGCCCGTTTCATCCTTTGGGGCCAGAGCCACCCCTTGCTTCTTCCATTGAAGTGTAGGTATATCCAGTCAAAACACAGGAGTAACAGGATAGAAGCAGCTGGGTGACTTAAAGGTATTAATGAAAAGAAACAATATAAAACTTACAAAAGAAACTGAAACTAGATTATCCAAAAAACTGTCTATAGCAGACATGACAGACTGATAAATAGCATTTTCTGGCATGGATCATATATAGAGAAATGAGAGACTGCAATGAAATTAGGTGGGAGGCATGAGTCTGAGACTGAGGGTGGGACCTAAGATATGAACCAAACTGAACAGAGATAGAGTTCAAGGAAAAAGTATATTCTTGATGAACATAACTAGAAATAAACAGTAAAACAAAACCGGGAATGAATAAGAAACCTAAGGAAATAAACAAATTAATCGCCACCTGGAGAATATAAACAGACTAATCATAGGTCAAAACAATAAAATAATAACAAACGCTGAAGGCAAATACAAAGAGTGAATTTATTTATAATTACTCTATTTTGCTGGAGTTAAGTCGCACTTTTTTGCATGTTTTGGCCCATCAATGTGACCTATACCCCTGAACAAATTATAAATGAAAATATACCAATAAGATTCTTAATTCATTTACCGTAATAAAACAATTTCATGTGACAGCTACTCCAGTTTTTTTTTTTTTCAAAATAGGCCATCGGAAAAGGAAGTGCAATGTATCATAATCACTGCAGTATGGCGGCCGTACTATAGGTCAAGCGGTCACGATCAATCAGAGAAGAGAATAAATTAATAAAAATTTGTTTTATTGGTAAGTTAGCAAGACAAGAGAAGGCCTGACCAAAAAGTACGCTATTGGCATATTGCATGTTTTTACAGCATTTTCAGCACCCTGAGGGATATGGTTGTTGTGGGTATTGACATCTGTTACAAAACCACATTCACATATTCTGTCAAAAAAATGCACTTAAGTTGACCTTGTTGCTTTCCTGAATTTTCATGTAAAGATAGTGTACTTGTATGTCCTTGCAACTTATAGCAACTTAGGTGACGCATTAGAGATGAAAGAATTGGAAGACCAAATGATGATACACTAAAGATAAAAAAAAAAATTACAAATAAAAGTGGAATCCAAATCAAAAATAAAACAATGAATGTTAGAGCAAAAGGGGTTCATTATATATGTCTTTTTTTGACGTTTCAGGTTAGAAGTGTCTAGGTGTTGTAGTTTTAGAGCTACTCCACTTGTAGTGTGACATGGACACTAAAAAAAGTTTATTGAAGTTTCACAACTCAGAGAAATGTATTACAAATCCCAGGCCTGGTTTTAATTATTCTACAAGTAGTTTAGAATATTCTAGTCCAGTTTAGATGTGCCTAGGTGTTGTAGTTTTTTAATTAGAGTGGATTAAAGATGATGAAGGTAGGGAAAATTAAAGTGGAATCGCCCTTTACTCATTTCCTGAAGCGGAAGCTGCAATCGGAAGCGAACTTCAGCTTCGTGGAAGAAATGAGGTCCAGGATCAATATGCGCCGCATCAGCCTCCTCCTCTGCCTTGGTTCCGAACCCCTTGGGTCAAGAAGTGATAACAGATGTCTCACTGTATTCTGAGTCCCAGCATATCCATGTTAAACACATTTATACGGTGGCCGGGAAGTGCAAACCAACAATACAAAATCTGAAACACTTTTACAAATCTTGAAACAACTTTGCATTTGAAAAAACAAATTTACAACAAACGAAACAATTTTACAAATAATAAAACAAATTTACATTTCAGAAAACACTTTTACAAATGACAAAATCCAACGGAAAGGGAGGGACTGTCTTCGAAGCTTACCCGGAAGTGATAACCGGAGAGTTCGTGCAAGATGGAAGCTAATCGAGTTGCATTTTACCCGTTTTGCGCCACTCATATGAGTCGTTTAACGCGGTTTTGTTTTTCCTGTGGTCGGTCCTTGGAGTTTTTAAATGGTACAGAACAGACGGAAGGACCAGATATGCTGCAGCAGTGCATACATTATTTTAATGAGTGTCACTCGTACGCTGTAATCGTAGACATGATGTCATGTTTACATGGTGTACACATCAGCTTGAGGTCTCTGAAAAGCAAACTGAATGATGCCGGTCTTGTGTGAAATTCTGTTTCCCTGTGAAAATCTGTTCCTCCTGTGTCGGGAGCGCGCATTGCTGCCAGAGAGGCGGATCTGACCATTTTCGAGGCACTCCTGATCATTTTTCAGTGAAAACAGCTCATATAATCATAACAACTTGGTAACATACAGTTTAATTGGTTGCTCTTTTTACAAATTTGTAAAATAAATACATTAACGAGGTCTTCTTAAGCTGTTTTGTATTGTTTTTTTAAACGCCAAGAAAATTGGTATTTCTCCAACTTTTGTCTTCAGCCTGATAGAAATAAACATCAGTCACCAAACAGATTTCCAACACGTAGTGTATTTTTAATTTTTCATTGCTGATATAAGAGGATGGAAACTGGCTGATTGCAGGGCACACAAATTAGAATTTCTGGTTAATCCCCTTCTAATGTGAAATATTACTGGATTAGGGACATTTCTAGTATAACATATCACCAGTGATTGTTTCGTTTGTTGTAATTTTCTTTTCTGAAATGTAAATTTGTTTTATGATTTGTAAAAGTGTTTAGTTTGTTGTAAATTTGTTTTTTCAAATGTAAAGTTGTTTCAAGATTTGTAAAAGTGTTACTACAGACTAAAGTCTACTTTTATACATTTATACAATATAACTATCACGTTTATACAATATAACTATCACGTTTATACAATATAATTATCACGTTTATACAATATAACTATCACGTTTATACAATATAACTATCACGTTTATACAATATAACTATCACATTTATACAATATAATTATCACGTTTATACAATATAATGAGCAAAAATGAATTTTTTCAAGTGACAGCAACACGCTTCCGTAGTTTTTGGACCTTAACTACTTCTGCATACTTTGTGCTATTTCAACCATTCAAATTTCTAATTATTCAGCTAATTATGGACATGACGCTTTTGTCTTTTGGTATTTATACCTCATAAACTAAATTATTAAGTGTTTTACTGCTTTTTCTTTTCTTTTTTTCCCAAGAGAAATGAATTGGATTTTCCAAAAATTATCTTAAAACTTCTGCTACTTTGCCCTTTACTTTCAGCCACAAACCCCATTCAACTTTTAAGACGTTTCTGTAACCTTCTGCTATTAGTGTTTAACTCAGTTTTTTGCTCTCTTTTACAGTTTTGCTTCAGTGATGCTTCAAACTTTTTAATAAGTTTTTACAGATTTTTGGTTTTATAACTCAAAGACTGATTGTTTGTTGCACTAGAGTGGCAGACTCTAGCATTTACAAACCCATTACTCAGGGCAAACAAATTCTTATTTGAATTTCTTTCAGTATTCAGGAAATGTAATCCTCATTGGTGTTGGATTTACAGTTTCCAGCAATTTAGATAGAAATAGAAATCAGATGGGAGAGTTTCCCAAAGTCACAGCTGGAAATCCTAAAGGACACCTTTTCGAATTGCCACTTTCCTAGATCATTTCATGTAAAAAGATGAGAGATGGCACTGATCATCTTCAGACCTTTCTAGCAAACAGAATGCAGGTATTTTTTCAGTATCATCTACGGTTTGGCCATGCAGCTGGGTTGTTCTGGTTTATCGAAATTTTCATTCTGTGAAAAAGCCTCAGACTAAAGTATTTTAAAACAACCCCAATTTTTAAATTGCCAGCATGGCCACATAATCTTTTGTAGAAATGTGAAAGATGGCATATTTGTTTATCAAATCCTACAAATTTCTACGGTCTAAGAATTATTACTGCATATGTTATACTAGGGCTGGGCGATAATTCAATAACGATATATATCGATCGACAGACGTGTGGCGCAATAGAAAAAAAGAGGGTCGATAAAAGTTCGATAAAAAAGAAACGCAGTTTTCCTTCCTTCTCATTGTAGCCTAGCATGTAGGTTTATGCTAGTCACTGCTTCCTCCCAACCAATCACAATCCCGGACCCAGGCATGCCGTCACCAAGCGCCGCCCTCTCAAACCACAACACAGAGCACATGAAGATGTCGCAGCAAGGAGAGGCGGAGGAAATTGTTTCCAAGAAGGGTTTTTGTAGTTCGGCAGTCTGGCAGTATTTCGGTCATGGCAAGTCGGACCAAAAACAAACCACAGTCATCTGTAAAATGTGTAGGGAAGCAGTGAAAACCAAGTCTGATAACACAACCAACTCTTTATTTTTATTTTTTTATCATCTCAGCCGCTCACACCTGCTGGAGTACGAGCTGTGTAGGCCCCGCCGCGACTCTCCTCCGAGGAATCTTCGGGAATTTCGGGAAAATATATATATATTTTCAGTTCTGGGCAGTTTCCCACGTAGTTCTAACTATTAAGATAAAAATACTGAGGGGCCAGAAACTTCACAGTAACTCAGGTTAAAGCAGGAAACGGGGGCGGCGGTGGGGGGGGGGCATTTATTTATTTGTTATATTTATTTTGGTCACTTTTCTGGTCACTTTAGTTTATTCTTTGTCAGTATTTAATAACATAACCCAGGTCTCTCAAGTTATTTTTCTTTAAAACAATTCTGTTATGGTTAAAAAAGTTGGTTAAATAAAGATTTAATTCGAAGTCTGTGTTTTTTATTAAAATTAAATCATTTAGCAATATTATAAAAAGTCCAGGCAGAGCTGCACATAAAATATGGTTTCAAATCTTTTCAATAATTATCGATATCGATCAATATGCATTTTTTTTTTATCGATAAGCTTTTTTTCTATATCGCCCAGCCCTATGTTATACTTAATTTATTAATCATAGCAAAACCCATTTTTCATAGGATATTGCTGCTAATCTTCCCTGTGGTGCATTCAAGGGTTGTGACAGGATTTTTATTTTTGTTTAAAACAATTTTACAAATTTAAATCTGACCCTTTGTCAGATAAATTAATATACTTAGATTAGAAATTTTAGATATTTTAAGATTAACAATATAACTTTTAACCTTTATACAAATATTTGGTTTTCCACTTATTTTATTTGTCTCTCTATAAAAGGAAAAGGGATTTTTTTTTTCCATCCATATCTGAAGAAACTTGCTATTTCACCTGAAAATGATCAATTTGAGACAGAGAGTAAGTAAATGAAAAGCTTTTAAGAGAAAAGATAGATTTACTTCATGCTAATGTTCTGCTTGCACCAAGTTTTAATGTAAATTTTAGAGGCAAATCTGCAGGAAAACCTCGTCTATTTTTTTTTATCTTAACCTCAATAAATAAAAAATTTTGTCTGTTCTCACCGCTACAGAGGCAAGGGTTTGCACATCACTAACCAGAGTAAAGATATAAACATATAAATATTGGATCGTGCTCTTCCAGATAAAATACTTCCATATTTTAAATTAGTTTATTTTGTCCAAAGTTGTCTAAATGCACTGTATGCATTTTCAGTAGGGATGTATGTTAACCGGGTTATGGAGATGTCGTTAATAAGCTTCCTTTAACAGATTTCCAGGAAGTGCTTTTGGAAACTTTCGGTTAAAAAAAGAAGATTAATATGGGGCGACGGCAACATGTATGAGGCAGACCTGTTCAGCCTGTGGGCTTAAATGACATTTGGTCCTAGATTAGATGGCTTTTAAGCAGTATTTCAGCACTGGGTTTTTGTCAAAGGTTGCACAGCATCCAAGCCAAACTTCAGATGTCTGAAAGATAAGCTGCTGTTTCCACTCTTGTGGATTTAACAGCTGAAAAGAGGAGAAACAATGTCCTTTTGTTTTCATGGAGAAAAGGGAGTTAAATGTCAGGGAAAATATAATATGCAGGTATGACAAACACATTAGTCAATCTGAGGGCTCTAAGGAAAATATTGACTCATTCAATCTCCATCTGGAACAAATAATGTTCAAAATGGCTCCCATAGCGCATTGTTTAATCTTTAGAATATAATGTTTAATACTTGGAGTCAGGCTAATTCAAACTGTGACTCACTGCTAAAGTGAAGCCTTCTCATCTTAAGGGAGGAAGTTTGTTCATGTTTGTATCACCTCTCATCTGATCTCATCTGAGCCGTATTAACTTTTCATACATCAGGCTAGATCGTTCATCCCTAAAGTGTTTAAAAACAGTTCAGAATGCAGCAGCCCATCTTTTAACAGTTAAAAAGTGACATGAAAACATTATTCTATTATTGAAATCTCCTCATTGGCATCCTGACTGTCTCATATGTCACCTTAGGTCACATCAGCTCCTTTGCTTAATTGTCTCTTAACATTGTTGAACAACAATATTTTCATATTAAGAGGGGTCTTTGCTGAGCTATTGGATTATAATGTGGTTCCAGATTATATGACATTTGGATGCTACATTATTAATGTTATTATTCTTAAATGTCATAGAAACTTGTGAGAGACTAAGCAAAGTATAAGACAATCCTGCAGAGAAAAAAACTACTTGATGCAACTGGCTAGGATTTAATTAGGTAAGTATTTTATTTCACAAATTGGCATTTAATGGTTGTGTACTTTTGACAGTATGTCATGACAGGAATTATATATTACTGAGGAATGCTCTAAATTAGTTAAGTTGCATTTCAATTAAATTTTGTATAGTGCCAATTCACAACACATGTAATCTCGTGACATACATTAATGAACATGCAATTTAGTTATTAAGAAACATTATTGCATATTAGAATGCATAAGGAGGAGATAAGGATTTGGTTTATGAAAGTGGTCTATCCAAATAAATCAGAAGCGGTCCTGGTCACCCCTTGCAATAAATTGAACTCTTTTTAACAGAAGAGCAGCAGTAGCAGGGTTCCCTAGTATTTTAGCGGTAATAGTCAGATTTATTCTAGCTCCCCGATATCATTTGCTCTTAGTAGCCACGTTTTTTATTTTTTATTTTTTTTTTGTAGCTTTCAGCCTACTGAGCCATCAAACTTTGATTGTTTCAATTTGTAGAATCATACCACAGTAGAAGGGATTATTTCATTTTCAGAGCTACATTCCTCCAAAGCACGTCAATGACAGAGCTGAGACAGACAGAACTCCCTTATTGGGCCATCTGTATCTACAGTATTAACATATATGCCAACAGTTAGCTTTAAGTTATGTCATTGCCGAGATTTATAACTAATCTATTGTTAATCCAGAAGCTTTACTCAACCTTTCATGTTGCGCTCAATGATTTGTATTTAGAACTAGCTTAACGCATAGCTTAGATTGTAGCATCACACATACCTGTTACCACTATGCAGGTAACACTTTAAGTTATCAATATTTTAGTATAAATTTTTTCTTATATATTGACAGCTAAAATACTCACAATTTTAGCACAAATTTAAGTGCAGAATATGCATGCTCTCTGCTCGCAGCCAATCTCCTTTGGGAGTTTGTAAATAAGTCTTGAAGAAAAAAACCTTAATCAAATTTATTTAATGATCAAGTCACTTGAATTAGTTTATCGTTGAATTACTTTGCCTTCTATCTTGCAAACGTCACGGTTAAAACACTATAAAATGGATAACTTGAGAAATAAGGAAACACTTTAAAATCAAATTTGATTTACTCTGTATCTTTAAATATAAAATTATTACTTTAGTAATCATAAATCCAAAAATATATTGAAATTTAATGTAATGTCATTATATGTAATATTATATCATATTTAATAGCATATTTAAAACTGAAATTTGAGGATCTTATTCTCTTTAAATATGTAAGAAAGGACAATCCCAACTTGACTTACTGGCCACTCAATAGTTTACTTGTGTGAGTTTGACTTCTAAGTCAAAAGTCACACTCTCACAGGTAGATGGTAGTTGACACAAAACATAGAGCACACACATAATACAGCATAGGTATGCTCAGTGGGGGTATAGTGACATGGGTGTGGCATTGACTGGCATTAAGTCCTGCTCTCCTAGAATTGTTTTAAAATATTTTTGAATTATCAACAAAAACATTGTTATTCCATGATAATGTCATACATCATTGAAAATATTAATAGTATTTCTGCACTAAGAATTTACATTACCATTTCTTAACATCTTTTTTTTTTCTAACCACCCTTGAGTATTTTTTGTGTTTACTCTACCCCTCTCTGGCTCTGAGCAGTGTCTTGGTTGTGCCAGACCCTTTACTGTAAAACATTCCTTGAAATGAAAAGCTAGAGAAAAGATGCAGGTAGCTACAGGAACAATCTCCAAAATATCTAAACCATCCTGTAAATGCTCCAAGAAATCAACGGCAGCATTAAAATTACCACTTATGATTGTTCTTAGCATTGTTTACTATTCTTGTTTCATTGCTGTGACCTTCCTACAGGCATTGTCATCGTCAAAGAGTGCTTTACCATACTGCCTAGGTTTGTTTTCCCCAATTTTATGCAATGAATGCCTGCACACTGAGCAGACTTAAATGTTGTCAGTCAGTAGAATACAATAAAGCCATTGTTGGTGTATTCAGTATGATTAGGCTACTATTAAAATGATGGTAAATGTCAAGACCAACTAGCATAGTTTCATGTGCTGCTGTCACTAGGCATTATCTACCCAGCCATGACATGCACAAATACAAAGAATGTCCAAAGTGATAAAGGGAGCCATTAAACAAGTCCAGAACAAAAGTCCTGCTGACCTCCATCTCTGAATCCAATGTCAAAGCTAAGTTTCACTCTGTGTGGAAAAAAGGTGACATTCGAAGAAATTGAAATGTTCTTTTAATCCCAACAGTCTAACCCTTGCTTGTAAACATCTATTATGAACTGACAACTTAGTTTATAACGATTCTCTGCTTGTGTGGTCAAATTTACACTCACAGGAGAATGTAAAGGGCAGTTACTGGGCTAGATTCTCTCAAGCACAGAAATGATTACGATAAGCAAGAGGCTTTACATGTTGCTCATATAGTCAACCTCTGTAATCATGATTAACAGTTCTCGAGACTAATATCTTGCACAGGTTGCACGTGTGTGCCTAGATTATATATATATACACTCACCGGCCACTTTATTAGGTACACATGTCCAACTGCTCGTTTACACTTAATTTCTAAGCAGCCAATCACATGGCGGCAACTCAGTGCATTTAGGCATGTAGACATGGTCAAGACAATCTCCTGCAGTTCAAACCGAGCATCAGTATGGGGAAGAAAGGTGATTTGAGTGACTTTGAACGTGGCATGATTGTTGGTGCCAGAAGGGCTGGTCTGAGTATTTCAGAAACTGCTGATCTACTGGGATTTTCACGCACAACCATCTCTAGGGTTTACAGAGAATGGTCCGAAAAAGAAAAGACATCTAGTGAGCGGCAGTTCTGTGGGCGGAAATGCCTTGTTGATGCCAGAGGTCAGAGGAGAATGGCCAGACTGGTTCGAGCTGATAGAAGGGCAACAGTGACTCAAATAACCACCCGTTACAACCAAGGTGGGCAGAAGAGCATCTCTGAACGCACAGTACGTCGAACTTTGAGGCAGATGGGCTACAGCAGCAGAAGACCACACCGGGTGCCACTCCCTTCAGCTAAGAACAGGAAACCGAGGCTACAATTTGCACAAGCTAATCGAAATTGGACTATAGAAGATTGGAAAAACGTTGCCTGGTCTGATGAGTCTCGATTTCTGCTACGACACTCGAATGGTAGGTCAGAATTTGGCGTCTACAACATGAAAGCATGGATCCATCCTGCCTTGTATCAACGGTTCAGGCTGGTGGTGGTGGTGTCATGGTGTGGGGAATATTTTCTTGGCACTCTTTGGGCCCCTTGGTACCAATTGAGCATCGTTGCAACGCCACAGCCTACCTGAGTATTGTTGCTGACCATGTCCATCCCTTTATGACCACAATGTACTCAACTTCTGATGGCTACTTTCAACAGGATAATGCGCCATGTCATAAAGCTGGAATCATCTCAGACTGGTTTCTTGAACATGACAATGAGTTCACTGTACTCAAAGGGCCTCCACAGTCACCAGATCTCAATCCAATAGAGCATCTTTGGGATGTGGTGGAACGGGAGATTCGCATCATGGATGTGCAGCCGACAAATCTGCGGCAACTGTGTGATGCCATCATGTCAATATGGACCAAACTCCCTGAGGAATGCTTCCAGCACCTTGTTGAATCTATGCCACGAAGAATTGAGGCAGTTCTGCAGGCAACAGGGGGTCCAACCCGTTACTAGCATGGGGTACCTAATAAAGTGACCGGTGAGTGTGTGTATATATATATATATATATATATATATATATATATATATATATATATATATATATATATATATATATTTTTTTTTTTTTTTTTTTTTGCATGCATGCATCAGCACAAAAAACGCTTGTTTTTAAATGTTTTTTCCCTACAAAAAAATTGAATTGTAAATTGATTAACAAACTGGACATCATAAGATTATTTATTTAAAGCACAATTCTACTTGGTGAAAAAGAGCTAGTGCTTCAGGTGCCTCATTTGGATGAAATTTAAATTCAATAATATGGAAATAGAAGAAAAAGTTAAGTTAAAGTTTGAGGCCTGAACAAACTTAAAATCTAATGGCTCAATGTCTTATTGGACTATCATCCAACACAATTATATGTCCATCAGAAGCCCAGCTCCTGTACTTTGGCTTTATTCATCTTCGACATTGGCTAAACCATCTAAGCCTCTGTACCAGGATTTTATTTGGTCCATCTACACTGATTCTCCTCAGATCTTCCACTGTGTCTGAATAGAGGGGTGAGGTTTTTGATTAAGTCAGCTGACTAAGTATGCCTAAGATGAAGCACAAGCTCAGTGGCAACCATGCTTTTGCTATAGCAGCTTCTGAATGTGGATTGACATTCCCCTGTTCAAAGCTAGGCCTCTTTACTTTGACAAGATCTATTATCTTTTGGAAAGATTATAGTTGTTTAATTATTAGCTTTACGTACTATTTCTTTCCATTTTTAATCAATTATATTATTCTATGTTAATATGGGGCTGTTTTATTTATTATTTATTTCTAATATTAGTTTAATAGTATTACATTATTGCTTTTGATTTCCTTTATATGGAGCCATTTGCTAGTGTTTGTCTTTTGTTGCTCTATAATAAAGCTGTTATAGTATGCTGTGGTAACCAAGCTTAATTGTGTTTATTAATATTGCCAATCCATAATAAATGGCATAGGGTGAGATTTTTGTAAGGTACTAAGCTGTTTTTTTCATTAGCGGCTGGATGGGAGAAAGGCAGAGTAAGAATTAAATCCATTGAAATTCAAACAGTCAGTATCACAGTTGTCTTCGTTGCTCTCTGTAGAATGATTGGATAAATATCACACATCACCAGGCATCTGTTGCGGTTTTAAAAACAAAACAATCGAAATGTGTGGCATCATATCAGTCTGTGAGATGGATACCAAAGGCTTGGAAAGGGTGTTGTACTATCAGTGTTCTACTGTGTTTTGATAAGAGAGGTTACCTATTTAGTAACCTTCTGATTAGTTTTTTTTTTCCATACGAGGGGAAATGTTCATCTTGGAATAAGAGTTTAATACTTTATTTTATGGTTTTTCAAACTCTGGAGCTTACCTTTCATAGGAACCATAGACATCAATATGTGGACGCCTCGCCATATTAGAGGATATCAGAATTACAGTGGGCACTGGTTGGAAATGGACGCTTTCCTGCGTGAATCACGATGTATTTCCTGAGGCCAGTTTTTTTTTATTTCAAAAAGAACTGCAATGTACCCGGACAACCACCAGGCGGCACTTGGGAACTTTTTTTCTCTCCTTAATCCAGGCTGTTAAGATGCTGTCTTTAAAGCAGGTTTATTGGGGATCTTGGTGTGATATTGTGCTATTTTATGATGTTTTTGATTAAAATAAAGTTAATGAATTAATTTAACATAGTGACTGCATTATCTTATTTCATGAAAATTGTTGCATACTGTATGGGCGCAGTTATAGATACACCCTGCGATCTTATCTGAGAGCTGTTTATTTCTATCTATCTGCATCTCTATTATTTAATGAAAAATGATTATAATTCATCTTTTTGGCAAAACAAATAACTGAATCAATAAAGGTCCGTGGATCATCCGTCCATTCGGGAGGGAGGGGGGTTCATGCAACGTCATTCCATCACTGGTATCTCGGTATCCAATCAGCTCACTGACTTGCGCGTTGATCAAAGCCATCTCTGACAACAGCATTGAAACACCACTATCTATCAAGACGGTCTGGCTGCAGCACCGCAGCTGTCAGACCAGTTCCGCTGCAGGCGCCTGTCACAGGCCACCTCCACCGTAGGGCCGGAAATAAACAAATGTAGCCACGCCCACCTCGCCCCAACCGACATCACCTGTTAGAAGAAGAAGAAGGTTGTTGAACACGCGAGACTCCGCAACAATGGTAAGTTACTTTCTTACTTTTACCGCGAAGCAAAAGATGTCTGGCTTTCATATGCTTGTCAGCAATGTATCGCTGTAGCGTTATATGTAAAGCACGTGCGGTTACTGAATGTTACAGTTAGTGATGGGCAGTAGCGCCGCTACATGTAACGAAGGTATTAGTTTAACTACATTTTCCAGTAGCTTGACCATAGCGTCGCTGCTTTATTTATCAAGTAACTTTCCAGTAGTGACGTTATTGTTTTTATCAAGTAGCGACGTAGCGTCCACAAGCGCTACAAAATCCAGGGCATAACTAAGAAATGAAACCAGGTTTTCTATTTTTGAAACAACAATCGGAGTTAATGGCTGGACATTCACGCATGAGCCTCTATTCTGCCTCTCCTGTCTGTGTCTACGAAACATGCGCATGCGCACTGCAGTGGAACTCAAAGAATGACACCCGCAGAGACACAGCCACACACACAGGATGAAGGAGACAGGAGCAGAGCGCCTTATCTTCAGAGATTTTAATACTTGTTGAATCCTCTGATAAAAAGTACGTGTTCAGATGTTTTAAGGCTTATTTGCACAGATAAATTTTTTTAGGTATGGAGGAACAGCTCTCCCATGTATAAAAATAAATACATAAATAAATACATGCTCAATAAATAAATAAGCATTCAATTAATTACCCCCCAAAATACAATGAATAAATATGTTGGTAGGAATTAAATTATACAGTGAGACATAAATGTATATAAATCTCTTAATTAGCTTCTTTATTTTTTCACCTTTTTTGTAAACAGTTTCATTTGTTCCTTGAATCGACTGTTTAATTGAGGTCTGAAGAAGTTTCCTCTAAGGGAGACCCTAAAGAAATAAGATGCCTTTTGTAGGGTTTTGTTTTCCCTAGAGATGTCCATTGAATGCAAACTCATAGCCATGTCTCCATGTGTAGAACACTACACAGTACCTTTCATTTGGTTCTAATAACAGCAGATTGTTTTTTTTTTTTTTTGTCTACTAGTAAATACTTTAGTTTTTTTTATTATGCTGATCATAAAACAATTTTTACACTGTGTTATGTCATTGGCTGATCTTAATAAATATTTTAACAAAGAAGGTGAAAAAATAAAGAAGCTAATTAAGAGATATATATACATTTATGTCTCACTGTATAATTTATTTTCTACCTACATATTTATTCATTGTATTTTGGGGGGTTATTAATTGAATGCTTATTTATTTATTGAGCATGTATTTATTTATGTATTTATTTTTATATATGGGAGAGCTGTTCCTCCATACCTAAAAAAATCTTATCTCTGCAAATAAGCCTTAAAACAGATATATGTAAACATCCTGTCTGGTAAATTGGGCCATGAAAATACAATATCTAAGTTTGGCTACTGCTCTCTAATGAGAATATCTCATCAGATTGAACTATCTGGAAATTAAAGGCGCCAATAAAGTTAAAGCTGATATATGTTTCTCATTTTTATTTCAAAAAATTGACTGCAGTTGCTTGTTTTATTGAGTGTTTGGCTATGTAAAACAAATGGCTAGTCTTGGCCACATGAGCTCTCTATGGCCAAGAACCGAAATTTGAACACGTACTTTTTATCAGAGGATTCAACAAGTTTCAAAATCTCTGAAGATAAGGCGCTCTGCTCCTGTCTCCTCCTCCATCCTGTGTGCGTGGCTCTGTGTGTGTCATTCTTTGAGTTCCACTGCAGTGCGCATGCGCATGTTTCGTAGATACAGACAGGAGAGGCAGAATAGAGGCTCATGCATGAATGTCCAACGAATAAATCCGATTGTTGTTTCAAAAATAGAAAACCTGGTTTCATTTCTTAGTTATGCCCTGGATTTTGTAGCGCTTGTGGACGCTACGTCGCTACTTGATAAAAACAATAACGTCACTACTGGAAAGTTACTTGATAAATAAAGCAGCGACGCTACGGTCAAGCTACTGGAAAATGTAGTTAAACTAATAGCTTCGCTACATGTAGCGGCGCTACTGCCCATCACTGTATACCAGTTATTAAATAAACGCTTGTCAGCAGATTGATGAATATGTTTAGATATCAAATTTTATATTTATTTGTAGGTTTGTAATTTATTTGTTTGTAACTTTAGTAATTTGAATTGAATAGTTAAATGTGTACAAACCCTGTAAATAACTGACTTAAATCACTACTTTCACTATCACTAATGTTGTGTTGAGAAGCCAAACTGTTAAGAAATAAATCATCTTTTGTCTAAATTGTTATCCCCTTACTGCCTGATTTTATTTGCAATCATATATATAAAAAAACATAATACAGGTAAAAAATCTAAATATAAAAAGGAAAAAATAAGTTAAATAGTGGATCTAGATCAAGTAAAATTTAAATTCTAATAAATCATGTAATAAAGATAATGAAAAAAAGATAGATGACTGAATAAAAGTAAATATTTTTGTCTTTTTTTTTTCTACAGGTCATAACAGCATGTGCTGTCCTGCACAACATCTGCCTGGGAGCCAGTGACATCACGGCCCCACAGGATGACATGCCAGAGGATGAGGAGGGGGAGAAGGTGTTGGAGGCAGTCAGTGGTGCTCCATGGCGGGACCAGCTGTCTGCTGAGGTGTCTGCCCTGGAGGAGGGTCTACCCGACCACTGTTACATTTAGATGGCAAGTAGAATCACATTTTAGCTGTTCTCATTTCAGGGTTATGAAAACAGTTTTAGTAAAGTCATTATTTTCTGCGTCTTTTTTAACTTTTTTAGTAACATGGCAGCCGTCAATTGGGTCAGCCCTGCAAACCCAGATGGACGATGTGGTGAACAGTGGAGAGAGGAACCCCGACCCCCCCAGATGATGTCCCACTCGCAGTCAGAAGACTCCAAGCTCATCTGTGTGCTGCTCAGCCTCTGCAGCATCTAGCCCTGGTGTGTCCTCAGGGATGGAGGCAATTAGGACAGGTGGGGCAAAAGACGGCCTCTCTCCTAATACCTCCTCCATGAGGACAAACCAGGGCCAGGTGACAGCAGTGGGCTTCCCACTGACCCTCTGCCCTGTCGCAGGATCTTTGCATTCCTAAAGTAGAGGAAAACAATTTAAATTATATTTTCTGTAGTGTTTCTTTAAAGCTAGAAAAAAGGAATGTTTGATGATTTGGATGGATTGATGAAATTCTACAGAAAAAGACTTTGGAATGGTAACCTGGAGATTACTGTTTCAAGCTTACTCAAAGTGTAAATTAACATGAATATAATAAATGAAAGATGTTATTTCCCTACACACACACATATATATACATGCATACATACATACACTCCGAAGTAGGCAGCCTGCGAATTGAGACACAGCCATTGTAACCATCATTGACATTCATAATGATGCCTTATTAGACATTGTAGAATTTGTAAATATTTTCTTAATATTAATATTTAGTCTAGTGAGCATGGTGAGGCTTGTGAAAACCACTTTTCTCAGTATACAATGTCGGAGAATGAGCAAGGCAGTTGTTGTTGGATCTTCTGTATTAATAAACCTGCTTGTAATTTTGTTTTATAATGCTGTACATAATTAGGATAATAAATATAGAGTATATGCAACATATTTGTTTTTAATTTTGTTCATAATCAAAACCTGACATGTTATCAATATGACAAATTAGATCCCGCTGTGTACTTGTTTAAATAGAAATGTGTTGGAAACAAAGCTGCTTTAGATTTTTAAATAAAGATTTCTTCACAACAATTGCTCATATCCTCATAATCTTTCACATTGGACATATGTGGGAATGTTTGTATCGATTGTGAAAATTGAAGTGTTTACCTTTACTGAGATAATTGAAGTTAAAGATGCTAGTATTGGAGGCCAAAAATTTCAGGAATTTTCCAAATAAGTTTGAACCACTGCTCCAATCCGGCCGATATTTTAGGGATTGAATATTTTTAGGACCCTCCATAGATCTACCAAGTTTGAAGTGTTTGGCTTTATTACTTTTAGAGATAATTGGAATCAAAGATACTATTAGAGGCCAGAAATGCAAACATTTCAGGAATTTTCCAAATAAGTTTCCTCTAGAACCACTGCTCCAATCCGGCTGATATGGGAACCGGAACCACACAGGAGGTCTTCCACAGGGTGGGGACCACCCCCAGGCTGAGGCTCAGGTTGTACATGTTGCTGAGGATCTGACAGAGCTCATCTGCACAGGTCCTCAGCAGCCTGGGGGGGAGGCCGTCTGGTCCTGAGGCCTTCCTCTGTTTCAGCCTCCTCAGCTGCCTTCTCACCTGCATTGGTGCTACTGTGAGGTGGGAGGAAGGCACGACTAGAGGTGTTGATGGGTCGGGGGTTGGTGGGAGTGGCGGCGGTGGGGGGGAAAGGTCTCTGGGGGGCTGGTGGTTGGAGGTGTGTGGAGAGTTGAGGGCAGGGAGGGGACCAGTGTGAGGGGAGTCAAACCGGGTGAAGAAGCTGTTTAACTCATCTGCAAACTTGGTGTAGGCACAATGCTCTCCACACAGAAGATCATGCAGTCAGTGATGCATTCAGTCAGGCTGTTGATGTCCTCACCATGAGATCTTTGGAACATGCTCCAGTCTGTGGTGCTGAAACAATCCCTCAGCTCCTCAGTGGCGTCATCCGACCAAACTTTCACTGACTGTGCAATTGTCCTTCTCACCAGTGGAATGTAATGGGGGGGCAGGTAGACAAGGTTGTGATCTGAACGACCCAGCGGGGGGAGGGGTGCGGAGGTGTATGCATCCTTAACATTTGCATAAAAAAGGTCCAGCCTTTTATTGTTTCTGGTTGCATGTGACGTATTGTGTGAGCGTGGGGAGAGTGGAGCAGAGTGAAGACGTCTGTTCTAACAAATCTAACAATAAAGACATATTGTTTAAACATAAATCCTTATTTATTGATTATTGGTTTAATAATAACATTATTTTGGTTGACCAATTATTTAACAAAGAGGGTCTTCTTTACTCTTATAAAGAGTTTCTAGAAGAATACAAAATTCCTGTGTCTCCTATAGATTATGCCAAAGTCTTTGGAGCAATTTCTTCTGATATTTGCATGTTATTTATCCTCTAAAACAAAACAAACACATACAATAAAAAAAAAAAAAACTGTTTTCTCACCCCTCGTGGGGTGGTATGTGTCATCCTCAAGCTCGGGTCCTCTACCAGAGGCCTGGGAGTTTGAGGGTTCTGCGCAGTATCTTAGCTGTTCCTAGGACTGCTCTCTTCTGGACAGAGACCTCTAATGTTTTACCTGGAATCTGCTGTAGCCACTCTCCCAGTTTGGGGGTCACAGCCCCCAGTGCTCCAATTACCACTGGCACCACTGCTGCTCTTACTTTCCACATCTTTTCTAGCTCCTCTTTCAGCCCTTGGTATTTCTCAAGCTTCTCGTGTTCTTTCTTCTTGATGTTGCTGTCGCTTGGGATTGCCACATCTATCACTACTGCCTTCTTCTGGTGTTTGTCGATCAACACGATGTCTGGTTGGTTAGCCATCACCTGTTTGTCAGTCTGGATCTTGAAGTCCCATAGGATCTTAGCTCGGTCATTCTCAACTACCTTAGGAGGTGTCTTCCATTTTGACCTTGGGACTTCCAGCCCATACTCATGGCGGATGTTCCTGTACACTATGACAGCTACCTGGTTGTGGCGTTCCATGTATGCACTTCCTGCCTGCATTTTACACCCTGCTGTTATGTGCTGTATTGTTTCAGAGGCATCTTTGCACAGTCTGCATCGGGGGTCCTGCTTGGTGTGGTAGACCCTGGCCTCTATTGATCTTGTACTGAGTGCCTGTTCTTGTGCTGCCATGATTAGTGCCTCTGTGCTGTCCTTCAGTCCAGCCTTTTCCAGCCACTGGTAGGATTTTTTGATATCAGCCACTTCTTCTATTTGTCTGTGGTATATGCCGTCCCTCTTGTCCCTCCATGATGGTTCTCCTTCCTATATATATATATATATATATATATATTTTTTTTTTTTTTTTTGACTCTAGCCCAGGGGCCCCCATCCTGACTCCAGCCCAGGGGCCCCCATCCTCCTAAATCCGGCCCTGCATACTGGAATACATTTGTGCAAAACATTGACTGGAAGAAGGTCTGGCTCTTACCCAACCGATATTTGCTGACCACCAAAATTAAAGCAATATCATTTAAAAATAATTCATAAGTTTTACCCGTCTAATGATCATATTGTCAAAAAATTTAAAAAAGACATTGAAGTATTGGGGGATGGGAGTCAGTATTAGTAACGATCACGTGATTGGGACGGTACAGGATTAAACACTAACGGGAGCAGACGGGAGCGGGAGCAAACCAATAATAACAAAAAAAAAACTAGGATCGATGCCAAAAAATAAAATTAAATAGAAAGAAAAAAAATCCAGTACTGGTGCGGCGCCGCCATTTTGTAGATTTTTTCCTTGAAGCCTACACTATAATGCGAGTCAAAAAAACTACACGACCCAAAAACCATCACTGCTTCCGCTCTGAGTTTTTCTCCCGAGCTCAAAAAAAAAAAAAAACAAGAATGGGAGTGGTGGAGCACCGGGAGTCATTCTGAATCGGAGCGGGATGGGACAGGAGTGAAAATCCACTCCCGTCTCAGACTCTAGTCTGAAACTTGTTTACCACGCGTTGGAAACGCACAGCATGATCACGTGACCAAACTCCCGCGGCAGATAATAAAGTCTTAAACTCACTGCGAGTAATTCCACATCTGGGCTGCATATCTGCAAACACCGCCAGACCATGACACACATAATATGGAATAGGGTAAATAGAATTATAAAAATATCTAAACACTGTGTCTATAAGGCATGCAATATAATAGACCTATATATACAGTAAGATAAAAATGTAGAATGATAATCCCTATGGTCTAATGTAATAAAAAGTGATTAAAAACAAATAGAAAAACATTAATCGGCCACAGCTGGGACCGAACCCTCAACCTTCAGATCAGCAGACCACTGTAGAGAGGTTTTCTAGCACTTCATCCTCAGTGTTCTGATGATAATAATTATAATCATCATTATCTAAACACAATGTACCAATGTCGCTTGCTGAGAGAGCACTTCACTGCTAAACTGAAAACAATCCAGTTACATATTGGTAACACAAGGAAGAAAATGTCCTAAACAATTCTTTTAAAAGGATATTATTACATTTCCTTAAGAAATGTCTACATTGTAAATAATCTGGGAAGATGCCTCATAATGTCCCAATAAATTATCGAAAATAATATGCTTATTTATGTATGGGTTATTTTAGGGGCATGGGGTATGGGGCCTGAATTAATCCATATTCATTGATATTAATCTGGTGATTAGTCTTTTTTTTCTACCACTTTGCTTTCATTGCTGTTGACTTTTGTCATCTCTAAATTCCAGAAAAATTGAAAAAAATTAGATACGTTTCTCAGATATGGTTAATTATTTCCTTTTGGGGGGGGGGATTTATTCATTCACAATTATTTATTTAATGATCAAGTAGCTCAAGTAATAGGCATCAAGAGTACACCCACATGTTGATGAAAAAACAAGCATCTTCCAATATGACCAACAGAGCTACTTTTAATTGTATTTGCAAGGTTAAACTATTTCTTTTGGAGGAGCAGCGGATCTACTCTGAGTCCTCCCTGGATGACTGAGCTTCTCACCCTACTCGTTTCGGTCGCTATCGGTCATGACCTAAAGCTCATGACCACGGATGAGGGTAAAAACGTAGATCAACCGGTAAATCGAAAGCTTCACAGCAGAGACCATGGTCTCTGATTTGGAGGCACTGATCCTCATCCCTGCTGCTTGACACTCAGCTGCGAACCGGTCCAATGAGAGATGTAGATCACACCCTGATGATGCCAATAGGACCACATCATCTGCGAATAACAAAGATGTGATCCACTCTAGGGTTGTCACGATACTAAGCTTTTCAACTCGATACCGATACTAAGGAAAATATTCGATACTCGATACCATTTTCGATACCACAAGGATAAAAACAAAGAGTCCAAAATTCAACAGAAATATTTGCATTAATAAATAAAATACAATAAATAAATACAATAAACAATAAGAACAATGTTTTGAGTTTGTATGCTGTGCAAAATATTAAGCAAGCTTGATAAAAACTTATAAAATTAAGTGTTCCTTTCTTGGCTATGCTTTGCACACATAACAATGACACTAGCCAAACCGGTTAAGAAACAAGAATAATTCTCAGCAGCTGCACGTCTTACAAAAAAAAAGTCTGAAACTGAAAAGTGTACAGAATTATTCAATCACACAGTGTTCAGAAAGTGCATAGTCCTCTATTCTGCATTTTGATGTTTAGGTGCCACTGGTGGTGGCACTGTATCGATACTTTTAGAAACGAGTAGTGTATCCGGATACAACGTTTCAGTATCGATACTTTTTTGAGTATCGATACTTTTGACAACCCTACTCTACTCAACACCTTGGCTGCGCCTAGAAATTCTATCCATAAACGTTATGTATAGAATCTGTGACAAAGTGCAACCTTGGCGGAGTCCAACCCTCACTGGAAACAATTCTGAGTTACTGTCAGCAATAAGGACCAGGCTATGACACCGGTCATACAGATACCTAACAGCCCTTATTAAAGGGCCCGGTACTACATAGTGTGATTTCTCTGTAGTTGGATTACACCCTTATTAAATAGGGGACCACCACCCCGATGTCCATGTAATGTTGCACAGTCGCCTTAACCAACATAGACCCACAACATCCATAGCCTTAAGTACTCAGGGCAAATCTCATCCACCACTGGAGCCTTGTCACTGAGGAGCTTTTAAACCACCTCAGTGACCTCAGCACCAGAGATGGGAGAACCCGAGCCCCCAGGCAGTGCTTCCCCAGTGGAATAAATGTTGGTGGGATTGGGGAGGTCTTCAAAGTATTCCGCCCACCGACACAGAACGTCCCGAGTTGAGGTCAGCAGCACACCACCCCCACTATAAATAGTGTTGGTACTGCACCGCTTCCCCCTCCTGAGAAGCCAGATTGTGGACCAGAATTGATCTCCTTGAAGAAATTATGCTTTTTTAACGCAACGGCTCTGGTTGGAAAAGAATTGAAAGATCACTGGATACGCTCCAGCAATACCATCTATGTTTATTTCGGTAAACAAAGAGCAAGCTCGCTACCTGCTACATCACTGCATCCTCTACTGCACATGCAGGGCACTTAAGTTGTATGAATGTAGTTCACAAAGGAGAGCACATAAAAGTAGCATATATTTGGTAATGTCGAGATGAGTGATTCTTTGGTGCAGATTATATCATTAGTCTAATGTGGTATGTGGGTCACTTTTGTAGTAGTTTCACACATGTGTTGTATAGAGCAGATTGTCTTAAACCTGGTCCTTAGGGCCTACAGTCCATTATGTTTAAAATGTGTCTGTACTTAACACACCTTATTCTAATAATTGTATTATCTTATCAGGAGCCAATAAATGCTGCAAAAGCCTGTTGATCACCTTATATTCAAGTTAGGTGTGCGGAGACATCTAAGACGTGTAGGACAGTTAGCCATGAGGACTAGGTTTAAGAAATACTGGTATAAGTGCAACTGCAACACACAAGTTTGTGGTATCTTCCATCAAATTGTATTACAACAAGAAAGGCATAGAGGAGCAATGCTAAAGCATTTTTAACCTAATACTGTGTTTTTTTTACACTGATGAAACACAAGGTAGACATAAAAAGAAAGCGATCGGGCTAAATTAACCTTTTATTTTTAATTGATTTTACCCTGCTCCTATTAACAGTCCTTTCAAGTATGTAATTGCATGAGTTTGGCATCACAGGAAGCAAATTATTTCTGATGGCCTCATGTTGAGAGTAGCTAGATTGTAGATTAAGAGCCAGACCTTTTTAGTTTGTGATTCCAGGCTGTTGCTGTGCTAAAACATATAGGGAATACCACTTGCTCAATATTAGTGTGTGTGCTCTTTTGATAAATCTAGAGTTGGACTTATTTTTTCTCACTTAATGTGTACTCGTCCTTCGAAGACTTTGTATTAATATTTAAACTAGTGCAAACTCGAAAAATGATTGGATGTGTGGATGTTTTTAAGCATTACATCACTACACAACACATTTCTGTTTGAATTAAATTTCACTGTGTGGAAACTACAACACAGTGTTCCTACACATTTTTTTCTCTCTCTGGTTCTGAGTTTCCAAACGAGAATGTTATTACTTTTCCAATTATTGGTTTGATTGAGATTCAGTCTGTTGGTGCGTTTTGACTTGTTTTTTGTAATTACATGCACATAAAAAGAGACACATTAATCTGCTTTGAAGCCAAAGTTCAAAGGGACTAAATAAAATTGGGATAAATTGTCCTTCACACTTTATCAAAGCGTAGAATCACATTAATGGTTGCCGTCTTTTTTAACAAGACTGTTGACAGAAAATGAGACACTGTAACCTAAACATAGATTTGCACCAACTGGGATGAACATTTTAAAAGGAAATTCTTCTGTGAAAAAATATATCTTAACTTCTTAGGACTTTTAGTTCATTTAAAAGTTTGCTGCATTTCATTTGGAAGCGAATCTGTTTTAACTCTGACCGAAAATAACCAAAACTCTTTTTTTTTTCATCTTTGGATCCAGATACAGCCTTCAATTATTATTTAAGTAATTAGGCTCGTAGCAACCCTTCATGCTTTGGATATCAAAATAGAATATTCATTCTAATACTTCATATTTAATTTGGATATTCATTTTTCACTCTTACAGCTGGAGTGTTTTTTTTCTATTAGGCACAAATTATTTATATGTTTCAGTCCTTATGGTAGATATATGGAATTGGTGTTGGGAATCCAGACACTCCATAATGCCATCCCTCTCCTGATGATTCTGCAAAGTGTTTCACTGCTTGTAGAAAATGATCTTGTTGATACAGAAAACCGGTTTAGCCTTTAGCTTGAATAAAACTATACATCAAAATGCATGCTTTTTGTTTGTCTGATGTTATCCAAGGTACAAGTTTATGTGGGAGCCATTGTCCGGTATAAATATTTCACTTTTATGCCACATTTTACCACTAAGCAGATATATGGTGCTGATCTCTCAACCAGACAAACCAACAAAATACTGAAAAAGCATCCTACTTTTTAGTCTTTGTTTTACATTTTTCAAAATATTATGTTGTTGCAAACATGCATTGCCTGTATAATTCTGCCTCTATTTAAAAATAATGCACATACATGTAGGGTTGTCAAAAGTATCGAAACTCAAAAAAGTATCGATACTGAAACGTTGTATCCGGATACAATACTTATTTTTAAAAGTATCGATACAGTGCCACCACCAGTGGCACCTAAACAGTCATTCATCTAAAGTGCAGAATAGAGGACAATGCACTTTCTGAACACTGTGTGATTGAATAATTCTGTGCACTTTTCAGTTTCATACTTTTTTTGTAAGAGGTGCAGCTGCTGAGAATTTTTTTTGTTTCTTAACTGGTTTGTCATTGTTATGTGTGCAAAGGTAGGAACACTTAATTTTAATTTTATAAGTTTTTATATTGTGCACAGCATACAACCTTTATTGTATTTATTTATTGTATTTTATTTATTAATGAAAATATTTCTGTAGAATTATGGAGTCTTTGTTTTTATCCTTGTGGTATCGAAAATGGTATCGAGTATCGAGTATTTTCCTTATTATCGGTATCAAGTTGAAAAGTTTAGTATCGTGACAACCCTACATACATGACAAAAAATGTAAGTCCATCTAATGAGACAGAGACTGGATCCAAATAAACCAAGACAGGTTAGTGACGTTTTGATTGGTTTATTGAAGGGTTAATCTGAAAGGGGGGCTGAATCTGTGTGGGCAAACAGGCTGCAGGTAGACAGGCGGGCAGATTGAGGGAGGTTTACTAGTTAGATCAAGGACGGAGAGGCAGGCAGTTTAGCAGAGGTTTTCCGAGTCACAGATCCAGAGAGAGGGGAGCTGGCAGACCGATCAGAACGACTCAGAGATCCGGGGAACCAGAGGCAGAGCAGAGAGGGTAAACAGGCAGGCAGAATCAAACAGGGGTCAGGCAGGCTCGGAGTCGGGAGGCAGATCGGGTCAGAAACAGATAGGCGGTCAGGTTCTCTTTTAGATGCTGGACTATTCGTAGCGGGTTGGCTCGAGATAATCTGGCACAGAGGACTGATTTGATGGGGTTTTTAAAGTGCTGGAAACAGGTGACTCCGGGCAGAGATGATTGCAGACGGGTGGAGCAGAGCAGGTGTATGGACTGAGTGAACAGGCCAGAAACAGTGCAGAAAATATTACAGTCCAATGCTAAAGCAAAATAGGATTTTTTTTCTGTGCAGAAAAAGAATGTAGCTCCTATCTGCAAAGACTCAAATTAGAGTAATCTAAGCCAGTCAACTATCTCTCTTTTTTTTTTTTTGTGACAGCTTTTAGCTTCCTATTCGGAGGGTTGGATAATTGTGTCCTCAATGTGTTCCTAGCTTGTTTTATATTAATTTGATCGGCACCTCTTTGTCAGCAAGACCTTTGTGCATAAGGAATATGTCAGAGTTCAGGACCAGCCACAGGCCTGTCTGTGTCCTCTCGTTTAGCTTACATGGGGCCACCAGCTGCTCTTATTTTGTGAGCATTTCCACATGAGGGCTTTTAGAATCAGATCCGAGCCTCTTAACATACCTTTTTTGTCTTCTCTTTTTTGGCTTTTTTTGTTTTTGTGTTTGTATGTTTTTTATTTATTTTTTTGTTATTAAATCCTGAAGCACCCTGTTTGATCTATAAAAAAGGCATACATTGAGTTCTGTACATGGACATTTCATACAACCCGATCGAGTTTCAGCATGATAGGGGAGTGGCAGCCTAGTGGTTTAGGGCATAGAGTTTGGAATCCGGAATTTCTGAGTTCAAGCCCCACTCCCACAGACTGCCACTCTGGCTCTCTGAGCAAGGCCCTTAACCCCACACTGCTCCCTGGGTGCCCCACGTTTGCAGCTCACTGCTTCCCAAAGGGATTGGTTAAATGCAGAGGTAAATTTCGCCAATGTGAGATCAATAAAGTTAAAAACAAATAGGTCTGTTGCATCATCATTGTTTGAGGTGTAAAGTAACATGAAGTATAAATACTTTTTTACCTTATTGCTGTAAAAGTGCGGAAAGCCTGAGTTCCTTTAAATCAAGACTAAAAACAAATTTGTTTAGGATTGCCTTCGACTGTTCTAAACAGTTCAACTAAAACATCCTTAGTTCAACTTTTTATTTTCTTTAGTCCAACTGTTTTTAATAATCTTTTTTGTTTCAGCATTTTTTACTTTATTTTATTTATTTTTTTTTTATTTCCTACTTGCTTTGATTCTGTTTTATTTTCCTGTGTTTTAATCCTGTAAAGCACTTTGCATTGTCTTTGTACTGAATTGTGCTATACAAATAAATTTGCCTTGCCTTGCCTTGCCTTATTAAAAGGCACACTATAGACTTGGTGATGCATGTGAGTTATTTAAAATAATTCATCAGGCCAATATACTGTACAGCGTTTGACACTATCAATGCTACAAGCAGCTCTCCTCTTGAAATACCGCCTATGTAAGTTGGGAGAAGATGCAGCGTCATTGGCCAGGTCATGTGACCTGGAAGAACGTATCACTTTACGACCATAGGCTCTTACATAGTCATGGAACTAAAGCTTTTACTCTAATATTTTTCCGCCGTCAAGGAAAAAGTTTAAACCTTCTGAGGAAGTTAACAAGAAAAAACATGAAAGTTATCATGTGTGAGGAAAACAAGAGTCGATATTTGTCGATAGCCTTTGTTATTATTTTGGATGTTTAGTAGAAGAAAAATATGGGCAGAGAAAGCTAGCAGGCTAGAAACAAAAACTAACCAAGACGCCCCATCCGACAAAGTGGCTGTTCACTGGAGCTCCACCGCTGGTCCTCAGCAAAGCATGGTCTGGACTGCCCTGGCAGTGCTCTAAAGAGAGTGGCAGCATTTCTCACACCCTCGAAGCTGAACTTCGATGCCTAGTGCGGTCCCCAACTTAAGAAAACATGGGAGGCTGGCCGGCTGTTTGTTGCAACGGTGCTGCGGCTCTTGATGGTAGGGGCGCTACATACCCCTAGTGGTAAACAGCAATTTTGGGCCCCGTTGTTGCTCCTTTGGCGGTTAGATTTAGGTTATCAGAGCTGGAATAGTTGTCATCCGCTCCGACTTGAATCGCAGGAAAGAAAAAAAGAATACAATCATCTCCTTTTGAATTGTATGAAAGGTAATCTGGCTCAGTCCAGCAAGCACAGACGTCTATGGAGGGATTTTGGTGACTACATAGTGTAACCTTCAATTTTGAAGCACTTGGAATCTAGCCTTAAGCAGCTGTGGGCTGCCGGCAACAGGAAGTTGAATGGGAAGTGCTTGTTTTTATGAACTCCACCATAGGCGTGTGTCTTCAGAGAGGAGTAATTCCGGTTACATCATTGACATTTGAACCTAACAAGCAGCAGCGTTTTGGATCAGCTGCAGCTTTTCCACAGACTATTTAGACAAACCTATGAAGACACTGTTGCACAAACCAATTCTACTAAAGATAAATGCCTAAATTATTTTTCTAAATCCCGCTTGAACATTAATCCTTTAATCCTGGAAATGTTCTTCAGGTGATAAAAGGCGGACCTGGTAACTACCTTTATGTGCCTCTGAACATTCAGTCTGAGTCCATCATGACGACAAGATTCCAACAATATTGAGTGGTTTCTAGCTGTAATAGCTGAAGTTGTGAGCTACCTATTGCTGAATGTCAACACCAATCAATAGAATAATCGATATGCAGAGCTTTTGCAATGTGATGCAACAGGAAGTGCTCATTACAGAAGAAGATACTTCAAAGACCTTATCAGCCACCAGGAAACGGCTTACTCCCAGTTATTCATTCTAATTTTATAAGATATAATTAAACAGCATCCTGTGGGATGGATAGTTTATGAATAGCATAACTGTCTAAATACCTGAAACTAAACAGAATGCAATCACAAATGACTATTTCACCTTCCAAAACATAAGCTTCATAATACTTATCATGTTACATTACAGGCTACAGGTTCCACAGTGCTGTCAGCTATAAGTGTTTTAAAAAAAAAGTTTCTTGGAGGAACTACTGAAATGCACGTGCATCAATTTTCTGCAGTGGCATCATATTGCTGACTGCAGAGCTGCAGCACAATTGCCAAATGAACCCATAAATCTAACTCCAACTGGAATACTCGTATCCAAAAGGCCATTGTGTTTGAGGATAGAAGTAAATATACATTGCAGGGGAATTGTTCATAGCTTTTAAAAGAAAAAAACAACTTCATTTAGTAGAACAAAATATTGTGTTTCTTGGCTTATTAGAAGTTATGTCTATTAGCTCTATTATCCATAGTTCAGATTTGTGTATCTGTTATGAGTATACAGTTTTGTTCCAGTCTGCTCTTTGCAAAAAATTTAAACTAACATGGATTAAATTTGAATTAATTTTTGTAATTAACCAATATGTTCTAAATTAACTAATTTCCCCACCAGGAACTAGCTCTTGATTCTTCTTCATTTATTATTTTTTTAATGAAATAAATGTAAGAAGAAATATATAGTTCATGGTAACTTGCTTTTTTAACGATATCAATCACAGCATTAGGTAATACTTTTAGTCTGACTTCTTAACCTAATTGACATCCACATTTGTTTTCCTGTTGTTTTTGTTTAGATAAGCTAGTCTGGTCCATTTCTGTCCTCAAAGGTCATGACCTCAGAGGTCATGTTTGTTTTAGATGAGGAGTCCGAAAAGTCCAGTTCCTCGAGAGAATATGTGAATGAAATTATCAAAATGTTTCCAGGCTTACACAGAAATAAATGACATGCTGCTGAAATTATGTGGGAATTTTGTTATTTCATTTAGATCTATTACAGATAAGTTGCATCTAAAGGCTACACAAAAAGACTTTGAATGAACAACCACTAGGACTGTTGTTAGAGAGGACTGTTGTTCAAACTAAGTAATGTTTCATATCCTAAGGCCAGGCAATAACCAAACCCTGGTCTGTGACTTGTGAAATTGAAATTATCTTTAAAAAAAAAAAACATATTGGGGGTCATTATGGGTCATTTTCTGTTTACTCGTTGTATTTTTTCTTATAATTAAAATGTCTTCAGTATTCTGGTACCTATAGGAAATGCAAAAAAGTGGGCAACACATTTTCACTGAGCTTTATGGTAAATGTAGCAAGCTGACTGCAGCGTGGAATGTGCAATAAGTAAATCAGCCCCTCTTTCTTTTTATGAGAACACGTCAGGATGAAAAATAGGGGTGCAGATGAGAACCAAATGAGCCAAAACAAAAAGGTCACAAATTTGAGCCCTGCATAGATTAGTGTTTATGATCATCGCCGAGACTTTGCTTTATAAAAAGTGATTCTTTTCCCACTATGTCATTCTGCATACACATTATGTTGAATTAAACGCATTAGACCAAGAAACTTTAACTTTCTAAGATGAAGTATGGCTGTAATTCTCCTTTAAACATCACATTCAGTTGAAACTACATTCTCAGTGTGAGTGTGCAGTTGCCATTTATCATCATTCCTTCATGCTTATAGAAACACGTCTTTGAAATGTAATATTAATGAAGGATTTTAAAAATGTGTGCAAGATACAGTAGATTGGTCTATTTTGGGTTCAGTGCAGCATGATACCGTTTAAGTACCTGTTACAGAGTATTTTTACTTCATGTTCTCAGAAACTTGCTCTTCAAAGCACAATAGTGTGGTTATTTTGTCATTGACACTAAAAATGATCATAACTTTAGCATCGACAGATTAAAAAAATATATTGAAACAGCTATGCATTAATTAAAGCTGATTTATTTATTTATTTGGAATGTAGTATCTTGGGGAGATTTCTTAGTGACATGAAATTTCATGCAAGTTAGAAATTTGTAAAATTGGTTGGTGACTAACTGGTTTCTTATTTTTTTCTCTTAATTTTCAAAGCTTTTGAATAACTGAATACTTTTATTAGTGAGATACACACCCGTTGTCTCCTCCAGGGACTTTATCCTTTTATCACTTATGCTATAATCACACTTAATGGAGTGACTGGGGTTGTGCAATGAGAGATTTGAATTTCACACCATTACTGCATTATCATGGATGTGTGTGCAACTTCCTAACTCCTTTGAAGCACAGCTAAGTTCTGAATCATGAGATGTTATCATTATTCTAGAGGGCAAAGGTGGTGTTAGGATTCACTGTTACCAAACATTAGCTAAATCTTTCACATCATTAGGGATTACCTGTAATACTCTTTTAATGCAAATGATGCATATGTAGAGATTCAATATATAATTGTCCCATAATTTTTAGGATTAATCCCAATTCCGTAAAAATTCAAAAAATATCCACTGTACTTGGTTTTCAAGATTTGAAGACGTTTCGCCACCTCTCCAGGAAGCTTTCTCAATTCAAATGTCTGGATCCGCAGTGAGTTTGAGTCTTATATGGACAAGGCCTTGTCTTGCTTGGAAACATGCAAATGGTAACCAATTAATCCCAATGGAACATTGGATTCAACATCAGCGATTAATCCCAATGGAACATAAGGAAAAATTGGAAATTTTTTTTTTTTTTTTAGGCAATATTAAAGCATTAAACTTTACTTAATTTAGATAGATTGTTGGTTTGGGCTATTTATATTTATATCTTTAATATATATATATATATATATATATATATATATATATATATATATATATATATATATATATAAATGCACTATAAAATAGAAATGCACTATATTTCTTAATGCAGCCATTAAGGTACTAGATTTGCAGTGAGTTTTTCCCGCCACACAGAAAGGTAGAGAGAGTTGCAGCTAGCGTGCAGATCCATGTGTGCGTGTAGAAGTAAGCAATTTTTCACAAGAAGGTAAAGTCCTGCAAGAAAGGACTCTTCACGAGCAAACTTTAAAGGTCATGACAACTTGGAGACCCTAAAACATCTACAAGTTTATAGTAAGTGCAAAGGAAAATCAGAATGAAATCCAAATTGCAATACTGTTTAAAAATAATTGCAATTTTGATTTATGAAAAAATCGTTCAGCCCTACTGTAGTAGCAGTCGCTTGTCTTGATTAGACCTGGAGCAGTCTTTCCTATAGTAACAATAGAAATTGTGTGTGGTTGACTTTTGTTTTCTTCTACTCAAGACAAATACTATGTAAGATTAGTTGTCTTACAGTTCACAGTTTAGTACCGTAGTTTGATTTCAGCTTTGATTCCTGTTTCATGTCAAGGTGGATAATCATCACCAAGATGCCTTCATAGCTACAGTTTAGATTAAAAGTTACATTTGTTAAATAATTTCCAATGACCACAAAATTTGATTTAGTAATTTGGGATTGTTCTGGGTGACTTTAAGAAGTGTCTAAGGCTACATTCAGACTGCAACCTGAAGTGACCCAAATCCGATTTTTTTGCCCATGGATCTGATCTTTTCATGGCATTCTGAACAACACAGATCCAATTTTTTCCAATCCGACCCTGGTCACCTGGCTATGTGGTGCTGAATCCGGTGCAAATCCGATCTTTTCAAATGCGACCTGTGTCTGAACCTATGTCTGCCAGGTCACATTCATCCAACCTGAACGCCATTAGTAAATGACATAGGTCACTATTCTGCTTTTTGCTACACAGAAGTAGCAAGAAAAACAACAACCATGGTGGACGATGATGCAGAGAGTAGTATTTTATTTTAACCATCCTGAAAATATTGAGGTTTTAAGGTTTGGAAAGATCTCTAGATGTTCTCCAGCACTACATCCATGTTTACTTCTGTAAACAGAGCATGCTGGCCTCTGATGTCATTGCGTCTTCTACTGTACATGCGGGACTCTTAAGCTGTATGAATGCAGTTTACACAGGAGATCACATACAAGTCGCATATATTTGAAAATGTGAAGGGCAATGCAAAACAATCGGATTTCACAAAAAAATCGGAATTGAGCATCAAGGCCTGCAGTGTGAACGTAGCTTTATTAGTTGTTAGGCGACGCAAGTTTATTTGTAAAGCACAATTCAGTACATGGACAATTAAAACTGAATTAGATAATAAAATAGAAGAAAGAATAAGCAGAATAAAGGCAAAAAACATTTCTAAAACAAATAAAATAATTGGATCACAATGATACCTCAGAAAGCATTTTCACTTCAACAGTCAAAGTCAATTGAAAAATAACTCCATAAGACATTAGTCTCCCTAATTATTGACCAAAATGTGTATAATATTATACCTTTTTGAAAAAAACTTAGCCTGTACTTTGTTATGACCACCTGCTGGTACAGTTTCTTTTATGAATAGAAGATAAACAAACACCCCAAGGACAAAGCAATGTTTCTCATCCTACTTTTAACTACTGGAAAAGTCAGTGATGTTGTCCAATATGCATAAATTAGCCTGTTTCATATTGATTCTGCTGGACATCACCTATCACAAAGAGGACAAGATGAATTAGCATCTCAGTTGGAGGGGAAACTGATTAAAAGCTTCAATAGAATTTTGGATGAATCCTCAAGAGCTCCTACTAGCTATTCAGAGTGAAGACCCATTTGGAGACTGACCAAGTTCTAATTAGTACATCAGCGCATGGGAAAAAAACATGTTTATTTATTCATTACAAATGAATAAGCAAGTCCTAAAATCAGTTCCTAATTTCTCTTTAGTTATAGCATTAGGAGTTTACTCAGAGCCATCACAGTCAGAAAGGCCTCACAACTCATAACAAATTCTCCACATTAGGATGGCCTGGATTTCTAATTTGTGATACATTAAATCTCAGCATAGAACTTGACTGTTTCAGAAAATTTAATACCTTTATTCCTACAAAGATCTGTTTAATTCAGAATTAAATAAATTAATAAATATTTCTATTGCTAAAATGTCAATAAATACTCCATCAAATGTTAAAATAATTTTTATTTCATTGCACGATATTTTTATTTATTCAAAAAATTATTGATTACTTAATTATATTTTTTTTGTAATGGATTTATAGTTTATTTAATTTTGAATGAATTTACTTTTGAAATATTATTGAAATATATTGTAATAAAAAGGACTGGATTTTTTATCCCTGGTTCTAAACATGTCATTTCCCAGGCCCATAAGACTCTAGAAAAGGGAGTAAGTGACGGTTTTATCTGGCCTAGGTTTTTGCGTAATTTCCCTCTCTTGATTAGCAGAACTGGAGATGGAAAAAACACTCTTGAAAAGTTCTCTTGGTGATGCTGAGCAGATTGAGGCATATGGGATAAAAAGCCAGTGTCTTTCTTTAATTTTAACACAGATTTAAATATCAAAGGTTTCGTAACAAATCCTTTTCTTTCTGCATTCTGAATCATGCATGAGTTGCTTCAATTTTGAGTGGGTTTCTAGTCTGTGCATCTCTGAGCCTGTCTAAACTAAAACCAGCATTGTGATGTGGTGCAGTTTGTGAGGAGTCCAAATGCAGCTATTTTGATAATATCAAGAAAAACTTACAGTAGGGACTCCAAGAAACAGCGGTTAAAGGTCCCATATAATGCAAAATTCACATTGTAAACATTTTGTAAAAGTCATATGTGTCCTGAAGCCTGTACAGGTGCTGGTCATAAAATTAGAATATCATGAAAAAGTAGATTGATTTCAGTAATTCCATTTAAAAAGTGAAACTTGTATATTATATTCATACATTACATACAAACTCATATATTTCAGATGTTTATTTTGTTTAATTTTGATGATTACAAATGACAACAAATGAAAATCTCAAATTCATCATATCAGAAAATTAGAATATTACTGAAGACCAATAAAAACAAAGGATTTATAGAAATGTTGGCCAACTGAAAAGTATGAACATGAAAAGTATGAGCATGTACAGCACTCAGTATTTAGTTGGGCCTCCTTTGGCCTGTATTACTGCAGCAATGCGGCGTGGCATGGAGTCGATCAGTCTGTGGCACTGCTCAGGTGTTATGATAGCCCAGGTTGCTCTAATAGTGGCTTTTAGCTCTTCTGAATTGTTGGGTCTGGTGTATTGCATCTTCTTCTTCACGATACCCCATAGATTTTCTATGGGGTTAAGGTCAGGAGAGTTTGCTGGCCAATTAAGAACAGGGATACCATGGTCCTTCAACCAGGTACTGGTAGCTTTGGCACTGTGTGCAGGTGCCAAGTCCTGTTGGAAAATGAAATCTGCATCTCCAAAAAGTTGGTCAGCTGCAGGAAGCATGAAGTGCTCTAAAACTTCCTGGTATGTGGCTGCGTTGACCCTGGACCTCAGAAAACACAATGGACCAACACCAGCAGATGACATGGCACCCCAAACCATCACTGACTGTGGAAACTTTACACTGGACTTCAAGCAACGTGGATGAAGTGCCTCTCTTCTTTTCCTCCAGACTCTGGGACCTTGATTTCCAAAGGAAATGCAAAATTTACTTTCATCAGAGAACATGACTTTGGACCACTCACCAGCAGTCCAGTCCTGTTTCTCTTTAGCCCAGGCAAGACGCTTCTGACGCTGTCTGTGGTTCAAGAGTGGCTTGACACAAGGAATGCGACAGCAGAAACCCATGTCTTTCATACGTCTGTGTGTGGTGGTTCTTGAAGCACTCACTCCAGCTGCAGTCCACTCTTTGTGAATCTCCCCCACATTTTTGAATGGGTTTTGTTTCACAATCCTCTCCAGGGTGCGGTTATCTCTCTTGCTTGTACACTTTTTTCGACCACATCTTTTCCTTCCCTTCGCCTCTCTATTAATGTGCTTGGACACTGAGCTCTGTGAACAGCCAGCCTCTTTAGCGATGACCTTTTGTGTCTTGCCCTCCTTGTGCAAGGTGTCGATGGTCGTCTTTTGGACAACTGTCAAGTCAGCAGTCTTCCCCATGATTGTGTAGCCTATAGAACTAGACTGAAAGACCATTTAAAGGCTTTTGCAGGTGGTTTGAGTTAATTAGCTGATTAGAGTGTGGCACCAGGGGCCATCAATTTTGAACCTTTTCACAATATTCTAATTTTCTGATATGATGAATTTGAGATTTTCATTTGTTGTCATTTGTAATCATCAAAATTAAACAAAATAAACATCTGAAATATATGAGTTTGTATGTAATGTATGAATATAATATACAAGTTTCACTTTTTAAATGGAATTACTGAAATCAATCTACTTTTTCATGATATTCTAATTTTATGACCAGCACCTGTATATGAGAATCAGAAATGAAAAAATTAAATCAGTTTAGGGCTGCAACTAACGATTATTTTAAAAATCGATGAATCGGCTGATTATTTTTTCGATTAATCGATGAATCGGAAAAAAAATATTTTTTATATTAACCTCTTTATTCCAAAATAAACATTTTAGACAGAACAAACAAGCACACAAGTACAGGTTGCTCATTAACTGTAGTGGTGCAATATGAAAAATAAATGTTTGTGTTAAAACTACGCAAACTTACATGAGAAATGTAGCTGTACATCCACAAAATATAGGCTACTTTGTTTCATAAAGCGCAAAAAAAGACATTTTTGTTTTTAAAAGCCCCTAAGGGGTTCAAACAATAGGTCCCCCCATTTCAACAAATGAGTTTTTTTTTAGACTAGAAGAGTTCTGCCTTTTAAGACAGGAAAGTATAGCAGTTAAAGTTGCTACTTGAGAAAATACTGAACCATAGAGATAAAAATAGCCCTGTGATTCAAATTATAAATTGTATTTGGAATAAAAATGATAGAACTAGGGGTGCTAAAAAACACATCCTCCAAAGACAGATATTTACATGGAAATGTGGCATATAATTAATTGACATATTACTGATCTTGCTGGATTTTATTCTGCTTTACTTCCATAAATTGCAGGATCTTCTTTACTTTATCTTTGCCAGAAGATTTAAACTTTAAATGCCTTGCCCTCATAATTTGCAATTGAATTTATTTATAAAGAAAATATAAACGCTGCTTAAGCTAATTCAAATGATATACAAGTAAAAGAAGTAGCCAACCTTATCACTGTCTGTAACCTACTTACAAGGTAAGGAAAGCATCAGATGAGCTACCTGAGAAACTAACGTTACGTTTACCCACTTTAAAACGAAACAAACATGGTGGTTCCGTGTCATGTTAATTTGTTTTGAAAAAAGTTGTATGTTGCGACTTTTTTCACTTTAGAAAGCGCAGGCTATTTTAATTATTGTGATCAATATGCGCCGTCAATCCCGGTGCATGCGCGCTTCATTTGCAGTCTGGACGCTGAGGGTAAACTTACTGCGGCTCTGACTGCAGCGCTGAGAGGGACTCCAGCGGGAAAACGGGGTTGGGATGGGGGAGGCATGCTTTCATGTAAGAGTCTACAAAAGCCGCCAGTGACACCGTAAAAAGTCACCAGATTTGTCGCTAGTCGCTTTTTTGAAAAATAGTCGCTGGAGGGGTCTGAAAAGTCGCTGAGTTGGCAACACTGCACCTGCAGCGCTGGCTCGCTCTGTCGTATTTTTTTTTTCTTCCCCCGTTTCAGTCAAGTGGCAGTGATGACGGCGCAGCGGATGACGCATTAATCGCGCGACACAACTAATCGATGATGAAATTCGTTGCCAACGCTTTTAAAAGTCAATTTTTATCGATTTGATCGATTCGTTGTTGCAGCCCTAAATCAGTTGAAACCAAAAAGTTTACCTGGGACTATCTGGTTTAATTACCAGCCAGCCAATGCCTCCTGGGCAGTCACGATGTGTGTATTTTGATAACTATAATTTAAACATGTTTTACTGTAAGGGTGATGGGGAGCGTTTTTACTTTACAGGGTAAAATGTAGTAGCCATTTTTCAGACAGTTGTTAAGCAGTGTGTTGCATGTCTAAGGAGTATTACTTTTGTTACTCTATGCAAGCCCAGAATCGCTCACAGTTTCAGTAGCATCTCATTTAAAAAAAATAATAAATCTAAGAATTGTGTTTTAATCAGTTAAATTAAACTGTCCTCTGAGACATGTGCCCTGCATGTTTTAGATGTCTCTGTTCCAGCATACTTGATTAAAATTATTTCTTCTCTGCATACGATGAAGTGCAGCAGAAACCATTAATCACCCATTCATTTAAGTCATCTAAAATATGTACGAGAGCCGTCCCCTAGCAGCAGGGTTCAGAACCACCACCTTAAGCCAACATGTTTGTTATGTCTGGCATAGATTCTTATCGCCCCACCTTAAGTCATTTTATTAAAAATGTGTAAGTAAAAGCTGCTGCTTACACAGACAATACCAATGGAGTTCATTAGAGGTTTGATGTAGCGATTACACTCATTTCCTCAGTAGTTGTCATGTCATAATTATTCTGAGAAGTCAGGGGAAGTAATTGATGAAAGAACTTCTTGAATGTGAAATTTCATCTACCTATATGAACAGCAATATTCCTTCATACGTGTACAGGAATATTTTATGACATACTGGCATTGCACAAATGTTAAACTCCAATTGTTCAAAAAAACTTCCAGTACAATGATGGGAGGATTAATTTTTGTCACTATGCATCTTGGAAAGAAAAGGGATGCTTCTAAAAGGAAGCTGTTTGGGGTTTTCTCTGAAACATGGATAGATGGTGAGGGGTCTGTCAGCGTAGGATAACAGATTTATACATTGAAATCTGCCATTAAAGACTGAAAGGATGGAAAACAAGCCAAAGATGCATATTTATACTTAGCAGTTTTTGTTATTTATTAAAGTACAGGTGTTGTGTATCAGCTGGGATGTGTTGGTTTTAAAGAGAAAGGTCAGTAAAAGAAAAAAAGTATCTGTTGAGCAGCGGTTGTGTGGATTAAAAGACCTCATTGATGCTTAAGCCTCCAGGAGAAAAGTCTCGGTCGAGATAATAGAGTTGCTGAAATAATCATTTCTCTTAACAAAGATGTGCAGAATACCTTTTCTGAAAACACCTCTTAGTCGATGAGGAGCAAAACACTCTGGGTGCCACTACTTATAATAATATATTTAATTAGAAGTCACCTTTGAAATCCCTCAAGGTTACCGAACAATTAACACAAAGAGATAAACAATGTAGCAGAAAATTAAATCTGCAGTTATTAGAACAACTGATGATTACTTAAAAAGAAAAAGTAAGTTTGAAAAAAAGGGGACATGAAGGGAGATAGAGGATGATAATGACAGATTTACTGTTGAGAGAGTTACATAGCTGTATGAGAGAAGGATCTTGACCTCACAGTGGTGAAGAATGTAGGGTTTGTGAGAAGAAAAACAGATAAGGAAGAGCGAGGACTTTGAGGTAGGTGAAAAGCTACTGAGAGCTTTGAAGGTGAGGAAGAGAATATTTTATAGGTAGGCAGGAGGAAATTTAACGACAGGGAAATTCTACTGATGATCCCAGCAGCTGTGTTCTGGACAAGCTCGTTCATGAATGATCTTTACTTCTTACATGACTTCTGTCATCTTAAAAGGGGAAATTGCAGCAACAATTAACACGACCTTGCCAATACTGAAATATAGCTTTTCAGAAAAATGTCTTAATTTGTTCTACAGTGAGATGTGTGGGTCAGAACTGAGTATAAACAACATCAAAGCATGGATCCACTCTCTCGTGACTCAAGATTGAACTTTGAGCTGTGTAACTGTGGGGAAGAAAATCTTACCATCAATTCAACATCCTGTAAAACATCAGGCTACCTGAGTATCATTGCAGTCAATAGGTGAAGATGGAGCCATAACCTGCTGGTACATAAGAGTAGAACATAATGCTGGATAGGTGTGACATAGTGATGCAATGTAGAAATATAAGCAGCATTACAGTCTGGGGTGCAAAATTATCAAAGCTACTGTATCCTTTAATATGCTGATGAAGATTCTCAGTCAGTTCAGTTATAGAGATGATCCCTTCCAGATATAGCCACACCCCCCACCCCATCACAGAGGAACAAAGCGCCTACCCTCTCCAGCCAGTGAACAATACCTCCTTAACGACCGACCCTTAACAATCATAGACAGGTTTCATGTATTACAGGAGACAATCCCCCCCTTTAGCGACAATCCCCCCTTTAACGATCGACCTTCAGAATCATAGACAGGTTTCAGATATTACAGGCTAACAATGGAACCAAACGATCCACTCATCGGTTTCCATTTGCATGTTTCCAAGCAATACAAGGCCTTGTCTATATAAAGACTCAAACTCACTGCGGATCCAGACAATTGAATTGAGAAAGCTTCCTGGAGAGGTGGCGAAACGTCTTCAAATCTTGGAAACCAAGTCCAGTGGATTTTTTTGAACTTTTACGGAATTTATCCTTAATTTTATCTAAATACACTAAATAGCCAAACTAATTCAAGTGAGTTTTAAATTTTGTTTTAATGTCAGTTTCCCTCTGTGGCATTAGAAAGGTGGAGAACAGAAGTAATAAATAAATTAAAAAAAACAAATACAGTATATATATATCTATATATATATATATATATATATATATAGATATATATATACTGTATTTGTTGATCGTGTTGATCGACAAACAGCAGAAGAAGGCAGTAGTGATAGATGTGGCAATCCCAAGCGACAACAACATCAAGAAGAAAGAACACGAGAAGCTTGAGAAATACCAAGGGCTGAAAGAGGAGCTAGAAAAGATGTGGAAAGTAAGAGCACCAGTGGTGCCAGTGGTAATTGGAGCACTGGGGGCTGTGACCCCCAAACTGGGAGAGTGGCTACAGCAGATTCCAGGTAAAACATCAGAGGTCTCTGTCCAGAAGAGCGCAGTCCTAGGAACAGCTTAGATACTGCGCAGAGCCCTCAAACTCCCAGGCCTCTGAGGACCCGAGCTTCAGGATTACACATACCACCCCACGAGGGGTGAGAAAACATTTTATTTTTTTTATTTTTATATACTCGCGCCTGCGAGTTCACGAGCCTATGGAAACCGTGGCAGACCAAGCCAGATGAAAGTGCGCATTCAGCGTCTGCTCTGCCGATAATGCAAGCGTAGAAGAAGAAATGTGCTGTTTACCTGTGTAAAGAAAGAAACAACGAAAGAAAAATGTCTGAGGACTTCAGTGTTGAGGAAGAGCATGAGTTCTTTGCCGAGCTGAATGCGCACTTTCATCTGGTTTGGTCTGCCGCGGTTTCCGTAGGCTCATGAACTTGCAGGCGCGCGCTTTTAGGAAATCCTATACACTACTGTTTATGCTCTAAAAACATTCTAAATGACTTCGTTTCGAGTAAATTATGGACGCTACCCACTCAGGACACTTGGAATACATTGGACCTTTTATGGACCTTTCTGCCTCGGGCGCCATGGACTCCATTATTTGAATGTCAGCAGGCAGCAAGAAGCCTCCCAGATCCCCAGATGCATTTGAGATATCAAAAAAGTACTCCAGAGTGTTGTTCAGCATGGGGGTGAGTAGAAAATGAAGGCTAATCATGTTTTGGGTGTACTATTCCTTTAATATGGCCTCAGATTACAATGGCTATGACATCAACTGCAAGGCATCTATTGGTCAATGATTTATAAGTTAGTTTTTCTTATAACTATTGTTGTCTATTGGTTTTAGTTTGTGTAATATAACTTTATCAAGCTTTCTCTAAAATCCCTCAATACATAATGAAGAAAACATTTATGTATAATTCATGCTGATCCTATCAGTTCAATAGTTGAGATGACACTTTGATATTTCTGAATCTTGCTTTTTATTCAACAACTCTATGCTGGCATTGATTCTGCATTTCATCCCAATGGCATTTGAAAAACATTTGGTTACAGTAATAAGTTCCCTGAGTGCTTATGTTTGACGTTGACATTTATTCTTTAGAACATTTGCTGTCAAAGTTGTTGTCTTAGCCTTGATATTTGAGTCTGCTTCTGATTACAGGTTTATGCTGATTTTGATTTTGCCATCCCTCCATGACATTTGCAGGGGATTTTGAGTTGTTGGTTATTGTAATATTCTCAGGGCACTTATCTTTGAAGTAAATATGTATTATCTTTGTCAGTTGCCTTTCAGTTATTGTCTTAATGTTGATATTTTGGTGTTGCTTTTGATTGTACAGTTTTACACTGCTTAAGATTATGCATCCATCATATTTGCATGCATTTTCAAGTTGTTGGTTATTGTAATATTGTAATTGTATTCCTTAAACTTATATTTATTCTTCATTTTACTGCCTTTTACAAGTTTTTGGTGTGAACGTTTAAAATAAAAAAGGAATAATTATGAAATAATGGTGAAGTTGCTTTTTGGGAAGGATTTAAGCTCAGTGGGAAAAGGGGCAAAGGGGCACTTTCGCCTTCAGCACCAAAGAATCAGGAGCTAATTTTTTTATGTGAAATTTCCTCTTAGAAAGATGCAATGCAGTAAGTCCTGAAAATTTAAATACGTTTTTTTTTCCTTTTATTTTTTGAGTAATTGTTATGTGTTCAAAGCAATGAATACTTCATATTTTGCACTTTTCATCAAACCCTGTTTTCTAAGGCCTGTTTTCGTTTAGTTAACTATTGTTATAGTGCAAGTAAACATATACAGGACTGTCTCAAAAGATTTGAATATTGTGATAAAGTTCTTTATTTTCTGTAATGCAATTAAAAATCATGAAATGTCATACATTCTGGATTCATTACAAATCAACTGAAATATCGCAAGCCTTTTATTGTTTTAATATAGCTGATTATGGCGTACAGCTGAAGAAAACTCAAAAATCCTATCTCAAAATATTAGAATATTTCCTCAGACCAAGTAAAAAAAAAGATTATAACAGCAAAACAAAATCAAACATTTGAAAATGTCCTTAATGCACTCAGTGCTTGGTTGGGAATCCTTTTGCACAGATTACTGCATACTCTGCAACTGTCCAGTGCTTCTTTTCCATAGCCCAAGTCAGACGCTTCTTCCATTGTCTTGAGTTCAGAAGTGGCTTGACCCTGGGAATACGGCTATTGTAGCCCATTTCCCGTCCACGTCTGTGAACAGTGGCTTTTGATACCTGGACTCCAGCTTCAGTCCACTGTCTTTGAAGCTCCCCCAAATTCTGGAAGCGGCTCTTCTTCACAATGCTGTTAAGGCTGCTGTCACCTCTCTTGGTTGTGCAGCGTTTCCTGCTACATTTCCCCCTTCCAACACACTTTTTGTGAATGTGCTTTGAAACTGCACTCTGTAAACAGCCTGCTCTTTGAGAATTTTCTTTTTGTGTCTTACCCTCCTGATGGAGGGTGTCAATGATGGTCTTCTGGACAGCAGTCAGATCAGCAGTCTTCCCCATACTTGTGATTTAGTTTACTGAACCAAGCTGAGTGTTTTTCAAGGCTCAGGAAACCCTTGCAGGTGTTTCGAGTTAATTAGACGATTCAAGTGATTAGTTGAATAGCCTACTAGTATACTTTTTCATGATATTCTAATATTTTGAGATAGGTTTTTTGAGTTTTCTTCAGCTGTACGCCATAATCAGCTATATTAAAACAATAAAAGGCTTGCGATATTTCAGTTGATTTGTAATGAATCCAGAATGTATGACACTGCATAAAAGTGAGATTTTCGTCCCTGTAAACTACCGCAGATCTCCCTCATTTTCGGCAGTTAACGACAATTTGCAACCCGTGCTTTTCGCCGTTTGTCAGTGCCACAAATTGTCGGAAACGGACTCTGACGTATGTGGAGAGCGATCAGCTGTACTAATGGCCCTAATTAGCATATGAATGCAGCGAACCCACGCGACTGGCCAGGTCTGGCTTGAATAACCTACTCAGTATTGGCTGAAACCACTATTTTCAAACAAGTAAAATCGCTCGTGATTGGCAGCAAAACCACACGTGGCCAGGCCAGGATTTAATTTTCTTACTGAGTATTGGATGGAACCACTTCTTTTTAAACAAGTAAAGTCGCTCGTGATTGGTTGGCATATTTATATATTTATTTATATATTTATTTATTTATATATATATATTTATTTATTTATATATATATATTTATTTATATATATATATATATATATATATATATATATATATATATGTATATTTATTTATTCATATTATGCTGTATATTCATGTTATCCTAAACTACTACACAATTATTAGGCTACCATCAAGGACATGAATGAATTTATACAGGAAATGAACATTTGCCAGGAAGATGTTTATGCAAAGAAAGAGCTTTATTAAAACACACACAACTATATACAACACGAGGATCTGCCCACACATGCGTATCCAAAAATTACAACTCCGTGAACTGTCCGTTTGCCTCCTCGGGGGTTGGAGGTAACTGGCAGCATTCTCTCCGAGGCAGGTCCGATGTGCAGACGCCTACTGTGCATGGCTCTGTACTTCGGCATCGCTTCTAACCGGGACTGCAGCTTAACACAGAGTTCAGGGAGATCTGGCCTACGAAATGACGGCGGCCGTACAATCCATCCGCCAACGACGCCATCTTCTTCGTCAGACATGAGGTCGACGGTGGCGGACTTCCAGAGTTCCACTTCCTCATCAGCTAGCACACTCTGCCTCGATTCCAGCAGCTGTTAAAAAAAAAAAAAAAACAATGAATCAGCGCACTGCGATGGGATGCACTGCATATGGACACAACACATCAATGCACCTGAAAAATAGTCACCTAATAAAGTCTTACCCCCTTTCTTCTAGCTCGACTCCGAGCTGAATGCTTGGCAGCTTCCGCGCGCAGCGTGTTCTCAGGCTGCGTATATCTGAAGCTCCTGCGTACCGTCTCATAATACGTCTTACAGGCAGCTGGAAAACAATTAAATGAGAGTGGTATTATTATGAGGCGAGATTAGTCTGTGAAAACAAAATGTACAGTTATGATCGGTATCCATCCGTATCCATTTCCTTTTACCGCACAATGAAAGCATATTCTTTAAATCTTACCCTTGCTCCGGTTCATAGCGCCTGCAATTTGTCTCCGAGTTGTGAAGACGGCGTACTGCTTCCTGTGAATCACAGAAAATACACTTTAATAAAGCTTGTTCTTGCAAGGCTACTATTAGCCGTAGCTTTAGGCTAGGCTGCTTTTAGCATAGCTAGCTAGGCTGTTTTTAGCTTAGCGAGCAGTAATCGAACATATATTTACCGCTAGCTTCTCTTCTTTGAGTTCGTCAGTCCACTGATAGCAATCAGCAGTTTCTTCTTGTCAGTCTGCGGACTGGATGAAAGTTGTGGATCGCGTCCAAGAGGAGTTGAAGGTGAGTTGAACGCGAGACGTCATCCAGCCATTGATCACGTACCAGCAAAATCCAAACAAAGGAACTGGAGATAAAGTTCTTCTGACAAACATGTCTGGATGCCCATAAGCTCACACGTGATTGGACGAGCAGTCGAAGGCTCGTCAGGCTCCTTCAATCACATACGAGGTCATTGTTATACGGAAGGACTCGCGAGAACAGCTCGCGTCTATCATTTTTTTTGTTTTTTTTTGCTTTATTGGCAATTCCGTGTAACAATACAGAGTAATTCAAACATCAAACACAGATACACAGCAGTCGGTGACATTTTAACTTTAAAAAAAATGAGACATAGAATGTAAAAAAAAATAAAAAATAAAACAAGGGAAACAAACATATAAATAAATAAACAAATAAATAAAATAAACATAAAATAATAATAGCTAAGGGTTTACATTGAGTTTATGGTCATTTACAAAAGTGTATAATTTTATACCTTTTTTCTTCTTCATAAATTTAAGTGACTTAAAATACAAACAAAGAAAAATGTTGAAGTTTGGCTTGGTCCTCATGTATTTGTTTTTGTGAATGTAAAATTTCCCCATCATGAGTAACACATTAAAGGCTAGGTCCTGCAGCTTATCTGTCATTTCTATTCCAAACAAAACATTCTCTTTGTCCAGATGAGAAGGAGAATCAAATTTAGATGAACACCAGAAGCAGAAATGTACATACAATCATAAAAGAGGTGACCAATAGTCTCAATTTCACATTCACAGAAGGTGCAATCATTTTCTTCAAAAACCAAAACGGAGCCTCAGAAATTCCTTGGAAGGATAAATGTCAGTGATTATTTTGAAATGGACTTCTTTAACCTTTGGAGCAACAGGAAACTGTAGATATTTATTCCGCAGTTTTCCCACTTTCTCTTTTGGAAAATGCTTGGAGATTAGGTTTCTGTGGGATGTATCAGGATGAAATTCCTTGACAAACAAACTACGTATGACATTGTTGGTCAGCTTTTTATCAATAACAGACTGACCGTTGAGTAACAGAGAGGGAAGTTTTACCTGGACATGGTTTAGGAGTAGGTTGTATGACATTATGATCAGAGGCTGAGGAAGGGCTTTGATTAATATATTATATTGTTTTCTGTTATTTATTTTGAATTTAGAGCAAAGAGTTTCAAAAGGTAAAAAAATCCCTTTGTCATCAAGAATGTGCATTATCGACCATATACCACTTTCTAGCCAGCTCTTGTAAAATAAAGACTTGTTCCTGAATAGGACATATTGGGAATTCCATAGTGGGGTGTTATGAGGACGAAAATTATGCTTAAATATTAGTTTCCAATAAAGTAGGACGCGTTGATGAAAAGAAGAAAGTTTAACAGTCACATTTAAGGAGGAAGTTAATTCCTCCTAATTCTATAAATAATTTGGAGGGGGTATGAAACCAAAAACTATTTTTATTTTTCAGAAAAGATTTGAGCCAATTCATTTTAATCATTCCGTCTAAACTTTCAAAGTCTATTGCTTTAAGACCTCCATCATTATACTCTTTAACCATTGCTCCTTTCCTAATGTAGTGTGTCTTGTTTTTCCAGATAAAGTTGAAGTTAATTTGATTTATAGCTTTAATTGCATGTTTAGGAAGGGATATGGAATAAGCTGGATAGATAAATCTTGAGAGACATTCCATTTTTGTAAGGAAAGTTCGTCCAAAAATTGATATGTCACGTTGAGACCACAAATTTAAGTTAAGTTTACATTTATCTAAAATATTCCAACAGTTTAGTTTTTCCAGTGATTTATTGTCTTTGGTGATGTGAACACCAAGATATTTCACGGCAGATTTAATAGGGATGTTATGAATGGCAGTCTGGGAAGAGTTGTGTATCGTTGCGTCTATAATGTAAACATGGCTTCATCCCCATCCGGACAGATATTTTTTCCAGTTTGCATGGAATGCACATTTTACCTTGCTGATTCTGAATCACATTTTACCAACTGATTCTGATTAAAACAAATTTTTGAAATAAATTATTTTGTGTATTTTTTTACATAACATTTGCCATTGCTAATGGCATACACAGTAATCTAGCATACTTTAATTAAATAAATCAATTCAAGCTAAAATGTAAGAGTCTATAATTAGTCTATATGAGCCTGATCTATTTGTATCAGAGATTTCCTTACCTTTTAGAAAAATGTCCCTTGGGGTAAAACTCCCTCTGCAACCCTGATTTGCATTTGTATAGCTCACAGCATTTTCATTTACATGTTAAAGCCTCCCCTAGAATTCCATGGGGGGGACGCATGGGGGGAACACTGCCTAAGAAAGCCCCCGTCAATTTCTGACAATTTATGGGAGTTTTCGGTGTTGCCTCCAAATTACCGTGAACAGCCATTAACCTGAAATTTAACGACAATCTATAGTGCTGCATACTGACGAAATCACACTTTTCATGCAGTGTGACATTTCATGATTTTTAATTGCATTACAGAAAATAAAGAACTTTATCACAATATTCTAATTTTTTGAGACAGTCCTGTACATAGCCTCTTTAGAGGGTCTAAAGCCCTGGGGAAGTGAATTTACCCTGTTAAATGTGCATGGAAATGATAGCCTGACCTCAGGCTTTTGAGAGGCAATTGAAAAAAGGCTATTGAACCCCTTGAACCAAATTCTTCTTCAAAGCGATCATTACCTGGGACTCCATGTGCTATCATTACAATCAGCAATATAACGTGTAATTCTGGCACGTATCTTTATCCTTTAGGGCCCTTAGAAATAATCAATAACTACGATAACTATTATTTTTATATGATTATCACATGTTGTGAATGTGAACATTTTGAATATGTGCTGTGTATTCAATTTCTAAGAAAAGTACAATATTTTGAGGGCAGGTTGTAAGAAGAAGGTTTTCTCTGCCTTATGTGAAATGTCATGTGCTTTAACAGATGAGGAAAGTGCTGATGGAATTTGAAAAAGGGCACTGGATATGCTTGTGCAACTTGGAAAAATTATGTGCAAAATGGGAGATTTTATTCAGAAATAACAGTTTTTCAGAAGTTCTTGGTTTTGATCAATGGCTTTTTCTTTGAGAAAAATTTTTTCTTTGTATTTGGTTTGATGCCGTATCCGTCTCATCCCTAATCCTCCTTTGTATCTTGCCATGTTAATTAAGCCCAGTTCTATTTACTTTGTTCTTTGCTCTTTTTTTACATTAGGTGGAGAAGCATTTATCTACCCTCTTTATGGAAGATAAATAAACCTGACATGCCACTGACATAATATTTTACTAATTGACTTCCTTCTGGACTTAAACTTTACCACTTGAGAAGTTTGTGATAAAGCATATTGATGGGCATAAAAATGTTTATTGTTTAATCAAATGTTTAATTTTCAATGCAAAATGTTTCTATACGTTTTGCAATCTTGGTATAATTAAATGTCTGATTGGGTTGCTCTTTTAGCTATGACATGATTTAGAGTCTATACTCCAGTACTGAATTTATTCATATTTCAATTAATATTTCAATTACTCAAAATTAATCTGCTTAATTATTTTAGCCTTCTTTCAAAAGCTGTACTTTCTGTGTGCTGGGGGTGCGAGTGTTTTTACCTGCATGTTAGGACGCTCAAGATGGTATGAATCATGCAGGGTTGGGTGAGTGGTGTTTTCATAGATCTGATTTGAGGTTCCGAGACAAACATTATTTACACGTAATATGCTTAAATAAGGATGTAAATGTGATTAGAAACATGCGGCCATTACTCTTAATAAAAGAAAACCTGTAACTTGTGTAATCCAGGGTGAAAAAAAACTGCCCTTAGTCCCGCCTTACCGCCCCATTGGTTAGAGTGACACACAGTCACACAGTGCATGCAGCCAATTGACACACCTGAGGCAATTATTTAGGCTTGCTCCAGCTTTCCCCAGTCAGATGTGGGGGGGAGAGCTGGAAACAAAGGAGCTACAGGTTGGTGTTCCCAAACAATCAGTTTATCTCTTTGTTTGTAATGCACTGTTTAAATTCACAATATAAAAATCATGTAGATCTGAGAAATCCAGTGAGTTTGGAGCCTTGGAGCTGCCATACTCTCATCTATTATTGGAATTGGTGAGTAGAGAGCACAATGTTGTTTGTTGTTTTAGCATGTTGGTGGCAGCAAATGCTAAGTGTGATCATCAATTGTTGTAATCTAACTTTAAGATAATTAGATAAATGTTCTTTATTTGGTCTGATAGATTAGATATTGCATTTATTTCTGTGTGAAACTGGAAAAGTCTAGTTAACTAGCCAGCTGGAAATTTATTTTAATACAGGCCAGGTGATCCCTTTTTAGGGAAAAAGATGGCGAGCTTCTGAAAACTGGCTGGAGCCAGGAGAGCCTTAAGAATCACTCCACGCTGGACTGGTCTGTATCATTTCCCCCCTCCATCTCACCACTCAGGCACACACTCCATTATTCACCTCTTCATCCGAAACAACTTGCGCTGGGACATTTTTCAACTTAAATATCTGGATAATCCAACCATGGATTTCTGAATGTGTGTCGGTCAGACTCTGGACTGATCAGTGGGGAATTTAAGACCAGTTGTGCACAAACAAAAGGATTGCCACAGCACTGTGTATATATATTTTTTGTATTTATTTTGGGTTCTATGTATGTTGTCTTGTGTTGTTTACTTTAAATTTATCTAATACATGGTATTGAAAGCAGTTTTGTCATTTTATTGATTACTGACAACGGCTCCAGTAGACGAATTCTAGTCTTCTGATTTTCTTCCATCTAGTCCTTTTACACTTTAAATAGTGCTACACTTGATGTCCAAATGTTCCCATATAGGTGAAATCCTCCTATTCCTAGTTTGCTCAATCAGCTATCCTCAGTCTCCCATCTTTCCTTCTCTCATCTAAACTCTTAAAACATCTCTAAACTATTCAAAACGTGAACTGACAGTAAAAAACCCCAGACACCCATTCCCGTCTTATCAAAACTCTTAGGGCCGGATTTATCAAGATCCAATTTTGCGTGCAGTAATTTGCGCGAGGGGCTGAACCACGGTTTGCGGGTGATTTAACATGAGCAATTGCGTAACTGGTGGCAGGTGCAAAACTGTTGGAGACGCCCTATTTAAATGATGGTTTTGCACGTTTTGTGGTTTGCGGCAAAGTAGTTTGTGCAAACTAGTGCATTAAGAAATTTTAATCTTACAGTGACACCCCTATATATATATATATATATATATATATATATATATATATATATATATATATATATATATATATATATATATATATATATATATATATATATATATATATATATATATATATATATATATATATATATATATATATATATATATATATATATATATATATATATATATATATATATATATATATATATATAGCAACCATTATTCCCTAAGGTGGTATGTGGCTGAATTCCTACTTCACTGCAGAAAAAAAAAAAAACAGGTGTTTTGTATTGGCCTGTAGCAAAAATGCACATATCAAATGGCTCACAATAAGTGACTGTGGATAAGATGACTGCGCGTACGCATCCCTGCAGCATTGATATGTTGCTCCACAGGCGCAAGGGGGAGGTCGGGGTTCTCCGATAGGGCGTCAGGGCGACATGGCATTTAGAACGTCGGACAGCACTTCTGAAAAACGAGATTGGAAGATCCCAGCTCTCGCTGCAACCGTACGCTGGAATGACCCAGATGCAAAAAAGTGCAATGTTGCAAGGAGTTTTGTGATATCTGGTATTGCGTGGGTCCTCCTTGTGGCTGGCTCCAAATCCATTCGGAGTTCCCCCAACAGCCCAAAAATGGCAATGCTGGATAAACAATATGTTTTGATGATCGTTTCCTCGTTCATTCCAAAAATATTCACACGGAGTGAAAAAATGCGTTCTCTGCGTCTCCTTGCTTCATTTCGATGTCTCCTTCTTGCGACAATAACCGCTGCCACGTGTGCGCAATTATGCATACAGACCATTAGCACCTTCTTTTGAAACGTGTTAAATATAGAGTCAGATACCATTAGCAAAATTGCTTTCAGGTTTGATAAATCACTTTGCGAGTGCTAAATTAATATATTTACATGTTCTCCTCCCACAAGACGCACTTTTGCGTGTAAACGCCCCATATTGCATATTCATTGCAGAAAAAGTACTAAATGGATAAGGGGCGCTATTTAGCACGTTTTTAAAGACCAAATCCTTTTAGCATGCTGCTGATAGATCAGTTTGTACATTTTTTAGCGTGCACAGTGAAATAGCTCACGTTTTTATACACGCAAACCTTTGATAGATCCGGCCCATAGGGATCTAAACCACTTCCCAGAGGACTCCTGATACGCCTTTATTGTGAGACATTGAACTTCATCATTTTCGGCTTCTCCCCCAAATGAAGCATGCCTCGATACATGCTTTGCAAAAACGCCCCCTTCATTACTTGAAATGCATCCCATAACCTGGAAACACAACTATGGATAAATAAATGTTCAAACATTCAAAGACAGCAACACCCTCCAGGCTGATGTATGTGGTCAGAAAAATCGATTTCTTATCAAATCCCTTCATAATATTTTCATAGGAGTGCTGATTTCTGTCACTATATTAAAGTATTCACTCAGGCCCTCTTGGCCCTCTTATATAAGTGTCTGGGTCTGTTTTTAACAGAACAGAAGATAATGACACAGAAAAAAATATATAAAATTCCCATCACAATTCAGACTCCTTCCTCTAAAGGTTCTTTCACAATTTTACTGTTTTCCTCCCACTGTATGCAACTTGTTTTTAGACTTGTATGGGAAAAACCTTTGTGGCTTTTTGCAAACTTAAGACAAACCTGTATGATTCAGAACAGGCAGAACTATTGGCAGGGCTGTATCTGTTCTCCCTGGCAAGGTTATTAATAAAATTGCTTGAATGAAAAACACCAGATCTCAATTTCTTGTAAATAAGACTTAGACATTTTTTTTTCCATCAGTAAAGTAGCAACTGATTTAAATAGTTGCCTGATTAACAGGCTTTTGTGGCACTTGATGGCCTGGTGAGGAGAGGGCTTTAATTAGCTGTGCTGGAGCACAGACACGTGTGCTCTGAGGACCAGATTTGTGGTTTTAATAGTTTTCAATCTAATATTTTGAAATATATTATTTTGTGATTAATACACTTTACTATAAAAGGAAAACAACTGACAAAAATACAGCTGAAATGCTGGGGCTTTTTCATCAGGAAGCTGCACTATGAGGAAAAAGATTTGTTTCTTAAGAACAAAGTGAATGGCTGTACTGCTGGTGTGTTTCAGTTTGTTTCAGACTTAGTTTAAACCAAAACTATTTTAAAGGACAAATCATGATTTCTAATATGTGCCTGTTATTTTGTTGTGTTTCAGGAGACAATAATGGATGGCCCCTACTTTTTGACAAATATTTTGGCATGCCGAGTTATAACACCAGGACCAAGTCAAATGTATGCTGTAAGTATTCCTTAAATCTGTTTTTTACCTCCACATGAAGCCATTTCTCATAAAGGGGTAGGTGTGTATGTTTTGGAGATGTAAACGATACAATTATGTGAAAAGATTGAAAACACAAAATCTGTTGAGGATCAGTGTTGGCACAGATACAGTAAGGAAATTGCTGTTTATTTTTTTTTTTACTTTGTTTTTTTTTTCACAGTTCTCTTCTGAGATCCATTTAAACTCAAAAGCTCCTTTAATTTGAAGAGATGGGGTAGAGCAATATTTAGGTATAATTATGGTTCTGTTTAAGATTCCCTTTGTGTACCGTTTTTTTTTTATTCTGTAAATTAAAGGGGTAGGGTCACCCCAAAGTAAAAGCTCCTTTTTCCCTTGGTGGTCTTTACTTTGAGAGGATATTCTTTGTTTTAAATCAGAATGTCTCTGTTTTCTCCCACTGGCTTGTTTGTGAGAAAAAGTAGAAGACAAAAAGGATTTAGGGTGAGTACATGTTTAAGCACATTTTAATGCCTCATTCTACATAATTAGTTTTAAAACAAATCTCCCCAGCAGCAGAAACTGGCTGTAGAGAGAACAATCAACCAGTCACAGGTTTGGTGTGATCATTATCTCTTATTGCAGTAGTCATGCTTGACCACAGTTTGAGGATATGGATGGACAACATTTAATACGATCTAAAAACATTTTATCATCAAGTTGTGTTTAGTAGAGCATTTGGAAGACTCTTAAAGGGGCCCAGTTATGTATTATGACGGCTAAGTTTTAAGCCAGTAGCTCACTGGAATAAGACATAAAATTAAATAACATGAATGCTGACAGTTTTAGCTTTCCTTTCAGTGAGCACTTGCTTGATGGACAGACAATATAAAGGATGGACAAGGCCAGTAGCTTGAACCGGTTTACATAATGCTTATGTCCTCTAATTGCACCGATACAAAATGTATTACTTCCAAAAGGACTAAATATACACTTTCAGGATGAACACTTGCTGTATGTCTCTTTATTTTAATGTAAACATATGTTGTGTTTTTAATTGGCATTGTATGTGACTCGGACCCATTAAAGATGATCTTGTATCTATTAAAAAAAACTAATTTTTTGGATGATATGGATGATTGGCCATGTCCCTGTGTATTCAAGTTGTTGATTGTTAACTGATGTTCTCTACCTGCTGCATTTATACTGGGAATAAATTCCAGACAGTAGCCTCTTTCTATTAAACCAATAGCCTATAATGGAAATTGGTCATTCTGGATTAGAAGTAGTTAGGTAATTTAGGAGTACTAAGAATGCTATACATTCTCAATTGTTTTCCTTCCATCCATCTTCTGTTTATTCCATCAGGGTCATGGTGGGGACACTGCCTATCTCTGGCAGTTTATGGGCGAGAGGCAGGGTACACCCTGGATAGGCCACCAGTCTGTCGCAGGGTAATTCTTAAATTTCATATGTAAGAAATCAATATAATAATAATATATCCACTTCACAGTTAAGCACCCTCTGTAGGTCTGTCTCAAAATTTCACAGTAAAACATCACTAAGTTTGTGCTTATTGTACAATTTCCTAAACTTTTGGCTCTTTTGGAAGGTATTGCGTTTTTATTTGATCTACCTTTTTTTTTTGTGGGTTTTGTTTTAAATTCATCAAAAAAAACTTCCAGAATTTGAAGGACTTATCTTGTTCATTTCAAGAGTTTTTAGTATCCATCCATCCATCCACCTATTCTGTGTGTCTTTGTATTGTTTTGATAGGGGACTGGTGGCCATCAGTCATACAAGTGGTACACCCTGGACAGTTTGCCAATCCATCAGAGAGCTAAAATTGGTTTGATTTCAAGAATTGTATTTAAGAATTAATAAAACAATATTATACATTTTAATTCCACCGGCATCTTTAAAATCTGGACTGTTATTTTGTAAGATGTCTTCTTTGAGAGTAGTGTTTTTTTTTTTTTTATAGCTCAATTGTTATTAATCAAATGTATTTTCCATTTAAGGTTATAAAGTTATAAACATGGGAATTGAATGCTTGTGTTGTGTCTAGCCATTTTTCCAGTTTTTTAGAGGAAAAGATTTGTGGAGAAAAAAAATTTTAAACAAAAAACTAAATTTGTGGTGTTTATATCAAAACCCAGCAGGATTCACTACTTTCTGAGGATCAAAGGTCTCTGCCCACTCAGGTTAGCAGTTTTTTGTCTTACTCTGTTTTCTTTGTCCATAACAATTTTCTGTCTGGAGGTAGAAAATAAAGGAGGGGTGAGTGTTTATTTTTAGCGCAGTTTTTCCTTGATATTTTCTTAACAATTCCTGTGAGCATCAGAATTAAATGCATTTTATATGTTTGTTCAGAGGAGCACCAAGTTTAATTCATTATGTTATGGTTGATGATCAGATATGCAGCTTGAGTACAGCAGTTCACATGGGTGACATAGAGTTGAGCTAAACATGGCACCATGCAAGTCATTTTCAGAGCCTTCTGTTAAGCTTTCTCAGCAGGCAAGGCTTTCAGCATCTAATATTATCTCTTTCCATGCTTGTTCATCTTTTGAAGCTATTAGAGGTAATTCAGCAGGCTTTGAAAATATTGTGTCGCTCCACCACTCAAGAGGTCTCAGAGCTTGGTTGTGTTTATGCATTTCAGACAAAGTGTATGCATCCTTGTTTGTCTCATCTGCATTTCAACATCCTCTCCTGGCTATAGTAAAAGCAATTGTAAAAAGAAGCCGCCACAAAGCTTTTAAAGTTGAAGCACTCTGGACGTGCCTCTTGGGCATAAGAAAAAAATTTAGTGTGATTTATTATATTTTATGTTAAATTCTCAAAGTAATCCTTCCTACAAGTTTTTTTGCTACTCTTTCTGCTTTTTATTGCCATGATTTAACCTAATTTCAAATTTAACTGATGTTTCTCAAAGAATTCTGGTGTATTTCTTTTTAAAACTTTTCATATTTTATTATAACAAGAGAACTATTGCTGTTAATCTCAACCAAAATGTGTTCATTTTCCACAATGTCATCAGGAAATTAATGTTATAAGCATATTTTATCTAAGATAAAATCTGTTAAATAAAAAAATAGGGTATTTCAGACTTGTCATATTAAAACAAAACTTAGACTTTTCTTCATACTGTAATATTTTCTTTCTGTCATGTTGTCAGATCTATTTGTTTTCTACTCACCATAAAAGTAACCTCATATTTTCCTTTTTTGCTTGTGCAAAAATTCTCCTCTTACTAGGTTCACTATGAACTTTTACCATGCATTTTGATGTAGAAGGTGAACATTGAGTGCTATTTTAGGTATTTAAGTATTTTAGAAAGTACTGGTCTGATAGGATTTTAAGAGAACCATTTCTTAGGTTAACACAGGACACTCTAAAACAAGAAAATAAATAGTGAGCATCAACAGCGAGAAAGGATATGACTTGTTGGTTTTACAGATTATACAAAAATGGGTAAATTGGTTTAAGATGAAAGAAAGACAGTTTGATCTGAAATATGCCTCAAGCCAGAACAGAAACTGGTGAGCAACCATACAAATGAATACCATGCCACCCATGTCAGGAAAAGCAGGAAACAAAAGGTTTCAATTTATCTTGTTGCATTAGTCTTGATTTCAGGTGTGATAGGATCATAAACAAAGCAGTCCAATGCATGGATCAGTTGGAATGGGAAGGTTCTGTTGGAGGTTTCTTTCTGTTAAAGAGAGTTTTTCCTCTCCACTCTTGCTACAAGCATGCTTGGTGTGTGGTATTGCCTTGGAGCCAATTAGTCAATGCAACCAACAGGTTTTCCTTGGATAAAAAAAAAACTTTGAACCAATCTGAGTGTATGATCTGGTTGAATTATTTCTGTAAAGTGCCTTGAGATGACATGTTGTGAATTGGCGCTATATAAATAAATTGAATTGGACAATGGCCTTGTACATGTGCATGTACACATGCATTTTCAGATGAAAAATGTGAAAAAACTTAGTTTTCTTTTTTTCTTAGTTTTGTTTCTCTGTTGCACTTTTGTCGAAAGTTGATTCATACCAATTTTCCTTCTAATCTCTCTCCAGTCTCCCTCATCATGCTGTTTGGCAACACACAAATGCTGTGCCACCAAAATAGCCTTGCTCATGAAAGATGGTGTCAACCTTGTTTAGGTCCTAGAGACCAATTTAAATATAAAAAAATATATGATTGCATATTTATGAATACTCAGTGATGGCTACTGTAGGAACCTCATTTCATAAGTTCCATAAATTTTAATACTGACCTCACTAAACAGAGGGTGGAGGTTGTGGTTTCAGCTTCCAATAATTTTTATCATAGAGTTCTTTCCAAAAACATCTTACAAGCAAACCTGGATAACTGAGAATTTACACTGGCAAACAGTTTGAGTATTGTAGTATCACACAATGAGCTAGTTTATATATCTTAGCCATTTCTAAATGGTACATTTATGAATTTTAAGTGTGCCTTAAATTCACATTTCCTCTTTCTTCATTTTTGTCATGGTGGGCTTCAGGTACCTAACCCACATGCAGAAACACTCAGAGACTGCGAAAAAGTTCAAAGATTTATTGAAGTAAGAACACAATCAATAAACAGATCCAGGGGTTATCAGATCCAGGACTGGTCATGAGTGGGAACACTGTTCAGGAGTTTGAGCTGAGCGGCAGAGGGGGGGACCAGGAGGGTCCAGAGGCTGTTGGCAGGCGGAGGGCTTGGCGGAGGCAGAGCTTGGTTAAAGTGTTGGCAGGTTCTGATTTGAGTTTCCCTTCCAGTTTCTTCAGAGAGTGGACAGGCAGGTCTTTGACGGGGATTAATGTCCAAGGTTCTTCAGAGAACAGACAGGCTGATTACCGACAGAGAAACTCTTCTGGGTTTCTGGTTTCAGGCAGGTTCAATCTAGGAAGCAAAGAGGAGAAAACCGATCAGGTTCAGGTTTTCAGGTAGTCAGAGATTCAGACAGGCTGGTTGGCTCAGGCTTGCTAACCATAACTGGCAAACACTCTGGCGCTGGAGTGATGTCCTCTGCCTCCTTATATACTGATCCCCTGATGAGCAGATGAGCGACAGGTGGTAGCAGGTGAGCACAAGCCCCTTAGGAAGGGATCCTTGGTGCCCTCTGGTGGACAAAACTCCGGATCCCAACAATTATTGAGTCATTTTATTTTCTCTAACTCAACCAGCTGAGTTTTGTCTTGTAAAGACTGTCTATAGTTCCGCTGCAGGGCTCTAAAAATCCTGTGCTTAAACAGTTTAACATTCTGGCTCTGTATCAAGGCAGAGGGTGAGTCTGATATTGTTTACCCAGAGGTGGGTAGTAACTAGTTACATGTACTTAGTTACAATATTTGAGTAACTTTTTCAAGAAACATTTTTTTAGTAGTTTTACAGTACTGTACTTTTTAATTTTGAATAAAAATATATTAAGGTATCCTTATGTTTACTTGAGTAACATTTCTGGCTACTCAATACATTGAGTAATTTATTTTAATAGTAACAACAAGCTTGTTTTAAACAAATTTCTTTCTTTTAGTAATCGAGGCTTGGTGTTATTTGCCATCTGCTGAGTCTGCCATGTGTGGAGACTGAGTGAGAATAAAGTAAACAGTATACTGCTGTTTAACCTATTCTATATACTGTGACTATTTAATAACTCTAAAAATATTAAAGCAGTTTTTATGATCATGGTTAGTAGCCCAGTTACTCAGTACTTGAGGAGCATTTTTACCAAATACTTAATTTCTTTGTAATGGCTACTTTTTAGTTCAGTACAGATGTGATGTACTCCTGGGACGTGCAGGTGATGCAGTGGCAGTGTTGGGTAAGTTACTTTAAAAATGTAATCTGTTACAGTTACAAGTTACCTTGTTTAAAATATAATTGTAGTGTAAATTTTTCGATTACTTTTAAAAAGTAATGTAACTAATTACTTTTGATTACTTTAAGGTTTTAATGAGTATTGAGCCATGTTCAACATTTAATTTTTGAGAACTGAATGTGAACCTTAAAAAAGCACTAAGCTGAGAGGGAACTGCTGACAGGCAATCACAGGATGTCCACAAGAAGAGATGCCAGCACCAGGCATGTAAGATTTTCTCAGACTCCTCTCATCGGGCCATACTCTTTTCTGTTACTCCCCCAGGCTCTACCATTTACGCATTTGCAGACTAACACAAGCAGGTTCAGGGTGATAGCTGGCAAACACTTCTTGCACTGCATGGTTAAATTTTAGCCATTTTCACAGATGTAAATGAAATGCTCTGTAAATTTCCAGCTCTGAAAGGCTGTCATTTTTGATGCGCTGCTTGAGCTGAAATAGAACCGTCCGCTCGCTTGCTGTTCCTCAAGGAGGCTCCACCAGCACAGGATGGATCATCAGAGTGGCAAATAGGATAGAGCAGGGTTCTTCAACGTTTTCCAGGCTAAGGACCCCCAAACTGATGGCGAGATGGAGCGGGGACCCCCTAATTTTATATATTGTATGAAATTGTGTTATATTAAACTGGTTCTATAGTCTCTCTATTACAGATGGAGTAATGTAATGGAACAAATTTTGCCCTGGGATTAATAAAGTATTTCTGATTTTGATTCCTTGTTGATGGGACAGGTGTTGTGAATGAAACGGTGCCCAGCTTGAAAGAGCTCCTGTGTGTTGCTGAATGTGTGCATTGATGACTGAAAGACATCTTCTGCCTCCATTATTTGTTTACTACTGTGTTTTGAATTCATGTAAATGTGGATTTGAAGATATTTCAATTAGTGGAAAATATTGCAGGGGGGAATATAAATCTAATTAACCAATACTTCGCGACCCCCATGTAGTACCTCTGCGGACCCCCTAGGGGTTGCGGACCCCCTGTTGAAGACCTCTGGGATAGAGACAAGGAGCCGTAGCGGGAAACGGCGATACAGGGCGCGAAACAAAAATATCATTACAGTAAACCCTCGTTTATCACGTTGGTTATGTTCCTAAAAGAACCCGCGATAGGTGAAATCCGTGAAGTAGAAACCTTTATTTTTTTTTTTTAAGTTTTTATACAATGAAATACTCCATACAACATTGAAATCAAGGAACAAAAACTTTTTACAGGCCCAAGCATTTGTTAAACAAATAAAAGTACGGTATAAACGTTGTCTGTTTTTTATTTTTTACAAATAACTACTGTACTGTAAAATATAGTTATCAATAAATAAGTAATTTTAATCATCAATACGAACTGAAGAGTTAATATTGCGGGGATCGGCACCGCCCCACCGTGACGGATTGGAACGGGAGAAAATGAAAAATGATTATGGAAAAAAATACAAAGTAGGCTACAGTAGGACAAATGGTGACTGACGTGTACAGTATTTCACTGCTGTTCTGACGGAGCCGCTGCATCCTGATTCTGCTCTGTGGGGTTTTTTCTTCTAAAGCCTGCGGTGCAGGTGTGTTTTTTGGAGAGAACAGTTATCGGTAGTTGTCGCTCTTTTTTCTTCTGGGCCAAAAGATCCTTATAAACCGACATGTCACCATTGATTATGTGATTATGTTCGACAATAAAGTTTAACAATGCATGATGCAAATCCGTGAAGCAGCGAGACCGTGAAAAGTGAACCGCGTTATAGCGAGGGTTCACTGTACATATTTCGCAAAGGTTTTTCTTTATATTTAAAAAAAAAATTAACTTAATTTGTAATTCTTAATATTTTCGGAAGTAACTGAATTACATGTTCTCATTGTAACTTTAACGAATTACAGTTACACTGTTTTTGTAATTAAATTACATAACGTTGTTACATGTAATCCGTTACTCCCCAACACTGTGCAGTGGTTAGCACACACTACCCATGCACGGAGGCCTTAGTCCTCAACATGGCGCCCAACCTGGGTTTGAATCCCTGACTGTGGTCCTTTGCCGCATGTCTCTCCCCCTCTCTCATAACCCCTTTCCTGTAAGCCTTCTGTCCAAAAAAAAAAAGCTAGTGTTGTAACCCCCCCCTAAAATAAAAGTTGTGATGTAGTCCTACTTTTACTTATAATATTTGGGTTCTCTATCACCCTGTGTGTACCTTAAGGACTTATTTTTTCTGTATTCTTCACAGGTATAAACAAAGCTAACTGTATTGATAAAGTGGACAACAGCTAACCTTCTTAGAATGCCAGGTCTTGTAAATAGTTAGTCTAGTTATCATGCTCATATGGAAGAATGCTACTGATCCTGGTGATTTGTTTTCCAAATGGCGAACATTCAGAACCAAGCCTGGCTTGTTTTTGTACAGTTCATCTCTTTTCTCTTTTGCACAGTCCATTTGTCAAGCAGTTTGTGTATTTTTTCCACTTCTATAGAGCCCTATACTTTTGTGAATCTTGGCCTGTGTTTGTGCATATCTTGTGTGGATGTTTGAATCGTCCTTTTCATGTTTGGATCACATATTTATCTGTGTATCTGTCATGATGGGTTCAGGTTCTTAGCCCATATGCAGAACACAACGGACGCTGGGTAAAAGTTAAACAGGGTTTATTGAAAGGTTTCACAACAAAGAGACAATGTACTGGGTCGGGCTGGTCCGGGCTGGTTCACAGAAGTCTGCTGAGAAGATAGTTTGATTAGGAGGCAGGCAGATGAAAATGAGTCTTTGATAATTAAGAATTATACCTTGACTGAATCCGGGCTTTTCTTTGAGAGAGAGGGAACTGTTGGGTCCAGAGACTGTTTGTTCAGCAGAGTTCCAGAGCAGCTGCAGCATCTAGCTTCTGACTTTTATGGCAGACCTTGATCAGAGTTTCCAGCTCTTAACTAAGAGCAGCAGAGGAATCCACATAGGAATCTTCAGGTTTGGCTCTCCAGGGCAGATTGGCAGGTTAAGCTCATCCAGAGCTTCAGACTAGAGACAGCTTTCCTGTGAGGTAAAACAGAAGAGAGTTTGAATCTGATCTCTCTCCAGAGATGGCTAAGATTCATCCAGTTTCAATGCTCAGGTTGCTAACCAAACTAGGTCAACACTGCGGCGTCGAAGCAAGGTCTGGCAGCTGGTTATAAAGGGCAGGTCTCCTGATGAGTAGATACATCTCAGGTGTGCTGGAAGACTCCAGCTCTAGGAGACCCACGGCGCACTCTGCTGGAGGAAGGTGGTACAGCTCCAGATCCCAACAGTATCCTGAGACTCTTTTAGCTGTATAGTTTCCATTCCTCCTGGATAATAAAGATAAACACAAAACTAGAACTTTGTATTATGTTTTATTCTCTATTCTGTTGTATTTTTGGAATCATTGTGAGTTAGATTAATCTGTCTACAGATTAGAAATAATTGCAGCATTCTACATTTAGTTTATCATAATGTAATAGTTAATATGTATCGCCATCTGAAATTGAAAACTCTGTTTAACCATGCTCGGTTTTTTTTATTTACTTCTTACTTTAATGTTTTTTGTTGTGAAACTAGGAAATAATTGGCTGCTTTCCATTGTTGGCAGATGCTCCACTGCATAGTGAGGATGTGTGGCCATCAGCTGTTTATCTCCAAAATTCAGCTCATTTATTGCCAGCAAAAGATTCCCCAGCTGCTGTAACCACAATTATGAAATAAACAGCTGTAATCTCTAATCTTCTAGCATAAGTGGACCTTCAGCCATAATTGCCTACACTTATGGTGACCAGGCCACCGGCTAGTTTGACAGTGATAAAGTTATTGCATTTATTTTTCACATTTTAAGATTGGACTTAATGTTAGGCTTAAATACCACTTGATTTAAAAGAACACATATAAATGCTTCTTTCAAACTATACCACTCATTAAGTATTGCATACAAACTGGTTTTGTGGTAACTGTTTTATGATCTAACTTGTTAATGTTAGTGAAAGTTTTTACATCAGTACTGTTAGTAGGCTAAATCTCTCTCCTCTGTAAATTAGCAGATTCAGTGTTTGGTTAGAAAATCACAGACCTTTATCCTGTTTGAAATTCACCACAGGTTTGTTTTAACATTCCTTTACTGTGAACCTACAGGTTTTGCTGAGTATTGCTTTTGATCGTGAATATTATTTGCAATTGCAGAAGATCAGTGTAATGAAGAAACTAAAACCATGGGTCATTTCAAATCTTCCTGCATATTATGTTAGTTTGATTCTTTCTTTGCTTAATTCAAATAAACTGTTCATTATCGCTCTTAAACAGTGTATCAAACTTCATTTTGTATTGTCTGGTTGGACACAGTTATCCACAGTGAAGGAGTGGCACCTGGTGTGGTCTTCTGCTGTTGTAGGTTCAGTGTGTTTGGGTTCAGAGATGCTTTTCTGTATACATTAGTTGCAACCAATGGTTATTTTAGTTAGTGTTGCCTTTCCATGAGCTCGAACCAGAATGCTCTTTCTCCTCTGATCTCTATCACCAACAAGGGAATTGTGCTGACACAATTGGAGCTCAGTGGATATTTATTAGATTTTTTTCTCTTTTTTTTGGACCATTCTCTCTAAACCCTAGAGACGGTTGTGCATTAAAATCCCAGTAGGTCAGCAATTTCTGAAATGCTAACAGTCCATCTAGCATTAACAACCATGCCACGTTCAAAGTCACTTAAATCCCGTTTCTTCGCTGCTCTGATGCTTAGTTTGACCTGCAGCAGGTCATCTTGATCATGTCTACATGCTCAAATATTCTGAATTGCTGCCATGTGATTGGCTGACTAGAAATTTGAGTTAACAAGCAATTAGGACAGAATAAAGTGGCTGAGTGTGTATGTGTGAAAGGTGGGGCACGCGTGCGAGCTCCTGGTTCCCTGGCTTTTACCCATGGAGCCCAGCCGGTCACAGCCCGAAGAGGAAACATGGATCCCCCTTCCAATGGGCTCACCACCTGTAGGAGGCAGCTGATATGTACCGGCAGTCAAAGCGGCAGGTGGCTCGGCTGGTGGCTAAAGGCAAAAACTCGGGCATGGGAAGAGTTTGGTGAGGCCATGGAAAAAGACCTTACGGCTTCGAAGCGATTCTGGTCCACGATCTGGTATCTCAGGAGGGGGAAGCAGTGCAGTACCAACACTATTTATAGTGGGGGTGGTGTGCTGCTGACCTCGACTCAGGACGTCGTATGTCGGTGGGTGGAGTACCTCGAAGACCTCCTTAATCCCACCAACAAGTCTTCCATTGAGGAAGCAGAGCCTGGGGACTCTGGCTTGGGTCCTCCCATCTCTGTTGCTGAAGTCAAAGAGGTGGTTAAAAAGCTCCTCAGTGGCAGGGCTCTAGGGGTGGATGAGATTCGCCATGAGTCCCTTCGGGCTCTGGATGTTGTGGAGCTGTGTTGGTTAACGCGGCTCTGCAACATTGCGTGGACATCTGGGGCAGTTCCCCTGGATTGGCAGACTGGGGTGGTGGTCCCTCTATTTAAAAAAGGGGACCGGAGGGTGTGTTCCAACTACAGAGGAATCACACACTTAAGCCTCCCTGGTAAGGTCTATTCCGGGGTTCTGGAAAGGAGGGTCTGTCGGATAGTCGAATCTCGGATTCAGGAGGAGCAGTGTGGTTTTCATCCTGGCCATAGAACACTGGATCAGCTCTATCCCTCAGCAGGATTCTGGAGGGTACATGGGAGTTTGCCCAACCAGTCTACATGTGTTTTGTGGATCTTGAGAAGGCATTCGACCGTGTCCCTCAGTGGTCCTGTGGGGGGTACTCCGGGAGTATGGAGTACCGGGCCCTTTAATAGGGGCTATTAGGTCTCTGTATGACCAGTGTCAGAGCCTGGTCCGCATTGCCGGCAATAAGTCGGACACGTTTCGGGTGAGGGTTGGACTCTGCCAAGGTTGCCCTTTGTCACCGATTCTGTTCATAACTTTTATGCAAAGAATTTCTAGGTGCAGGCAAGGAGCTGAGGGGATCTACCTTGGTGGCCTAGGATTGCATCTCTGTTTTTCGCAGACGATGTGGTTCTGTTGGCTTCTTCAGGATGTGATCTACAGCTCTCACTGGAGCGGTTCGCAGCCGAGTGAGAAGCGGCCAGGATGAGGATCAGTGCCTCCAAGTCCGAGACCATGGTCTTGAGCCGGAAAAGGATAGAGTGCCTTCTTCGGATTGGGGAGAATGTACTGCCCCTAGTGGAGGAGTTTAAGTATCTTGGGGTCTTGTTCACGAATGAGGGGAAGATTTTGCGGGATCGACAGGCGGATTGGTGCGGTGTCTGCTGTGAAGCGGGCCCTGTACCACTCTGTTGTGGTGAAGAGAGAGCTGAGCCAAAAAGCAAAGCTCTCAATTTACCGGTCGATCTACGTTCCTACCTTCATTTATGGTTATGAGCTTTTGGTCATGACCGAAAGAATGAGATCCAGGATACAAGCGGCTGAAATGAGTTTTCTCCGTAGTGTGTCTGGGCTCTCCCTTAGAGATAGGGTGAGGAGCTTAGTCATCCGAGGAGGACTCAGAGTAGAGCCGCTGCTCCTCCACATCGAGAGGAGTCAGTTGAGTTGGCTCGGGCATCTGATTAGGATGCCTCCTGGACGTCTCCCTGGTGAGGTATTCCAGGCACGTCCCACCGGGAGGAGGCCCAGGGGGAGACCCAGGACACACTGGTGGCACTATGTTTCTCAGCTGGCCTGGGAGCGCCTTGGGATTCCCCCGGAGGAGCTGGCCCAAGTGGCTGGGGAGAGGGACGTCTTGGCCTCCCTACTGAAGCGGCTACGGATGGATGGATGGATGGATGGATGGAATCAATAAATGCTTTAACAGAGGATTAGTTTAAGTGTGTGATCGCTATGCCACTATGTGTTATTTTTTCTTAATGATTTAATTTTAAGATATATTTATAAATGAATAAAAAATTGTCAATTATTTATTATGCTTTACAACAAAAACCCTTGGCATAAACATTTTTAGTAAATTAAATGTCTAGAATTGAATGTAAATTCATATATGTATTCACATATGAATTTACAATCATGCTTAAAAAATATGAAAAACAATTGCATATTTCAAATATGCACAATAAATTAATGGTATATGAATTAAATGGATTCTTTTTAAAAAAGTGATTTTTTTTTTTTTCTTTGTTTGGTTTTTTTGCAGTTGTTTCAGGAACTTATCTGAGAGTAGCAGCTCTAATTGTTATAGGAGCTCAGTGTCATGAGATTTTTTATTTGCTTCAGTTAAATTAGCTATTTGTATTCAAAGTGCTAAATGTCTAAAGTTTAAAATGTTTTGATTTCTTTGTTATACTGTGATTGTATTGTTTTCAACCTCTGACTAGTCCGTTTACAAAAACATTTGTGTGTAATTTCTTATTTGCTCCTGGATTCCCTCTTAAAATCTTAGCAATAACAATAAGAAAAACTAACCAGTGCAGCACCCTGTTATATGCAAGGAAACTGTCATCGGTTCTCTGCTCCAGGGCTGTTGTCTGAAAGGACAGTGTTTGAACACAGTTCACCAGAAGGACAGCATGCTTCTCTTTACAGCAAAGCTGGTACTGTGTGCCACATGGACTAGTGCTGCCTAAACAGGAAGTCACCGACTGTATATCAGCAATCGTGATGCTCAAAAAAGGTTAGGGGGTTCTCTGTATCTGACAGTTTGGTCTTAAAGTGGACGTGTACAGAGAAACCAGCACCCCCCCTTCATCATATGCTGGTTCTGTCAGGTTGTTTTTAATCAACTTGCACATAGAAACTGCACTACACATGAATGTTCAGAATGAGGAAACCTGGGATGGTGGTGCAGCTGACAGAATGATCAAAAGTGCTGTTTTCTGCTAGTAAATAAAAATGAACATCACAAAGGAATCTAAATGTATAGAAAGAGGATGGATTTAGTTTTTTTTAATCCTTTCACTTTCCACTTCATGTTTTATTACATCTTTCCTTATGTGGATCTGCTGTATTTTTACATTCTTTGCTTTGACAATTTTTTGCACCGATTTTTTTTTTTTTTTTTTTTTTTTTTTTTTTTTTTTTTTTTTTTTTTTTTTTCGAAGCACCTCTATTCAGGCTTAATTTCTTCACATGTTGATGTTTAAAAAAAGATTAATCTTGGCTGCCTCTACCTCCATCTACTCTGTCATGGTACCGTAATCTGAGCATGTGAGAAGCTTTTGTCTGCATTATCTGTGAACATTTGGACTGTACCAGCTTATTTCCTTGAAAAGGCATGTTGTATAATCAAAGCATTATGGAAACAAATGTCCACAGTGTTTTTTACAAAGCTTAAAATAAACATGATTATACAATTAGATTGTTAGAACTACACTGGGATAGTGTTGTGGTTTTTTTGTTTCATTTATTTTTTTCTTTCAAAAGGGAAGTTTTGATTCTTTATTCATTTTAAAGCGTAGGCTCATTTTTGTTTATATTTGGAGCTCATTAGCTATTTCTTTTGTTTTTCAAATGGAAGTTTCAGCTTCTTCTAGACCTTAAGGCAGTGAGAATATGGAATATAAATGTTTTTTATTCCAAGCACATTTGAAGCCCCTATATTTTAATTCAAAGGCATTTGTTTATGGCTAACAAGGACCCAGGACCCATGCTAATCTTTTCATCAATGCATATTGCATAAGCATATTCACCTTTTTATTTTCAGCAACAACACATTGAAGATGCAGTTGCAAAAATATTGCAACCTTTTTTTCCTTCCTAAGCCTGAGCACCCAGCAATAACCTGCCAGGTGTAAAGCTGCACTATATTTATCGCCAACTGGCAACATGCTGTGAAATAGCTATTTTAAAATCATCAACCAGAGATAACTGTTGCAAAAAAATATTTATCTGACATGCACTTCTGTTTATTATTTAAAGGAATGCAACTGAAATGTTTTTCTTTAAATTAGCATTTTTCATGTAAGAATATTTATCCAAGTAGGAATAACTCTTGAATGTGCTGTCATAGTTGCATGCAGGGCGTTTAAAACATGATGGAAATTGTTCATAAGCACATTTAGTCTGAAGGTGATTAATATTTGCCGTTTCTAACAATCTGGTGAAAAATGGTAGTTTGGAGACTGGCCTATACTTTGAAAGAACTTTGAGGCCTCTTTTTAATTATTGGCTGCGCAACCATGTTTGAATGCAGTTGGTACACAGCTAAACGGCAAAGAGATTTTTAATATGTGTAAGATACTAGACCCAGTAATGTGAATGGTCTCCTGAAAAAAGACAATGAAAAAACATATCAATCAGAAAACTAAAAGAAAATATATTTGGGACAATTTCCTTTAAACAATATAATATACATGCAGCTCAAACGGGTGGGAACACAGAAGGTTGATCTAAAGCAGGTTGAGGATTAGAGGACCTTTATTCTGCAACTTTTTCGGTGGAAACAAAAGGAAGGAAACTAAGACACAGGTTAAAAGAAGCCACCATGCAAACAGTGACACAAGAATAAATAACAGAATTAAAACTATTAAAAGAGGTTTATGGTTATTTCCTGGGATCAGTTTTAATAAGAAGTCATTTCTGGCAGCCTTTACAGCACCCTGATATCTGGATAAACAGTCATTTAGGATTCCTGAAGACATGGGTGTAGGTTTGCATAGGGACCATAGGGACATGTCCCTACCAAAATTTTGGACCGACCTACTTGTCCCTACAAACAATTACATGTGAATAACAAGTTTATAATTTACAATACAGCGTTGTTTCAGCAGTAGAGGAGTTCTGGATGGAGAATATTGACAGACGAAAACATGTTTAATATATAATGATAAATTTTTATTTTCTTTTTACAATTTTGGTATAATTCCTGCTCTAAGTGGGTCGCTCTGTAAGCTAAAAACATGTTTTAGAGTCTCTATACTCCAGTTAACGAATAATTGATTACTAAATTTGTTGACATTATTTCAATAATTGATTAATCCAATGAATTGTTTCAGCCCTAAAGAAAATACATGAAATGGGTTAAACAGAGTAACTTTAGCCTAGATGTACAACTTGTAGATTAAGGTTAATATATTAAATGCTCAGTGTCAGTTCCTCTTCAAGTTCCAGGGCACATGTAAATACAATGCATTTATCTGGCGTCCCTTTAATCGATTAATTCGCTTAGTTTCATGATACAAAGAGAACATTTAAAAGAGTGGGTTGTACCTCTGTTTACCTCTGCATAATTCTATATCTTCAAAATAAAAAAAGTATAAATCCACATATAAAATAAATATTTAGACTATATTGTGTTAAATTGGAACAGATTTACCTACTGTCTTAGTCGCTGGTAATTTCAAATGCAAATCTTAAAGTAGAAAAAAGTCCTAATTCCTCATTCATCAGAGACAGTTAAGCTTCAGTCATTGATAAACAGCGTCTAGTGTGTGTAGTGCTTATAAAATTTGTATAAATGTAGAAAGAAATGCTGCTTTTCTCTTTAAACAAAATACACCCTGATTTTCCCATCAAGCATAAAAAAACGAGCATGCATATTTTTGCATAGGACCAATGACATCAGACCAATAGTATCCCTACCAAAGTTGAAATTAAACCTACACTCTTGCCTGAAGACACCAGGAGTTTGTCCTTCTAACACCTTCTCTCTGCACAATAGTTGTCCCGTGAAAGCACGGGTATAATCATTTATTCAACGCTGATCTATTATATTTTTCTGCCTCAATTTATATGGAGCAACTAAGTTTGGGATACTAGAACATATATGAAAAATATAAACCAGTTTCTAATTATTACTCTGATAAATGCTGCCTAAAAAAACATCTTCGGGGTAAATATGACTGACTGTATGTGTTATTTTTATGTAAAAATATGCTTTTCATGAGAAAACTTTTTAAGGTTCTGTAATGTCCTCTATACCTAAGGTGTCAAGTTTAATTTGTTGTCAAAAGTCTTTAACTTCTTAATTATGTAATTTTTTTTTAAGTCTTCATAATATTGTTTCTCCACCTTGTGGTTTAATTGTGAATCTTTCATTCTTCATCAGGTTGTCATTTCTACTAACAGCTCTGTCCATAACTGTGCAGGATGACCATTTGATTGACATGTCCTCTCATGTCCTTTTCCTGCCTCATCTCTCAGTGCTGGGCCCCATTCCTGAGCGCTGCCTTTGCCGAGATCTGGAGCTGTATTGTGACCATGCTCAGCTTGGAGAAATCCCTGTTGTGGCGATAAATGTCACCGAGATGTGAGTAGAAAATAACCCCTTATGTTTGAGGGTTGTTTTTTGTTTTTTGTTTTTTTTTAGCAGTTTTATAAAGATCAAGCAATTCACAGCAAGTCATTCATCAAAAGCTTTCACTGTCATATTTAGGTGGAAATGTTGTCATAGATGTCTGCCCTCAGAGAACTCATGGGGTGTTAGAAAGTTAGGGCGTGTCATAGCTGTAGCAACTTACTACAAAGGAACAAAACAGCTTTACCTTGACAAATGTGATCACTTTTTCTACTGTTTAATAAAATGACCTGTAACAGAGTCTTCGAGATAAACATTTGCATATGTTACTTTAATTTTCTTCCTCATTGTTTGTCAAAGAAAGTGTATTTTACTAGCCTTGCCATTCAGACTGATACAACATAAACACAACACATCAGTTTGGAAAAGTGGTAGAGCTTGATTTCAAAGGTGGGAATAACAAGGTCACCATCATCAGGTTATTGGTTATATCAGGTTCAGATGTGATGCAAAAACTACAAGCAACGCGCTCCCTTTCTGTAATTTTCAAAAAAAACATTGCTGTGTTACACTCAGCATCTTTCTGTTACGCAATCAGAAAAGCAGAAAGGAGCTGAGAGTGACACATCGTAAATTCTCACCTCCATTGATGTGATTGGTCGGGCCAAATATTACCAGACTCTAATATGCCCAGTAAATGGTAAATGACATGTACTTATATAGCGCCTTTATCCAAGTTAGGAGACTTGACCAAAGCGCTTTACACTACATTCATTCACCCATTCACGCACTGATGGTGGCAAGCTACATTGTAGCCACAGCTTCCCTGACAGAAGCGGGGCTGCCGTACACTGGCGCTACTGGGCCCTCTGACCACCATCAGTAGACAATGCAGGTTGCCCAAGGACACAACGACACTGAAAGTCGGAGTCGGGGCTTGAACCGTCAACCCTTCGATTTCAGGGCAAACTCCTACATCCAACGCCACTGTCGCCCAAGTATTTAAAGGTATAGTGAAGGATCTTCTTTTTCCGGGTTGATCACCAAAATATGTGGTCCTCTTAATTGTCAATCATTCTGGTGATATGTTTAAAACCGTCCTACGAAGCTAAGTAGCTTTCTTTTCCCGTGCATGCACAATTTTAGGTGTATTATTGTTGTGAGCGACAGTTTCAGCCGGTCACTGAAGCACGCATTTCTCACCACGTTTATTTGAAAATTGGCAATGAGCGTTGCAAACAGTAATTTCTAAACAGAGCGTTCATAATGAGAAATGGGCTCCCGAATGCTCTGACACACAATTAATAGTCATTCCCTCTTGGGAGCGGTTACAAGATTGCGCATGTGCATTTTGTTTTTAAGTGGAGAGGCCGGGTCTTTTCCAAAATTTATGAAAATCCTCCATAATACCTTTAAGTCTGGCTGGCCAGGCTAGTATTTTACAGAACTTGGTTCACTTTATGCAGAGGATGTTCATGCAGGGCCTAAACACAAGTTGGTTCATTTTGCTAATTAAAAAAGAAATCTTTATTTCATTTCAATCTTAATGCAATTAAAAGTTATTTTATTTATACTCCAATTTAATTATTTTTTATATTTAACATGCTTCCCATCTTTTCTCCTTTTTTCTGTTTTCCTTTCCTTTTATACTTACATTGCAGTGTCCATCTAATCTGTAAAACTCCCTTCATAATTATAATAAAGTACACTATATTGCCAAAAGTATTTGCTCACCTGCCTTGACTCACATATGAGCTTAAGTGACATCCCGTTCCTAATCCATAGGGTTCAATATGACGTCGGTCCACCCTTTGCAGCTAGAACAGCTTCAACTCTTCTGGGAAGGCTGTCCACAAGGTTTAGGAGTGTGTTTATGGGAATTTTTGACCATTCTTCCAGAAGCGCATTTGTGAGGTCGCACACTGATGTTGGACGAGAAGGCCTGGCTCTCAGTCTCCGCTCTAATTCATCCCAAAGGTGTTCTATCGGGTTGAGGTCAGGACTCTGTGCAGGCCAGTCAAGTTCATCCACACCAGACTCTGTCATCCATGTCTTTATGGACCTTGCTTTGTGCACTGGTGCACAGTCATGTTGGAAGAGGAAGGGGCCAGCTCCAAACTGTTCCCACAAAGTTGGGAGCATGGAATTGTCCAAAATGTCTTGGTATGCTGAAGCATTCAGAGTTCCTTTCACTGGAACTAAGGGGCCAAGCCCAGCTCCTGAAAAACAACCCCACACCATAATCCCCCCTCCACCAAACTTTACACTTGGCACAATGCAGTCAGACAAGTACCGTTCTCCTGGCAACCGCCAAACCCAGACCCGTCCATCAGATTGCCAGATGGAGAAACGCGATTCGTCACTCCAGAGAACGCGTCTCCACTGCTCTAGAGTCCAGTGGCGGCGTGCTTTACACCACCGCATCCGACGCTTTGCATTGCACTTGGTTATGTATGGCTTGGATGCAGCTGCTCGACCATGGAAACCCATTCCATGAAGCTCTCTGCGCACTGTTCTTGAGCTAATCTGAAGGCCACATGAAGTTTGGAGGTCTGTAGTGATTGACTCTGCAGAAAGTTGGCGACCTCTTCGCACTATGCGCTTCAGCATCCGCTGACCCCGCTCCGTCAGTTTACGTGGCCTACCACTTCGTGGCTGAGTTGCTGTCGTTCCCAAACACTTCCATTTTCTTATAATACAGCTGACAGTTGACTGTGGAATATTTAGGAGCGAGGAAATTTCACGACTGGATTTGTTGCACAGGTGGCATCCTATCACAGTTCCACGCTGGAATTCACTGAGCTCCTGAGAGCGACCCATTCTTTCACAAATGTTTGTAAAAACAGTCTGCATGCCTAGGTGCTTGAATTTATACACCTGTGGCCATGGAAGTGATTGGAACACCTGATTCCAATAATTTGGATGGGTGAGCAAATACTTTTGGCAATATAGTGTAATTCATATGCATAAAACAAGCGAAACACTATGGCGATAGCCGTACTGCTCCACTTGTGAAAGTAAAATCTGTTAGGCTCTTTTTGGCATCAAGACAATTATTCTTATTGCCACATTGCTAGACAGGACACTGTTAAAAACAAACAAAAACAGGTGGACTAAAAATATTCTAGAGATCAAGAAAATAATGAAGATAAATCAGTATGAAGTCTGCATGTGTGAGTGCTGCACAAAACTGAGATAAAGTTATCGAAGAAACCAAAGATGGAGAAAAACCACAAAATATAAATAAATGATGAGGCAGCTATTTTTGCACATAAATGCAGTGCAGAAGATGGATACATTTTAAAATTGTTTCTTTCTGTCATCACAACCCCCAAAGACCCAAATTCAATAGGTAAACACTACAATCTACTATGAGGAGACTGAAAAGTTGAAGTGGACTTTTATTTTGTTTCTTTCAAAGCTCTACAACAGTCCCAACCCAGCATTTCAATTAGGTTAAGGTCAGAAGCTTGACAAGGTCACATTTTCAGACACAGTTTTAAAATTGCTGCTGTTTTTTTTTTTTTTTTTTTTTTTTAGATCATTTTCCTGTTTGTGACCCAGTTTGAGCCTGAGCTCCAGTTGACAGACAGACCTCAGCTTTGACCCGAGAATATTTTGGTATACGGGGGGGCTCATGACGACAGCAGAGTGTCCAGATACTGTGGCTGCAAAACAAGCTCAAATCATTTTTATTCCCCCCTCATGGCTGATCATTCCTGCCAGTTGTGTTGCTCTTGCCTTTCTCCAGATGATAAGCTCTACTTAACAGCCAAATGTCTCTACTTTGATTTCACCTGGCCTTTCATTTCTCCCCCCATATAACTATACAGTTTAAGATATCCTACTAGGATTTTTGAGATAGAAAATGGGTCGCAAAATTGTAACATAGAACAAAAAATCGAGATGTTTTTTAAACAGCTTGGAGATGGGTATTTTTATTTGGCCCCTCTTCTGCTACTACCTCTTAGAAAAAAATAAAAATAAAGCTACAGTAGTCACCTTATTGGGAGACAAAGTTTAGTTGTGTAAAATGTAAACGTCATATATATCCAGCTGTCATCTGAAGGCCTTAGAGGTTCTTTAGAAAATTATGACCACGGCAGACAGGATACAACGAAAGTTCAGAGGAAGATTAGAAAATAAATGCATATACAAAGCCTTTTAACATATGACAGAGTTACCTAGTGCTAGCCGATATTGCTGAACTGTTCGTAACAACTGCAAACCTAATTGGACACAGTCATCCATCTAAGGGTTAAAACACTGGCCAAGCAAAGTTTTAATCAGAATGTCAATGGAGACTCTGAACGAGCTGCAGTTGCTACTTATGGACCCACAAATACTTGTAAAAAAGTGCCAAACTAGGTAAAGAAGCCTTGAATTTTGACACAAACCATGTAGGCGACATAGCAAACATTGGAAAAAAGGTGTTGATGGTGGTCAGAAAAGACCTAAGTCTTTTAGCCCTGCAAACGAACACTGAGTAACACCTCAGCAAAATTCTTTTTTATTGGTGAGAAAGATGAAAAACCATAGAAGCTTTTCACAGTCAATGGAAAAACACAGTACTTTGCATGTGGTGAATAAAGGAAATGAAATCATGGGACAAATCAAATTTCAGTGAGACTTTATCTTAAAAAGTATCAATGCAAATGGGCAGAACACTGAATTCATGCCGTGTTTTTCAGTTTTGCATTTATGAACAAAGCAAAGACAACACAACACTCTTAGCTCTGATCTCTGTCCACTAACCTACATTTGTGATCAAAGTAATAATAGCCTTTTAAAGGTGTGTGTAAGCCACAAAGCCTCTCCAAAATAGCTATGATTGCCACACAAAAATGCGTGAAAGAACGTACCCATTTCCAGAGTGTTGTTCAGCATGGGGGTGAGTAGAAAATGAAGGCTAATCATGTTTTGGGTGTACTATTCCTTTAATAGATCACAATGGAACTCATCATTGGATGTTAATAATAATTTTAGCTGAGAATTCCCTTTTTATCAAAAATATGTTGCATTTTGAATAATGTATTTGGAAGTATTCTAGAAAAAATTTCACTTATTGCATAATCTTTAGTATTTGATACCTTAGACTTTACTTTTTTAGACTTTAGACTTTATTTGTCCCCAAGTGGAGATTCTTTTCCACATACACAATGCTCGTTTACACAAAGACATAAAAAAAAGACACCACAGTAAACACCAACACCAGCACAAGTACTAGACTTGATACGAGACATGATACACTCAACGGGGCCTGTTGTTTAAAAAGGTGATGGCTGAGGGGATCAGGCTCCTGCCAATGGGCCCTTCTACACCTGAGTGTCCTGTACCTCTGTCCAGAGGGCAGGGGTATGAGGTAGTCCTGTAGTGGGTGAGTGGGGTCCCGTTCTATGGAGAGTGAAAAACATCCAATGGCCTGTTGGTTTCCGTCTGTGAAGTTGGGTGTGGGGAGTCCAATGATTTTAGCAGCTGTGTGTGTGACCTTTGTGAGTTTGGTTTTGTTTTTTACGGTGAGAAGATTAAAGAAACAAGTACAGCAGTATAACAGGATGGGCTGAATAATTGATTTGTACAGAAGTAATAACAGATGTGGTGAAACATAGAGTCCTTTGAGTTTGAAAAGGGAGTGAATGACAGGGGCAAGTTCCTGCGCACAGCTCTTCAGCACCTTTGCAGAGATGAGGTCTGGACCTGGGGCATTACCCAGCTTGCACCTGCTGAGCTGAAGCCTCACTTCCTCTACCGTGAATGGGACTTGCTCATCCTGCTCCCCAAATGGAAGCGCTTGTAGGAGTCTCTCACACTCGTTTGAATAATCCACTGTGTCAAAACGAGCATAAAAGTCATTCAGTTCCCCAACAAACTGTACTGGGTCCATTGTAGATACTGTGCTGGGTTTGGGGCTGCATCCTGTCAGTGTGAGTACCTTTTGAAAAGCCTGTTTTGTGTTCATGTTGGAGAATCCCCATTCCAATTTTCTCCTTGTATTTTAGTTTAGCCTTAAATAAAGCATTTGTCCTTAAATAAGTGCCACTTGTTTGACACTGGATGTGTCATAGAAAGAGTTCACTAATTAAACTTTGCATTGCTGTTATCTGGAACATGCTCCTCTTATATTTCACAATTCCATCATATATGCTCAGCTCCATAAATGTGATGTTTGTCAGATCTGCTGATGTTCTATGCTCAACACACCCGCTGGAAAATGTGTATTGAAGTATAACTTCTGCCAAATACAGTAATTGACTTGTTTGCTCTGTTGGACTGTGTTTATTTTGAAAAAGTTGTGAATCCACTGATTTTGGTTAAGGGTGCAATTTTCTCTTTTCAACCTTTGTTAGGTTTTTTTTTTATAGCTGAGTCTGTATCTTCAGGATGTGAGGGGCTCTCCAACTGGCCTTGTCACACATTTAACAGATGTTGAATGCAGCCAAGAGCAACAGAGCGTATGTCTTGGTCCACGCAGCAAAACGCCATGCAGAGCAAGTATTTTTGCAGGAACAAGCAGAAATGTAGGAATATCTCAGCTGGACTGAAGCTAAAAGCTTGCAAACAGGCAGTTCTTTTATTTGCTGTACTTTTTTTGAGCAGCTGACATTGTAGTGGAATTTTTTTGTTGAGGCTAGTATGGTAACAGATATACTTTTGTGTTGGAAAATTCAAAAGATAAAACATACAGTATCAAGTGTGAATTCCTATTCTGTAGTGCTACATGATATAGATATGTTCATTCCGTCCAAAACAGAAGCATGTCTGTTGATGTTCTTTGTGCAAAAACCATTAAGATGCTGTGTAAGAGTGTCAGTTTCAAATTTGTTGCCAATTTTGAACAAGGAGACCAAAGAAGATTGAGTTCTAATTTCCCCAAAGTCTATAAACCTACCACCTCCAAGAGCCCGGTATAACTGCAAGTAATGAAATGACAATTTAATCATGTTTTAATCCATTAAAAGCACTGACGGCAACAAAAGAATGTACTGGATGATATCAATTCTCTGAATAAAGCTGAGTTTATAAGGCATCTCAGCCTCATTCCTCGTGTGCATTGTTCACGGGGTTATGGGCTTCTCACTGCTAAACAAGTGTAAAAGAGATGTAAGAGTTCATTATTTATTTATGAATATTGACTCTTTTTAAATGGATATACAAAAAAAATTCTTTCATATTAATCCTTTTTAACGCAAGGATAATTTTAATCTCTTTTTGAATAGTTATTGGAATTATGTTTTACATTTTGTGGAAAGGTCATAAAGGAGACTCATCAAACATGTATTGGAAGGTGCTCTAATCTCTTATCAGATGAGATTGCTTATTGCTTTTTCTCTTACAGCAAAGCAGAAAACTAAACAGCTATACCCCATATTACTTATGCAATCTAAAACAATTTACTGCTTCCTATTCCCTTTGTTCAGATCATCAGAATTTGTTAATTGTTCGACTCACCAAATTAAAGACAAAGGAAAGCCGAGACCTTCAGTCCACAGCACCAACGCTGTGAGACAGCTTTCCTCTAGGTTTTACATTTGGTTGACACTGTGGGCCCTTTTAAAAGCTATCAAGAACTTTTTGTTGAAAGGGGTCTTTTGTTCAACATTTATTTCTTATTGTGTTATCATATTGTCATTTTCTTCTTTTTATTAGTTTTTATTGTTGTTTCAGTGGTTTTCTGTAAGCAATGTTGTGATGGTTTTGTCAATTAAAGGCACTTAATTAATCCACTGTACTTACTCACCTAAGAACTTACTTAACTGAGACAGAGCTCCACCGATTGATCTCTATTTAGTCACTGGATTGCTGATAGGCAGTTAGACCGGTCACAATGTAAACAATACATGTGCCACAGCATCGAACAATGTTGATTTTCTCATTTTCAGGGGGGCTTAAGACTAAAAGTAAAGCCATCACAACAACATTAGAGTGATGCTAAGTTGATGATGTACATGCATTATACATGTATTAATTACATTGTTATGGTAATTAAATATTACATATAATTTCAAGATTGTACATCAACACTGAATTACACATACATATCTCATGCATGCACATTTGCAAATTGTGCATGCATGAGATATACTTTTATGCTGGGTCAGTGCATTAGCCTTAAAATCTGACATAGATGTACAATAGAGCTAGATTAATAAATCAATTTAGTAACTCCGCAGAGCTTCAGTTTCTACACTAGCAAAAACACATAAATTGGCAAAATAACAGGCAACATCAAATTCATACTTTGCTTTTTTCTCATAGTTGCAACAAGAATCTGACAATTTGCATATACTGTACATGCAAGTATGTATTCACAAACACACACATACAGTATCCAGTGATTGAATACCTTTATAATATACCTTGCACATTTAGTGTAAATTCACATTCAAATATACATAGACATTTTTTTGTCAATTTAACATGCAATATATTTCAGCACATGACTCTTTCAAATGGAAAAAATGCCAAACACTAGAAAAATGACAGCATTATCCATTTATTCAAAAATTATCACATTGACATGCCACAGTGAATTACTTTCCATTTACTCTACTTTCGATTTTCTACCTTAGCCACAGTTTTGATGCTAACTTGGTCAATGTCTTCGAGTCGGTCCGAGATAGCCAGACTAATGTTACGCTAAGTACTGTTCTATATATATTATCTTGGTTAATACATCCACTGACCTTTGAAACGTCTTCCCAGATTCAGCAAACTGCTTGTTTTTGCAGCTAAATGCTATACATGTAGGCATTTTTATGGTACCAAGATGGAGGCCGGTGACTTCACTTTTTCGGGCTATCAGCAACCCAATGAATAAATAGAGATCAGTGGCTTCACCTAGAAACAGCACGATGTTAGAGTGGCCTAATAAAAGTCCAAAGTCAAATTCAACCAGTGGTAAAATGTCAACACAGATGTTTTCCATCCAAGCTGACTAGGCTTTGGCTGTTTAGCAAAGTAGATCAACATTTTGTTTATCTTGCTGTGCAAATCTGAAAGAGATGTACTTCAAATTGGAATGACAACAATTGCTGGTTCTTTAAAAAGGAATGAATGTATTTAATAACAAATGTGCCCTATTTTTATGTTCAAACGTCAAAATCATGTTTTATTTTCCTGCCATTTTGCTTTGAGTTGGTATGTCTGATGAAAGCCCTGCAGAATATGCTGTAGTTTGTGGTCTATAAAGTTGGCTGCAAAATAACTTCTATTTCTATAATGTGATCATAATTCCTGCATCTCTCATAGGTCTTTGCAAAAGAACAGACTTCAGAGACTGAAAGCAAAAGGATTCTTCATCTACCAAAGCCTTCAGAAGTTGTGAGTTTTTATGATCTGTTATGTCTTTCTCTGTCATTTTCTATGTGCAGAAAATACAACAAAAGACTCACAAAAGGACCACAGGGCCTGCTGACAATGAAGCTTTATGTAGAGAAGTTGACTTTTGTTATTTATCAAGCTTGTACAGCGTCCCTGAAGATGTCAGAGCGAGGACAGGTCTGATTCTTTGCCAGATTCAGTTTGGCTGCTTTGGACGGTTGGCCCTCTGTTGGTTTAAACAGATTGTTTATTATTCAGTATTTACATGTACCACATAGTCAGACACAGCTGTTGGTTGGAAAATTAACTATAGTGCTGAAAATCACCATAACATTGTATTTGTAACACTTGGTTTTGACATGTTACCCTTGGATTTAGACCTTCCTTTATACATTCAGAATTCTTTCACCCTACAAGCACAAGCAAATTTTGGTTTTGCAATGCTGTCTGTTTTTGTTTCCTCATTAACTCATCACCCTCAAGATGCTCATGTGCTTCTTTTGTAGATATCTTCAGCACAACAATATTCAAGATGTGAGTCCTGATGCTTTCAGAGGGCTTCAGAATTTAACAAGGCTGTGAGTAAAGCAGAGTTGTTTCAGTCCCAAGACAATCAAGCCTGTTGTTTTTTTTCTTTCTGTTTTTGTTTTTGAGCCAAATGAACACAAGGACCTGATCCGAGCTCCTGTATGATTTTATGTTATAATTTTAACTTGGCCCATCCATTGTAGGGAGTTTTTAGGGCTAATAAACATATTTTATTCAGTTTGGTCCTTGGAATACCCATTGAGGGAAAAATATAACCCCCAATTTCAGCTATGTCAATGTATAGCCAGTATATTAAAGCACAAAAAAAATCTAGAAAAAGTAAGCAAATAAAAATGATCATAAAACAATTTGATTTAATTAGAATATTTATGCAAAACAGAGACAGAGGAATAAATGTCGGTTTAAAAGGTTTGTTGAGGAATATCCTTGATGTAAGATGCATAATTAACAGAGTACCTCTACGGTAAGTCATGGTTGTATACAGGTGAAACTGTTGTAGGATGACTTTGTTTCTAACTAGATAAAGCCTCTGAATATAGATTGGCTCTTACTCTTACAGCTCAATTACACCTTAAAAATTCAAGCTCTAGATGGGTGCATCACATGTCTCAGTGGTAAAGCAGCCATTCCAATCCTCTGCTCAGCTGTCCTGGGTTTAATGTCTAACTCCAGGCTGGTTGATGCATGCAATCCCATTTTCTTTTTACCCTTTTCAGATCACTGATGTATAAAACCAACAGGTCCATTAATAAAGGAAAAAAAAAAAGGTTGAGACTTTCATCCAGCACAGCTAGTCAATTGCCACTGGTGAATTAAAGTCTGGATCAACACTGAGTGCTTTTTGTTCTTATTTTGTTTTGTGTTTTTTTGTTTTTTTTATTTTTTTTGGTTGATTTGGTTTGTTTACTGATGTTCAGGTGGGAGATTAAAAAAGAAGTATAACTATTTTCGGTTCTGATCATGTAACCCTGTGTCCTCTGAAGCAAGGTTTGCTTACAAACATTTTAAACAAATCAGAACATAATAGTTATATTTTTACCTTTTTTGTTTGACTGTAGAAGTTTTATATGTTTACCTTTAACTTTGCACCTTCAAAAAGCTTTTGTGGTTTTAAAAAGGCCTTCACAGAAGTGAGGTAGGAACTGAACAGTCCAAGTAGAGCTGGAAAGAATTGCTGTAACGAGTATAGGTCCAGGATGTCAACATCTGAACTGGTGCAGAACATTCTTTTCTAGTGACTGTAGATGAATGAGCAGAGCTGACTGGGCAGCAACACAGGCTGGTTTTCCCAGAGATAAGGAGACGAGTAAGGGAGGAGCAAAGCTAGTGGATGTTCAAAGGCGAAAAACTGGGCTCACAGGCTGTCCTGAGGCAGATGCAGAGCAGGGAATAACTCTGGTAAACAACAGAGATTAGCAATCAGGTAATCCCTCAAGTGAAAATGGTCCAACTGTTTCAAACCATACTGACTATATAGTATACTGCATGGGGGTTGATTGGTTATTCTTTTCAGATCAGAAGTTGTTTTCTGGATGTTAGGATTATGTTTATTTTTGATTATCTCTTTAGATTTTTCTTTGATGTCACAAAAGGATGTTTGTTGAGAAAAATAAAAACACACATCTTTAACTCAAATAGTGAATTAACCTGTTATACACCATTAAAATGACATCTTGGCATTCAGGAAATGTGTAAAGTCACAGTTGACTTAAAGTGTAAGGTTGCTCAACTCTGGGCCTTCAGGTCTGGTGGCATGGTGCACATTTTATAATACAATCCAAGATCCAGTAGGTCATAAACTAAAGGATGCCTTTCAGCAGTGTCAATCTATAGAGTGACGCAAGATAAACACCAATATGAATGGAGGTTGCAAAGCAAGAAAGAACCTCCTTCTCGCAATTCATCACCTTTCAAATGAGTAAAAAATTAGTAGCTTCCTGTTTCCACAAACGTTTTGATTATTCTGAACTTATTCGGGTAGGTAAGACTCAGTACCCATGAAATAGCTCTATGACTAAAGCCATTGTGACATTTAGACGGCGTATGCCTGACGTCCAAGAATCTCCTAAAATACTGGCATATGCACAGCCTAGGTTATGCATAACGCATGGCAGCATAATGCCGTGATGCTTGTGCATCATTTCAGGGGCATTACAAAGCATCAGTTAAAGCTGCTCCCCCGAGGAGCAGCGATGCGCCCGGAAGAGCCTGGTCAGCATAAAAAGATGTCTTTGATAATTAGTATTATTAGTATTAACCTAGCTGCTGTTTACCACCCATGGTCGGGGCCGTGGGGATGAACGCAGGGAGGATGCATCACACTCACCTTCTTGCTTAGCCTATGATGGGGATGCAGACTGGAGGAGTACAGATGCTTTCCTCCTGCAATAAACCATAACGCAGCCAATATGCCATTATACAGTAGCTGTAAGTTAGAAACACGTTTAGCGGTCGTCTGGAACACGTCAAATACATTGATATGCCTTGGAGAAAAGTAATTGATAAGTCAGGCATAAGTTATACACAAGTTACTCATAGGTTTTGGATAAGCTAGACTTAACATATGTCAACGATCAGATAACTTACCTGTAATTTATGGTCCATGTATGACATACCCTGGTATACGTACATACTTGCCGTGTGCTGACCTGTGTAAGCATATTCATTGCTTATACAAAACGTACCCACAAGTTATCGAACACATGCCAGCGTTTTTGCCAAATTTTTCATACGTCATGCATACGCTGGTATAAATCATCAAGATGTGACAGGGCCCTAAGGTTGGTGACCCCTGATATATCACATTTAAACGTGTGAATAATTGCAATCCTCTGAGAATAAAATAAAATGTGAAACAAATTAACCTGGCCAATGACGTTGCGTCTTCCCCCAACATAAATAGACATTATTTCAAGATGGGAGACCCGCTTGGAGCATTGATAGTGTCAAGTGCTGTATATTGGCCTGAGCAATCATTTAAAATAACTCATATGCATTCAACCATTTAGGTCACAAAGTCTGTGGTGTGCCTTTAATAAATTTTATTCCCATTGATATTTTGGTGTGATTTTGTTGTCAGCACATTCAAACAGAACAGAGTATTCAATGACAGTATCTCGTTCAGTCAGATCTAGGATGTGTTATTTGCATGTTCTCTTTATTTTTTTGAGCAGTGTGTGTGTATATATATATATATATATATATATATATATATATATATATATATATATATATATATATATATATATATATATATATATATATATATATATATATATATATATATATATATATATATATATATATATATATATATATATATATATACAGTGTTGGGCACGTTACTTTGAAAAAGTAATTAGTTATAGTTACTAGTTACTTCTCCCAAAAAGTAACTAAGTTACTAACTGAGTTACTCCACAATAAAAGTAACTAGTTACTAGTAAAAGTAACTATTGCATTACTTTTGCGTTTCTCTTCCCCGTAACCCTCACCACCTGGCCTCCACCTTCTCGCCGTTTGTTTCAAAAGCCAGCTGAATAGAATGGACGACAAAGACGAGTACCTGCAGAGAGTTTTGCATTTATTGCAACTCAACGCAAATGACATCGGGGGGAACGCTATCTTACGGGCCTATAAACCCTGTCAGATAACGTTCCCTCTGCTTAACATGGGGGGAACGGTATCTGATGGGCTTCTAAACTATCTCCATCCATCCATCCAACATTTGATCGTTCACGCTCTCCGTAGTTCCCCTGTGGCGCGAGCACAGGGCGGCTGTTATGCACCTTTAGCGAGCATGCAGGTTTGTCGCTGGCACGGTGAATCGTGCCGCCTGCACGTTAATCTGTTCTCAAAGTTAGGTTTGCAGCTGAGTCTACATTGATGAAGACTTTCTCCTTAATATTGTAGCGTGTTTGCCAGTTAGTAACTTACATTAAATCCAAGGTCCAGCAAAGATGCTCTTTTTTACGCAATGCAGAATACCAGGAATGCTTGTGAAATGTTCACACTTAAGGCTGATTTATACTTCGAAACTAGGTCTTCTGCGTGTGTCGCAGTGAACACAGAGGCGTCCCCGTCCCTTCCGCAGACACTCTACTGCAGCTCTCCCAAACTGTAGGTGACCACAGACAGTGCCGCAGACAGAAGGCCTTTGATTGGTTAAATTTACATCTGCTCTACACTATGCGTATCTCCTGTTTGGTATCTTACCGGCTTGTTATGTTTATTTGACTCATGAAGTTGGACTAGAAGAACGCGGTGTGCGAGAACGCTGGGACTCCTTTTCCACCTGTATCCCTGCTCTTTTTCGCCCTCATGTCCTTCCGTTGTTGGAAAAAACTTGATTTTTCCCTTTTGTGAAGTAACAGCGCAGACCACACTTCAATATTGAGCATAAATTAAGAATGTCTGCATCATACACTGCTGCGGGAGTATAACCAGCACTTTAGATCTGCAACCTCCAGAACATAATGTTAGCTTAGTATGAACAGACTACCAACATAAACAACCCTCTTTAACCTCTCAAAACATTCACAAATAACTCAGAATGCTTGAAAATTACGCTGGTAAAATGTTTACCAATATAGACATGTTAGACATCGTTGGAAAGCTTAGATTCTCCACAATTCAACAACCTAGTTCATTTTTTTTGGACACAGCGAGCACCTATGCACAGGAGAGCCCACAGTATCCCCTTTTTTTTTTTACTTTTTCGTATTTATTTTCTTTTAAATTTGCACTAATTGCTTGTACTGTTTTTCTTTTTTGAGAAATTTTGTTGCACCCCGGTGGAGCAATGACAAATAAAGAATTCTGATTCTGATAGCAGATAATGCAGCATGTCAAAATGTTCCATGACAAAGCAGCCACAACAAGCAGGCAAGCTCATCTTTATAACTTCTGTTCAAAAAATACCTATTTTCGAGAATGAAAAAAATAACTTTAAATCTTGTTTAAACTGATGCAGCTTAGGTGTTTTACTCACCCAATTTCCATTTATATATTCAGAAACTAGAGGGGGTTATCTTTCAAATAATGTATCACACATGAAATTCAAGCTTACAGTTCCTTAGTTATTTGCTTTTCCATTTGGGTATGAGAATTTCCTAAAATTAGGTTGATATTTAGAGGTTAACACAAACCTAGGATAAAATGGTGATGTTTTCCCCATATCGATATTACCCAGCAGCCCTTGCTTCTACTCCTGCCTCACAGGACATTAAAATGACTGCCTGAGTGACTGGTGGAAAAAGGAGAAATAGAGCTTGGACTGACTGACGCAAAGGCACTGACTGTAAACAGTTCATCATGACCTAGTATGTAGGCCGACAGTTAAGAATTTGTTTATCTGAATAAACAGTTATTAAACACAAATATATCTTATTGAATATTATTTTTTTCATCACCAGTTATCATTTTAGAAAAGCCTTTTCAAGCAGTCTGTGATGCACTTTGGAAAACAGAAGATGAGTCCATGGTCTAAAGCGCCACTTGGCTTGAGAAACCTGTTCAAAGACTTACTTTTATTTACTTATTTAGGTAGCAAACACATGTCAACCTTATCTTATTTTATTCTTATATCTTATTTGTACCTACAATCATATTTTTCTCTCTTCTGTAAACATTAATTAATAATAAAGTAATTGTTATTCTGATTCAAATGAGCCATTTTAATCTAGATTAATTCCAAGATCACAATGAGATTAATCTAGATAAAAAAGTTATCTATGCTATATATATATATATATATATATATATATATATATATATATATATATATATATATATATATATATATATATATATATATATATATATATATATATATATATATATATATATATATATATATATATATATATATATATATATATATATATATATATATACACACACCGTTAAAAAGTTTGGGGTCACCCAAACAATTTTGTGTTTTCCTGAAAAGTCACACTTCACCACCATACATTGTGAAATTAATAGATAATAGAGTCAAGACATTGACAAGCTTAGAAATAATGATTTGTATTTGAAATAAGATTTTTTTTTTTTTTACATCAAACTTTGCTTTCGTCAAAGAATCCTCCATTTGCAGCAATTACAGCATTGCAGACCTTTGACATTCTAGCTATTAATTTGTTGACGTAATCTGGAGAAATTGCACCCCACGCTTCCAGAAGCAGCTCCCACAAGTTGGATTGGTTGGATGGGCAATTCTTGCGTACCATATGGTCAAGCTGCTCCCACAACAGCTCAATGGGGTTCAGATCTGGTGACTGCGCTGGCCACTCCATTACCGATAGAATACCAGCTGCCTGCTTCTGCTCTAAATAGTTCTTGCACAATTTGGAGGTGTGTTTAGGGTCATTGTCCTGTTGTAGGATGAAATTGGCTCGAATCAAGCGCTGTCCACTGGATATGGCATGGCGTTGCAAAATGGGGTGATAGCCTACCTTATTCAGAATCCCTTTTACCCTACACAAATCTCCCACCTTACCAGCACCAAAGCAACCCCAGACCATCACATTACCTCCACCATGCTTAACAGATGGCGTCAGGCATTCTTCCAGCATCTTTTCATTTTTTTCTGTGTCTCACAAACGTTCTTTGTGATCCAAACACCTGAAACTTGGATTAATCTGTCCACAACACTTTTTCCAGGCTTTCTCTGTCCAATGTCTGTGTTCTTTTGCCCATCTTAATCTTTTTATTTTATTGGCCAGTCTCAGATATGGCTTTTTCTTTGCCACTCCCCTGAAGCCCAGAATCCCGCAGCCGCCTGTTCACTGTAGATATTGACACTGGTGTTTTGCGGGTACTATTTAATGAAGATGCCAGTTGGGGACCTATGAGGCATCTGTTTCTCAAACTAGAGACTCTAATATACTCATCCTCTTGCTCAGTTGTGCAACACGGCCTCCCACTTCTTTTACTACTCTGGTTCGAGACTGTTTGTGCTGTCCGCTGAAGGGAGTAGTACACACCGTTGGAGGAAATCTTCTAATTCTTAGCAATTTCTCGCATGGAATAGCCTTCATTTTTAAGAACAAGAATAGACTGTCGAGTTTCAGATGAAAGTTCTCTATTCTGGCCATTTTGAGCGTGCAATTGACCCCACAAATGTGATGCTCCAGAAACCCAATCTGCTCAAAGCAAGGTCAGTTTTGTAGCTTCTGTAACGAGCTAAACTGTTTTCAGATTTGTGAACATGATTGCACAAGGGTTTTCTAATCATCAATTAGCCTTCTGAGTCAATGAGCAAACACAATGTTCCATTAGAACACTGGAGTGATAGTTGCTGGAAATGGGCCTCTATACACCTATGTAGATATTGCACCAAAAACCAGACATTTGCAGCTAGAATAGTCATTTACCATATTAGCAATGTATAGAGTGTATCTCTTTAAAGTTAAGACTAGTTTAAAGTTATCTTCATTGAAAAGTACTGTGTTTTTTCTTCAAAAATAAGGATCTTTCAATGTGACCCCAAACTTTTGAACGGTAGTATATATATATATATATATATATATATATATATATATATATATATATATATATATATATATATATATATATACGTATGTGTGTATGTATATATGTGTGTATATATATATGTGTGTGTATTTATTTTTTTTTCCAGATATCTGAGCTACAACAAGATAACAGTCTTGATGCCTGGAGTGTTTAAAGATCTACACAGACTGGAGTGGCTGTGAGTTTTTTCCTGTTTCCTGCATATCCCTCCTTTCACTGTTGTATTGTGCATCACACATTCCTCTACTGATGTAGTTTTATCCAAATCAGTGATCCAAAAAATGAGACATTGCAATCCTGTTTGTCTTTTCAGGATTCTTGAAAACAACAATATCCATCAGATATCTACCATGACATTTTCAGGGCTGAACTCTCTCGTTTTACTGTGAGTTTCTGCTTCAAAATTGTATATTTTTTCTTTATTGTATTCTCATCTGGTGTTTTTTTTATTATTATTATTTTAAGTGACTGTTTAGAGATGCCACTCCTGTGGATAAAAGCAGAGGTATTTGAAAATGTAGAAAAAATGTGCTACTTTTTTTTTCTTTTGGTATCATTGACAGGGTGTTGTTGAACAACTCACTGACGAAGTTGGATGACATCTGTCGGGAAATGCCCAGGCTAAACTGGCTGTAAGTTGGATGTCAGTGTGTTTGTGGTTTGCGGGGAGGTCTTTCTATACACACTCATTGTGTGTGCTCATTTTAAAACCTTTCCTTGCAGAGACTTGGAGGGAAATCTAATTGAAAAGATTGGAAATGCCTCTTTCCGCTCATGCACCATGTTGACAGTTCTGTAAGTGCAAATTTGCATAATTGAATCCATAGCAAAGGTTTGCTTTGAAAATATTTATTTCTGACGTAAGCTTGAAAATCAAACATGGCTTCACTTAAAATCGATGCCACCTTGTAGCCAGAGCATGCAGTCAGTAAAGGCAGTTCATTAAGTGGAAATAAGAGGGTCCAGAAACAACAGTATAAACCATGTTTTGTGTTTATTGGCTTTTCTCAGGGTGTTGCAGCGAAACAGGATCAGCTATATACACGAACAGGCTTTCTCAGTCCTCCAAAAGCTCGGAGAACTGTAAGTAATTTCCTCATTTATTTTTATTTTCTGATGGCAGGGAGAAACTTTAGGAAAGATGGAATTAAACATGTAAGAATGTGGATCATTTGTAAGTGGCGTCAGGCAATGTGACTTTAAGATTTAAGGCCATTATCAAAACAGAGTGTTTTGAAGAAGTGTTTGAAAATGAAGAGAGCTGCATATTCTAGGGAAGGGCTGCTGAAAAGAACAAGATTTCAGGATCTGTCTAATGATATTGCAGCTATGATGAAAGTATCACTGAACAAGCTTATGACTGCTTCATATTGAAGACCATTTGTGTTTAATTCGAGGCTAAGATGCTCGTTAAGATTTTCTAGTTCGTTAGGAGGAGTTAGTTTCTTGCCCTGAAATGTTTTTGCCACTGCAGAAGATATTTCATCAAATGACATTTGAACTGGTTTTATTTTCTCTACAAGATGATAAGAAATGGCTGACTTTTGACCCTTCTTTTAGAAATCCTCTGATTTTCTACTTCATTGGTTTTTGTGCCTATTATGAAGTCTTCCTATAAAGTTTTTATTGAATCCTCCAAAGGTCTGTTGCCAGAGGATACGGTCATTGGCCTTTCTGTTGATGTAAATACTAGGAGAAAGTTCAAATCACTTCAGTAACACATTTGAAATTATTTTTAATTATATATTTTTATTGGCACTCAAGCACTTGTACAGTGCGGACGCGTATCCTTTAGAAATTGTAGAGAAAAATGTGTCACAGAAGAGGTTTCTTCATACGTACAGGTTCATCTTAATGATATTTTAGTTTCTAATCTGGACAAGAGGCTGTCAAAGAGCGATCACATGAAAATGAATGGAAGAAAAATAGGTCAGCGAGCATGAACAGGAGAGAGAGGAGAAGCAATATGTGTGCATATTAAGGTTTTCCTAATAATCAATAAAGTAGGATAGAAAAACATTTTTGGTCCCACAGAGGAGAAATTTCAATGTGACAGTGGTAAACCAAGAAAACACAAGACTAGATAATATAAAAATGACACTGTTTTTTTAAAATAAAGTTCACAGCAGAATAGAAAACCGCATACAGGTGCTGGTCATAAAATTAGAATATCATGAAAAAGTAGATTGATTTCAGTAATTCCATTTAAAAAGTGAAACTTGTATATTATATTCATACATTACATACAAACTCATATATTTCAGATGTTTATTTTGTTTAATTTTGATGATTACAAATGACAACAAATGAAAATCTCAAATTCATCATATCAGAAAATTAGAATATTACTGAAGACCAATAAAAACAAAGGATTTATAGAAATGTTGGCCAACTGAAAAGTATGAACATGAAAAGTATGAGCATGTACAGCACTCAGTATTTAGTTGGGCCTCCTTTGGCCTGTATTACTGCAGCAATGCGGCGTGGCATGGAGTCGATCAGTCTGTGGCACTGCTCAGGTGTTATGATAGCCCAGGTTGCTCTAATAGTGGCTTTTAGCTCTTCTGAATTGTTGGGTCTGGTGTATTGCATCTTCTTCTTCACAATACCCCATAGATTTTCTATGGGGTTAAGGTCAGGAGAGTTTGCTGGCCAATTAAGAACAGGGATACCATGGTCCTTCAACCAGGTACTGGTAGCTTTGGCACTGTGTGCAGGTGCCAAGTCCTGTTGGAAAATGAAATCTGCATCTCCAAAAAGTTGGTCAGCTGCAGGAAGCATGAAGTGCTCTAAAACTTTCTGGTATGTGGCTGCGTTGACCCTGGACCTCAGAAAACACAATGGACCAACACCAGCAGATGACATGGCACCCCAAACCATCACTGACTGTGGAAACTTTACACTGGACTTCAAGCAACGTGGATGAAGTGCCTCTCTTCTTTTCCTCCAGACTCTGGGACCTTGATTTCCAAAGGAAATGCAAAATTTACTTTCATCAGAGAACATGACTTTGGACCACTCACCAGCAGTCCAGTCCTGTTTCTCTTTAGCCCAGGCAAGACGCTTCTGACGCTGTCTGTGGTTCAAGAGTGGCTTGACACAAGGAATGCGACAGCAGAAACCCATGTCTTTCATACGTCTGTGTGTGGTGGTTCTTGAAGCACTCACTCCAGCTGCAGTCCACTCTTTGTGAATCTCCCCCACATTTTTGAATGGGTTTTGTTTCACAATCCTCTCCAGGGTGCGGTTATCTCTCTTGCTTGTACACTTTTTTCGACCACATCTTTTCCTTCCCTTCGCCTCTCTATTAATGTGCTTGGACACTGAGCTCTGTGAACAGCCAGCCTCTTTAGCGATGACCTTTTGTGTCTTGCCCTCCTTGTGCAAGGTGTCGATGGTCGTCTTTTGGACAACTGTCAAGTCAGCAGTCTTCCCCATGATTGTGTAGCCTATAGAACTAGACTGAAAGACCATTTAAAGGCTTTTGCAGGTGGTTTGAGTTAATTAGCTGATTAGAGTGTGGCACCAGGGGCCATCAATTTTGAACCTTTTCACAATATTCTAATTTTCTGATATGATGAATTTGAGATTTTCATTTGTTGTCATTTGTAATCATCAAAATTAAACAAAATAAACATCTGAAATATATGAGTTTGTATGTAATGTATGAATATAATATACAAGTTTCACTTTTTAAATGGAATTACTGAAATCAATCTACTTTTTCATGATATTCTAATTTTATGACCAGCACCTGTATCTCAGACATAAAATTAAAAAAAAATAGTGCAGTTAATAAAATAAAGTTAAGCTGTTTAAAGTTGAAAAATGTGTGAAATAGGCATGACTGGGATAAAAATAAGTGGAAAACAATGATAGCAGAAAGAAACACACACCTTCAGAGCAGGTATAGAAAAATGCAACTCAATATAACTATATTACAGGTGCTCATTAACATCTGTAATAATTACCATATTTAGTCATTAAAATCTGTAACATACATAAGGAGAAGATTAAAAACGGTGCATATTACTGATTAGATCAACAACCCTTTCATCCAGTAACGTGTTTAAGACATGATGGGTGACATTATTTAAAGATGAATTTATTCTTTTATGTGTTTCAAGTTTGTTCATTTCATACACACAAGTATATAATAAAGACAGTATATGTCCATATAACATAAATTAAAACAATCTTAAAACTGGGTGCATTGCCTAAAGCAATAAGCTTATAATGCTTAAAATATTCTAAAGCTTATGATATTCTTCTTACACTCCTTCTGTCTTCTAGTAGGTTGGATAAATATTGAGGGGTGAGATTGCAGATGGCGTTAAATGCATGTTGAAGAATGCCTGAGATGATGTAAAATTTTGTCAGGGAGCTGGTGAAGCTGCTGCTGCAGGACAGGAGGGTTGTGATTATACAGTAGTTGGGGATTTGGGTGATGACACAAATATATGGTTACAGTAACTGCAATGTTATATAAATTTTTAAACATTGTTTTTGCAAAATTTGATTAGAGATTAGAATTCTTTTGAGTTATAATTCAAGCCTATTTCTATGGAAGATGATTAGGGCCACTGAAAAAAAAAGTGAACAAATTTTTACATTTTATTTCAGTTTAATATGGGAAAAAAGTCAGAACTCTGACTTTAATCTTAGAATTCTGACTTTTTTTTCCTCAGTTCTGACTTTTCTCCCATATTAAACTGAAATAAAATGTAAAAATTGGTTCACTTTTTTTCAGTGGCCCTAATCATCTTCCGTAGAAATAGGCTTGAATTATAACTCAAAAGAATTCTAATCTCTGATTAAACTCAGAATTCCGAGAAAAAAGTGAGAATTCTGAGATTAAAGTCAGAATTCTGATATTAAAGTCAGGAGTCTGAGATCAAAGTCAGAATTGTGAGACAAAAGTCAGAATTCTGACTTTTTCCCCATATTAAACTGAAATAATATACAAATATCAGTTTTGGTTTTTTTTTCAGTGGCATGGGAAAAAGTATGGTGTGTGGTCTGTTTTGTTGATTAAATCACCTGTTGTTTTCTATTTGATTTTAACATGCTTAATGATATTTTTATTGTTCATATTAAGGTTATCAGTGGCTAGGTAGTGAGAAATGATATCCCTTACGTAATCTTTAATACAGGATGTTTCCAATGCTTTCTCTTCTGAATTAGTTTTGCTTTAGGAATATGTACATATTGTTTCTCTACACAGGGATCTGTCCAACAACAGACTGGTGGCCTTACCTCCCAATCTGTTTGTCTTACTGGTGGATTTGCTCCAACTGTGAGTTCTCCATAAAAATAAAAAAATCTCCTTCAAAGTAAATTTATTCCATGTTTAGCTTTGGGTTGCTGCAGCATAATTAGCATGTGGATGTCTGCTAGGATTAGTTTGGACGTAACTCAGTGTCAGTTGAATGTTGAATATTTTAGAGATTGTTGCAATAAGATTAATAATGTTAACTAAGATTATGTATTAAAAATCAAGTTTTTAAGGGTTTGAACTAAGTTTTTAACACATTTATTATATGAGAAATTGTGAGCAGAAAGGGGCCCAAAAACAACATGATGGGTTTATAACAAGATGTCATGTAGAGCAGAACAAAGTGGGGATGACTTCAGCAGTTGCTGCTGAAGGTGGTTTTGACAGCATGATTGGAGGGAAAACATGTAGGAGTTAAAAAGAAAAACATGTTATTGAGATGTAGCGCTGAAGTATGTTTTATAATCTCTGCAGGATTTACTCTAAGATCAGGGATCAAAATTTAACATTTTGGCTGTTTTAACATCCTCTGTTGTAGAAACATTTCCTACAATCCCATTGCAGAACTTCAACTGGATCACTTTGATAAGTTACACAAGCTAAAGTCTTTGTAAGTATTTTATCTCACAATCCTGATCTTGACCTCGAAAAATGTTGTTGCAGATTTAAGGAGAAAAACTGTTTTCTATCAGTGTCTGAAAAGGAAAACATGATTATGTCGCAAAACCTGGAGGTCACTGGCCCACTAAAATTACTGCATGCCTTACTTACCCTATGGTAATCCAGCAGGCCAATAATCCAGGCCACATCAGCAATTTTCCTCCCAATTGGCAGGAGAAAAAATATCTTGAAAAGAGTTTGTAAAATATTTGCCTGGTATAAGTATTCTATAATATCTGAAACACTGAAGTGACAAAAGGACAGAAAATCCATAGCGACTCTTTTTCACAGCACTGCACTTTCACAGTTTCAAAATCTAACTGAGACTAAATCAATGTTTTTATATTTTTCTCAGGAGCATAGAGGGGATAGAAATCGATAATATACAGCGAAGGATGTTTGAACCTCTCAGATACTTGACTCACATGTAAGTACTACATTGTCCTGCTCTTTAGAGACCTTCAGTTTTTTTACACATAGTGTACTGATACGGCTGAGTCACAGTGTAATTTTACTGGGGCTTAACTCCAGGTTCACCTGGGAGACAATTAAAGCAAGTTTAAAGTAATACGACCTCTCAGAAACCAATCCATGGGATAAATGGGTTCCCTTTTTGATGGTTTTGGGGTTATAGCATCCTCTCTGGTTTAATGTGAGATAATAAATCCCATTAATATAAACTGGAAAATAAGACATCCTGGGTTTTCTTAATGTAATAGTGAACATTGGTTACACACCATTCATTTGCTTTTGCAGCAATCTAGACTACTCAAAAAAAATTTAAAGGAACACTTTGTAATCAGAGTATAGCATCAAGTTAAATAAAATTCTGGGATATTGATTTGGTCAGGTAAGTAGTGTTAATCAGCTTCAGCTGCTTTGGTGTTAATGAAATTAACAACAGGTGCACTAGAGGGGCAACAACGAGACGACCATCAAAACAGGAATGGTTTTACAGGTGGAGGCCACTTACATTTTTCCCCCTCCTCATCTTTTCTGACTCTTTTTCACCAGTTTTGCATTTGGCTAGGGTCACTGTCACTACTGTTAGCATGAGGGGCTATCTGGACCCTAAAGAGGTTGCACAGGCAGTCCAACTCCTCCAGGTTGGCACATCACTACGTGCCATTGCCAGAAGGTTTGCTGTGTCTCCCAGCACAATCAAGTAGGAGATTCCAGGACACAGGCGTTACTCCAAGAGAGCTGGAGGACCGGTACCTGCTCCTTTGTGCAAGGAGGAGCAGGAGGAGCACTGCCAGAGCCCTACAAAATGACCTCCAGCAGGCCACTGGTATGAATGTCTCTGACCAAACAAGACTTTACGAGGGTGGCCTGAGGTCCTGACGTCCTCTAGTGGGCCCTGTGCTCACTGCCCAGTACCATGGAGCTTGATTGGCATTTGCCACAGAGCACCGGAATTGGCAAGTCCGCCACTGGCGCCCTGTGCTTTTCACAGATGAGAGCAGGTTAACCCTGAGCACATATGACAGATGTGAAAGGGTCTGGAGAAGCCATGGAGAACGTTATGCTGCCTGTAACATCAATCAGCATGACCGGTTTGGTGGTGGGTCAGTGATGGTCTGGGGAGGCATATCCATGGAGGGACGCACAGACCTATACAGGCTAGACAACGGCACCCTGACTGCCATTAGGTATTGGGATTAAATCCTTACACCCATTGTCAGACCCTATGCTGGTGCAGTGGGTCCTGGGTTCCTCCTGGTGCCTGACAATGCCCGGCCTCATGTGGCGATAGAATGCAGGCAGTTCCAGGAGGATGAAGGAATTGATACCATTGATTAGCCCCCATACTCGCCTGAATCCAATAGAACACCTCTAGGACATTATGTTTCGATCCATCCAACGCCACCAGGTTGCACCTCAGACTGTCCAGGAGCTCAGTGATGACCTGGTCCAGATCTGGAAGGAGATACCCCAGGACGCCATCCGTCATCTCATTAGGAGCATGCCCTGATGTTGTCAGGCATGCATACACGCACGTGGGGGCCATACAAATTACTGAATACCATTTTGAGTTGCTGCAATGAAATTTCAGCAAAATGGACTAGCCTGCCGCATCATTTTTTCACTGTAAGTTTTGAGGTATCTTTGATTCAGCCCACTGTAAGTTGATAATTTTCATTTCCATCAAATGATGTGGCATCCTTTTGTTCCAAATACATCACCCAGTCCATATCAGTATAAATAAACAGCAAGATTTTTTCCCCATTGAGATCTGATGTGTTTTCAAAGTGTTCCTTTAATTTTTTTGAGCAGTGTATAAAGGTGAGCTTATGTCAAAGCAAATTGGTCACTTCAATTTGAAATACCTAAATCACTTGCCTCAAAAAGTATTTGTTCAATTAAAATATTGCAATCTTTTGATAATTCTATTAGCAATCACACTCTTTACTTCAGTGTTGTTCATTTTTGTTAGACCAAACCAAGCAGTAGTGATGGGTTGATAAGGCGTCATGAAACGTTGCAAGCTATACTGATACTGCGCCAATACTATGTCACTCAATACTCACACCTGGTGGACATTTAAAATCACTATAAGTAGCTGCTTTGACAGACTCAAATGACACTGATGCCCTATAATGCGATTTCAACCATTGTATGTTATATTATACTATTTCATATGTTCCTTTAAACTGAAAATATCTTTGATATTTTTAGATGCAGTCAATACATAATGCGTACATATAATGTGGAAATTCAGGTGAACATGTCAATACAGATTGTTGTGGACTAGGATCTAAAAAAATTTAAGCAATTAGTAAAGTTAGTACGGTAAACTAAAAGTCGAAGTCAATCTAATTTCAATTCAGATAACTGGAGGGATAACCGAGAGGAAGAGGATGACACAAGGGATTTACTTTACAGTACAGTATTTTATTGTTTATCTTTTAACTCTTCACGATTATGTTACTCCTATACACTTTTCTAAGGTCCACATTTGTGTGACATTTTTCTATTTTCTATATAGACATTTTTCTATTTTCTATACATTTTTCTATCATGTTCTTACTGCTGTAAACACCACAATTTCAGACATTTTTATTCTATTCTATTCTATTGTAAATTAAAACAAATATAAGTTAAAAACGGTTCCAGGTGGATGAAGCCTTTCCTTTTGCCTTGAGGCTGCTCCATATTTATTGATGAATTTGATCATGAACTAACACCGAAGCAGGGTTGCACATGTGCCAGTGCATCAGTGCTGCTCAACCCATCACTACTAAGCATTTAATGATATTAAAGTTCGAAAAAAAAATGCATTATATTTAAAAACTACATGCATGAAACAGCCCCCCCACCCCCGCCCCATGAGGACTCTGCAGCAATCCCTCACACTGAGCATGCCTGCAGCCACAGTGGAGAACAAACTACATCATGGAGATGAAGGAACAGAGAAGTAAAATAGAAATTTAAAGCATATTTCTTCAAATTATGTGAAGGGTTATCCTATAAGCCATTGACATATGGTGGCACATAGAATAAGATATAACACGGGTTCTGTTGTCAGTTCAGCTGACCTTGGCTCACCTTGATTTTACCAAGTGAGTCACAGCACTGTATGAGATATGTAAAGGCCAACAACAGCACTGGCATCCCTGGGTCCACAGGATCTGCTCCCAGCTCTACCAGTATCACCACCTGCTCCAGGACCTGTAGCTGGTTGTGTGCTTCCAGCAGAGCTTCCATTTGTCGAGGACCCATTAACAGGGACTGAAAAAATCTTAATGTCTGCTTCGCTCCATCATCCTACATCACAGCCACAACCGGACGAGTGGCTGGCTAAAGTGGCAGCCCTTGGCCATTTTCACGGCAACTAGGCGCTTTTGGTAGCCATCCACAAGGTCCTGGCAAGCTTCAGGTCGAATGTTTGACCACTCTTCTTGACAGAATTGGTGCAGTTCAGCTAAATGTGATGGTTTTCTTGCATGAACCTGTTTCTTTAGCACTGTCCACATGTTCTCAATGGGGTTTAAGTCAGGACTTTAGGAAGGCCATTCTAAAACCTTAATTCTAGCCTGGTTTAGCCATTCCTTTACCACTTTTGATGTGTGTTTTGGGTCATTGTCTTGTTGGAACACCCAACTGCGCCCAAGACCCAACCTTCGGGCTGATGGTTTTAAGTTTTCCTGCAGAATTTGGAGGTAATCCTCCTTCTTCATTATCCCATTTACTTTCTGCAAAGAACCAGTTCCACTGGCAGCAAAACATCCCCAGAGCATAATACTACCACCACCATGCTTGACAGTAGGCATGGTGTTCCTGGGATTAAAGGCCTCACCTTTTCTCCTTCAAACATATTGCTGGGTGTTGTGGCCAAACAGCTCAATTTTTGTTTCGTCTGACCAGAGAACTTTCCTCCAGAAGGTTTTATCTTTGTCCATGTGATCAGCAGCAAACTTCAGCCGAGTCTTAAGGTGCCTTTTCTGGAGCAAGGGCTTCTTTCTTGCACGGCAGCCTCTCAGTCCATGCCGATGTAAAACACGCTTGACTGTGGAGACTGACACCTGTGTTCCATCAGCTTCCAAATCCTTGCAGACCTGCTTCTTGGTGATTCTTGGTTGACTCTTGACCATCCTGACCAATCTCCTCTCGGCAGCATGTGATAGCTTGCGTTTTCTTCCTGATCGTGGCAGTGACACAACTGTTCCATGCACTTTATACTTGCGTATAATTGTCTGCACAGTTGCTCTTGGGACCTGTAGCTGCTTTGAAATGGCTCCAAGTGACTTCCCTGACTTGTTCAAGTCAATAATTCGCTTTTTCAGATCCACACTGAGTTCCTTTGACTTTCCCATTGTAGCTTTTGTAGCTGAGTCTAATCACTGGGTCAAATGAGCCCTATTTAAATGGGCTCATGAGAAGTCAACAGCTGTAGTCAATCAGAATCACTTAGGAGAAGTGAAGAGGCCATGACATGAAGCTAATTTGATTGACACAACTCGCTACATCACCAAAGTTGACAGATTTTGTTGCTGTATGTATATTTTTGACCCAGCAGATTTGGTGACATTTTCAGCAGACCCATAATAAATTTATGAAAGAACCAAATTTTATGACTGTTTTTTGTGACAAACATGTATGTGTTCCGATCACTCTATCACAGAAAAATAAGAGTTGTAGAACTTATTGAAGACTCAAGACAGCCATAACATTATGATTTTTTACAAGTGTATGTACACTTTTGACCACAACTGTACATTGCCATGAGTTCATTTCACAGCGAAATGAGATCACTGTCCCTTTGTTCTTTCTTCAGTCCAAATGTATAAATAGACACTTAGGTTAATATATAGATAGACCACTACCTACTGCAAACAAACACACTTGTCATGAGTTTTGCCCAATAGTGCTCTCTTTATGTTGTTTTTGTAGCTATTTCAAGAAGTTCCAGTACTGCGGCTATGCCCCTCACGTACGCAGCTGCAAGCCCAACACTGACGGCATCTCTTCTTTTGAAGACCTACTGGCCAACATCGTCCTGCGAGTCTTTGTCTGGGTTGTTTCTGCCACAACCTGCTTTGGCAACATCTTCGTCATCTGCATGCGGTCGTACATCCGCTCCGAGAACAAACTCCACGCCATGTGTATCATTTCCCTTTGCTGTGAGTCAAACTGCTGCAACTGCAACATTTCAAGGACAACGGAAGTATTTCAGATGGAGTGTGCTGCAATGGAAGGGGGGGGGTTTGAAGTTAAAATCATTATCTGAAGGTTTCTGCATAACTTTTTTTTAATGATTTCTGTTTGCTTATTTTATCATATACTATCAAATATTATTTTTGTTTGCTTGTAAAAAACACCACTCTTTTGGAAATGCTCTTAGTGGGAAATTGGAAACTGGAACCTCTACAGAACTAAAACAACTGGCAGAGAAACATGTATTGCTAATTTAGAAGACGACGCTAAAATTGCATGGACTCCTACATATGAGTAATTTAGTTAAATAAAATGACCTATTCTCCCAAAATTAACCTATTAAAAATAATTTTTCTTAGTGAGATTAAAATATAATCAGTTATAGGGCATTTAACGGCATTAATGAATAAAATGTTGAATTTGTAGTTCATTTAAAGAATATATCATAAAGTTTAACATTAATATTTATAGTCGGGATTTTATTAGTATTTATTCCCCTTAAACTTTTGCACATTTTTCATTCTTCAACCACAACATTTTAATATATTTCATAATAATAAAAATATTGATCTAACGAAATGTATGTCAAATGCCTTTTATACTTTTAACCTGGCAAATGTCTATTCCATTGACTATGACTATATGCCAGCTCATTAATCCCATTTGAACAGTTTACAGTTAGGTTTGTCTAGAAAACGATTGCTGGGATGTTGGTTCTGTGAATGGTATCAGCAGACCTGATCTGGATGGACTGATTCAGATTCATATGCTTTTTTTCTTATGAGGCCGAGCCAAACTGATTTTATTTCCAAATTAGGCTGTGGTGAACGGTGAGACTGAGCTTGCTCTTGTGTGAGAATGGCTTAGTCCAAGTCTGACCCATATCCAGTTAAGAGTCTGTGGCTTAACTTAAAACAATATTTACAAGCAGCCTTTCACTAGTCTGACTATTGTGGGATTATGCAAAGAATGTGCAAACTAGTTTGCCTCCGCAGCAGGCTTTTAGCTAGGAATATTTCATAGGGTGTACTCCTTAGTGTATCACATCTTTAGGCTTAAGCTAAAGTGTAGCAAATTTGCTACGGCAAGCAAATTTGCTTGGCATAGGGGGGTCCAGGGTATTCTCCCTCGGAAAATGTTGAAATGTAGACTCTCTGAAATGCAATTTCCTGCATTTTGAGGGGAATGCAGCTAACTTTTAGTCTTTGTTACACCACTATTTTTGTCCTGATTATGGGAAACGTGTGCTTGACTGGAGGTGGAAATTTCATAAGGTCATGCGATCCTTCTTTGGTAAAATATTATGTTTCATAGATTAATTTAAACAATCAGAAAGTGAAATGCTACGTTCACACCACGATTTGAGCAGCCACTAGGTGTCTGCTGCTTTTTTATTGATGCTTGTACAAACTACTGTCTGGCGCGTCTCATTTTTGACGCACCTGAAGCGTGTTCAGCAAAATACCGTATAATTGCGTCTAATGCTTCTGCTGCTCCTGTGTTCAATGGCAGGGGGTGGCTTTGCTATATTTGCTGGCGGGTAAAAAAGTAGTTTCAATATATTTTAATGTGAGAAAGTAAACCTACTATCTCGTCTGTTAAGACAGTTCATCAAGATTAAAATCCTGCCTTCAAATATATCTCACCGTGTGGTGTGCTGTCATTGGGAATCCCTAGCAGCTGCTGCCGTCACTTCTTGGGGGTTTCCGCTACTCTTTGTGGCAACTTTAGATATTAGAGTTTTTCATGTATGTAGCTCAAACTGCAAGCACCAGAATAAAAAAGGGAACATATTTTGCCAGTTTGAGTGGATTGATCCTAGTACTCTGCATCGGCAGAGATGTTTGTCTCCTTGCCATCTCGCAGATCAGCTTCTTGTTGATGTGGTGCTTTGAGCAGCAAAAGTTTATTTTTTCCAAACTCTAGTATATGCTGCTTGTGAAATTTTGAAAATATGAGCAAATTTTCCAGGGGAAAATTTATTGTTTGATTTTTTTTTAGTAAAATTCTTCGATATAACAGCTTTGCTTTCACCACACTATGATCATAATTGGTAAAGATTACCGAAAACTTTGCATGTTTACAATTATTTGCTGCTCTCTGTTGGTTGTCAATACTTTAGTCAGGCAGGTCATATTTATTGATTTGAATGTAAAGGATAATACATTACTGAATACTGATGGTAAGGACAACTTGGCTATAAACTACCAACTGTTGACTGGTCGATATTTTCACGTACAGGGATCATGATGAGCAACGGCCAGAGAATCTATGAGTAATTAGTTTTTACACTGCACCAGTAGCGCATGTGGAATTTGGACCTGGATTTAAAGCTGTTGTGTCTACAGGGATCTGAAATCAGCCAGTTATCAATGTTACTCCCCAACAAGACTAAGAGAGTGTTAAAATACTGCTGGAGAAATATGCCCAGAGTAATAAGGGGAATATATTCAACATCTGTAGTGGACATGGCCTTATTTAGTGCATATGGTGTCTAAGTGGAGCCACATGACCTCCATGATCTCCTCCATAAGCTCTGGAAATGAAACATTAGGAATGCTCCTGGCTTACCATGATAATTAGACCTAAAATTCTGCTTGTGGACTGTGGAGTACATCTTTATTCATCTCTCCCTGATTTGTCAAATCACATTTCCAATTGCATTGGGTATTATTAAGGGGTTCCAGAGAAAAGGAGACTGAACACAGATCAGTGCCTCGCTTTCTTACTGTTTCTTGTTTAATGAGATTTTTCATTGTTAAACCAATGTTTAAATAATAGTAGGCTCCTTTCTTTTTAATATGATTTGGTTTTAGTGGCCAAAATTGTACATTTTGGACACAAAATACTAAATTATGTCAACTGCTGCGTGTATTCAGAATAGATGCAAACCATAGAAATCACATCCTATCTGTACCTGGTGAAGGTGACCTGCTGTTAATTTTCTGTTATTTTCAGAGCTACTGATCTTTGAGAGAAGCTGTTTTTTTCCTGCAGGTGCTGACGGGCTGATGGGTATTTATCTCTTCATGATTGGTGCGTATGACCTGAAGTTTCGCGGCGAGTACAATCGCCATGCTCAAGCCTGGATGGACAGCACTCAATGTCAGGTCATCGGCTCTTTGGCTATGCTGTCCACGGAGGTTTCCGTTCTGCTCCTCACATATCTCACCCTGGAGAAGTACATCTGCATCGTTTACCCTTTTCACTACCTGACCCCCGGCTGGAGAAGAACCGTCAGTATCCTGCTCGGGATATGGGTGTTTGGATTTATAGTTGCCTTTTTGCCTCTGGCCTGCAAGGGTTTATTTCGTAACTTCTATGGAACCAACGGGGTCTGCTTCCCTCTGCACTCTGAGCAGCCAGAAACACCCTGGGCTCATGTTTACTCCATTGTTATTTTTCTCGGTAAGGATTTGTTCGTATCATGTAAACAATTTTTAACAGTTGTATTCAATATATATCTGTTTACAAACAGCTATCCAATTAAATTGTTTTGACAGGCATTTTTTTGTTTATAGAAGCAGGATCTATTAATCCATCTTCACTCCTATTTGTGATCTATAGAAATTTTAATTCAAATTTATAGTATACATTTTTATTTTTTTATTCAAGGGTTTACCACATACATATAAAAAATACAAATTTGAGTCTAAGTAAGATACTCTGACATGTAGAAATATTATTTAACCCTGCTAAGCACCTAAAGTTTTTAAAATCAATACTCTCTCAACAGGTCTCAACTTGGTGGCGTTCCTTATAATTGTCTTCTCCTATGCAAGCATGTTCTATAACATCCAGAGGACAGGCACTCAGACAACCATGTACAGCAACCATATCAAAAAAGAGGTGACCATCGCCAAGCGGTTCTTCTCCATCGTAATTACTGACTCACTTTGCTGGATCCCCATTTTCATCCTTAAGATTCTGTCTCTGCTGCAACTTGAGATTCCTGGTAAGAAAAATGTTTAAAAAACTTCCACAAACTATGATCTTTCAATATAAAAAGTGGATCTGCCCAAAATAATTCTGTGATGCCTGTTGGAAATCACAATGAGCTGCTTTGAAAACAAAAATTGACATTTTAGGAAACAATTACCAGCCTAAAAAAAAGCTTTATATGTAACAATCAAAAACAATAATTTCTAAGACTTTAGTCAAAGCTGCATGCACAATGCTCCTGGCATTTTTCTTTTTTGGTGCATATCTGTTATAAATACAGATATAGTGATGGCAAAAAAATAAAATTATATTGGAAATTTTTATTTAATCTTGTTAGAAAACCAGGAGATTTTCTGTTTGGTTTTAAATTCTACCATATTTGAGAAAGATTTGTTTCTTAAGAAATAACAAATAATAAATGGGCTTTTTTCGCACGACTGCTTTTACAGTTTTCTATTTTGGACTCCATGATTAAAGTTTGGACAAACAAAATACGTTGCCACCAACTGGACGTATTTGTTTAACAATCAGCAGCCTGGGTAGTGTGTGTGTGTGTGTGTGAATAATCGTAATAGCTTGGCACTTTCTGGTAATGCTAATCACCAATTTGCATACACACTGTTATGATGGCATCTGATTTCTCAACCGTAATTTGTCACAAGTCAAACAGTGTGAGTGTGTGTTGATCCCTCTGGCATAAACAGCACAAACCCAGTTTATCCCACAGGTTCAGTGGAGCTGAGGTCAAGACTGCAGGTGCGCCTTTTCATCCTCTCTGCTCCCTATCTGATAAACCCTGCTCTGTGGAAGCTAACATTGACATCTTGAGAGATAAGCTTTGGTACCTAATAAAGGAGGTATTCCCACTGGTTGCAGAAGTGCCTCTCAAAATATATCCGTATTGGGATGGCTTGTCTCATTTTTCCAGTGAGGTAGAGTGTATGGGCTGACATTTTTTTCCAGATGTTACCCCATTTAAGCAAAGATAACTCAGTTTCTAGTAGCTAAAAATTATACATGAGAATGATTGTTAAAACAAAGAAACAGTAACTAAATATACCAATCCTTACATCTTTACGCAACGATGCAGTCAAGACTATGCATTAATGTTTTGATGGTGTGTCCAATTATCCATGAAGGTCAAAAAAAATAAAGTAGTCTCACCTGGTCTAAATCCCCACAATATCACTTTAAACATTAATCGTAGTTGCACAGAACATTTAAATGGGTTTTGTGGTAAAGGTGCTGAATACAAATTAAACCCATTGTAATGGGTCAGAAAGAAAGGACCCACAATTCAGGCAAGACAGACAGTGGGATACATAAAAAGTTTTTATTCAGACAATGACGGAACAAATCTGCAGTGGCGTTGGCTGTGGCAATGGCTAGGACGTCTGAGGCAGGAACCTCTATGGGAGAAAAACACAGGTTAGTCACCACGATAATCTGATGGAGGATGATTATGAACGAGTGAGTCACTAACCTGGTTTGACAGTTCAGTCTATGCCCAGAAAACATGGATGATTTGCAACAGATGCTGCCAGAGAGTTCCAGACGCGGAAGCCTTGAAGGCTGCAGAGCTGACAGGAGATCAGATCCAAGCTAACAAAGGAAGTCAGGATAATCCACAGGGCGAAGTCAAGAGGCAGATCCAGGTTCAGTCCACAGAAGAATCCAACAGGAGTCCAAAGGCAGGCCAGGCAAACAGATCAGACACTGGAAGGCAGGCACAACAGTCCAAATGAAGAAATAAATAAGGATCAGGCAATCATCAAACAATAGAAATGCTAGAAAACGGTCAACACCAAAGACTCAAGAATAATCTGGGGCTGATGGCTGGAACCAAGACATTTAAATTGAAGCAGGTGGATCAGATGGGCAGTGATGAGGAAAGGGGCAGAGCTAGACAGGAGAATGAAATGAGCAATCAAGCCAGCCATCAGTGCCAAGATCATGACAGCCATAGATTTTTCTTCTCTTTTACATGTTTTTTCAGCTTTGTGTAGATAAAGCAATGTAAAATTAATGTTAATAATAGATATGATATTTGGCTTCTTCACATGGGTTAAGTCGTTTCAGGTTTCTGGTGTATTTATTTTTTCCTCTTCTTTTTTTACAGGTACGATCTGTTCTTGGGTGGTCATCTTTATTCTCCCCATCAACAGCGCCCTGAACCCCATCCTCTACACCCTTACTACGCGGCCTTTTAAAGAAACAATCCTTCAGGTGTGGGCTAACTATAGACAGAAAAGGCCTCTGCTCAGCGGTCATCCGCCACATCATCCATCGCTCACTTGGCAGGAAATGTGGCCCCTCCAAGAGAACAGTCACGCAGTCTCCATGGGTTGTCCACTGAAGCCGACAGACACAGCAGCTAAGCTCACCCCTGTAGAGAATCCAGATGAGGGATACAATGACTTTAATGCGAGCACAAAGCAGCTGAAACAGCACGCTGTGTTGTCGGTGTGCTCACAGAATAAGACGGTACCCCATACTCTCACGCATATTCACACGTTCACACAAACAAACGACCTCCTCTGAGAGTCTAAGAATAGAGCTGCATTGATCTGTTTGTATTTGGGCATAAATCACCTCAATCACTGAAATCTTTCAGGTTCATTTGCATAAACTCATATCTATCCTCTTAATAAAAAGGGAACCCCGCAATCAGTGCCCACATTTCTTATTGAAAGTCAAAAATGCGTCTATACTTTTCATTGTTTAGAAGTAAACATACACTTAAAGTGTAACAACCATTTGTCATTCATTCACATTTCTCCAGAAATAACCAATAATTTAAAGATGAAGACTTACAGTATGGGAATTACATGTATTTCTACTGCTTTAAAAGACCTAAGATAATATAAGCTCCAGACGCTAGAATGTGATGAAAAAGTTTATTTATAGCTGAAGTTTAATTCAATATAGGAAAATTTGTGTTTTTCTTTAAGGATTTTAATGATTATAGCCTACAGCTAATGGTCATCTTGATTAAAGTTTCTCGTAAAATTCAAATATGACTAAAAGGTAAAAGAAATAAGGATTTTTTATACAGGAATATTATTACAACAAACAAAATTGTTATTAAAACAAATTATGAACAAGCTTACAGCTTTGACAGGTCCCCAGCACTTATGACACCTTATGACTGAAGAAAGATAAACCACATAGGGTTACTGCTAATGAAGCTGCCTGTCCCTAAGCAGATGATTGCAAAAGGAGTCTGAGCCAAGTATTTAGGGTAAAAACTTTACAGCATGTGGACTTACTATTCAGTGGGGCTAATTCATTAAAACATGAGGGGCTTTGATAAAGAAAGGATTATGGAAGCACCTGAAACAACTGAGGTGTGAGGGTTAGTTTCATATTAGTTGCTTCCCAACAACTACCCATTATTCCCCAGAGTTGTTCTAAAAGTTCTATTATTTTAGAGGAAATGGAGAGAAATGTAGAGCTTGTTTCAGCAGCTGTAGCAGTCATTAAAACGTACTACAAATAAAAGGAGTGACTGATTCTGATGCCAGTGATGCATGAGTGTAGGTGTAAAGGCTTAAAGGCTTCAGAGAAACGTTTCTGTCTATTGTCGCGTGCTTTGCTTTAAAAAACAGATTAGTGGTTCAGAACTAGATCCATTTCCCACTGTAGCCTCTGGGTCTGGTGGCGGAGCTTTTGTTGACTACGGGAGCATACAAAGAGTGAATAGAGAGACGTGAACCAGAATAATTAGGCTGTTAAGATCTTTTCTTTTTCTTTACCTACTTTTAATGGTTTTTAATACATAGAAGGGAACAAAAGGTAAGCATAATAGTAGAAATAACACACCTAAATAATCTGTTCACGTCTTATGAATGTTATGGTTGTCTTTTTTTAGGACTTTCTTTTTTATCTGAATGAGAAAGATAGAATTAAATAAAAAAATATGATGGGTTAAACAATATGAGTGGAACCAAGTGTTCGGATTTTTCATGCACATATATTCATTTCATTTACTGTATGGCTCCATAGACGAGTGAGGAACCCATTCTCAACATCAAAACTGGACCATTGAGCAAGAGAAGATGTATTCACTTACATCACCTGGATGGTTGGATCATTGTACATCACTTAAACGGCAAAACATGGTACCAGGAATCACCATAGAAAGAAGGCAAGCCAGCCGAGTCAGTTTGATGGCTTGGCCAATGATCTGCTAAGAAGTCTTGGGTCCAGTGGAAGTCGCGGGACATGCAACAGCTACTGTACTTTACCGGAGCGGTGTTGCAGAGAGCGTTTCAATGATTGCTACACTCTTAATGCTGCATTCACACCAATGGAGTTCAAAAATGTGAACTTTTCTGTTAATTTGCATGATATAAACCAGTCAGGGACTAGATATTGCTGTGACATAGGATGCAGGGGCGCAGCAGCGGTGAATCTGTTTTCAATCAAAGTTGAAGATAGAAAAATGATAGTGGACATAGAATGGAAATAGGAAAGCTCTATAGAAGGCTGTGGGTGGCTTTAAAAAGCTATTTTCATTTAACTGTGCAGCTTACGCCAGTTGCTATTTTCCAAGTCTCTTGCTGATACCGTCTGAGCTCTAGAGCGCCTCCTTGCCGTAATCATTTTGGGTGTGAATGCATCATAATCTCTTTGGCTCTGTTGCAAAACAGTATTGGTTTCAGAATAAGTTTAAGGAGCACAAGATCAAGTTCCGTCCAAGCTTTGCATACATGTGGCTTCTGTGGAATATTCAATTCATTGAGACCTCACATCGCAGTTTATGGGATTTAAAGAGTCGTCTGCATCTTCATAATAATACTGCAGTACACCTTCCAGGTGTATGTGTATTGGAGTCCATTAATAGTGGGTCAGAGCTGTTTGGCTGAAAACGTTTCTCAAAACAATATCAAGGGCATAATGTTACGTCTAATTTATGTGTACAGAAGGCATCTTAAAAACTGGTATTTGAAGCGTATGCATCCAAGAAGCCTTTAATCACTTACACACACATTACCAGAACAGGCACCAAATACTTCTGTTTTCTCAGTATTGGGTATAAATGTTATTAAGATTGACTAATGCTATCATGCAAATGTTGCAGTTTATGTCAAATCCTCTTCCTGAAAACATAGAGGGAGATTTGTCGGTGAGGATGTGAGCGGGATACAGACAAGCCGTTGTTTAGCTTTAAGGCAACCGATGTGATTATTCCAGGCATGTACATCTGCAGTGCTTTTCATGCACAAGTGGCTCCATCTCGCATCAGCGGAGTTTATGTTGCTCCACAAGTGGGTTTATGATTTACTGTGGATTTACAAATCCATTTCCTTTCATAGATGTTCATGTTGTTGCCAAATCCATCACTTGAGACTGAACACAATTCCTTTAAGATTAAACATTTCCTGTTGGGTTTACTGATGTTGAGATGAACATGCCTTTTGTGTAAAAACATATTTTTCCAGCACCCAGTTGGAAGCCATGGGAATAGACAGTGGCATAGACTTAACATATATAAAAGTTCACCTCCACAGGAATTATGGGAGATGGATTTATAGTGTGATTATTTGAAGGCTACTCAAACCAGAGCAGTTAAACCTGTGTGTTTGAAGAGCCACTTTGATGGCAACTCTTCTCTGCCTGCTGTCACCTATGAGAAATATGAATAAATAAAAACCTGCTGAATCGAGGGCATTTTAACTACAGAGGATGCTACATGTTTAAGCTGCTTTCCTGATTTTTTTTTTTACTTAAAACAAGAGGTGGGACCAAGTCATTGTTTTGCAAGTCATAAGTCAGTCTCAAGTCTTTGCCCTCAAGTCTTTGCCCTCAATTCTAAAGTCAAATCCCAAGTCCTGCAGTTTGAGTTTTGAGTCATTTCAAGTCCTTTTCATTACAAAGTAATACTATATTTACACACATCATTTATGCTTTTATATGTATTTATTACAACAGGTGCAACTGAAATTGCAGGAAGAAAAAGTACTGCTGACATTAGTTACGGTTTTTAAAGCATAATAACTATAGAAAACATCCATGGTAATTCATGTTTTTAAAAGATAACATTTTTTGTAGAATTATTTTAAACAGCTGTAGATGTTAAAAAGCTGGAAATACGTCTTTTATTCAATATTAAACAAATAATGTTGAAATAGGACGAAGGAATGCTATTCAGAGGTTTGTGGGTGGCTTTTTAAAAAGCCACTTTAATTTAGCCATTGAAATAATTGTTAAATAATTCTTAATTTACCCTCCTCAAGGAGCTCCCCAGTTGACTTCGCCCCAATTTTGCACTCTGCCCAGCATCTGGTGTCCCCAATTAGCCTCCAGGATAAGACCCAGCCAACCACCGTCTCTCCCCAGATCTAGTAGACTATCTGCCGAGCATCTTTCTCCGATCTACAGCTTTCTTCCTCCAAACTCCTGGTAGAGAGTGAGGCAGAGTTAGCGGACCTTACCCTGACCTGGTGCACTCTGAAGTGTCCGATGTCCTAAGTAAACTTCTAGAGCCCAGCCAGAAGCAGCGTGAAATAAGGGCAAGAACCCACCGCATAGAGCAAGGCAGGGGGCAGAGTTGGCGGAGAACACCCCGCTCTGGAGCAAAGAGTGTAAAAATGATTTAACTCACAGTGATCTGTGAAGTAATTGGAATTGTCCCGTCATCATCCATCTCTGTTGTATCTTCCTGCTCAGGAATAGTGGGAGGTTGGGTTTGACTTCATTCAAAAACTTGCCAAAAAATCTGAAAAATATAAAGAAATCTGGGGGGTCTATATTGAAAACAGAAACAAACAGGTGAACACACATTCTACAAAGGGAGATTTTGGTCTTAACTTCTGGTGCAAACATTAGCCCGCCTTGCTATCACCAATCCTATCTATATTCCATCAAAGGAGTTGATTTGTACAATTAGAGACCCACCTGCAGGTAGTCTAAAAGTGTTGTTGCTTGTTTAACTTTTTACCTATTGTGTAAGAGACCCTCAAACAATGGTTAATAAACCATGGCAAACTCCTAAAGTTGCTTACGCTAAATCCAAATGAACACACACTTACAAGTCAAATTCTACAGCATACCTGCCCAAAAATGGGTCCTATTTACCTTTTTTGTCACCTAAAAATTATTAAACATGCAATAAGTTTTAGAGGGATTGTATTTGTAAAATAGCAGGTTATGACTAGTTTAAATTTAGTCTAAACAGAATTGATTTTCCTGAAACATCTTACAAAATATTACATTCTCCAATGAATCCATGCTGTTTATAAAAACACAATGCCACTCACACAGGTGAAGACTCTTTGGCATCTAAGTAAATGCTTTTAATTGCACAAACCTGTCAAATTTATATGACAGGTCCTGTTCATAAACTGAAAACCTGGAGGAACCTTCTGAGACAGCATCCATTTGTCCAAACATTATGAAGAAATGTTATATTTCTTTTTTTTTAACTTAAACTCTTAATTGCAGAATTTAAAAAAATGTCATAGTAGAAAAAGAGTAAACCCTGTATCCTTTTTTTTCTCTGCACTTTACCATCTCACAACTGTACTTAAACAGGTTTATTTATAAATGAGCCCGCGTTTAATAAAACATCTCAAAGGGAATGTTGTTGTTGTTGGGAATTTCAGAAACATCACAAAAAAAAGTTAAAAACCAGTGGCTCTCGCAGTGAATAGTGTAAATTTTAATTGTGAATAGTGCTGATTTAACTTTCTAGAACAACCCATCGGCATACTCATTACCTTTGGTGCAGGAATGTGGCTGTGAGAAGGAGGTGGCCTTTAGTTTTACAGAGATCCTGTTATCTAAACGGATTTTTTATTTTACCTTGGTTAGTGTTAAGGTCTGCACTCTTTTCCTGCAAGCGCACAATTAATTGGCAACCCAACATATCTCCCTCCATTTCCCCTTACTTTTTTTCCTTCCTGCATGTGGTTCCCTCTTAAATCTACTGCTGCTATCTTTCTTGGACCTAGGCCTTGGCCTTTTGTTTTGTGTGCATTAAAACCTTAGCAGAGGTTTTCTTCTCAGTGAAGACTTTTTGACCGTAGGGCAAACATACAGCACTTGTTCCAGCTTCCGTCAGTTTGTTTTTGTAACGCAAATTCGTAGAAATAAACAATCCCCTTGTATCTAGCAATGTATCATGTTTCTAGGATTTTTGAACATCACAGTGCAAGGGTTTGGATAGTAACCTCGGAGAGTATTCACAAAAATACTGTAGAGAACCTGAAGATTGTGGCATAAAAATCCCTGACTAGGCATTTTGTCTTAAAGAAGATGGCTTAAAAGGTTAAATTCCTCCTGGGCAGTAGGTGGTGCACTGACACTTACCCATTCTCACTTCAACCTTTAATTGCAGTGTTCGCCAGATGCTTTTCAGGCCTACCAGATGCAATGTTCATTATGTTTTTTTCTTTGTCACAAAACAAAAAGGTTAGCTAACTCTAACTGAAATTAAAATCAGTTGCTCCGGCGTTGACAGCAGATTTAATAAAAAACGTCTATAACTTTCAAACAAACTCACTTGCAGAAGCACCTGTCTAACCTTAAGCACCAATCAAAGTGAGCGTGCTTTATTGTTTCGCTCTTTTTGAGTCTGAATCCCTCTTACAAGTGCTGCGCCATGTTTATCGGATATAAACAAAGGCTGTGTCTGAACGGCCGCCCAAACCCCTAAATCCCTCAATCACTAGATAGAGAGGGGACTATACAGTGGACTTTATAGTGACCTCAGTTAACTTACTGTGCGGACAGATGATACTACTTTTCTCCCCCCGTTGGTCATTCGACTCCGCCTCCCCGCACGGTACCTGTGCCATCCTTAATATTTGTTGCCGCTATCGGGTAGCGACAGCCGTAGGCGACAGTAGGGGCTGCTGTGACAACAAATCCCATGATGCATTCCGTGAGATATCTGCTCGTCTAGTGATGATCACTCCATTTCAAGGTTTAGGGAAATTTCGAGTGCACTACTTTTTCATCCACTAAACGTTCTGACACTCATTTAAAATGGCGCAGCCACTATATATTGCCCTATATAGTAATAAGGGCGGACATACGGACACAGCCCCAGAGTGTTTCGGCTTGTTAGATCAGACGTGGCTGGCGTGGTGTGTTGACGTCCTTACGTTGAGCTCAATGGTGTCACGTAAATTAGCAGGTCAACCTGCTTCCGGTGTCCCCACAGCATGCCCATCAGATCCAAGCCGATTTTAACGCGGGTCACTTGCTGAGACGCTTGACCCGGGTAGAGTAACAGAGCATTACTAATTAGTCCTTCAATAGAGATTGAAGAAGATTAGTATAATCCTATCAGTTACTACTGCTGCCCCAGGCTCTATAATATTAATTAGAGAACCCTGGACAAAATCTAAAATATAACAGGGCACAGAAATTAAAACCCGGCTTAGTCCTGTCAAAAGCTTTCTCTGCATCAGCCTACTAGGTCCTTATATGTTACAGCATGTAAAATTTGTGGTAGTGCCAATATTTTATTAAATATTTTGTTATCGACAATCAGCATGCTATTGGGTCTTAAATAAGAAGGATCTCTTATGTCTGTCTTTCATGGGTTTTGGGGAGATTAGGGCTTTAAATAAACATTTGATGTAGATGGCCTTTCTCAAAGATTTATAACACGGGAACCAGATTATCTATATCCTTTTTGTAGTATTCTGCAGGTATCGCCCATCAGAGCCTGGAGACTCTCTATTATTCATTATAAATGCTGCTTTATCCAACTAAAACTTCAGTTTACAGAGTTGTTGATATTGTATTTCGGATAACTTTTCTGTCATCTCTGTCTCCTTTATTTGATTTTCATTTTCTCATGCTTGAATAATAGTAATGCTCTTTTTTTTTTGCAGAGTGTGCTATAAATTTTCCTCTTACTTATGCTTTGGAGTCCACCCAGACTGATAGGTTTCTGGAGCTGCCAATGTTTATTTCAAAGAATGATATTAGATCCTCTCCTAACAATGCTTTTGTCAGGTAGTGCTGACATATTCATCCTCCAGCTAGACCTTCTCTCAGTATCTAGGTCAGATCCTATACATATCACAACTGCTGTAAGGTCTGCGATGGCAATGGCTTTAATATTGCAACTAATCACTTTATCTGTCAGTGTTTGAAATTAGAAACAGGTCAATTCTTGCATGTGATTTATGGCAGTGGGGAGAAATGAATAAATTCTCTTTCACATGGATCAGTGACTCTCCAAATATATCCTCCTTTAACATGTGGATTGGCTTCCTATCACTTATTATTAGTGGGACTCTAAACCTTTTTGTCCAGTGTGGAGTGACTGAACACCTGACTGAAATCCCCTGCCAATATTATCAACATTTACCACCAACATGCCTCAGCACATTATTCACTGCGTAGAAACATTTCCTCTTTAATGGGGTGTAGACATTGTATTGCAGACATATCATTCAAACCTCTGTATCCCTAATTTCTTTTTGCAATGAGAAACGTGTCTCCTTATTCAATAACATTACTGCCTGGTTACATAAGCTGGGGATCAAACTACAAAATGCATGCTTGACCCATCCCATTGTGAATTCTAATACCTCTCCCTCCCTTTAAATCTGTATCTTATATAGAAGCAACATCGGCCTTGTTAGATTATAACATTTTGCGTATTTTGAAGGGATTTTTGCTACCTTTAAGATTCCCAAGACATATCCATCCATCCATCCATCCATCCATCCATCCATCCATCCATCCATCCTTTTTTTAACACGCTTATCCCAAGTGGGGTTGCGAGGGGTGCTGGTGCCTATCTCCAGCTTTCTACGGGCGAGAGGCGGGTTACACCCTGGACAGGTCGCCAGTCCATCACAGGGCTCCCAAGACATATATTTTTTTTTATTTTAAAAGACGTTTTTATCGTTTCCAGTTAAGTACTTCTGTAATATAATCCCTATTCCAAATTTTTGTGCATTTTTAAATTACTTCATTGTGACACCCTGCACACAACCAGTGTACCAGTGATCAATATAAGCACAATCTCTGGACAAATCTACTGCAGAACAAATAAAAACAAGGTTTAAGCAAGTAACCCTCTTAATCTACATTTAAAGCAGACACTGCTTTATAGTTCCAAAGCTATCATTTAAAGTTCTAGATAGCTATGACTTAACCTTTTATCTTGTCCATGGATTACTGCTTTCTGGTCTATTATTGCCAGCGTTTCTGCATTAGTTCTCATCCTGATCATTGTTCTTAATCATTTTGTTCTGTTGTTCTCCCTGTAGTGAAGCTTATTAAATATCATCCCTACTGTCCTAAATATTTGCTATTTTCCTGAGAAAACTGTAATGAAATCTCCATAACTTAAAAAAAAACACCTGCTTTGTTTTGTATTAGATCGAGATACTTACCCTGTAAGGCCCTGAGCTTGTTAGTTAGGCCTGCAATATATCTTATCCAGATAATCCACTATTTCAGAGTTAGTTATATTGATCTGAATTTAGAGGTCAATTGTTTTTTTATGTTAGATATCTGAACAATAACTCTAGAGCTCACATTACTTGAGCCCTTTCAAGAAATGATTTGCAGCTCCTCTGTTTCTAATCTGCACACATGGACACTGGGGTTGTCTAATCACAGCTGCATCATTGATATACTGTGATTGTTTTTTGGAATTGACCTACCGGTTAATAGAAAACTACATCTAACCATGTTGACAGTGCATGCTGTATTTATGTCAGCAAGCCCTCCAACAAATGGTACTAACAACACACCTCTGCTAGGTTGAGGATAAGAATCCCATTTACCTTCTATCCTGCAACTGGGTTGAATGCTATAAATAAAACAGAAACCACAACAGTTGGTATGTTTATGCTGCTGTTCAGTTTTACCCTTGAAGCTGGGTCAGACAGACACATATGCTGGAAGATGATAGGAAAATTTTACTGCATGTTCCTTTATGTTGTGCATTCTGAAAATGTTTATCACATTATTTTATAAAAACAAAATTGTCTTTGAATATTTTCTGTCTGTATTGACGAGTTTTGTGATTGTGTCTGATTGTCGCTGTGTTTGTCACTCTTTAAATGCAAAGAAAAACCCATTTCATCAATGGAAATTATTCAATATGCATTGATTGGTTGTATATTTTAAGATGTGTTAAACACATTTTTCATAGTGTATATATGTACATAACCTGTTGTGTGTTTTTAGTTTCTGCCAGTGTTTGGTGCTGTGTTGGCTTTCTAAAAATTCTAATCAGTTTCACAAATAGGTTCTTGTACAATCAGCCACTGAGAAGTACTTTTAATCTACTGAAAATGGTGAATCACTCTATTAAGTGCCCTTTTCAGAATAGACTTGCTCATCATGATGTTTTCCTGTTCAATTGAGTCAAATAATAAGAAAAACTTGCATATCAAGGTTTATTTTCCAAGTCTTCAGATCATGATACAATGCAGCCATTTTTATTTTATGTGCTCTGTCTGCTAAAAGTTTTGTTTCTCCCATTAAATCATCAATTACTGGAGGTATTTTCCTGAATGTAATATACCAGTAAGTCTCTGTATATTCAAAGAAGAATGTATTTATTTTGGACAGAAATAAAATTAATGCTTTTGTGCTTGTTATTGTAACACAGGAGGCATTTTAAACATTCTGTTCAGAAAATCCCCAGCTGGTCTGAGGGCTATGGAACTTTTACGTCTGCCTCATTTTACCAGTCTGTATATCACAAGACATTTTTTTACACTGTGAAGTACCATATGAACATTTGTAAACTAATCTGTACTAAACAATAAAATACAGTTGTGAACTTATCAGTGAATTCCTTCTTTCGTATTTTTTTTATAGCAATTCCCTTTATTTAGATTTCTGAGGCTTTTGCTACAGGCAAATGTAAACCATATGTACCCGGTGGCCAAACAAATTACATTAGGCTGCTAAAAGGTACCTTCACTTTCAATTTTCTTTCTGAAGCAAATTAAGTGATGTGAAAAATTAAAAGAATAAAAGTGAATTCCTTCACCTTTTTTTGACAGATTTAGACATTTTAAAACCATTACTGTTACAGATCACAAGGGCAACCTCTGCAACATTTTGGGTTTGTTTTTTGTTTTTATGACAGCTTCTCTTGTTTTTAAAGATTGATAAGCAGGTTTGCATTGAGAAATTAAGAGCAATTAAATAGTGTAAGCAATAAAACTTTCCTTAAAAGTAGACACCATTAACATTTATATTAATTTGGGATAAAAGTCACCAAAACCATATACTTAAGTGTTTTAATTTGTAAATGTAACTCATATGTGAATACATTTTAAGGGTTGTAGTTTTTCTTTGTAGTCAACTTGCAATGATTGTGGCTTATCAGCTAGTTGTAATTCCCATTACTATCTGCCTCCAGCTGTGATTGCTCATTCAGCATACCTGTAATGCTCAGACTCATCAGCTTTCATTCCTCCCAGCAAGCTCTCCAACAAATGGTACTGACAACACACCTCTGCCAGGGCCTGGTAGTTGACTGGGCCAGATTATTGAAAAGACCTGGATAAGTAGATGTCCAGCGTTCTTTCTCTGCCTGATCTCCTGTTTCTGATTTTGTTTCTGCCCCATTAGTTCCTCGCCCCTGTTAGACCTCACAGAGTTTCTAATATCAGGACATCAACATATTTCTGTCTGCTAACCCCCATCTTTTGCCTAGTCCTATGATCTGTAGGCCTAATTCCACCCCCATGAATTTGACCCTGTTTGTCTGCCACGTTTCTGGATTCTCTTCTTCCCCTCAGATCCCTCTGCCTAGTTCTGTTCCATCGGCTCTGGTCCTGTTTTTGTCCCTGGATCAGTGAGCTTTGTTCCTCTACTGGAAAAACCAAATGGAGAATATACTTTAGAGAAAGCGCCATGAACCAAGTTCATAGCAATGTTTGAATCAGAAAAATAATGTTCAATCAATGGTTGTTTCTTACAACAATCTTCAGGTCCATTACCGCCACCAACTGGAAATAAGTGTAACACATTCATCAGGGGATGTAGATTCATAGCCATAATTAGTGCTTGTATCGTTTTTATTTGTACTCATAAAGGATTTGTACTTGTATTGCTGTAAAGTTTACCTTTTTTAACGTATTCTCACAGATGAAACATCTGATATTACTTTTTTGTATGAGTTGACAACATGGAACAATTACAAAACTTAAAGTGTTCACGTCACCAGACTTGCATTTAAGAACTCAGACACCTAAGGATATGCTTTTTCTGGCAGTTTTCGCATTTATTGATGGGATAACAAAAAGAAAAAAACAAATTTGATGCAATGACTCATAGCATAAAGGGAGAGAGGATACTAAAAAAAATGGAAATAACTATTTAAAAATATATTGTTCATAACAACAGTTACCATTTTAAAAACTTGATTATGATTCACAATTATGTAATAAAGTATAAAAAGCAGTATTGCATTTATTCCTTAGTGAAACTTTCTGAATGAGGTGTGAATGAGGAGGAGAAATATTGTCTTTAGCAGTTTTGTGGTATTTGAAAACAAACTGTTGTTGATCCTGGTGATTCTGCTTTGTGGATTCCGAAATCTCAGTTCATTCCCGGAGGTTATGTTAAGGTCGGGTTCAGACAGGATTTGTTTGCAATGTTCTGGGGGTGAGGAAGGGTATTCCTAATGATCTCCTAAGCTGAAACATGGCAGTGTGGTAGAAAACGGGCAAAAAGTAAAAAAAATTCTGAGGATGCTTATAGACACATGTGGAATTGCTCTGCTACCCTTGTAAAGAGGCTCCAGAATTGAGGTGAGGTGAGATGAGGAGGCAGAGTTGATTATGAGAAGAGTGATTTTGGGCTGATTCTTCCTAAAGTCCACTATAATCTCTCTTAAAATATTCCCGGATCAGTATGTGAGTTTAAAACTTGTCTGCCAGATGTTTCATCTCCTCTCTCTACATGTGAAAAAAGGGAAAATAAAGATTTAAACTAAAGGAAAGAATTTAACTGTGTTTTACATAAACTGCAACAAAAGAAAATGAATGTTCAGCATGAAATCAATGATAAAGGGGCTACAGAGTGTTTACTAGTCGTGCTCCAATCAGAATTTAGAAGCAGTTCTCCCCAAGACAAGATAATTATGCTGCATGTTTGAGCGCATTTTTTCAGGACTTTTTACTGTGTATATTACTGATGGGGAAATCCCAAATGTTTTGTAGCATTCTCCCATTGCAATTTTGAGTAGATTATGTAACTTTATAATTAGGGGAATTTCATATTAGAACACAGATGCTGGGAAGCCCCATATGGCTTATGTCCTAATATAGAGTTGACCCTAAAAATGTATTTTTAAGTCTTGATATAAATCAGTACTGATTGTGAAAAATCAGAGAGAATATTAAAAATTCCTTTTGAGTCAATTCTTTTAAGCTCATTTTCTTACAAGGGGTTGTATAAAAGGGTAATATTGCTCAAGGACAGTTACAATAATCCACAATTCTTTATTAGTTAAATACAATTTCAATCTGAAAAACACACGAAGAGAAAAGACAATTAGGAGAAATGCATTGATACAATTACTTTGTCTTTGGCGCTCAGACCTCGGCAGGAATTTCGGCACTGAATTTTGATTGAAATGCATGAACAGGAGTAAATAATAGGGCTGTTTCCCCCCAGGCCTAAAACTGGTGGAGTGGAGATAGATGAAGTTGGTCAGTCTGTAGACTGTAGGTTAGCGAGACAGTATGCTGAACTTTATGCGTAGATCCAGTGGACTGTGGACCGATACTAGAGCTTTACTCAGGGACCTGGAAGATGGAAGTCCAGTTGGATAACAGAGGTTTAGGTAACCTCTGGCAGAACCAGGCTCAACATGGCGGTCTTCTACAGGAGATGAGACAGGGAACCCTGTAAGAGTCTGGGAGGAATGACACTCTGATGAAGCTTTTGCTACAAAGGTGGAAGAGGGGCTGGAGGTGGGTTGAAACAGAGTCATCTGAAGTCACAGCGCATCCACCGCATGTGCAGAGGAGCAGACAGGTGCGTATGGGAGGCCTTTTAAGATGAACTTTGGATGCCAATCGGCTTTCGTGGAGGTGTGGTTCAAAGCTGATTGGCTGTGTCTTAGGCTGATGTAAGAGAGAAATCAGTTTCTTCAGTTGAACTTCCGCCTAGGCTCCATTTCATATTGTAAATGTATGCATATGGAATACTATAAATTACATTAAAAAACTATAGAATGTAAAAGTTGAATGCACAGAATGGCCCTTTATTACATTTAACAAATTGTTTTTCTCTCAAATGACCTATATTATTAAAACATTAGGTTGTGTTTACAAAGTAAAATTGTTAAACCCCCCCGAAATACAAATCTAGCAAACACAAATGCGGGAAACACTAAGTATGCTTTTATAACAAATTTGAGCCTGATGTTTAAAGAATGGAGAGTTCTAAACATTCTCACATCGCTTAACCTTCTATTACCTGCTGTAGGTTCAGTGTGTTTAAGTCATACACCTGATTTCTCACTATTTGAACTTGTAAATAACTTTCCAGCAGACACTGCAGCACATTGCCATAAAGTGTAAAACATCAATATGTGTTGGAAAAGTAAAGAATTTGTGTGAAATTACCGTTAAAGATATTATAGGCCTAATGATGAAGAGACTGGGAGCAACATCAAGAAATCTCCAATCACAGATTAGACAGCATTGAGTCCTGTTACCTAACAAAAGACATTAGGGTAAATTGGAACGGGGACTGTGAGTGTGGCCCTCTACTTAAAACACCACCATCTGATCTCACAACTAACCCCCAGATTCCACATACTCCGTCAGCGCTCCGCTCTGCTCTGCCCCGCTGCGCTCCAGACCGCCTGCACAAAGCAAAGCCTACAGCCTCCGCTGTGGCTCCAGACCGCTCCGCTCTGAGTTTCTTGGAGATCTTAGAGAGCATGCGCGAGATGAACCAGGGTTTCCGCGGATCATTAAAAATAATTACAATTCATAATTCTTTTTTTTAAATCAAGGCCTTAATTGGCACTAAAATTAATTAAATATGTTTATCGTGGCATTTATGGTTCTTTAATAAAAATGTTTATAAAAACAATTTCGTCAGATATATTATATCGCTATTAATTTGCGTTGAACTGATCATAAAGCCGTATGTTCGGAAAGGAAGCTCCAGGCGGAGAAAAAGCTAGAGGATATATATATACGTATGTGTGTGTGTGCGTGTGTGTTTACATACATAAAGGAGTCATGGAACTTTTGCTTACAGCTCCTTCATATTTCATGTACACTAATAACTTGTGTACATGGTTCTTGTTGATGGCATTAAAATCATTTCTAATAGCATTAAAATAGCATTAAATTAGAGTCACTCATTCCTGCATGAACCCTGTGAGCGCTTAATTTAATATGACATATTAAAAAAATCCCACCATCATCCAGCATATGTTCAGTGTCTGCCCAAATATAGGCCTATATATATTTTTGTAGATTTTTGTAACGGGGAAAAGGATAATTCAAAACTGCTTTTTTTGAATGAACTTGTTCTCTACTACCAAACTCAGCATATCTTTTCATTCCTGTAATAAGTTTCTTTTGAATGGATTTCATTAAACTTTAAGTCCCTCGGTATAAAATAAATATTTTGATGGAGATGAGAAATCTGCTTCCTCGTTGGTGAATAACCAATAGTTTGGATCCAATCATTTAAATAAACGGTGTTAATTTTCTTTTTAATATATAAGAATTGTGCTATAATTTCTAGTCACCGATCTGTTGCTGCTATATTTTAATTTGACGAACCGGAATTTGTCGATGTTCTTTTTCCTGTTTGGTGCGATTGCAATTGCGGATCTTGACCTGGCCGGACCGGAGCGGAGCAAAAGTGCGGAGGAGTAGCGGTGGATGTGGAACAGCTCTCATTAATTTCCATGAAAGACATGCGCTCCGCACGACGTACGTCAGCGGGGCGGAGCGGAGCGCTGACGGAGTATGTGGAATCTGGGGGTAATCCTCTGGAGGAAGGTCAAACATTTCCATAAAAATGCTTACAATACTCATGGAATGCTAGCCAGAGGAACTGAAGCTGTTACAGTAGGGGTAGATAATCCAGGTCCAGAAAGTAAATAAGCCTATACAGAGATCAGTTTCAACTATTTGTATTTCCAGCTCCAAAACAAAGAGAAATCACCTGAGGGGCTAAACACCTGGTTAGATGAACGGTATGTAAGAAAACGAGGCAGGGTTTTACCCTCTGGACCTGGACTATCCACCTCTGGCTAAATAGTAGATAAAAGATTATATTTCATTAAAATTGCAGTGATATTATCAGTTTTTATATCCAATACCTTTACATTTGGTTTATACACCCTTTTTATAGCGGTATTCTTCATCATATAGTTACAATGTGGCTCTGAAGTTTAAGTGCTTAAATGCTTCCCTATACACAGAAAACATATCAATTTAATTTAAACTCAAATAATACTTAATATTAAATGGTTTTAGAAGTATTTTGTGATGATACAGTACTCACATTGGTCCAATTTACCAACAGTCTTCTCTCTCCAAATTATTATCTGGATCTGTAACTATATACCTTGAATAAAACATGCACACTTACTTAATTTTAGCACTAAGATAGAAACAGGTGCTGCATAGCTAAATAGAAATCTTTACAGTTATGGCTAGTTTTTGGGTCGTCTGGAAAGTAACTTTTATTTAATTCAAAATACTCAAGAAAAGTAATTTAATAGACAGTTTATAGGTTTTCCATGAATTACAACAGTTTTATTACCAAAATATGATTTTATTTCATAAGATGAAAAATGTATTTGATGTTTACTCAATGGGTTTGCTGTAAATTATATAAAACTTCGTAAATTATATAAAATTATTTCATCAAACCAAGAAAGACACCATCTTTTTCTAATTTAACTCTGAAATCACAAGTGGGTGGTGACTAGTTATGTTTTATTCATTTAACACAATTCCTTTAAAAATAAAAAAATAAAAATAAATACATTAAAGCAGAGGTGGAAAATCCAGCTCCAAAAACTAAAACCATTCCTAATTTTCCTTAATCCAGTTGATATAACTAATAGATTAGAGCTGGAAAGATAAATGGTTGGAAAGAGCCTCTTTCTCCTTTAAGGGTTAGTTTTATTGGACACTACTTTATAAAGTACTTCTACATTTAGAAAGGTTATTGCCAAGCCATCCTCTAAGACACTTAATTGTATTAGGTGTATAAAGAACAACCGGGTTTTAGCCAAAACCGCAATACATACATACATAAATACATAGACTATGTTAAAATAGACACTTCTTGTTTGATTTTTCTTAAATTAATGTTATTTTCTACCAGTTTAACCATTTGTAGGGCAGGTAAATATGCACTATACAGATGATATTGTCACTGATGTCATTTCCTATGTTCTTATTAGATATGTATTCCCTACTATAAGACTTTGTTTAATAAGGTTTATGTTGAAACTTGTTTGAGAGAAAGGTTTCCTTTACCTGAACTCATTTTTTGCAAGTATGTAAATTTATTGCTTTTCTCTTTTTTTCAAAGTGTCATAATTCGCACCTGACTGTTTTTGTCTTATTTAATCGTCTTATATTATATTATAAAGTCAGTTGTTATTTTCAGTTACGCAGTACTTTAGCCTTTCCTTCTAATTTTTTAACTCTTCTTTTTTTAATCTATTTTTTTTACCTACTTCTTTTACTTGATCAAAAAATTTAAATCTAGTGCTATTTTATTTTAAAAATATTTAGTAATTTAATATTACAGTTTTTTCAAATTCTGCTTAACCCTTTATAGGGCACTCAGTGACTTTGAAAATCAAAATTTCAAGCCAATAGTGTTATTGAAATCCAGGAGAAGACCTTATCTTTGTAACATTCAAAAAATATAAATTTTTTGATGGCAAATATGAATGTCAATGTAATAACAAGAAACACCAACGTGTATGGAAGAGGATTAGGGCCACTGAAAAAAAAAATGAAAAAAAAGTTGATTTTTAAATATTATTTCAGTTTAATATGGGGGGAAAAGTCAGAATTCTGACTTTTTACTCAGAATTTTGACTCTAATCTCATATTTCTGACTTTAATCTCAGAATTCTGACTTTAATCTCAGAATTGTGGATCTTAATGTAGATGGGCACCATGAAGGAAGAGATGTGGGAGCACTCAGCTTCACTGACAAAGATGTGAGTTGTTTGGGAGGGCCAGTGACACAATGGTGGAAAATGACGGAATTAGGTGACTTGTTACGTGCCCAAGGGGTCCCCGGTGATGCTATTTCATTAATGGAGAGCAGAGGGTGGTTAAAACAAGAGAGCTAGTTTAGTCTCTAAAACAGACATGGCTACAGCTTGATGCTAACATGTTTGTTAGCTGTCAGAATTCTGAAAAAAAAAATCCCATATTAAACTGAAATAAAATGTAAAAGTCAGTTAACTTTTTTTTTTTTTTTCCAGTGGCCCTAATCCTCTTAGATAAATTTTCCAGAATATATTAAGAAAAATAAGAAAAGTGCTTTTATAAGAAGTTCATGAAAAACACTCACAAAAAAATGTTTTTGGTATAAAATAACTTTAGAGGCATTAATGCTGATACTTTTTTTAGTTTATACATTTCAATTAGCTTTTTACCTTTTTTTCTTGACTAGTTAACTTTTTTCTTTTTTTTCCCAACTTAATTTACAGTAGGTAATATATAATTCAAGGGTTCATCTAATTGGTCAAATGTACAGCCATGTAGCAGCATCTTTGCTGAATGGCTGGATATAGATGTTGTGCTTCTAAAACTCACTGAGGGATGGGGGGGACTCCAAACTGTAACTTGTCCTATAAAGGATTAAAATTAAAGTAAACAACTTTTCTTCTATTGATGGTTAGCATCAAGCATTAGCAAATGAAACAGTAAACCGTTTGGACCCTCCTCTTTATTATTCCAGATCTCTATACGTTATGCGCTGTGTTTTAAATTTACATCCGGATGTTTTGAAGTATATAGATCTACACATGCGCAGTTACAGATCTGTCGGGAAAGCGCAGCAGCGCAGCAGCGCAGCTTTTGACGCTCGCCACCGTCTGTGTTATGAGACGTGTTTTGTAAGGCAGTTTCTGCGGTCACTTGCTGGGCGACCGGGTTTCATAAACTTTGGACCGGGTTCGGAGGAAACACGGAGCCACCTCTGTCTGCCCGACTTTGAAAGGGGAGCTCTGGTCTTCTGGTGGGTTAGCGCTAACGGACAGAGGATGTTTCCAGTCAGCAGATACACATGCAAAGGTAGGGAAGCTAATTTAGCTAACAGGCTAACAGGCTGCACTTTGGTTTGGTTTTCATTTAAACCTACAAAGTTAAACTCTGTTGTGAATTCATGCGCAGCTATTAACATAAATCGATGTTTCTGCTTATTTCTTTATTTTTTAATGTGTATAGGGGGAATAAAAAAAAGGTTAAATCGCATTAGCATGCTCATTTTTGCTAGCATAATGCTAATCTGGGTGAAAGTTGAATCGGTTATTTGGGTCACATGAAATGGGTGAAAAAATATCTGCTGAATATTATTAAGATATTTCAGACTGTTCTTATGAGTTATTGTTGAAAATAATTAACAGTATTATTTTTCAGAAAAAGACTCAAAACTTGATGTGTTTTTATCTGTTTGACAGCTGTTTTCTAAGCACATCATCTTGTAGAAATGGTTTTAGTTAAACTTCTTTGCCTAATAAAGCTGAAACTTGATGTTCTTGTTCTTTTGCCTAATGGAACTGATTTAAATATTTCTTCAGAGGATACAGTTTTACCAATCTGAACCAGTTAAAAGTGGTTCCCAGCCACCTGTTCTAAGTGGTCTGATCTGGGATCTTTCTTGCAGCACACAGATGTATCAGGGCATTGACAACACTGCAGACAGACCCTGCAGCCCCTCAACTTTACAGCAGTATACACAGGAGGACCTGCTCTTCAGTGTCAGCACCCCGCATCACCACACACTACACCATTCATCCCCGAGATAAAGACTCAAGATGGGAAGGTGAGACCTACAACGCCCTGTATTTATGGTTAAAGTAACTTCCTGAAGTTCTTTTATATAAGAGAGCCAGGTATCCACCTCTTGCATAAAGGTCGCTCATGTTTTTATACCCGTCATGAGATCTTGGTGTATTAATGATCCAACTTGATCGTCTTAAAGATATCAATGTGAACTTTTTTATTTCCTTTTCTGCAACACACCCTAAGTAGACATAAACGGCTGCTAGTTATTATAGTTTAAAACACATTTAGAAATGTTTAGCAGTATGTTACCAAGGTGTAACACGTATTTTTCCATTTTACTATTCATGTGGTTAAACCCAGTTTTTATATTATAGTGCCAAAGTAACCAAAGTAGTATCTGCAGAGTATTACACTCACTATTCCACCTCAGCCCCATTCTACATACTGCCAGTATTTTCCTTCCTTTAAAAGAAAATAAACTGCTTGAATATGGAATATAAACGCTCCCCTTAGAGTACTGCTGATTTAATTGATCTGTTTGTAAATGACAAGCCGATTCAATCTGAGAGCTCGACTGATTCAGTGCTAACATCAGCTTCTCAATCTTGACCTTGAGAAGCTTATAACAATCAATACATATTAGACAATACTTGGATAGGCCTTAATAGCTAGATCTAAGTTGCGTAGTGTTTTTTTTTTTGGTAGGGTTTGATCAATGCAGAAATCAATGATTCTCCCAAATTCAGCTCTTGTAAGGACGACATGAAATTATTATCCTAATACTTCCCCCCTTCTGTCCTTGTCACTCTCTTCCAATTCACAACAAACAAATGTTATTGTGGTTTCAAAACAACAAATGTCCCAGTCTCTACCGTGTGTCGTTTCCTTTCACCTGTCATGGTTCATAGTATTGGAATAAAACTGTGTGCAGCTGTGGTTTATAACTTCAGCCTCTTTCTCAAACCTTTTTCATACCTTATGGTGGCTGATAACACAGGGGGGGGAAATATCTTTGTTCTTTTGGACTCCAGTGCGGTCTTTGATACACTCCCTTCGTGTATGTACACAGATTAAGGTAAAGGGAAAGGATCTTTATAACACATGCCAAATCTTATCTATCCTTTGGCATGTGTTATTTTTTGTTGTCGTTTATTTTGTGTTTTCCTTTTAACAAATTTATCAGTCAGAACCTGTAAAACTGAAAAAAAGGTCTCGTAAGATGCATTGTCCAATATATGTCAATAGAATTACAGCTGTACATGCATATGAATCAAAACTATCCCATGTTTCCTGTAAACATGTCTGTTTTTAGAAAGTGTTATTGTTAAAATGGCTTTTAATTGTTTGCACTTTCTATTCTCTGTTCTATTAGAGACCTTGTGGCCACTGATACTTTTTACTCATATGCCATTTGAAAGTGAAATCGGTTGTTAAACCAATTGTTTTTATTTATTATAGATAACTCCAAAAACAACTAAAAAGCAATTCATGATCTTTTTAATCTTGAACAGAACACAATCAGGGGTCCTGTTTTTGCACTATAAATTCAAAGAGTTATTTTTTTGTCTCTAAGGCCAGGTGTGTCCCTCTTAAATACTTGCAGACTCTTTTCATAAACAGAATTTGGTACCAATTGTCTCCAACTACTGCACACTGGCCCTTATCTTGAATCATTAGTAAAATGGGTTGAAAAATCTGAAATATTCTCCCAGCTTTGTCTTAATTCTGCATGTTTTCATATACTAGTTTATCTGGATTTTACCTATTTGTGTTTTATGATTGTTATTATTTCTTATTATCGTGAGTTATCTTAATCCTCCACACGTGGTTGTACTTGTTGCATTGCTCACAAACAAACATGCTCCCCCATCTTTCTCTCATAGGTATCGAAATGGAAAGGTTTGCAGACGAGGCAGATGTTGTGATAGTAGGCGGTGGTCCTGCTGGTCTATCTGCAGCCATTCGCCTCAAGCAGCTTGCAAATGAACAAGAGAAGGAGCTGCGAGTGTGCCTTGTGGAGAAGGCCCCTCAGATTGGCGCACACACGCTGTCAGGAGCCTGTTTGGAGCCAAGCGCCCTCTTTGAGCTCTTTCCTGACTGGAAAGAACGAGGGGCAAGTATCTCAATATATGTTATGACCCCTAAGCATCAAGATACAAGTCCTCTCGTTCTTATTATTGACACTTGGGGAACATTGTTAGTGAGGGTTTTAACTAGTGTTGCACCGATACCGATACCAGTATCGGACGGGGCCCCGATACTGCCCTAAAATGGTGGTATCGGTATCGGCGAGTACCAACAAATAGGGCACCGATACCATTTTGAGAGCCATAAGTTTATTCAACTATTGTCACCCACTCCTGGTGGGCAATAAAACGTTCTACTGGATTCACTTTGTATTAGATTTTTTCCTGCTTCACAAAGGTAGGCAGCATCTCGACAAAGCCATAATGGCAATTATTTTACATTATTATGGTATCGGCCGATACTGCACAGCCAGTTATCGGGTATCGGTATTGGGGCCAAAAAATGGCATCGGCGCAACACTAGTTTTAAAGCTACAGTGTGTAATTTTTAGCCACATCTAACGTCCAGACTGCAGACCGCAGCAACATGAACATCTCCCCCCCACCGCTTCTCCCCCCCAACAGTACGGCGAGCGTTACGGGACAAAATGTCTTCCATGACGTCCGCATCACCTACCTTAAGTGATGAGGTTTGTTTACATACATAATTTTACAGATAGTATTCTCAGCCATAATACTGCCATCTATTGTTCAGTACGTCTCAGTTCATCTCTCTCAACTTGCCGTAGTTACTTTCGAGCATAATGGGCGATCTCGCAATCGCTAGTTTGTTGGCTCTGCGCTGCCGTAGCGCAAAGATGTCTGCCTCCATGGCTGCGAGACCCGCTCCTATGCAATTATAAATAACGAATTCTAAGGCAACGCAAATATTAAGGTTAAGTGGCTGAGCTCGTAGATGATGATAAATAACATAGTTATGTATAATATATTAGATTTCTGACTGTATATCCCTGAAATTATTACACACTGTAGCTTTAACCAAACACATCATGTGACCTTTGATGTCAATCGTTCTTACAAGTCATTTAACTCTGATGCTTAAAATCTGCAAATGAGATTAAAATCTTCCAGGCTAGGGTGCAGCGCTGTCTTAAAACCAGTGTTATTAAGGGGAGTTGCGGTCTAGTGGTTAGGGGATAGGGCTTTGAATCCTGAGATTGGGAGTTCAATCCCTGAGCAAGACCCTGAACCCCACGCTGCTCCCCGGGCGTCTCACAATGGCAGCCCACTGCTCCCAATGGGAAGGGGTTAAATGCAGAGATAAATTTCTCTAATGTGAGATCAATAATGTTCAATTTATTTATTTATCATTTATTTACTCTGATGAGGAATTTATTGTTTCTATATGGACAGGGTCAGTTCTCTCCATGTATGCAAGAAATAGAGAGAACAGTGCATCTCAGCAGCAGTATTATTTCAAAACAAAGAACTAGAATTTAAACATCATGTTTTAGTCTTTAGTATTACTGAGCATTAACTTCAGTCTCCAAATGTTCCCTGAGGAGTAAATAGACCCTTGTTACAATTGTGATATTTCCAAAAGGCAAACAGCATTCCATAGTCCAACACGTCTGTAACAGATAAGAGATGCTGTTCTGTAGTGTGTCGAGTTTCCTGGTCATTGCCACAGGTTAGCTCCTACGTTAGCAAATGATACCTTTACTGATCATAAAAGGTCTCCGTGTCCAAACATCAATCAGAATTTAAAAGCAAAGTGGTGTATTTCTGCTCACCAGATCAATTCTCTCTGCATCTCTTCAATAAATTTTTTTTTCTTTCCTTCTCCTATCGATCATTCCCCATTCACAGATTCACACTGTGTTAAATCTTGCAGTGGAGCGATTTACATATTGTAATGAATTCCTCAGCATATGAACCCACCCCCCCCTACTCAAATGCTGTATTCTAAGATCTGTTTTTTTTTGCTAATACTGATAGGCATATTAAACCGTAATTAAATGTAAAAATAAAGTAGGATGTGTTTGCTCTGTCTCTCAGGCACCTCTGAACACTCCAGTGACAGAAGACGTGTTCAGCATTTTTACAGAGAAACACAGAATCCCTGTCCCCATATTACCAGGTACACGCCTCCTTTAGCCCTCTGTCTGTTTGTCTGCATCTGATATCTCTGAATTATAAAAGCTGATGAAAGGCACCACTTCTATTTGAAGTTTCTGTTAAACATAGGTAAAAATCAATGGTTCAGTTGTATTCATACTGTTTTGTTGGCGGTTGTTCTTTGAGTAATATCACTTAAGATATATATAGCCCTTGTATCGGGAAGGGATGCAAGTTCAGTTAATGAATTATTCTAAAGTTGATCGATCTCATCGATCGATTAACGATTAATTGATAAGTGGCCGTTTTCTTAAAAACCTGAGTTTTCTTTTGTATCAAGAGGATCTTTCCAATACATGAAGGGCTAAATATTTTTTATTATAAGATGAGTTCAGAAAATTATATTTTAATAATTTAGAATACCAACTATATTGGATATTGACTGACTCTACAGAAATGTATTCTTGCAAATTAATAAACATACCGTATTTTCCAGACTATAGAGAGCACCTCACTAAAGCCGCGCCCACTAAATTTTTTTTGAAAAAAAAAAAAAGAAAAGCAAATGTACATATGTAGAAAAAAAACAAGAAATGTACATATATAAGCCGCACTGGGCTATAAGCCACTTATATCTACTGAACTGTCTCCAACCAAACCTGTAGGGGGACTATAGAATCGGGACAGAGAAGAATGCTAGCTCCCGTTAGCTTGCTAGCTCGCAGCAGTAAGAGCTTCGACTGAAAGATGGGGCTTCGTCGGCTCTTTATTTCAGCTCTGCAGGAGTTCAGCCCAGTCTCTTCATTGGTTCGGCAGCTTTAATGCGGCACATGTCAAAATGTGTAAATTTGGGAAATTGTTCTCCGTCTTGCCAGCTGCTAACATGTTCTTGTGCTAAATGAAAATTAGCCCCTTATTCTTTGATTTCCAACTTTGACTTCCCCCTCTGGCGGTTAGGAAAAATCCACAGAAAAGCTGCACCTTCTTATAAGCCGCATGGTTCAAAAGTAGCGGCCAAAGTCCTGAAAATACGGCATTTTTAAGGTATAACAAAACAGGAACCTATTGGGTTACTGATTCAAAAATGTTGAACACTGATTATTTTCAGTGTACAGAGATTTAAAATGATCAATAAAACACAGGGTGTGTTGCTCTAACATGCTGTCAGAATATTTTCCCCTATATTTAATGGTAGTGGAGTGGATGGTAGCTGTGATATAGCTCTGTTTTTAGTGTAATCCAACAATCTGGTGGTAGAGACCTTGTCCTTATACTAGGGCTTTTAAACAAGTTGTTCTGGCTGGTTTCAATCTTACAGTTAGACTCAATGAAAGGCATTAAATCACAAAAACCCTCCCATTCTACTGTGCTTGCTGCCACCACGTCTTCGTCTTTCATGTTATCCATTTCTGCGTAATGCCACCCTCTTTTGTGTCATCACATCCTCACCTTCCGGGCACAGCAGAGAAGATATGCTGCTCTGTCATACAGCATAGCTAAATGGGAGCTATTTAGTTAATGAGTTTACAGAGTGTTTATATTTACAAACAAAAAGGTGTAGTCTGCATTTTTTTGCCTTTAAACAATGTAAATAATCATGAACAGGATTCTGAATGAATTAATGTTTCTGCTTTAGCATGGATAAAAGGGCTCCAAGCATTTTAAATAAGTGGAGCAATTTAAACCAGCCTGCATGATGTTTCCGCCTCTACTGCAATCCATGTGCATCTTGTTAATATTATGGATATACTAAAGATGAGATGTACTTGAGTGGTGTGCGTTCTAAATATATATTTGACTAAACGTTCTGGATTCGTTATTTTTGATTCACTCGGACATGTTTTCCTTAGCAGAGAGTCTCCTTTTTATATGGCATCTCTGGAGCCAGTTAATAAAGCAGTGCTTCATTCAGAAGGACTATATTTGTGTGATTAATCTAAATGTTTGTAGGGCTGCCCATGCAGAACCATGGTAACTACATTGTGAGGCTGGGAAACCTTGTGCGTTGGTTGGGGGAGCAGGCTGAGGAGCTGGGAGTGGAGCTGTACCCTGGTTATGCTGCAGCTGAGGTGAGATCCTTCAATTCCTTTATTTAAAATTCATTTACATTCCTTAAACCATTCAAAGCGTTTTACTATGGATGCATACTTTTTGCCTTTTAAGGGTTTTTTTGTGAATGGGAGGGGACTGGATATTTCATTTTTGTATGGTCATATGACAGTGACAGGGAATTTGATGGGCATGATCATTTTTTTCACACTATGGATGTTTAAATAATACAGTTTAGCATACAAAACAGCAAAAAAATAATATCTCAGTATGAACACAAACTTTCTACTGATGCATTTTTGCTTTTTATCAATTTTCTTCCTGCTTTGTTTTTCATTTTTCTAAAATGTAATTGGCCTGTAAACATATATCTTTTTATTATGGTTATTTGCTGAAATGTATTTTGTAACATTCCAGGACATGTCTGCCTTTATGGAGTCAAAACTAGAATTTTATAGGACTATATCTCTCATTAGAAAGAAATCAACAAAGTAAAATAAATTAATCTGGCTCAGATCAGAAGTATGTCTAGTTATTAAGATATAACATGTATTTAATAGATCACCAACCCAAATCTTTTTGGTCATAAAAACAAACTTTACAGTATCAAATATTGGAGATTTATGTATAGATTTCAGTCATTTTATTTTATCAAGTAGTTACCACTAGTGGGTGAAATAATTGGTCAATAAGGATGATAAAGATATTTTGTAATTTAATATATCAGAGAAGGATTTTTATTTGAGTATCTTCACTAGATGGAGGAGAAATGGAAACCAGTAGTAGAACCTTAACTTGTATTATTTTCTGCTTTCAAATATAACATATATGCATGAATAAACACTCCAATAAATGGGATTTAAACTGAAGTTCATGACTCAAACTCTAAATCTTATTTATTAATGTAAATGTTTGTTTGTTTTTATCCAACCAATTCTCTCTAACAACCTTGTTTGTTCATTTTTATTCTAATCTGTGCAGGTTAAAGAAGTTTCCCAGTGTGTTGAATAATTATTTCACCCTTAGAAAAAAATAAAATGCAGCTTAAACAATTAAAGACTGATTATTATGCCGTTATATACTGATGAGTGAATATAAACTTCTGAATTTTGACAGGTTCTTGACTTGGATGTATTTTTACATGGGTTTTTTTTGTTTTGTTTTTTTATTGGTACTGCCGCTCTCCATGCCCCTCTCACCCTACTGTTATCTGTACAGACAATTACAACTTCCTGATCACTATTTAATTTCAATATAATGAACTTTTAAGTTAATACCGATTTTAAAACTTGAAGCAATGAGATATCAGACGGTTTTTATTTCCTTTTGTTTGTTCAGATGAAACGAAGATCAAATTGTCTTTAAATGGCTGAATGATGAAAGTATAGCGAAGCTTGAATTGACCGACCTCAACATGGGGCGGGTCCGGACGGCTTCCAGATGGCTCTCAGTCACTTGTGGTATTTGATCATCTGACAGAAGCAGTGGGTTGAATTCTGGAGGGACCCGCTGACAGTGGGCCAAATACAGCAGAGCTGATTGAAGGACATCCCACTTCTCAGATGGACATCTGTTTCAAAGCATGCTGTGAGAGCAGCCCAGGAGATTATCAAGGCAAAGAGGAGGGATGCTCTGCGCTGACGGGGCGTTCGTTGACAGAGTAGCATTTTAGTTGTGCAAGAAAACAGTAAAGATGGAGGAAGACCCACAAACACAAGCCTGGCCGAAACAGGAAATCAGTTAATGGTGACATCTACATAAAGATTTTAGAGGATAAGCGTACAGATTATTTTGCGTAGTCGAAGAAATGTTCTTTCTTCTTTGTGTGCATTTTGCCGCTTTTACATTTGACTTTATAAACTATAACACTCAATCTTCTGCTGTTTCTCATTTAAAAAATAACTTGGGTTCATCATATATAAATTTACCCTGAATAGGATTTTTGTGTGGATCTAAAATAATGTTTCATCTGAACTGCATATACACACCTGATCATTTGGAACAGCTGGTTAACAGTGTGTGTCTTCATCATTATATAGACACATCCATCCTCTCCATCACCTGCGTTATAATTTCAGGTCCTGTTTCACGAGGACGGAAGTGTTAAAGGTATCGCAACTAATGATGTAGGCATTGCCAAGGATGGCTCACCGAAGGTAATGTACCGTAAAGAAAACAAATTTGATCTAGTCTCTTTTTATGTTATTGGAAATGGAGGATTAATATACTAGGGATAGATGGCAACTCTTACTTTTCTGTTGTGTGAGTATCTCTACATTTCTTAGAAGCTGAGGCCAGCTGTGTCTTGTTTAAATCTCTCTGAACTGTCTGAATACTTAATGATTTTTTTTTACACCTTAGGATCAGTCTTTATCCCTGACCTGTTTTCTTACTTTTGAACAAATCTGCAAGACATTGTTTGGTTTCTTAACTGTGATGACAGAAGGTTCATTTTGCAGCTGTTTGGTTAAACAGAGCAGGATCAATGTTAAAGCAGAAATCTCCCCCCTTCGATAGAAACTCAAATGATAAACATTTTAGCTGGCTGGTAAATTGCAGCTGGGCGTTATGGCCCAGACTTGTATCATATTAGGTTGATAAAGTATAATTCTGATGCCTAAATAAGCAAGATAAAAACCTCAATAAAACTCCCAACTAAGCCCAACGCATAATCCTGTAAAAACCTCTGAATGGTGTTTTGCAAAGTCTATCAAACTCCTCTGAAATAACCTTTTTTTTAAAAAACAAACAAAAAAAAAACAAACTCTAAACCTATTTTTTTTTTTGGTGGGACAAGTTCACTGAATGAAATCCAGATTATCTCTCCCTTCTTGCCTCTTTCAGTTTCTCAGTCAAAGCCTCCTTTACTCCTTGTGATTAACTGTAATAAGTTGAAGAAGGAAAACACACCAATGCCAGAAAGACTATTTTCACAAATCACTATAATAAATTAGTTTAAAAAAAGGAATAAAATACAAAAATAAATACAGACTGAAGGTCCCCAAATTATAAAACAAATCTCCCTTTTGTACAAACCATTACTAAGGCTGTATCCAGGACTTTATGTTACACAGTTTGTTTTTTCTTTAATCATTCTCTCATAGATTTCTCCATCCTGCTCTAGTCTTTAATTATTGTTTTCATCACAGTTCAGCTGGACTCACCTGCAGCCTTCAAAAGCTTTTATATGTCCCCCCAGTATGTTTTTAGCGTCATGTCGCCTTCCCCTTTGGTAATTTTTCTACAAAAAATGGTATTTGCATGTTGGGAGGGAAAATAAGATCAGTAGCTCTAATTATTAGACTTATATTAGCATTTCTTTTTACTGAATTTCTTTTTTATTTTTTTTTATTTTAATAAAGGGAACCAAAAAATGGCTAACATTTTAGATTTTCATTTGAAAAATGATGTATCCCTCTTCTCCTGATTACATTAATTGGTTTTATGTTACTGGTTAACCACATGGAGGCCTTATGTTAGTGGTTATTTTTTAAATTTTTTTACAACATTTTGCTGTTTAAATCTCTGATACAACTCAATATGTTTTACTTTAAATCCATTTTTCAGGATGTTTTTGAGCGAGGAATGGAGCTACATGCTAAGGTGACCTTGTTTGGAGAAGGCTGCCACGGCCATTTAGCCAAGCAGCTTTATAAGCAGTTCAACCTGCGGGAGAACTGTGAACCCCAGACTTACGCTATTGGTCTGAAAGAGGTAACTAACTTACACTGGTAAAAACACATCGCTCTAATGATAATGGTTCTTCTTTAACTGGTCAATTCTGACAAAAAATAAATAATTAAAATTCTAAACGTAAAGTGAATGTGAACCCAAATGTCACTGCAGTTTAGCAGCTGTAGAGGTGAAGCTGATAACTCTCATGCTCCAGAGATTTCTCACAGTCTTCAAAGTTTTGTTTAAAAAAGCTAGCAAGAGTCAACCTTCATAACTTTTTATTTTTTTAAACCCTCCAATCGAATTTAGCTGTGGATGATTGATGAGAAGAAGTGGAGACCAGGCAGGACAGAGCATTCGGTCGGCTGGCCCCTGGACAGACACACATATGGCGGATCCTTCCTGTATCACCTAAATGAAGGAGAACCTCTAGTTGCCTTAGGCTTCGTGGTGAGTGTTTTCATAACTCCATCTGCATGTAATTGACAACTGAGCCTCATGGTGATGATAAAAACAAACTGTCAGGATAATCATCTATTCCTCATGAGTGCAATATTTCATTCATACCTTAGGGGGAGATTGTTGCAGATGCTCATTTGCTTTGCAGGATAAACTCACTGAACATTTGTTTATAATACAGCATCCGGTACAACTTTGAAAAATATTCTTTCTTTATGATATTCAATGAGATTAAACACTTGAAAAAGTAATGAAAACTGAGACTTGATTGATTGGCAAAGGTATATGCTTGCAAGGTTTCATTTCTACTATTGATGAACCCTTCTGTTTTTCTTCCAGATTGGTTTAGATTATTCCAATCCTTATTTAAGCCCTTTCAGGGAGTTCCAACGCTGGAAACATCACCCTTTCATAGCCTCCACACTGGAGGGAGGTCAGAGGATAGCTTATGGAGCCAGAGCCTTAAACGAGGGAGGATACCAGGTAGGATTGACGTTTGTCCTTGATTTAATCGGAAAGAAAAGCCACTCATTGTTGCCGTTATGTTATAATTTCGAGATGCAACCCGCTGTGCTAACATAAACCTCTAGAACATTAATAGTATTAAAGGAATAGTACACCCAAAACATGATTAGCCTTCATTTTCTACTCACCCCCATGCTGAACAACACCATGCTGAGTACTTTTTTGATATCTCAAATGCATCTGGAGATCTGGGAGGCTTCTTGCTGTCTGCTGACATTCAAATAATGGAGGTCTATGGTGCCCGAGGCAGAAAGGTCCATAAAAGTCCACAAAAAACGTGTCAATATTCCTCCATACTGCTAGTCCAATGTATTCCAAGGGTCCTGAGTGGATAGGGTCCATAATTTACTCGAAACGAAGTCATTTAGAATGTTTTTAGAGCATAAACAGTAATGTATAGGATTTCCTAAAAGCGCGTGCCTGCGAGTTCACGAGCCTACGGAAACCACGGCAGACCAAACCAGATGAAAGTGCGCATTCAGCTCAGCCAAGAACTCATGCTCTTCCTCAACACTGAAGTCCTCAGACATTTTTCTTTCGTTGTTTCTTTCTTTGCACAGGTAAACAGCACATTGCTTGTTCTACGCTTGCATTATCGGCAGAGCAGACGCTGAATGCGCACTTTCGTCTGGTTTGGTCTGCCGCGGTTTCCGTAGACTCGTGAACGCGCTTTTAGGAAATCCTATACACTACTGTTTATGCTCTAAAAAACTGTTTATGTTACTTTATAGAAAAGGAAAATAGTTTAACGTATTTGTCATTGTGAGGGACAGAGCCAAAAAAATCAGAGAAGCACAGGGAAGTCATTGATGAAAAAATGGTTACAAATTTATTTAGCAAAAATAAAGTTCAAACTTCAAACAAGATTGGGCCCATAAAGGAAAACAAATGACAAAAAGCATAATCCAAACCTGACACAGGAAAAGACCTACCTAACTGACACACAAGGGAAACATATATATATATACACACTGGTTGATCAGACCATTTTGAAACAAGAGGGAAACATAAAATACATTATCCTAAAAAAAACTACAACAAAAGACAAAACTGATCAGCACCATACTAAATCAGCAACCTATGAGGAAGAGGACTTAAATATTAAACTTTCCAAATGTAATTATAGAAAACAAAATCAAATACAGAAACCTAAACCCTTCCTACACCCCTTCTAAAAGTAGGTGGAAGAGTCAAATTAGGCCTCCATGTCAATGAGGAGATCCTTTGCAGCTGGGGCCTCCTTTCCTTTACTGGCTTCACTCGTGACAGCCTCCAAGGAACTGGCAACTCAAATGACAAATATATTAATCTACAGAAAACCAAGCAAGAAATTAGAAAATGAGTCGACCAAATGTGTGCACCAAAATAGTCAGCTAATGACAAATCAAAGCAAAAAAATAAATAAATACAGTACAGTAAAATATAAGATTTAATGAAAGAATTACCAGACCATTTGTTGTGTGGTTGCACATGCGGCCATCACAGTCATTAACGGTAAACTAAATATGCATTAATGTCTTTATTTGGTTGCCTAAATTAAGTAGCAAGTTGCACCTTTTAGACACAACTGAATAAAACCCACTTTGTTTTATATTCCTCTCTAGTCTATCCCTAAGCTGACGTTTCCTGGAGGACTGCTGATCGGCTGCAGCCCTGGTTTCATGAACGTCCCAAAGATCAAAGGCACCCATACAGCTATGAAGAGCGGCATGCTGGCTGCTGAAGCCATCTTCCCTAAAGTCACAGCAGAGAGCCTGGACTCGGAGACTGCAGGTAGGGAATTATTACTCCTTTAAGGATTCAGATTCACTGTCGGCTGTTTTGGTTTTAATGTCTATTTACTTCAACACAGAGTGAGGAAATAGTAAACTGTAATGAAAACCCATAATTAAGTTATTAGAGTATTACATCATTTAGTTTATTTGAACTTTTTCACTCAAATTAGAATATCAAACATAATCCTGCAAGTTTACTCTGATGGATCTTTTCTTTTTATAAAAATTTTTATACATTTTGGATCAGCTGTATAATCTTTAATAATTGAGTCTCATATATTCCATCTTTAATTCTAAGATTGCAGATCTTTAAAGGGTATCATTTACCATGGCGAGGACTTTGATAAGTTTGAAATGTTGACTGAAAGGTAACTAAAGTGTAACAAGACAGCAGCATTCAAACGGGCACAAAACTATAGGAGCATCAATCAAAGACTGAAATATCAATAAAAATGTCTGCGCAAAGACTTTGAAGGATATCTGGCCACTTCAGCCCATGTTTAGATTGAAATTCCCTAGAAAAGCATTGTCAACATGAAAAATACGTCAGTGATGCAATTCTAAAGGTAGAATTGGTCATACAGTCACTTCTATGGTAGAAATTCTATGTATTATTTCTTATTGGCATTGTTACAAAATATAATGGATAAAACAGATTCAATCTATGAAATGTAAAATAAGTATTAGAAATTTGAATTCCAAATGAAACTGCTCCCATTTAGACATAGCTGCTCTTCATTTGAAGGTTTTTATTAGAAGTTTGACTAAAATAAAACTATTTCTGACTGTGTTCGTTGACTTCACATATAAAGAGAAAAATACCTTTTTATTTGCTTATATTTCTACCAGTCTCATTCCGGTTCCCAGTTCTTAGCTTGGATATGACTTAATTTCTAGATCCAAATCCTCACTTTTTAAGCAAGTTGTTAGGTTTATTCTTTATACATCATGTGCATTGTTACTTTATTAGCCAGATTAGAGAGAGTAGATGGCCTTCCTTCACATTGTGGATGTCACTGTGTGTACGGAGGTCATCTAATCAGGACAGCCTTCATGTCTTTAAAATACACAGGATATGGGCACATCTTGGAGCCGGTCTGACAGAGGAGAGCTATCTGTAATCTTTGGGCATGGATGGCATGTCAGTTTCTGATATGGACAACTAAGCATCCACCTTGTGCAACACATAGACTCATGAGCTATAAGAAGCAGGAGATGACCTTGTTCGGGGCTCAATCTTTGCCGGACGCTTGCGGACGTGATATTTTTTTTATAGCCCACAGCTGTGCAAGCTCCAAGCATTTTCTCTCTCCTGTAACAACCTGATCTGGAATAAACTCTGTTACTTTTTTACTCCTGTTTTATAGTCCTTTTTTATATGGTTTTACCCAGTTTGAGTTAAGAGTAGTAAGTAACTTGCTCCCAGGAAAAGAACTGGTGGGGTAGCCCCGAGGCGCAACTGCCTTTTTAGGGGACATAACTTCCTCATTTAACAAACTTAAAATAGATCAAATAAACACCTAAAGCTTGATAATAACTGACCTAAGATGTCCCAGGATGACGCGGGCTCTGGCAGCTTTCTGTACACAAGACTGCTTAAGAGTGTCATGAATCCTCTGCCATTAATGAACATTTAGATTAGAAATGTCAGCTGGTTTCGTTCTTTAACAACTGGCAAAAAAAGGAGAGAAAACTAACGGATAGATGTTAATCTGTCCTCATTCTGTCCTAGGGCTCCATGTACCAGAGTACAGCGAGAGCTTGAAGAGTTCCTCTGTGTGGAAAGAGCTGTATGCAGTCAGGAACATCAGGCCGTCCTTCCACAACTACTTTGGTCTTTATGGTGGGATGGTTTACACCGGCATCTTCTACTGGATGTTAAGAGGAAAAGAGCCTTGGACGCTCAAACACAAAGGTGAGGATGATCCCTTTGTTTCTGACTTATTACTGCAACACTATTTAGAGCAGCAAAATTTATGTTAAGTCAATTGCATGAAGGGAAACGGGGAAATTAAAAAAGCTTAAAGTGAAACTATAGAAATGTTTTCTCTTTTGTGGACTTTTCAGACTATAGGCCAATACAAAGGCTCTCACTCTTATACAAGTGCTCCCTTAGTGAATATGATGCTGTTATTTCATTTATGAAGGGAAGGTTATATAGATTTTTCTACAGGAAGATTGATATATTTCAAGTGTTTCATCTTGCTTCTCTACCGGGAAATAAAAAGGGCTGCATTGTTTTGAACAAAGGTTTAGCAGTCATGTTTAATATTGAGATGTCATTTTATAAGCACACTTTCATTACATAATGTCCCAAAACCCACACAGTAGCATTAGCATCATGGCGACCAATGAAAGACACACAGGTGCAGCTAATAAAGGATGCCAGAATCCATGTAACCAAACGGCCACACTGGAAAAACCATCTAGAAATAAGTAAAAATGTCTTAAATTAAGTGTATTTATCCTTAATTTGAGTAGGTAAATTAGATAGTTTGCCAATGGAATGAGTATTTTTACCTGAAAATAAGACTATGCAATTGTGTTTCCTTATTTGAAGTGTACATTTTCTTGTTTCATTGGTTATTGAAATCATTTTTTTTTTCAGTGCAAATGTGTTTTATACACGGAGCATGATTGGATTAAACTAAATATTTCTTGTCGGGTATTGAATACGATATGATATGCTTATATTTTTGGAATGGCAATCGAGAAGTGATATGTTGTGCAGCTCTGGCCCTAGAATATATTTCTAAAGTTGTCTGTTCAGTGCTGTATTCATGCAGAAAGTTGAGTGGAAGGAGAAAGTGTGTATAAAGAAGTATTGGAATTCGGAAGCAATTTTAAGCTTTTCATAATGATGAAGACGGCAATATAAAACTTTATTTATTCAATTTATTAGCAAAGAAAGTTGATTTTGGTTTAAATAAAGCTTTTAAAATCTTTTCAGATATAAGTTGACTGGATTAACCTAGTAAAATCAGTCTTTATAGGAAGAGAGCAGACGGACAGGATGTACCTTATTCAAGGACAGCCTGATTATTTAGACTGCTGAATGTTTAGTAAAAGGGGTTATTTTATTGTATTTTCTTATATTTTATTGTTTGAAAAAAAAGGTTAGAACTGTAAATATACAGTCATATGTTTATATTACTGTTTTCAAGGCTGCACTTTGATTTAGGGAACAATGGTGTCTTCTGATATTGGTCCTGTGTTTGGTCAGAAGTTAGTTGAATTTAACAACCTGAACCTGATGTCAGCTGTACTGCATTGATTCAGTGATTTATGGCAAAGAGGTCAAGAGAACAAAGGTCCATATTTCTGTATTCAGAAGTTATTAGTATTGTTTAATAATTTAAGCTAACATATGAAACTGATTGAGATGCTGCTGTAAAACCTTATATTCCAAGTCATTGTGGTTGAACATGTTATCTGTTCTGACTGGGACCAGCCTTGTCCTGCAGACGCCGGTGTTTGAGTGTTACTACATCATATCACATCAGAAAGTCAACATTTCCTAACCAGCAGCACTCTTTCTACGGCAGGTATCGATGCAAACCAGCTGAAACCAGCGAAAGATTGTAAACCCATCGAGTATCCAAAGCCTGACGGCAAGATTAGCTTTGACCTCCTGTCCTCTGTGGCCCTGAGCGGCACCAATCATGAGGGGGACCAGCCTCCGCACCTGACCTTAAAGGATGACAGCATCCCCGTGGCGAGGAACCTTGCCATTTATGACGGACCTGAGCAGCGCTTCTGCCCTGCAGGTAAATATCTGATTTACTTTAAATCTGCCGAGTCATGTTTACAGTTTTAATCTAATTGTTATCCTTCACTAATCAATTAATTTGCTGTGTGGAAAAAAACAAAAAAACACCAGAACCCACAGTTAACACAAAAACACAATGCTTCTCATCAAACAAATACACTTGTTTCTGCCTTGGGTCTGCTATTTCCACATAATTAGGATTTATTGATTATAAAGTCAGACATCTTAGGTTCTGTATGTGACTAACTTTTCAAGAGATTTTGTTGTTGAGGAAAGTGCTTTTGCATACTAGGCAGACTGATTGCCGGCTGTTTATCTCATTTTGAAAGCAGCACAACTCATTTCCTCAAAGATGGGTTGTGTTTGAAATGGCTGGAAAGTGTGAAACTTCATTATGACAGCCTGGGAAGTTAACTGCAATCGGTTTTATCCTTTGAACAAGAGAAAAAAAGCGAAAAGATGTTGAATCAAGCAGTAATAAATCAAGTAGTTTATGGAAACTTTGGATAATTTTTAATCATTCGTTACAGCATAATGTCACGGTGTAAATGTGGGGCTGTTCCAGCTGAAGGCGGTTTAGATTATTTTTTCTCTTATTTATCACAGTGCGGTTGCATTGAACAAATGCATCCAAATACATTCTGAAAGGAAGCAGCACTTCTGAGGTCCTCATCCTGACTGGCCTAGATTCTCTCATAGAGCATCTGTTGGTTAATGGGCAGAGCAGCGTCAATAAGTCCCAGAGGAATAATCTCTTTAATTCTACAGTCAGTGGCCTGTTGTGCAGAAAAACCTAAATCAGAAGGCTAAGATTTATGCTGAGGTGGAAACTTTTCAATAAAATGATAAAATGTATCCTAGAGAAAAGGTTGCCGTTTAAATTTTGCTTTATAAAAATGAGTTTGTAGAAGAAATTATGGCTATTTGCAATATGAAAAATGCTCAAACTTAAATAGTATTTTAAAAAGTAATGTTTAATCATATAATGAATTTTGCTAAATAAAAGCCAATCCTGAACATACAGACAGATTTTATTCAAAGAATCCAGATCTAGATCCATGGCAGGACTTATTTACTCTCATTGTTCCTCGTTTATCCCTCCCTCATAGGTGTGTATGAGTATGTTCCCCTGGAAACTGGAGATGGGATGAGATTACAGATCAATGCCCAGAACTGTGTCCACTGCAAGACCTGCGACATTAAGGATCCCAGCCAGAACATCAACTGGGTGGTTCCAGAGGGAGGCGGCGGACCTGCATACAATGGAATGTGAACTTTGTTCTGAATGAAACGCATTTATCAAGGAGTACGACGTCGTTGGTATGTGCCTGAGTATAAGCCGTTAACTAATGTAGCTGTCTGAGGGTACAACAAGGAAAACTTTAAATTATAATGGGTGTTGTTATTATTAAGCATGATGTTTTTAGGGAACAGGACCTTGTGAAAGTAAAGACCAGCTGATGGGTTCTGCATGAGCTCCGAGGGCATTTTAATTCCTGACAAGTTTTTAGCATTTAAAGAGGAAGTACTCGATCCAGAGAAGCTGTTAGGTTTCTCTGTTTTGTAAAAGATATTGAACAAGCTGTAAATGTAATCATTTCTGTTAGTATTTCTAACAAATATTGTATAATTTCACAGAAAGACAATAACAGAACACTTGGTTATCCTTGGTTTTTATTGACCAATAAAAACATAAATAAAACAAAATGATGTTTCAAAAACTTTACATTGATTCCTAACATGATATCCTGTTTGCTCAGTTGATGAGCTGTAACTAGGCCATGCTATGGACTGCAGTTCAGTGCAGAGAAAGGATATGAAACCAGGTCCAAATCGAGGCAAAATATTGTTAGTTTGTACTGAGGAGAAAAACTCCAAACATGAACAAATTCTAACGTGTTGAAGCTTAAAGTTTGTCAAGTGTTTAGGCAAATATTTTGGCATAGATTTTCTTCTCTTTCTCCTTCTCTTCTTGGATTTTCAGTTGGACTTTCTTCATTTCATTAATGATGGCTGTGAAAAGAAGGTTCAAAAGGTTAGGGGTTTTTTTTAAATCTGTTTTGAACATCTTTTTCATTTTTAGTTAGTGTGTTTCCTAACACACTGTATGGAGCACTTCATGTGGTGGGAAATGAGCGCATTGTGGGCGGAAATGGTTTCCAAATACCTCCTGTTCACAGAAGCTTTGAACAGGGTGTATTTTACTCCCATAATTCATTCATATATAAACTGTTTCCTGTTATTCTGGAGTAATTAGAGAGTTAATGTTGTGATTAAGTATGAAATTTGATTGACCTTTCATGCTTTCCACAATTACTACTTCTTTATGGTTTCCAAACTCAGTTTAAATTTACAGGAAATTGCAAATTGCATGGAATATTTAAATGATTATAAAGAATAAAGCAGAGTATTTACCTTTATCTTCTGGAGCAGTTTCCTGAGCTTTCTTTAGATCCCCCTGAAGCAAAAAAAATACTCAATTAGAAATCCATATACGGTATATTAATACATAATCAAACTTTCCATCCCATTCTACTGGTAGCTTAGTTTTACATAGATGCTTTCTAATCACATAAGGGTGACATAGTGAGATTGTTTTTAATAATTAAGACTTAAAAGATGAAACATTTCAATAAATATGGTCTCCATTGTTTTCAAATATACTTTTAGGTATGCCGGTATGTTATTTTCCATGTTTATCTACAGGGGTTTGTTAAATTTGACTTGGTGACATTTGGAAAAAGACTTTAATTCAGAGGTCCCTTAAAACAAAGAAAAGTGACAGATCACCAAGCCCTAATTGACATACAGACCAGCCCACTGGTTCACAGCCCAAGAACATGAATAGAGGTAGATGTAAGACACCAGTTTAGCTGTTTAGCTTACAGTTGGGTTTAATTCTACAAGAATTACAAGGAAGGCAGTTTCTCTATTGAAAATGGATCCGAAGACTCCACAGCCATATTTATTATTTTTGTCTATCAGAAGATCCCTGCAAAGTTTGATGCTACGCTGTTCATTTGCTCTAAGCATTTTACTGAAGACAGCTTTCAAAATCTTGGTCAGTTCAAAGCAGGATTTGCTGAATTTCTTTAACTGAAATGAGGGGCTGTTCCGACCGTAAGGCCATCACAAGCTGTAAGTATGATTCTGTCGCTAAGCTGTTGATACCCGGTGACGGTATGCTTCCCCCGCTTGCCTTCCCGGGCAGGTGGTGTCCAGGCTACAATCAACAGATATGGTATGGTCGCTCTGTCCCCATGCCTGACCAGCCCCAGAGCTAACAGCTCGGTTCTGCTGCACTGCAGTCGGACAAAATCCCGGACGATTTTGAAATTCCCCTAGGACATTTTTTTTAGGTATGAAAAGTAGGACATGTCCGGTCACCCTACCATATCAACAATTTGATGTTTCAGTGAGTGAGTGCTTGTTGCTATGACGAGTCTTTGCTTGTTGTAAACCAACCAATAAGAGCAAAGCTCATCTAAATATTCATGATCATTAGGGCTGCAACAACGAATCGATAAAAATCGACTTTTAAAAGCGTTTGCAACGAATTTCATCATCGATTAGTTGTGTCGCGCGATTAATGCGTCATCCGCCGCCCCCGTCATCACTGCCACATGACTGAAACGGGAAGAAAAAAAATTACGACACAGCGTGCCAGCGCCGCAGGTGCGCAGTGTTGCCACCTCAGCGACTTTGTCGCTATATTTAGCGACTTTTCAGATCCCTCCAGCGACTATTTTTCTAAAAAGCGACTAGCGACAAATCTGGCGACTTTTTACGGTGTCACTGGCGGCTTTTGGAGACTCTTACGTGAAAGCATGTATTGTTCCTACTCTTGTCCTGCAGCAGCAGCTGCTGCCGTGGGGCGCCTCCCCCATCCCAACCTCGTTCTCCCGCAGGAGTCCCTCTCAGCGCTGTAGTCAGAGCCGCAGGATGTTTACCCTCAGCGTCCAGACTGCAAATGAAGCGCGCATGCGCTGGGATTGACGGTGCAAATTTATCACAATAATTAAAATAGCCTTTATAAATAAATTAACTTGCAAATTATGAGGGCAAGGCTTTTGAAGTTTAAATCTTCCCGCAAAGATAAAGAGATCCTGCAATTTATGGAAGTAAAGCAGAATAAAATCCAGCAAGATCAGTAATATGTCAACTATTTATATGCCACATTCCCATGTAAATATCTGTTTTTGGAGGATGTGTTTTTTAGCACCCCTAGTTCTCTCATTTTTATTCCAAATACAATTTATAATTTGAATCACAGGGCTATTTTTATCTCTATGGTTCAGTATTTTCTCAAGTAGCAAATTTACCTGCTATACTTTCCTCTCTTAAAAGGCAGAACTCTTCTAGTCTAAAAAAACCTCATTTGTTGAAATGGGGGGGGGGGCTATTGTTAGGGGCTTTTAAAAACAAAAATGTCTTTTTGCGCTTTATGAAACAAAGTAGCCTATATTTTGTGGATGTACAGCTACATTTCTCATGTAAATTTGTGTAGTTTTAACACAAACATTTATTTTTCATATTGCACCACTACAGTTAATGAGCAACCTGTACTATTGTGTGCTTGTTTGTTCTGTCTAAAATGTTTATTTTGGAATAAAGAGGTTAATATAAAAAATATTTTTTGTCCGATTCATCGATTAATCGAAAAAAATAATCGGCCGATTCATCGATTTTTAAAATAATCGTTAGTTGCAGCCCTAATGATCATATCATAAAAGGAAGAAAACCTGTTGTTTCATTCTAAGGCTTTTAACCAGGGTTGCATTAGGGTGCATAAAAGAACAAATATGCCATTCTCAGTTCAACCAATGTTACACACCCTATTCAGAGACCTTAAGGACCAGCACCAAATACCCTATAGAATCCTTCTATGACCCCTTTAAACATCTTTTTTAATTCATTACTCTACATACACTGGTGGTTTTCAGTTATTCTGCTAAGCACAATAGCAGATTAACATTTATAAGTGTAATTCAGATTAAAAAAATCTATTACTGAAGCCTGTTGTAATAGCAGACTTTCTTAGGAGCCATAAAAGAGAAGAAATTTTTAAAGGATCTTACCAAGGCTTTGTTATATTCCTTTAGCCCCTGCCAGGCCTGGGCCCTCCGGAACAGCGCCTTTGTGTTTTCTTGGTTTATTTCAAGAGCCTGAAACAGAAATGTCATCTTAACTTGACCTTGTATTAATTAATGCCTTTAAAGTTGAAATTACCATCCTAACTGCAATTAGGAGCCTGGTTCAAATAATCCACCCCACTTAAAAAAATATGCAGTAGTGAAGGGCGGTACGTTTTTAGACAGTTAAGAGTCTAGAGCAGCCATTCTCAACCTTGAAGTCGTGAAAAGATTTCTGGGGGTCGCCAAATTATTTTGGAAAAATATAAATCTACAAAATTAATGTAGCTTCTCACAGGACATTAGAAGGATGCCATGTGGTTGGTCTAAAACGGGAATTTTATTACTCAAAACCAGTTAATCACAGCATTTAAGAGAAAGCTGGAGCGGTGCAAGCAGATGGGAGGGAAATGTTAAAGCGTCCCAGAGCTTGAGGTCTTTATGGAGAGTTATGACATTACCATTCAAACTATTAAACTGATTGCCTATCTGTCTGCTTGAAAATCTGAATAAGTATTCCCCAAATTAAAACAGGCTGGAAAAGTACAACTGGATAAGCCAGCCTTTCATCTCCTGTCATCAGAGCTGCAGGATGCCTTACTCCATCTCCTCGGATCGGACATCTCTGCAGATTTCTGGTTGTTAGTGGTAAGATGTACACAGTACTGTCAAAAGCTGAAACTGATGTATCGTTTCCATGTGAATCCATGTATCTGTGCAAAAACAAAAACCTTCTCTGTGCTGAAATACATGGAAAAAACAAATCCAGATCACAAATCCTGATCTCTGCTTGACAGTTTCTAACATAAAGCCAAGAAGCTGCTCTGTTCAAACAAGCAGGCCCAGCCGTCACGTTAAACAGCTGCAGTAAAACAACTCTGCTTTTGAGCAGGACGATATTTTTCATGTTTTAGCACCATTTAAAATTAATCATGGCCTGTTCTCTGGTTTGTTCTGTTAAGTTTAGCACACTTATCATTTTATTTCATTAAAAAGAAAAAGTTAGCTTTATTGGTTTACATCGTAAACGCAAAACAATGGGATGCGGTGGGTATTGTCGGTCTGTTTGGGAAAATTAACCTCTTAATGCTGCTTTATATTTAAAAAATTAAAAAAACTGTGTTTGAAAATATAGCAAAGAGACTAACAGCTGAAGTGGGTTTATAAGTGCTTGTCTGTAAATATGATGTACAAGTATTGATCGGGCATTGGGACGAGGTAACGACTCAAAACAGTTGAGAACCACTGGTCTAGAGAACCATCCAAACAGCAAAGATTAGATCACATCACCTCATCACAGCTCTCCAGCGCTTCCTGCCAGAGCTGCAGCTTCAATTTACAGGCTGCTGTGTTGAGGTAGCAGCTGACAGCTGTGGGCTCCAGCTTCTTCTGCTCCTCTTCCCCCTCCAGTTGATTTCCACTCGTCTCCAGGTACCTGCTCACAAACAAGACAGGTAATAATAGTTTAGAGGATGCACTGATTACAGCTTTGAATCAGTGATGCAGATTGCACTTAATCTCCAAAGAGGACAAAAAAAAAATGTTCTAAGCCCTTGGCTCTTAGCTGTCAATTATTCGTAAATTGAGGACATCACCTCCTAATATGTCAGAGCTGATGCTATTAAACTGTTTTTATAAGTTTGGGTGTAAATATGAAACGTATTTTCTCTAATTACAGAGATCACATTTAATTATACATAAAAACACTTCTTCCATTGACAAATGCAGCTCTGCACAGAACAGCGTAAGTTTCCATGGAATGGTGACTTTAAGCCCCGCCCCCAGCTGTCAGCAGTGTTGATCTTACTGGGACACATTAAAGAAATCTGTGTTAAACTAAAGAACTTTTCAAAATGAAATCAACATCTTTCTATTGTTATATGTAAGAATGCCTTTTAGGTAAAATGATCTACTGGGATAAACTACAAGGTTGGTTCAGGGTGGGACGTGCCTAAAGAACCTTTAAAGTAGACGCCTAGAAAGCATCCTGGAATAAATTAACACCTTTGTTTTTTATATATTTGCTCAAGGGGTTTTCTGGCCCATTGATCCTTTATTTTCAAACTTCTATAAACACTTGCAGTCTTTCCAGATCCATCTTATTCTGACGTAGAATGAAAGCACCAAGGAGGAAACGTTACAGTAAGTCTATTCAGCTTTCCCTCATCCACTTCAGCCCCGACCTCTAGTAGCCAAATGAACTGCAGTCATTTAATGGAAAAGTTTCCTTCCTTGAATAGCATCTTAAATCTCTGTGGTTCAGACTTCCCTTTTAAACATCTCATTGATTCAGAAAATAGATTTACTTCAAAAAAACTTTTCCAGCTAAAACTGTTGTCACCTTGACTTAATAAAACTCTGTATGGTGCATTTGTAACAGGTTGATTGAAAGTAGGACCAATGAAGCCGAAAACATGTTAATTCCAGGTCATTTTTTGTGGAGTTTTAGTTTTAAGATTTCTTCAATATGCAGCTTAGAAAATAAGGGGTACACTGGAACAACGATCTAGAAATAAGTAACAAATTTCTTCTTAATTTGAGTAGATAAATGACATAGTTTGCCAATGGTTTGAGTATTTTTACTCTTACAATAAGAGAATTAGATGATATGAACTTGAAATAAGACAATGCAATTGTTTTTTTCTTATTTCAAGTTTAAATTGTCTTGTTCCACTGGCAAAATGTCTTATACCTCCTCAATCCGAAAACAAATGCACTTATTTTAAGGAAAAAAATGACTTCTCTCAATTTCGATTTTTTCCAGTATAGCCCATGGATTCCTACTCAGCCATTCTAAACTGGCTCCAGGACAGCTTCACATACTGCATAATATTTGAAATATACTATATAATATGTGTATTAAAATCAGACAGATAATCTTTTGCCAGTGATGACATCTTACCTGAGGGCTTTCTTGTATTTAATATCAGCAGCTTTCCAGTTCTGTTTCTTAAAGAGGACATTTCCAATATTCTTTACGTCTTCGGCAGCCGACAAAACTTTGTCAACCTGAAAGATTAAAACAAATGTTAGACGTTCCTTGTCTAGATTTGTTTTTTACTAGTAAATCCGCTCTTTTGCAACTAGCGAACACTGATAACTAAATCTGTCCATCAAGCTGCATTATGGGTGAATTAAAACTCGACTGTTTATATGAATCAGTCATATGTCATATGATCAATAGAAAGAATGTGTTATATACAGATTCTCAGGTCTTTGCAAGAAACAGATTGACATGTTTCTTGTAAACAGCTGCAAATCTGTAAATTATCCCCTTAAAAATCATCTGCAGTGGAACTTTAACAGCAACTATACTTAGAACAGAAGTTTCAGTTTTTGAATTGAGTTTCTGAAACCCCTTTTTGATGTGATTCTGATTTATTGAGCCGCTGCTGTAGTGGAGTGTGAGAAAGACCAGGCTGGCCGAAGCCCTTTATGCACACTTTTCAGGGAAACTTTCCTAAACACAATTCCAAATGGATTCTTCAGCCTCCAGTCTCTATCAGACTAAGCAAACCTCATGATAAAATTGGTATCATTTCTCTTGGCTGAACCTGCAAAGGGCAGCAAACAAGCATGTGTCCAAGAGTGGTGTGTAAGCCCTGGTGGAGCCGTCTGATGCTATCTGCCAGAAACAACCCATGCCCTTGAAGATCAAACACCTCCACGGTACTTACATCTTTAAAGTCCATGTCGGAGTCCTCAGGGAAGTCTGGGTGGACATCTCCTGTTCCGTCATTTGGGGCCGTGCCCCAGCTGTCCCCGTCCTGATGATCACCGCAGTCAGATATGATACAAGGCTGAAAAGAGAGAGAAAAAATGTAGAGAGAGATTTCATTCAGATATGCCCACAGAATTTACTTTGAATGCTAACGGTGTGATATGAGCTGAGGGAAACGTGTTTAATAAAATGGAAATTTATTTAAAGAAATGTAAGAAACCTTTATGCTGACTGTAACTCATGCCTGACAGGAATGAAATGTAGAGAATATTTTGAGTAAACTGGTGAGACTAAGAAAATGATGAAAGATGTTACAGCTGTCTAGACTACAGCTAAGGCTGAGCTCATGTATATGGAGTTACACTCTTATTAAGGTAAAAAAAAATGTACCTTTACAGGGGTGTCCCCATCAGTTTCAATGGATTCCAGCATTTTTACAACTCCGATCCCTTTTAACACCTGTCCAAAGACCACATGCTTCCCATCCAGGTGCGGCGTGGGGACAGTGGTGATGAAGAACTGGGAGCCGTTGGTGTTCGGCCCGGCATTGGCCATGCTTAGAAGGCCCATTCTGTCATGCTGAAGAGGAAGAAGAACCAACCTTTAGACAAGTATAGCTTTTATATTCTAGATTCTAGTAAAAATGACATATAAAAGTTGAAAACATTTGTATTTTCTTTAAACATGAACCCTTCTTCGACATCTTGGACCTCTTATCTTAACTACTCCAGTACGCCAACCTTGTAGTGGAAGTTTTCATCCTCAAATTTCTCCCCATAGATGCTCTCGCCTCCAGTGCCATTGTGGTTTGAAAAGTCACCTCCCTGGATCATGAACTTCTTGATGACTGGCAAAAGAAAAATACACATCCAAAGCTGGATAAGACACAATACTCAGATAAACATCCCTCCCTCCATCTTCTGTCATGCTTCATCCCCGCTGGGGTCACGAGGGGTGGTGGTATCTCCAGCTGTAAACAGTTAAGAAGCGGAGTAAACCCTGGACAGGTCTCCAGTCTATCACAGGGCGACTCGGATAATCAAATATCTTAAAACCTGAACTAGTTATTAAAGGCTGTTAAAAAAAGTCTGAGCATAAATAATATCATTCATGAAATTTTGCATTTATATACTGAACCAATCAAAACAGAAACTAATTTTTCATTCTAATTTAATGTGTTTTAAAATGAAGCTTGCCACCTGAATTACTTTATTTGTCCACTAGATGACTTAAACAGTAATTTGACACATTAGGTAATAAGAAAGGAAGTAAAATCTGTTTTAAAATGTAGATGAGAAAACTATGGGTGGGCTCAGTGGGTTAAAGCTCAAGAACATTTTCTAAGGTGGATTTCAACAAACCAAACTGTCTATTTTGACCAAATAAACTATGAATATCAAAGTAGAATTCATATTTTGGAATCAAATATATGCCCAAAACCATAACAGATCTCTCTTTACTTAAAGCATCCAAATCGTCACGCTTTTTTAGCCGTATTGCTAGGAAGCACTTACAAAAATGCTATTTTTTTTTTAACACATGACAAATACCTTCTCCTATAAACATCCCAGACACAAAGGCCTTCTAAAAGGTTAATAAAGCCTTAACCTTGGAGATGGCTGTGTCCAAATTCAGGAGCAGCATCATCTAAAGAGCTGCTCTAATTGGGCCAGGTACCAGGAAGGATGCAGAATAAATGGACGGTTGCTGCCCAATCCTCACCATAACTATTGTTGCCTAGCAGCTCATCAGGTTGTGCGCTGCTGCAGTATATTGACCCCTCCCCCCGTCACTGCGGTATAGCAGATCTGCAGGTTGTATAAAGTCTTAGATATACCCCTCATCTGAAAGTAGAGTAAGCCACAAGAGATGGACAGCAACAATGTTTCTGGGGACAGAAAATCAAACGTCAAACTTTAACCTCAGATTTCACCACTTTGCTTGAAGAATCCTATTCAACCCTGGATTAATTATGCGGTTAGGTGGGCCCTACTCCAACCCCATCCTCCAAATCTAGACAGATGTGGAGAAGCCTTTATACTTGGACCGTCGTTTCCACCACTAAGTGACATAACTGGCCAACAAAAGTGGTTGTTAAAGACACTGCTGCTGAATTTGGACACAGCTTACATGCCTGGCGAGCTCTCAAGGGGGAACTCCTCAGCTGAAAAGGCTCCAGCATCCGTTCCCCCCACCACTCCGCATGTAGAAGCAGATATAGACAAAGTTTGTGCAGTTTAAAAGCAGAGCGTTTGCATTCTGGAGAGATGGCGAGATCATTTCACCCCACAATCCTCCCAGCAGCTCACTGCTCCTCATGGAAATATAGAGAAGAAATTTTGTTGAGTTGCAATGACATCATTCCCTTTTTATTTACAGTAAAAAAAAAAAAAAAAAAAAAACAGCAACACAAGTATCCCTTTAATTGCAAACAGCTTCCCTCACTTCACTCGACGTCTCGTTCATCCGCCACTCAAAGCTTTTCTACTTCAAGGTTTCCTCCCTACTTGACCACCTCAAACATGACATCAAATGGGAGGATGAAGGCTGCTTACTTCTGTGGAACGGGCATCCTTTGAAGTGCAGCGGCTTCCCGGTGGATTGTCCCACGCCTTTCTCCCCGGTGCAGAGTGCCCGGAAGTTTTCAGCAGTCTTTGGGGTGATGTCGGCAAACAGTTCCAGAACTATTCGGCCAACTGAGGATAGAGAAGCAATGAAAGCCCGGGGCAGTGTGGGTAAAACGTAGATGCAGTTCATATGTGTCAACTAACAATCCTGTTTATAACTTTGAGGCTTAAACCTGTGAAAAAGGGAGTGTTTTTTTGTTTTTTTTATGCTTAAGCACATTAGAAAATCATAATTTTGTTCCTTTAAAAAAAAAAATAAATAAAAGATTATAGATACTCCATAACATACATGGGAGAAATTAAATACAACAAGATTCAATTGTTTTTAGGCAATGCAGTAACTAAAATAAACTAGGGAGAACAGTCAATAAAACATGACTAGTAAAATGAGTCAAATAGGACAAAGACCACTTTTTATTGGAAATTTAAAAAAATAAAAACATACTTGATCATAGAATGACTTCATTTGTAAAACCAGTTCTCTAGTCTGGTGTCTTTTTCATGTAAAATTGATGATTGTATGAGTATGTGTGAAGATGTTTATCTGCAACAGGATCATGTGTGAAAATTCAAATTTCACAGTTTTTATAGAATGAAAGAGGATCAAATTTTTTCAGATGAATATGAATAAATAAATTGTTTGATGTGGGACAATTTTGACAGTGAAGAAGAATGCACAGGCTGTTTTTCAGAAACCTGTTTCCGAATAAAACCCAGCGGGTTAATGCAGGTTTTTCAAACCCGCTAACAAACGCCGTTATGCTCCCTTCCAATTGGCAAAAAAACCCGGGTCAGACCTAAGGCTGCAACCAACAGTTATTTTACAAATTGATTAATCTGTCAGTTATTTTTCCAGATTAATCAATAAATAAAAGGTTCCTTAAAGAAGACTTTTTGCAAGAATTAAAAATAAAGCTTTTCCACCTGAGGAGTTCTAGATAGAACACAATTCTGGTATAATTGCTGCTCAAGGTGGGTTGTTCTGTCAGCTAAAGGCATGTTTTAGAGTCTCTATACTACAGTTGACGATTAATCGATTACTACATATTTTGATGATTATTTCAATAATCGATTAATCTGATTAAATGTCTGAGCCTGATCTGATTCCCTACTGGACAGCTGCTGTCCTCAGGTCAGTGGACTTTTCCCAATACCATTAAAAGTCAATTGTTCCCAGGTTTAAACAGGTTTATCATACCTGTCCATTTGGACAGCCATTTATTATTTTGGGGGGAAAGAAGAGATTATATTGATATACATGTATGGATATGTACATGTGTATATATTGAGGAAAATAAGTATTTGAAAACCCAGCTATTCTGCAAGTTATCCCACTTAGGAAATCATGGACGGGGCTGAAATTGTCATCCTAGGTGTGTCCAATGTGGGAGACATAATCTAAAAAAATATATACAGAAATCACAATTATATGTTTTAAAACTATTTATTTGTATGATGCAGCTGCAAATAAGTGTTTGAACACCTGAGAAAAGCAATGTTAATATTTGGTGGACAAATCTAAACAAAAAACAAAAATATTCAGAAATCACAAAATATGATTTTACAACTATTTATTTGTATGCTACAGCTGCATAAAATAAGCATTTGAACACCTGTCTATCAGCTACAATTCTGACCCTCAAAGACCTGTTAGTCTGTTCACCTCTACTCCATTTATTAAGCAATAATCCTGTTTGAGGTCATTAGCTTCATAAATATACTTGTCCACCAAATATTAACATTGATTTTCTCGGGTGTTCAAATACTTACTTGCAACTGCATCATACAAATAAATAGTTTAAAAAAAAATAATCCAATGTGATTTTTTTAGGTCTCCCACAGTGGACCTAGGATGACAACAACCTTAAACCTTTCCTCTCCATCATTCAGAGAAATTGAATGAGCTTCTAGAAGTCACTGGAGCGCATGTGGCTAACAAGCTAGCTGAACCAAAACCAACAGTCCCAGAAGTTCATTCAAAGCAGAACTCACCTCTTTCTCCGTCAACGTCTACATCGAAGAAAACGCGAGGATTCTGAGGGTTGGAAGGTTTTTCTGAAGGAGCTGAGTGGGACATTTTAGGAAGGAAGTTTAGCTTATTCTAGTTAAACCTCAGCCGGTGCACTAGAGCCGTTTCCGCTGTACAACTGAAAGCCGTACGCAACTTCCGATTCGACGTTTCAAAATAAAAGCCTACTCCGGTGACTGAAGATGTCCATTTTACGATGAATAAAGGGCTGGTTATTGGGAGTGTTTGGATTTTGTGGTTTATTTTAATTTTTGCGTGTCAGTTTTCATCTAATCTGTGGTTTATAGCCTCTAACTGTCGCCATTTTTGTTCATCACATGTTTTGGTGAAGCTTCTTGATAAACCAGTGGCTGGCAAATTAGTTTAAAAAAAACAAAAAACATTTTATTATTGAAGTCTGTGGAACTAAATTTGCACCTATTTATTTTTCTGTGAAACGGAAAGTAAAATAAGTAAATTATTAATTAAAAAAAATCTAAGAAAAAAAGATTTCAAACGGGTTCATATGTGTCAACTAACAATCCTGTTTAAAACTGAACTTAAAGTCTTAAAGCTACAGTGTGTCATTTTCAGCAACATCTAACGTCCAGACTGCAGACCCCAGCAACATGAACATCTCCCCCCCACCGCTTCTCCCCCCAAACAGTACGGCGAGCGTTACGGGACAAAATGTCTTCCACGACGTCCGCATCACCTACCTTCTCAAGTGATGAGGTTTGTTTACATAGATAATTTTACAGCTAGTTTGTTGGCTCTGCGCTGCCGTAGCGCCAAGATGTCTGCCTCCATGGCTGCGAGACCCGCTCCTATGTAATTATAAATAACGAATTCTAAGGCAACGCAAATATTAAGGTTAAGAGGCTGCGCTCGTAGATGATAATAAATAACATAATTATGTATAATATATTACATTTCTGACTGTATATGCCTGTAATTATGTTGTGGGAAAATGTATATCTTTTTTCTATTATATATTAATATTCATATTTACTCACTATAAAAGTTTTCACTCAGCCTGTTTCTCTCTCAAGGCCACACCATTCCCTGCAGAATGTTGTTTGTAGACCAGACATTGCTTCTTCCCATAACAATCCAGATTCTTCCTCAAGGTTTATTCATAACATGTTACTGTTAACCAAAGTGTGTGTAATTTGTTATGACTCTGACTGCTTTCCATTGTTGTAAGTAGGGGGGGACGAACCCTGCCCAGATCAGAACAGAGCAGAATGCTGTGCCATGATGACTGTTCTCTCTTTGCAAAGATTATTAATAAATGTGCCGACTGAGTGAAATCCATCGATCTCCGTTTATTTAACTAGGATGAATAGTTGAATACTTTTTTCCCACGACAAATTATTACACACTGTAGCTTTAAATCTGAAAAAGGGATTTTTTATTTTTATCATTATTTATTTATTTATTTTTTGCTTCAGCACATTAGAAAATCTTAATTTTGTTCCTTTAAAAAAAAAAGAAATTTAAGATATATAGATTTCAAATATGCATGAGATCAATTAAATATAACAAGATTTGTTTTTAGTCAATGCAGTAACTAAAATAAACTAGAGAGAACAGTCAATAAAATATAGTTAAATATTAAAATATTAATATGCTAAAATTTTTAGAATAAATTATTTGTGCATACATCTTAATAATATAACATATCAGAGGGTAATATAGGATGGGTAGTAAAAGGAGTCAAATAGGACAAAGACCACTTTTTATTGGAAATAAAAAAAACAAAAAACAAAACATACTTGATCACAGAGTGTAATGATTTGTAAAACCAGTTCTCTAGTCTGGTGGGTTTTTTTTAATGGAATATGGATGATTCTATGAGTACGTGTGATTCAAATTCAAATTAAACAGTTTTTTAGAATGAAAGAGGAGCACATTTTTTCAGATGAATATGAATAAATACAATTTCTGATGTGGGACAATTTTGACGGCGAAGAAGAATTCCCAGGCTGTCTTTCAAAAAAGATTTGAAACCAGAATAAATATTTAAAAATTAAAAATAAAGACTTTAAACTACATTTCAGATTTTTTTTGATATGCTTTGAAAGGTGGGGAAATATCTGTGTACAAAGTAGCCAACTATAAATCAACAGATACTTATTCCTTCAGACTCTATACAGTGCATGATTACAAATCTTTTTTAATTAACTGCCTTCTTCAATTTGCGCAAGAAGTAGGATGACGTTAGGCTAGGGGGGTCACCCAGGGGAGTTGTTGGGGAAACACTGTAACTGCTCTCCACACTGTAGGTCATGTAGTCATTGATACATTGAGTCAACCCATTTAATTTAATTCAGTTTATTTATATAGCTCTGGCATTTGTTGCAAAAACTCTTCAAACAACTCTTTATGTTTGTGCCTGAATTTTGCACCCAAATGTTTCAGTAATTCAGAATCACACCAGGAGAAGATTGCATCAAGCCTGTGAATGGAAAGACAGCTGATTTCAACTATCGGGAACTCACCTGTAGTCCAGTCAGTGATTGTTGCTGCTTGTTTAACTCCTCATTGTTTGTGTACAAGACCGGTATATTATGGTAAACTAAACCATTGAAAACTGCTGAGCATGCCAACACTACATCAACATGAACAGGCATACACACAAATCTAAAAAACTCTTTGACAATCTTTTGAGAAAGTTATATATGAAAAATGAAAGCTTTTTGTAGTTATAGTACATCTAAATCTAAAGCTTAAAAGCTCATTAATAACATGGCGTATATTTGTCACAACAAAAGTTTCCTTTTGGATGGTTGGTCATTAATAGTTACAGTGTTGGGTGGAATATTTGCTTAAAAAAGCTTTTGTTTTACTAAATCTTTCAGAGATTTTTTACTTTTATGGTCAATTCAAAGCCTAAGTAATGATTCATCCAACTTACATTATTATCAAAATCCATGAAGAAATTATTGAGGACATTATAAAGGACATTTCCAGCTAGTTTTCACTTTAGTTCTGAATTCTGTCACCTAAAATGATGTTCATCTCCTTATAGTGATGCTATTTCACTTTAACAGAAAATTAGTAACTACATCATCAGTAAACAAACTAAACAAATTCAAACTTTTTCTTTTCTCCTGTAAATTATTTGAAGTTTAGTTTGTGTCCCATCAATCATTATGTCTGACATCTGTGGGGTTTTTTCTGATAGTTAATGATGTATCCCATTGTTTTTCTACATCAGTCTTACACAAAGTGTCTTTTTCTGTTTTACTTTCCTGCTTTTATGGTTTCATTGTTGTGCTTTACTGCTTCACACAAAGATTAAAAATGAAAGATGTGGGAATACTTGCTCACACAGGGGTGGCAAATTCTAGAAAGGAAATCCATCAAATACCCAGCAAGCCTTTTACCATCCGCTCTGCTAAAATAACGACTTGAGATGCACGAGGCCTTCTGTCAGTCATCATGGTGCAGATGATTTTTCACCTAGAAATTTTGATCTTCTTTTAAAAAAACCTGAACTGTATACTTGTTGGGTTTTTTGTATGAATAACTGCATCAAACAGATCAATCAAATGGGCCCATAACATTGCTGAGGCATTCAGGAAGCCCAGTTTCCCTTGATAGCGATCTTAAGGTCATTTATATTGTTGGGACTTTCTTTTAAACCCTTTGATACCATGGTAACTGATGAAGGTATTGGTTCTTCTGGTAGTCTGAGCATGTACCAAGTCTTGAAAGACAATGAAAACATCATTTCCATAAAGCTTTAAACTCTTGGGCACACTTGAATTCACTAACCTCTCTATTTTCCTTCCACTCAACTTTTCAGTAACATTTACCGCACTCTTTAAACAGCCACTTTCTTTAGACAGGACTTTAGAAACTTTGTTTTCTTTTGGGGCTGTCAATAAGTGTCTGATGGACATCTGTCAATTTATGAGTTATGAGAACATATTTAATTTTCATTATAAACAGATGAAATATATCAATCACTGTTTATTAAGGGCTTTTTGTTGCTGAGCCTATATATAATAAACATGTAATGATATTGCAATTTATTGCAGTTCGCCTGTACTATTCAGACATGGTTAGACTTAGACAGATTTATTTAGTCATTTTTTATACACGAATGTAAAACAAAAAGAAAGACAATTTCATTTTTTAAAGTGCAGCCTTGAAAAACATTATTAAATACATTAGTATAGAGTTAATGAAAATCATGTGTTATAACATAGAGGAAAAACACGCAATTGTATTGCATGATTATTTTTTTATTTTATTATTCCTGTTACGAAAATGTGGGACAGAAAAAAAAGCTACTTCCAGACGGTTTGGTGTCGTGTGTCCATGTTCATCCTGCCTGATTTAGTGTCCATGGCTAGAGGTGCTGCGTTCTCGTTAAAGTGGAAGTGTTGCATTATGGATGGGCAGGCTGACAGCCTACCGTACAGCTTGCTCAACAGTGTGCAATAGAAACCTGAGATACTCTCACTTATTTATATGGATGTATATATGTATATGTATTAGAATGGTGGCCTACTGGTTCATCTGAAACCTCTGAGAGACTCTTTCTTCCAGTGTTAGCCTCAGCTCAGTTTTCTATAAGAAAATAGAGGAAAACACAGTTAAGTTTAAATTGTTTTTTTTATCAGTTCACTATAAAAAATAAAAAAAATCCATTGAGGAACCAGGTTTCATAAATAATCCCTGTAGGAATCCAACACAGTAGGTTTTAAATTTTTTAATTAATCTTTTTTTTTTTCTGCATCTGTTTTCTCACGATAAAAAAAAAAAAAAGTTTATCCCCAAACATGCTCATTAGAATCTGCTGTTTATACCTTAATTTGCATGTTGCTGAGGAGCCTGTCTCCATTCAACAGCTGGTTATACTGCCATCCCCAGCCCACCTCGCCCACACTGCTCCGTCTAGGTGCGGGAGGGGCCGCGTGAGGAGCAGCTCGCCATAAATATCCCAGATCAGATGTGGCCTCAGGAGAAACGCCACCCAGACCAACGTACAGGGGCTCATAATTCGATCTGGGCCTGTAGTCTCCAATTCCATCTGGACCTGGTGAGAGAAGATGGGAGGAAGGAAACGGAATCCTTCTTCAATTGTGATTTGCTATCAATCATTCAGCTGAATGAGGCAACACAGGAAGAGAAGCTGTTGAATTCAAATTGATTATTTAATTTATTAAAGTAAAGGAAGAAAATATCCAAACCTATTCAGCTTTTTGAGGAAATATAATTGAAATAAGTGTGGCTGACCAAAGTTTTAGTTGTCCAGTTTATTTTAAACCCAGGGCTACCAAAATCACTCCAAGAAGGCCTCCAAAACCCACCCAGGGGGCCACAAAGGACCCCTGACCCAGGCTGAACAACAGCCTAAGTACTTTTTTGGCCTTTCTTTCAAATGCTTTCTTACTCTTTGTTGAGGAATTTCTTCTAAGGATCATTTTTACTTTTACTTGAGTAAAATGATGATGAGATCGAGCTGCTCTTGAGTGAATTTTTTGGCTGCTCTACCCACACCACAAAAACCCCTTTTTTCACCCTTTGAAAAAAGATTATTTACTTTTTTTTCATAAATCTCCACTATAAAAAAAGTTGTTTATGGTTTTATGAAAGGACTACCATTCTGTTTCAAGTTTGTACCAAATCTTTGTATTTTTAGTAATAATAAAAGTATTTTAAGATAATAAAATAACCAAATATATTCTGTTTTTTTTTGGTCTTTATAAGGTTATTAAAAAGGGTCCAATGTGAGGGATATGGGCTGCTGATTCCTCCCTTTAGAAATTAAAACTCTGCAGGCTCCCCTTGCCACAGTAAAGATAAAGGTTCGTGATTACACAATAATAGAGACCAAACCAAACAAAATGGGCTGAATGGGAGAGGTCCAAGGTCTGAACTATGACTGACCCAAAGAACACAAAGACCTATCAGGTTTTCCCAGTAAGATTTTAACTATGTATGTAACATTTGTCAGAAAGAGAGATGATGTCACAACAGCTAAACATGGTGGTCAGGTGGTACTTTGCTGTGTAAGGATCTGGATGGCTAACACATGTTGCAGGAAAATCCTGAAGGAGAATTTCCGACCATTCAATCATGATTTAAAGCTCAGGCATACTTGATTTATGCAGAACAGGAACCTGAGGTCTGCCTCTTAAAAGATAAAAAACTAAAGCAATGGGTGTTTCAAACAAAACCTCTCACTGAGAATCATTTTTTTGAAATGTATTTCCTTGTCAAATGAAACAAATATTACATTATCTAAAAGGTTATCTTTTAGATTCAAATGTATTTGATCATCTGAAAGGAGGAAAAAAATGTAAATATGTTTTCACAGCCTTCGAAGTAATTTTTATGTCATTGATTGATTCTAGATGTCATTGATTGATTCCAGTTCCATCCATCCATCCATCCATCCATCCATCCATCCATCCATCCATCCATTTCCTGTCACGTTTATCCCAGCTGGGGTCGTGAGGGGTGCTGGTGCCTATCTTTAGCTGTGTACGGGCAAGAAGCGTGGTACTCGGCAACAAATGGAAAATATTAACCACATGGATGAATGTACTAAATGTATCCCATGCAATACTGTTTCACTGAACTGTTGTTTGATGAAAGGAAATAGATAACACATAAAGCTTACAGTATTCAAATCAATCAGCTGCAATGATAATAAATCATTTCCTATTTATTATTTTTGATGTTACCAAGGTAACCATGTCATTGGTTGTATGTACTAATTGTGATGATTTGTGATGAAAATGGACCCCAGGAAAAGTGGTCTCTACTCTCTTAGAGACTAATAGGAATTCTTAAATACAGGGTACCCCTATTAACCTGAATTATTTTAATTTTTAAATATTTGGGTGTTTGCAACAGCTATTTCAGTTTGATATATCTAATAACTGATGGACACAGTAATATTTCAGTATTGAATATAGGTTTATTGGACTAACAGAAAATGTGCAATATGCATTAAAACAAAACCTCACAGGTGCAAAAATGTGGGTACCCTAATCATTTTATGATTGATTCGAATATCTCCCCTTGTGATTTATTTATAGTTATCAATCATTCAGCTGAATGAGGCAACCCAGGAAGACAAGCTGTTAAATTCAAATGATGATTTAATTTACTAAAGTAAAGAAAGAAAATATCCAAACCTTTTTGAGGAAATATAATGTCCCCCTCTTTAGATTTATGAAATAAGTGTGGCTGACTAAAAATAACTTCCTTAACTACTTTTCACTAACTTATTGAAACATAAAATTGGTTTGGTAACTTCATCAAGATTTGAACTTCATAGCCAGGTGTATCCAATCATGAGAAAATGTATTAAAGGTTGCCAGTTGGAAGTTGTTCTCCTGTTTGAATCTCCTCTGAAGCTTCATCATGGGCACCTCTAAAACCACTCTCAAATGATCTGAAAACAAAGATTGTTTAACATAGTCATTCAGGGGAAGGATACAAAAAGTTGTCTCACAGATTCAAAGTATCAGTTTCCACTGCGAGGAACAGAGTAAGGACATGGTAGACCACAGGGACAGATTTTGTTAAGCCCAGAAGTGGCAGGCCAAGAAAAATATCAGAGAGGCAGAGAAGAAGAATGGTGAGAATGATCAACCCACAGACCACCTCCAAAGACCTGCAGCATCATCTTGCTGCAGGTGATGTCACTGTGCATCGTTCAACTTTGCACCAGGAGAAGCTGTATGGGAGAATGATGCCACAGAAGCTTTTTCTGCAAGCACGCCTCAAACAGAATCGTTTGAGATATGCAAAAGCACATTTGGACCAGCCAGCTTCATTTTGGAATACCGTCCTGTGGACTGATCCAACAAAGATTGATAAAAAAAGGCATTATGCATGGCAGCAAAAAAAAAAAAACACAGCGTTCCAAGAAAAACACTTGCTACCCACTGTAAAATTAGGTGGAGCTTCCATCGTGCTTTGGGGCTGAGTTGCCAATGCTGGCACTGGGAATCTTGTTAAAGTTGAGGCTCGCAAGGATTCAACTCAATATCAGCAGATTCTTGAGAATAATGTTCAAGAATCAGTTATGGAGTTGAAGTTACGCCTGGGGATGGATATTTCAGCAAGACAATGATCCAAAACCCCGCTCCAAATCTACTCAGGCATTAATGCAGAGGAACAATTACAATGTTTTAGAATGGCCATCCCAGTCCACCGACCTGAATATCATTGAACATCTGTGGGATGATTGGAAGCAGGCTGTCCATGCTCGGCGACCATGAAACTTAACTGAACTGGAATTGTTTTGCAAAGAAGAATGGTCAAAACTCTTCATTCAGGATCCAGGAACTCATTAAAAGCTACAGGAAGTGACTAGAGGCTGTTGATTTTGCAAAAGGAGAATCTAATAAATATTAATGTCTCTTTTTTTGCAGAGGTGCCCATCTTTTTGCACCTGTCAAATTTAGTTTTAATGCATACTGCACATTTTCTGTCAGTCCAAAAAATCTTTTTAATATTATAAAAATTGCTCTACATTTTTTTAGAGTCCGATTATCCTCCAAGAAGTATCCCCAGCAAAGGGAAAAACAAGTTAGGCTAATATTCAGTTAAATTTTCCTACCTGTAAAAATGATCCGTTGCCCATACTGCGGCTCGCCTGAGGCTTTTCTACTCTTCTGCATCATTTATACCTTTTTTTTTTTTTTTTTATCTGCTGCTAAGAAATAGCCTTCTAATGCCCCCGTTGGACTGAAAACATGAGCCCGGCAGTCTGCTCTGGCTACAGGGGGGGGGTCATGGTTGCTTGTAATACCACCAACGGTTGTCATGGTGCTACTTGCTGAGGCCTAATTACATTCAACAGCCAGGAAACCAGGAAGGCTATATCTAAATACCTGTAAGATTATTCAGTCAAATAAACATGGAGACAAATACAGCACAACATAGATTATTTGTTTAGTGCTTGCTTGTTTATGTTGCACTAATCAGAAATAGTTTTCAAAAAGAATCATCTTCTGAAATTCCAAAAGCTCATGTGAGGAAGAAAAAGGCTACTTTGAAACTGTGGAATCCTAATTGGTTGTAATAAATACTAAACAATATGTTTTATTTGAATAAAATTTTTAAGCTGATCTGTAAAAAGTTTAACATATATTTTTTTTATTTGCAATAACATGTAATTGCTTTTACACAGTTTTGTATCATAGAATAAACATATGCAGATGTTTTTAGAAATTCGAAAGGGTTATGTATGCTATTGTTTTTCAATGGCATACATAATAGTTGTGCCTATGCACTTAAACATACAGTTCCTGACCAGGTCGCTTGGTGGCGCCAAAGTATTACCTTTCCTACATTTCATTCTCTCTCCATCCTTTGTTGAATGGACTCGCCCATAATAAGCCTCCTTCATGTTACTAAATCCCTTTCAAGTCAAATAGACATGAGAATCTGTGGGAAGGGAAATAGAATTATCCCAATGCCAAAATAAGATTTAGATTTTTTTTTTACAATTTTATTCAAATGATACCAGACTCCCTGAAAACTTAACAAACAATTAAGGACAAATCGAAATATAATCGTTATTTTTCATTTTTTTTCATTAAAAAAATAACTTCAAAATTCATATCCACAATAATACACAAACTCCCAATGGATCTTGAATGAAAATAAGCAGCAAGAAAAATCCCCTTAATTTATTTTACAACTACTATAAATCAGTTCCGTCACAGTACAGCTACCCACATTTACTGTGATCACATTGTATAGTAGTTATATGCAACATGCAATAAAATATATCTCCAACTTTACCACAAAGTTTACCAGAAGAAAATATGCTATTCTATACTTAAAATGCAGCATATCCAATTTTTGGAAGTATTGAAAGTGTACTTCTAGGGATGCATGATATATCAATTCTGGCATTGGAATCAGCTCTTATTAATGATTTTTTTCATGCATTGATGTTTTTGGGCCCTATATTTGTAATGCACCAAAAAGCATCTCTCTAACATCTATCAATATAAATATCAGTGTGTGGTCTTGTGTTCTCAAAAATAGGAAAACATTTAATAAATATATGTTTGAGCTCATTCTTGGAAAATTATACTAATGAAAGTGTAACTGTAGGTCCTTGAGCCTCCACCCGAGTGTGCCCAACAACTGAAATCATTCTAATTTCCTGCCTGTGGTCATCAATCTCTACAATGCCTCCCTCAAGTGGTTCAGACACCCCCCTCTGTAATTGACAATATTCATTCCTTGCAGAATTTTTGCACATCACTATCACTTTATTTGGATTCATAGTTATACATACATACATACATACATACATACATATGTGTATATATATATATATATATATATATATATATATATATATATATATATATATATATATATATATATATATATATATATATATATATATGAAACTGTATCTGGAGTGTGTAACAAAAGCAATTTCCCTCTGGGATTATTAAAGTATTTCTGTTTCTGATTGTAGAGGTAACATCACTATGTCCATAAATCACACCTCCCTAGTATTATAGTTTGTGGTGTGTGTTTCTTTTTTATAAAGTTAATTCATCCCTTTTACTGTGAAGTCTGATAATCTAAGATCGATTGTATTTTCAACCAGTAAAAACTAAATAAATAAAAAACTAATAGGATTCACAAATAATAAAAAAAGTTGGTTTGCAGACTTTTATTTTGAAATAATCAACAGGAAGTAAAGTCTCTAAATCCTCCTGACTTGATTCCAGTGTGTCAGTCAATCACCATGGTGGTGGCATACAACAGAACACAGCAAACTGCGGTGGACCAATTCCCACTTTTAGCTGCCTCCTAATGCAGAAAGAAAAATGTTTTTTTCTTTTCTTCAGTAAATAGGAAGAGTTTTGACCTTTCGTGATGGGTGCCATGTTGTTGCAGAAAGGTTAGCTCGTAGCCGTTAGCTTTCCTTTTGTTTACCCGGATCCTTTATGGAATTTCTTCACGTCGTTAGCAGAAATGCTGAGGAGACGAGGAATATCTTCCCTTAACACCGGCTTTAACGGTGGGACTTTAGGTTTGACAGCTAGAAAATAACCCAGAGGAACCGTTTGACCCGTTTTTTTTTTTAAAGAGAAGTTTTTAAATAATTAGCGGCGGCGGGGACTGCAGTTGGCAGCCGGGTTTCGGGTTGGGCAGCGGAGAGGGACCGATACCCCGAAGAGAGCGCTCGGCTGTCTGGCTCCAGTCGTGGCCTGGCTTCGGGCACTCCCAGCTTCGGAGCTCATTTACCAAGGATAAACTAAAACAAGGAGAGGACTACAATTGTGCGTATCGCATTTGAACTTCTTGTGAAGCAGTTTTAAGGATATACAAAAAAATAAAATAAAAAAAAAACTGAGCTACACGCCGCCTTCCAAGACAATGGCGTCTTATGTGGATAACCGCTTTCGGCAGGCTGTGATGATGAATCCGGCTGAACGGACGCAACAGGTCAGTGGTGCGGTTATCTTCATTCTGCTACAAAAGGAAGCAGTGGTTCTTATTTTTGTTGCAACATCACAACCTTATCTGCAACACTTCAGCAGTGGGTCCAACTGTTATTTATTTTTGGTTACGTACGCTTACATTCCTTTTATCAGCTGAGATAATCGCCTATAGTTAACATTCAAGAGGAGCTGCTACGATCGTGGGAATCTAACCCGCGTGTGTTCGGATCGTGGTTTTTTCACTGTTGCGTGCAAGCCTGTACTACATTAAATGCACTCCTAATACATCAGTGGTCTGACATCAGGTTTTTGCACAAGCCTAATAATAAATCAGGTGCAGGGAAATGTTAAAAAACAGCAGGGACCGATGTATTTTGCATGCAGAAATTAGTCATTTTGAAGTTTAACAACTGGGTTAAACATTTTAGTGCACTTTTCAGAACAGCATCTTATTAGTTGTCATGCACAGAAATAATCATAAGCTTTTCTCTCATCACATAACAGCAATCTTTAAAATGGATGAACACTGCAAAGTCTGTGCACATATATTATTTGCAATAACAGGTGTATTATATTGACTGCAAAACATTGCATCCAATGCAATTATTTGCAATTGCAGAGCTCATTGAGTGACAGACTGCTGCACCCTAAACGCCCCAGGGAGCATTATCAGAGATTCTTCCTCCCAGCAGCTGCAAGACTTTATAACCATCAAAGTTTCTAACAACCTCAATAAGTTTTACATTCATGCAGATTTTGCACAGTTTCTACCTTAGTCAGGTAAATGAAATGTTGCTGTCATTTTGCACATCTCTGATGTTGCTGCTATTTTCAAATATCCATTACTGTAAAAATGTCCATAGCTGCATCTTGGTTATTTATTCTCCAGGCGCACAGTTTTTATATTGCTAAAAACTTTACAGGACAGTCTTCAATATTATGTTGTTATTTTTTTTTTCTAAGGTCCCCATTGTGTGAGCATCTTTTCCTATAATCTTTTTGCTGCTGTAAACACCAGAATTTCCACATCGTGGAACAATAAAGGGATTTTCTATTCTATTAAATTTTGCTCTCATAGGAATTGTGATGTGCTGTGGAGTATATCGCTCATCTATCTACCCAGGTTGGCTGAATCTCTGCAGCAGATGTTCAGGCTGAAGTAAAGGTTGACTGATACATGGGTGGCTGATATTTTGGACAGATATTAGCATTTATTTATTTATTTTTTACACTAATTAATTGGCTCCTTGTGATCTCGTTTAATGTTTTATTCATTGGCAATGTTTTACTTATTTTCATTCTCTTTATACTTTTTAATGAGTCTAGCTATTTAGTGAACAATATTCCTCATCTCCTCATCCCTTTATCACCAACATGCCTTCTGTCATAATTGTGTTATTTAACAGAACCGCACCCATGCTGTAAAACAAAAATACATTGAACTTAAGTTAATTAGAAAGAGGAGAAGAGAGAAATTTATCTCATTCAAATAAAAAAGTATGCATGTAGAATTTAAAGAATACGTAAATTGTAATCCATGTATAACATAACTGAAATCATTAAGATGCAAGTTAAAAAAGGAGATGAGAAAATGTTTTATTTTTTTAACTCATGGCCCTTTATAATCTCAGTCAATTTTATCCTGTCACATAGACATTTATTGTAGTCAGCTGAAATAGCATAGATAACCCATTTATACTCATGCACTGATATCGATACATGCACATGCATAATGATATATATATATATATATATATATATATATATATATATATATATATATATATATATATATATATATATATATATATATATATATATATATATATATATATATACAAATCCATTTTCATATCTATCTGTAAGTATTAAAAAGTATGCTTTTATGAAGTTTTATGATGATTTTTGCTCAATCTATTCCATAAAGTCACTACACAAACATTTGTTTTCTTTGTAACTAGAGGAAGAAGAAGCGATATGGCCACCCCCCCCCCCCCCCCAAAAAAAAAAAAAAAAAGCAACACATATCGGTTACCGTTTAGCCTGATAATCAAAATAGTTGGTATCAGTATTGGCCTTAAAACCTGGTTGATCTCTGTTTTGAAGACAGATTATTAGGTTCAGAGTGATGGAAGAAGAGATTAGAAGGAGAATAAGGAAGGAAATAGACACATAGTGCAATGTTTAAAAATCTGATTATCAGCATTTTCTAACATCCATGTGCTGATCCGGAATAAACTGAGGCTTCGTTCTGAGGTTTATGACTTCTTCTCTCCTGAACTTTCAGATTTTATGGGTATTAAATTTGATTTACACAGGCACTCACAGAGGCTCAGATTTATATTCAGTTTCTTCTAATGGTAATTTTTTTATAGTTGGGAAAAAAAAACCCAGTTCTGGCTGCAAAACGATTCAGTTCGTCCATCTGATCGCCGGTAGTGCTGCCGGAGGAAGCTGTGTTGGCACCAACTTTGCACATAATGGGCAATCAGCGTGATTACACTTAAAACTGTGGTCACAGATAAAGACTGACCCTCCCCTCCGCTCTGTTATGGTGTCAATGGTTTCGGCTTGTTAACTGGCCCAGGTCTGGGGTACTTACTCTGAGGGATGACGGATGCCAGCATGGGGGATGGACGGAAAGGAAATTGGCATCATTAGTATTTCATGAGGAAGCTGCTGCTGAAAATATTTTTAAATTTATGATAGATTAATAATCTTTGTGTTCATCTTGCTTGTTAAAAAAAAGGGAGCAGTAGTATTTGAGAATCAGCTGCCCCAGGGGATTGTTTAAGAGTTTACTTTCATCAGGCAACAGAGCTCATAGCGTTTACCTCACCATTTGTCAGATAAAAAGGCTTTTACTGATATTTATTTAAAGCCTAACCCATCTGAAGACATGCTACCTATGCTACAGATTAGAGATCTACCGATATAGTTCTTTTAGAGCCCAATCCCGATTATTTTGACAGAACTTTAACTGATCCCTAATATGTGCTGCTTATTTATTTATTTTTAAAGCAGTATTGCTTCTACCTCCTTTCACATGATAAAAATAACACAATAAAAAACAAATGTTAAACAAGTCTCAATTTAAACAAAAGAAACGCTTATTAAACAACAACACCAAACATTTCCAAAGGTTAGCAAATGAAGGGAGAGGCAGTGCATGCTTTTCATGTGATGCTAAGGCACGGCTGCTTGGATGCAGGAGTAAATCAGCGATGCATGTAAAAAAAATCTTCTATTGTTCGAAAATATTGATGTATCTTTCTATCTGCAGGATATTTATTTATTTTGTATTTGCAGGATAGCTATTTTATATTGAATTTCAGGCCTAATGAAAATGTGTATTATCTCTCTAAAATGTCACGGATGCCTTTTTTTTCACAACATAAAACTGTTTTCCACCCACATTGTGCAACAATATAGAGAATATTTTTGTGACTCTTTGGTAAAAAATGAAAGAAAAACAAACATGCAGGAGAGCCTTCTGCCTGCTTGTCATTTTACATTTAAGATCCGTAAAATCCACTGGAATAAAAGCCCATCAAGCCAACCCAAAATGCCGTGGTTCTTCTCCACAAAGCCACCTTATTTAAAGCTGTACTCTTTGCATTCTTACAAATCCCGCCATCTTGACACTGTATGTGCTTTCAGTATGTTTCAGTAGATTTCTCAGTCTACTATTCATGTATGGAGAGACTCAAACTGGCTTATCCTAATGGTGTTGGCAGGACCTCTCTGTCAGGATTAGCTCACTGATGCAGGGATCTGTCTTTATCTCTGAAGACTCACCGCAGCGAGGCTTGACCCCACGCATCACACCGTTGTCACATGGCAGGCTAAATAACCCACCACTTGACAGTTTGTGTTCACGCTGGCTTTATCCGTTTCCTTTTTTAGTTGTTATTAGTTGTTATTTTCTTTTTTTTTGGAAGGGTGTGTGAAAAATTTTGGCTGGAGATGAATGAGGAAGAGGAAAGAACAGAAAGAGGGGGGTGATGCCACTTTTCTGCAGAGCACCGCTGTCAGTTGTAATGCAAATGAAGAAACAGGATTTTAGGTTTCATGGCTTCTGTCCAAATATAGGTCTATGTTGCCACTGAACCACGGAACGTGAGCGATTTAATGGAAGCCTGAAAGATTTGCAGTTTTTAAAAGAACTAGAGTCACCCCTCAGACTTGTGGACAGATTTTTTTTTTATGAAGTTTTGGTCAACTGAGGTTGTTTTTTGCAGATTCCAATTTCTCTTTAAGCCAGGCTGAAGTCACCGAGGTAATTGGAAAGCTTCTTGTGTCAGGGCCCCCGGGGTGGATGAGATTCGTCCCGAGTACCTTCGGTCTATGGATGTTGTAGGACTGTCTTGGCTGAGACATCTCTGCAGTATCTTGTAGTGGTCGGTGACATTACCCCTGGATTGGCAAACCGGTGTGGTGGTCCCTCTCTTTAAAAAGGGGGTTCAGAGGTTGTGCTCCAATTACAGAGGGATCACACTCCTCAGCCTCCCTGGTAAGGTCTACTCCAGTGTGCTGGAAAGGAGGATCTGTCAGATAGTCCACCCTCAGATCTAGGAGAAGCAATGTGATTTTCTTCCCGGTTGCGACACACTGGACCAGCTCTATACCCTTCATTGGCTGCTAGAGGGTTTGTGGAAGTTCACCTAACCAGTCCACATGTGTTTTGTGGATCTGGAGAAGGATTTTGCCCGTGTCCCTCATGGTGGCCTGTTGAGGGTGCTTTATGAGTATGGGGTCTGAGGGCCCTCTGTTAAGAGCTGTCCACTCTCTGTATGACCGCAGTAGGTGCTTGATTTGCATTACCGGCAGTAAGTCAGACCTGTTCCCGGTGCATGTTGGTCTCCGCCAGTCCCTGGAGGGACTATGTCTCTGAGCTAACCTGGTGTCGCCTCGGGGTCCCCCCTTAGCAGCTGGAGGAGGTGTGTGTGGATCGGGAAGTCTGGGCATCTCTGCTGAGACTGCTGCCGCTGCAACCCGGAGGAAAGTGGAAGAAAATGGATGGATGGAAATTTGATATAAAAAATGTACAAGAGAGATGTTGGAATATTATTGTATTAGCTTCTTGTTCTGAGGCATCATTTAATGTCTACTGGGAGCAGATGTGACCTCACTGTTGGGCAAAGACTATTCTTATAATAAAAAGAAGCAGTGGTTAGCAAACTTACCTTCTAAAGTAGCATCTTATGCTATCTAGCAGCACCAAAACACCACTCCTCTGTGGATCCTATAGTGCAGGGGGGACTAAGTTAAGTGTTGCAGAGTGAACCACAAGCCATATTTAAAGAAGAGAGACAGGCTTCTTGCACAGTTACTTTCCTGCAGGTTGAGATGCATCCATCCTCTAATGAACATGAATACAATGGCTGACTCCCCTCATTGGCATTCAGTCCTCCAGCTCTTCACAGGCTGGTAACAAACCACTCATTTGATCCAGGTGTGTTGGCTAAGGGATGCAGCAAAAAGCTGCAGGATAGGAGGTCTCAAAGACCTACATCGACCCCCTGCTTCAGAGAACTAAGATCTGTACCTTTCCAAACGGTTTCCAATGTTTCCAAATTGAGCATGCTCCAGTCACGTGTTCTGCAAAGTCCTCCAGAGTAAGAAGCACAAAATAAAAACTAATTTTTACTTTGCTATAATTGTCACAATATCTGTCAACATAATAAGAGAACCAAGATTTTTTATAAATGGTTACATTTTATTATGATGATTATTATTGTTTTTTGGATTGCTAGTTTTTTTTTTCCAGTTAAAACTGGAAATCCTGTATGATCCTATCTTTATAAATAAAGTCCAAAGAAGCAGGTCTCATAAATCAAGACTTTTAAAGCTTTAGGTCCTCAACTCCGTATCAGTGAAGTTCACATCATAACTAAGGTTGAAAAGAGCAGGTGTAGATCTTTTAGCTCTGCATTTGATCTTTCTCTCCATAAAACTGTCTTTTATGACTAAAAAAACTGCCTAGAAAAATCCTTCACATCTGAGAAGTAACCTTCTGTTTGCCAGACTGTATTAGAATGTGTTTTAAGTACATAAATTGATTGATGGAATTTTTAAGAATATCCTAAAATCATACAGAAAGGATTTTTATTGAACAGTCAAGTAAAAAGATGGATTAAACTACAGTTTAGTCGTCATGATGACAGCTGAGGCTCTACCTCTCCTGACCCAGACGTCACTGGTTTGCTCATTGGCATACAGAGGTTATTATCCACAAAGGTTCACTCAGAACACACCTGCTGGACTTTGTTCAGAATGCCTGTTATCCTCCGGCAAATCTCTCCCTCCTCTCCCTGCAGTTTGAATGAGAGCATAGAAACAAGAGCTTCTTTTTACACAACATCTTATACCTCTGTCCTTCCCCTGGCTTCATTTTGAAGTGATTATACCTGCAATAATCTTCACTCCACCCTAACCTGATTCCCCTTAATTTGGTGTGTTTGGATTATTTAGTTCTGATTGCTCAGTCTCAAGATGGGGCTGATTAAGCTACCATTCTTGGTAAAGTCATGCCCAATCTGTTGAAAAGTTTTTAAATTCATAGGAAGGTCATATTTAAATGTCAAATCCTTCTGGCTTAAACATTTATATAAATGTATTCTTTATCAGACCATATTGTCCCATAAGTAAAAAAAACAAAAAAAAAAAACGGCCTAAATTTGGCCAAACGTATATTAACAGACATCTGTCAATCAATTTTTTTCGGTCATAGCATCTTGATTCGTATGTCGCAGCTAATATACGCAACGGTTGAAATAAGAATCATCAGGCGTAGAGCTAACAGAACTGGCAGCATTGCAAGGCAAGGGCTCAAACATGTACGGCTGTAAGCCTTCTACACCTGACGAAGCTTCTGCCGCCATGGCGTCCTCTTCCACGACAACTTTGTCCCCACTTTCCTCCTCTAAATATAAAATGTACGACGGAGGAGACTCATCCAAGACCTCCGACACAAAACTCTCCTCCTCTTGCATGTTTAGCAACAACAGTGTCGTTGCTAAATCACCAATTTAGTGCTACTTTGTCCCAATGGAATTTCCCATTGGGAACCAACTAGCACTAAGTTGCTAACTGGTTAGCAAGATGCTTCCGAGAATCCGCCCACAACCAAAAGGCCAGCAAACCTTCTGCCACAACAATCCCGCCCCCTTGATAAACGACCAATCACATTCACTTTATTCACTCTTGTAAAGTGACCAATCTGGAAAATTCGGAAACGCAACCGTCGGAAAAGCAGCGTCCCTACGACTTTAAAGGCCTTTAAAATTGAGAAAATACGCTTTCTGACTGACTGCTTGACCCACAATGTGTCCAAAGGCTAATAGCTGGGTTTATTGTATGGATCATTGTAAATAGCGTTATCAGAAGTATGTGCAAATTATATGATAAAAAAAAAGTATTTGAGTATTATAGTGTCCAAGGGGGAAAAGGCAGCAAACATTTGCCTCAGCAGGGGCAGACAGTGCATGTTTGCTGCAGCAGTTTATTTTCAGCGAGCACATAGCTGGACATCTCTGCTCTTTTTCAGCCAGGTGGTGAAGCTAAAGGCCACAAACAACAAAGCGACCTCCGCTGCGGTGACCCTGGTTCCCTGCCACATAGCTGGAGGGACAAGCAACCTACTTTACATTGTTTCCATATATTCTAGCTGACAAAAACAATGGAGAGAAGGCATTTGGGAGTCAAATTTAGATTTTACCAAGTTTATTCTTAAAACTTTTTTGTTGTTCAGCAAAACATGTCCCTAATTCTCAGATGAGCTGATGTTGATCTGTATCAGCCCTTACTGACCAAAACCAGCTGAAGATCCTTCCTTACATGAAGGAAGAGTTCTCACAGGTTGTGAAATGATTGATGACAGACTCGGCATCCTGCTCCGTACAGTCAGGAAGAGGAAAAGCGCCAGGATGTCTTGCGAACCTTCACAGGAAGACTGTCTTCACCCCTTTCGCTCCAAAGGAGTGTTTCTTTTATTTATTTATTAACCTTCTGAGTTGCTTCCTATTTTCGTCATAACCATCTGAACATCTGTTTGAAAACCTTCCAGACTGAGTGTCTTTGGGCTGGGCTCTTTAAAAAAAGGAAGAAAAACAAGGGAATCCATTTTTCCTGGCACACAAAGGGATTTTAATTCTCCAAAAGTCCGACCCAACCTGTATATTTAGCTGCCACTTGCCTTGGCGTCTGCAGAGGTGAACTGATGTCACATTTTTTTTTAGAATGGAAAGTGGAGACTGCGTGCCGACTAAAGTAGTTACACACAGCGGAGCCTCAGTGACGTACTCCTCCAGGCCTAAATATGGGGGGGGGAGGGGGGGAGGGGGGGGGGGGGTTTCAGGAAGGCAAAAAACAAACAGCATTAGTCATCAGGGATGCCCAAACAGAGGATGAGGAGAGCTGGTTTGAATCAATATTTATATTAAAATTACAGAGAAACTGGATGCTGCTCAGTGGATTGAATCTTCAGGGAACATATAATGAATGAGTTTGATCTTGAATCAAACGGTTATTTTAAGATGACAATTATTCTCTTTTCAGTCAGATAATAGTCTGTCCCAGTTGACCTAAAAGCAAGAATCATCCAATCCATAAATGTTTTCCTTTTCTGAAATACAAAGGAATGTTTATGCAGAGCTGGAGGTAAGCTGGGCTCCTAGATTGAATTAGGAAAATGTAGATCAGTTAAAGCTGCACTGCAAATAGACCTCTGAGATCTTAGTTAAACACACTGCAGTTTCACCTAAACGGTTCTTCAGAATCAGAATCAAGTTTATTGCCAGCTAGGTTTGCACTTAAAAGTAATTTTACTTGGTGTTAAATGTCCACAAAATATACATACATATTTCTATAGTTATATACAACATAAAACATACAATATATAGTATATATTTATTTGTATAGATTTGTATATAGGCTATCTTACAAATTCTGTGCAGAAATGATCTAATGTTCTCCAGTTTGATGCAAAAAAAATCAGGTAATTAAGGTTATGGGACACATTTAAGTACAAATAAAATCAAACCTAAAATTTTATCACAATATATCGTTTACTTCTTTTTAAAGGCACATTTTACCCTCCTTTCTTTATTGAAAACCTCAAAATATTTCAATATACTATTTTTTCCCCCCATTCTAAATAAATACCAGCTGTGTACAGCTCAGTTTATTAGTTTTACTGTAAATTGAGTAGCCTGGTAAACCAGACTAAATAAGAGATTAAATGTGTAATTTAGTCTGGCCACTGATGAATAAGACATCTGAAGATTGTTGATGAGAACAACCATGTCTGTGCCTATTGGCTAATGCTCTGACCAATGAGCGCAACTGACTGTAACGTAGTAAGCTCGACAGAAAGCTGGTGGGGGAGTGTAAACAAACAGTCTGTCGGTAAAACTTAGAATACGTCCTTTTTAAAAATGAATGAACGCAGAGCCTCTTCCTGCTCACGTTTCAACGAAAAAACCCCAAGTCTAATCCTTCCAAAACTGATTCCAAAGCTGAGTCAAATGACAACTGTTCAATAGTTGTTGCCATCTTCCTTGTTGTGCTTTCTCCAGCGCCACGCAGTTTTGTCGTCACGCTTTCAAAACCCCGCCCGCTTTGCATCCAAAATTCAAAACACATCTCTGCGTTGGGATTGGCCAACCAGTTCACACCAATAATATTTTGTAATGCATATCCTACAGCATTGGCCACATGTGGGTTTTATTTGTTTAACTTCCTTTATTTTTCTAAGCGAGCAAATAATATGTTTTTCTCTAAATTTCTTTAACTTTTGTCGTTCTCGCTGTTTTCACACAACTCTTTGATGATCATTACAACCTCCCCTCTAAAGGGTGTTATTCTCACTGTAACCTGTATGAAGAGGGGTTGGATATGATCGATAAGAAAAGTAAGATATTTAGAATCAGACCTGCCTGTTGCTGATGGGAGCTGGTTGATCCTAGAATCGGATGTTCCAGAACTCCAGCCCGTTTCTTGGTGCGTCGTTCTATTTTCTGCTTTAGGTTGTGAGGCTCTGGATTTCTCTCCATCTGAAGTAAATAAGAGAGAAGGTGCTTTCTGATGGTTGGTTGAAAGCAGAGCCTCACAGATGTGATCAGGACTGCGATGTGTTGCACTGAGGAGAAGTGTCTTGATAAAATGTTTGCTCATTTGGATATTGTTTTGGTTTTTAACATTAGAATCCCTTCATACACAAAGGATTTTTACACTGATGCAGTCTTCAGTCAATAACATTCCTGTTTCACTAAATATTACTCCCTTACGTTTATTTTTCCAGTCTTTTTATTATATAGTTGTGTTTACATTTTTATTTTTTTTGCTCTACTCGGTTTAAAGTCAGATAAAATATGTTTAAGGCAGATCCTTCCTCAGGAGGTGCATGTGGAGAGAAGTGTTTATGCTGCAGAAGAGTCTGATTTCCTTCAGCTCCATCATGTTTCTTATTGAACAATAGCGGGCTGGAGAAAGCTAATGTAAGCCAGAATCCAGTTTCCCCATGCTGTCTGCCCTCTGCACCGCCGCCTCTGCTGTTGCTGCTTTCTTTCTGCTCCGCAGTTTGCGTGTAATGAGGGCTTCTCTCTGGGTTATGCGTTTCATACCGCAGCTTTGATCAGCGGGGCTGCACTTTTCTGTCTCAGCTCACAGCTTGTATTCGTTTTCTGAAGCTCGACACGATTCCTCCATGATCCTCCAGTGGTCGCCTCGTTCCCGCTTTTTTTTTTTTTATCTGCCAGATAAGCTTCGGCTGTAACTTCAGGGTCACTGTGCACATTTGAACAGGCTGAATCACACACTCTGCAGAGAGAGTCATGTTTTAGGTTCCCATGCTAACATTCCTTTGGGTTTTTTTCACGTAAAGCCAAACATATCTGGAGTTTCTACGAATTCCTCTGGCATTCTCACCAGAAGGATACAGCCCCATGCCAATGAGGGACCAAAGTCTTTGTATAACCCTTCTCATGTGATTTAAACATTGGGATATTTTTGCACATTTATATTAACGTGAATATTTTTTTTTTTATATATATGAACTACTGGATTTATAGGTTAAATCAACAACTAGAAGACTTTGCCTTAACTTAAAAAAAAAAAAAAATACTACCTCAATTATTATTTTTTTATGCTGCATTAGTATTTACTATCTAGTATTTAATCCACTGAATCCAAAGCAGAACTCTAAATACTCTTCCTGAGCTGTTCCTTGATCAGCAGCGCTTTCGTAAACAGCGTTTGCTGTTTAGTTTTGGTCTCAGACAGAACCGACTCACTTTGCTGTGTAATCCACTGTGTAATCCTGCTTCGCGGTGGACTGCTCAGACGTGACATGGATCAGATGGAGAGCTGATTAATTTGTCTGATTATAGATCTCTCAAATCCCTTTACGCAGGTTCCACATGCAGCTAATACTTGTTTACACTGCCGGGAACAATAGCAATAATAGTATTTGTTTTGGCATGAAGGGGTCAAAATCAGGGCAGTGTTTTTGATGAGGGTGTTTGAGTAGAAAATTACAAACCGCAGATATTTTTGTTAGATAGCAGTATATGTACTATGAAAACTCTTTCCTTTTTTATTTTACTGAAGATTTAAAGGGAGTTTTATTAACAGGTTTCTTGATTAAAATCCTTTTAAAGAACAAACATAACTAACAATATAGTGCATCCCTTCTGGGTTTTTAATAACAATCCAAGTGCTTGGCACAGATTAAATGTAATCAAATTAGGAGTGAGGGTATGACGGATGAATTTCTGCACTGCTACAGCTCCCTCTGTCTGCGTCTCTCTGCTGAGCTGCAGGTTTTCTCTAAACAGAGCACAGCTTTCTGTGTGTGAAAGGTGGAAACATAACACAAAACAAAGCAGCAAGTTTTTAAGCTTATTTTCCAAGCCTTAACTACCCCTGGAGCAGCCCTGACAACTGTAGGGAACTGAGTTTTAAGCAGGCTTGTTTTGTTTTTTTTTATTTTAAGAAAGACAAAATAAAGTGTGACATAGATCAACGCTGATCTAACAGAGAACATAGAACAACATGTTATATCTATAGTGGAACAGAAAACTTCCCTTTTAGTCATGATGGACAATATATAGGGGAATAGTAAATGCACGTAAGGCTAGCTAATGCCTTCAAAGAGAACTCAGACTGCCGTAAAGCTTTTGGGTCACACACCCAATTTAGTGAACCCTCATACTCACCAAGAGCAAAATATTGTCCTAAAAATAATTTACTATAGCTCAAATAAATCAAACGCTCAAAACTTACTAGAAATGCAAGACATTGATTAATGGAATAATTTTAAGTTGATTGATATTCAGGCTGGACTAATAATTGGCAATCTTCTTAAAAGAATTGAGTCTTCTCTTGTATCCAGAGGGTCTTTCCATGACATTTAGGGCTAAATATTGTTTTACAATATACTGAAATAAGTACATTGTTATATTTTAACAATTGATAGTCACAGCTGTATTAAATACTGACTGAATAAACAAGTTTTCATACACATCGTTAAACGTATTTATAAGATATAACAAAACAAGAAGGCATAAGATTAATGAATGAAAGCGAGAAGTAAAATATGCAAAACACTTATATTTTTTTAATGTACAGATGTTTCAAATGATCACTAAAATTAATACAATGTTGTTCTAAAATGCTGTCAGACTATTTGCCCCTTCATTTCAGTGCAGTGGATGGTAACTGTGATATAGCTCTGTTTTTAGTTTAATCCAACACTCTGGTGGGAGATACTTTGTCCTTTTTCTAGGGCTTTTGAACAGGTTGTTCTGGTTGATCTGTGGAATGTTCAAACTTGACTCCATGAAGTGCATTAAATAACAAAAGCCTTCTCCATATACAGTGCTAATTGTTAGCATGTCTTTTTCCAACATGTTACAAGTGTTTCCATCATCATTTCCTCGCTTTCCAAACACAAGAGAGAAGTTACGATGCTCTGTCGCGCAGCTCGACTAAAAGGGTGCTATTTAGGTGATAACTTCAGGAGTTTATTGAGTATTTATATTTACAAACAGAATAAAGTGTATTCTGCATCCTTTTCACAATTAAAAAATCTAAATGATCCTGGACTGAACTCTAAAACGATTCACGTTTCTTCTCCAGCATAGCTCCGCTTTGGCAGCAGCTCTTTAAAGTACCATTGAGGCTCCAATTACGTAGGTACAGTGATGCTCCCTTTTGGATTGCGGTAAGACTACAGCGCTAAAACATTTGATTGATTGGATGGAACACATTTTAATCTGATAAACCATTAATTGACAATCATAAGTCAACTATATGTTTACATCTTGAAAACTTAAATTGCTGCTTTGATTAATCTAGAAAAAGTAGCAAACTTCAAAAATGTAGCTTCAGCCTTTCCAACAATACAAATTACTGCTCAAAAGCTTTTTGATTGAGAAGTTTTTAGAGGAAAATTTTTGACGTACATTGCTACTTTTATTAATAATAGAACAAATAATCCATCTGTAAGAATATGGCTCATAAGGAGGCTTTTTAAGCATATTTTTTCATTTAAAGTAAAGGAAAGAATATTTCACTAAATTCTAGCTCATAATTGGAGAAATGGAATGTATGGATGGAGAATTACAGGTTAATCCCATATTTTCACCAACAATATGATGTTTTGAAGAAGGTAAACAGGCTTTACCGAATGGCTAATGGTTATTTTTCCGTAATCTGCTGACACACTGCTACACAAGAAAGTCTACGACCGATTGAAGCTGTAAAATCTCCCTTATCAGCTGATGTCCACACAGTGTAAACAAAAGCATGTGTAGAGAAACAAAAGGATGTTTGAGGGATGATAGCTTGGGGAAATGACAGAATGAAAGAGAGAATATAACAAAGATTTGCAACAACTTTTTCCTTTGCAACAGTCCATGATATTTTAACGATAAATGTCTACAAGCACAGTTTGCCTGTTGGACCTAATTCATTCTCTGCTTAATGGGGAACAGCGTTGGTCATAGACAGGTTTTTACTAGAACCCTGTGAGCTGGTTCATTTCTTTTACCAGCAGCAGCAGCAGCAACAGCTGTCTGTGCTGATAGATTCTGCTCTGAGAAGGGCAAGGTGCACCAGCAGCTGTTGAGTTTGGCCAGCAGGAAGAGATGGAGTGCTAGATGTTCACTTTCCTCATTTATAAATCAGTGATCGGTGTTGCTCCACTTCCTGTACGCAGTGGAGCGAATCTGTGTACCGTATCTGTCTCCTTGAAATCTTATCTTTGTAATTGGTCCCGGAGGGTTGGTATGACCTATGGCTGGTCACGTTTCCCACTCCACAACACTCTGTTACCCACTAGGGAAAATGTCCATTCACTTCCAGGACCTCAACCTAATCTGATTCATGTTGGAATTTTTGACAGCTTCTTGCCATTTCCTGCTATGGGGAAGAAAGGCTATAATTATACCAATGGCGACGTCACTTATCTTCCAAACGGTTGTGAGTCAAGTCATGTGGAAATCTCTCAGTTCTGGATCCTTCACTTACTGGAAAGATTCAACATTAGCAGCCGAGAAAAAACATTGATTTCATCCTGGTGACAGTGTGGTATGCGCTTCTTGTACCATTCCAGCTGTAGTTTTTCTCTCAGTGATGCAATGTTAGCAAAGTGTATGAGACAGTATTATCTCCTCAGTGCCTCGGGCCTTCTCCTGGTTGACTGATCCTTGCCTTGGTTGACCTCAGTGAATGCAGACATTTTCCTGTAAGGCTTTACATCATCTTGCCATGCTTAATAGAGATGTCTTTGTGTATCAGGCTGCCTTGATGCAGGACAGACCTATTGTCAGAAATAGGGTTACATAATTCAGCTTTAGCCCTCTGCAGAACTGATGCTTATACAACCTTCTTAAACTGGAATTTGTTTGTTTGTGATTGAGTAATTTGATTAACAGAACTGCAATGGAAAAGACCAGCCAGCATAACCCCGAAAGAACCATGCTGTTAAGAGAACAGAAAATAGACTGAGAGGTACAATAGTACGCTATCAGCTCAAATCAGAATCGCAAAGTCATGTTTCTACAAGTGTGTGGGCTAAAAAAAGAGGAGAAAGGAAAAAACATCCTGCAGGAGGTGGGGAGTTTACACAGTTGCATCACAGGTACTGCTAATCAGATGATGAGGTGCAAAGGAATGGTTGTAGTACTCAACAGGACTGTGGCTCAGAAACTAGATGACATGACGGGAAAAAAAGGCTGATAGGGGAACTTGTGAATGGATTGTTCTATTTAAATCGCTATTCTGTTTTTAGTTTGATAATCTGCTTTATTTTTGTAGTTAATCAGGTGAGAGATTCTTACTATGATAAAGTGGTTACACAAAGAAAAGATCTATAATATCCCCACAGTGAAACCACAGATTGTTTGTTTTTTTGTAATAGAAAAAGCACAATTATGCCTACTGCTACTAAAATAGTACAACATATAGATCATATAGTAGAAAAAAATAACATTTAACTATTTAATTTTCTAATATTACCAAGGATATAGATTAGATGTCAGCTAAATTTAACAGTTTTAAGTGCTTATTATGAAAGCATTTTGCTCTGTTTAGAAAAAGGGCTCAATTAGAGCTGCTTGTCCACTGCTATATCACACACACCAGCACCCCTCTGATTTGAAAATGGTAGATGGAGTGAATCATTAAAGCTATTTTCCAGTCATATGTGTGAACATTTATCCAACCGTTCCTACAGAGTTCACACACTAGGAGATATTTAGCAGGGTTGCAAACTTGAGTTGGTAGTTACTCTATCAGAGTGGTAGAAACAGGCTGGGTTCTTTTTTAAAACTCTTCAAAAAACATGATGCAGACTGAGTAAAGCATAGAAATCTGTCTCCATCATTAACTCAAGGACTGCACAAAACACATCAAACTAGAGCTGCAACTAACGATTATTTTAAAAATCGATGAATCGGCCGATTATTTTTTTCGATTAATCGATGAATCGGACAAAAAATATTTTTTATATTAACCTCTTTATTCCAAAATAAACATTTTAGACAGAACAAACAAGCACACAAGTACAGGTTGCTCATTAACTGTACTGGTGCAATATGAAAAATAAATGTTTGTGTTAAAACTATGCAAACTTACATGAAAAATGTAGCTGTACATCCACAAAATATAGGGTAGTTTGTTTCATAAAGCGCAAAAAAAGACATTTTTGTTTTTTAAAGTCCCTAAGGGGTTCAAACAATAGGTCCCCCCATTTCAACAAATGAGTTTTTTTTTAGACTAGAAGAGTTCTGCCTTTTAAGACAGGAAAGTATAGCAGTTAAAGTTGCTACTTGAGAAAATACTTAACCATAGACATAAAAATAGCCCTGTGATTCAAATTATAAATTGTATTTGGAATAAAAATGAGAGAACTAGGGGTGCTAAAAAAAACACATCCTCCAAAGACAGATATTTACATGGAAATGCGGCATATAATTAATTGACATATTACTGATCTTGCTGGATTTTATTCTGCTTTACTTCCATAAATTGCAGGATCTTTACTTTATCTTTGCCAGAAGATTTAAACTTTAAAAGCCTTGCCCTCATAATTTGCAAGTTAATTTATTTATAAAGTAAATATAAACGCTGCTTAAGCTAATTCAAATGAAATTAAAAGTAAAATAAGTAGCCAACCTTATCACTGTCTGAAACCTACTAACAAGGTAAGCAAAGCATCAGATGAGCTACCTGAGAAACTAACGTTACGTTTCCCCACTTTAAAATGAAACAAACATGGTGGTTCCGCGCCATGTTAATTTGTTTTGACAAAAGTTGCATGTTATGACTTTTTTCACTTTACAAAGCGCAGGCTATTTTAATTATTGTGATCAATTTGCCCCTTCAATCCCGGCGCATGCGAGCTTCATTTGCAGTCTGGACGCTGAGGGTAAACTTACTGCGGCTCTGACTGCAGCGCTGAGAGGGACTCCTGCGGGAGGAGGGAGAACGGGGTTGGGGTGGGGGAGGTGCCCCACGGCAGGGTAGGAACGATGCATGCTTTCACGTAAGAGTCCCCAAAAGCCGCCAGTGACACCGTAAAAAGTTGCCAGATTTGTCGTTAGTCGCTTTTTTGAAAAATAGTCACTGGAGGGGTCTGAAAAGTCGCTGAGTTGGCAACACTGCGCCCTGCGGCGCTGGCTCGCTCTGCCGTATTTTTTTTTCTTCCCCCGTTTCAGTCAAGTGGATGTGATGACGGCGGCCGCGGATGACGCATTAATCGCGCGACACAACTAATCGATGATAAAATTCGTTGCCAACGCTTTTAAAAATCGATTTTTATCGATTCGTTGTTGCAGCCCTACATCAAACACTCTTTTTTTTAACCATAAAAATGTAGATGGGAAAAAGACCAAAACTATCCATTAATATGATGTAATTAAAATTGGATAAAATATATTAAAACTTATTGACATGCATTTTTCTTCTTTCTCTTGGTGGAAACAACAAAAACCATTCATATTTTTTACCTGACAGAAATTCAGACCTGTTCAAACTGTTATGACCAACGAGTTTGAATATGAAATACAGTTAAAGCCTGATTTCCTATTCTTGGTGTGCATGCAGATATTTTTCTACTAAATGCTTTGACCCTGTTGCTCCTGAAAGCATTCATCCTAATAAAAAGCATCAATTAAAGCCTTAATCGATAGTATTTCTAGCTGTAGAACACAACTCAAGCAAGTTTTTTCTTGTCTTAAAGAGCATTATGAACAACAAATGCAGGGAAGGTTTCCAGCTAATTTATCTTTAAATCAGAGAATGCAGTTCGTATTATTAAGGAGCAATTATCAATACTTGTGATTTTACACTGCAGCAAAAAAATTAAAGCAGTTCCATTGATACCAGCGCAACAAATTTGTACACAAACCAAGCTATATATTTTCAATGCTAAGTCAGTTCAAAAGAGATCTCCCAGTGAAAATAAGGAAAGGGAAAAGCAAGGGCTGAAGTAGACAAAACCCACAAGGGCTCACCAGGGTTCGTTAGTGAAACATCCTCAGGATATAGCCTGAAGTCCCCATCCGTCTGGAGCGGAGGCCTATTTTAGTCTAGGTGAAGTGAAAGGCTTTGGGTGGGATCATGAGGCCGTTGTAAACAGGAAACTTCCATTCAAGCCCTAATCAGCTTGGTGTAACTCAGTGCTACAGTGCATACTGCAGGGTAAACAAGAAGGCTACGCTCTGTTTTCGGAGTTGCGAAACACTGAAAATGAGCAAGGTTTCAAGAGCTTAGCCCTTTATTGTAGTTTACATTTAGCTATTACACATGCACACCACAAAGGAAAGATTGCTAGTCTCATACAATGCCTTTTAAAAGTGTCCATAATCTTTTTGATTTCACTTCAGACATTGCAACAAATGTCAAAGTATTTTATTGGGACTTTCCCAACTACTTTCCCATGGTAGGACATAACTATGAAGCAGGAAGTAAACGGATTTTCTTTTACAAATTCAAAGCTGAAAAGTTAGCTACATATTCATATTGCTTGAATCTAGGGGTGGGTATTGGCAAAGAAGTCACGATTCAATTCGAATCACGATTCACATGCCACAATGCGATTCTATCACGATGCATCACGATACTTGAAATATTGCGATGCATTGCGATATTTTCACTGAAAACTGTAGGAAAAAGATACAGCCCTTACCAGTGGCTGACTGGCTGTGTGTGATCTGGATAGTGTCTTCAACTGATACATAACTGAAAGCAACTGAATTCATACATAGCTGTATTTATTGAAACGACTTTTGGAGGTGTTGCCATGAAAACAAATACTGGACAGAAATATTACTGTTACTGGTGTGGACACACTGACAAAAAGATCTTAGGATTCATCAAATTTGAAAATAACAAAATAAGGATAATCAGTGCCGTTTACATGGCCTCAGTGGTCCTTTAAACCAATGAAATGAAAACATTCAAATGGATGACATTTCCCCTTTTGCAAATTACGTGCGTCATATCAATTTTGTTTTTACCTTCTTTGTTTTTAAAGCCAAAATTAATCCAAGCATCTGACTTGAAATGTGATTTCAAGATTTCATAGTGTCCTCCATGTTTTATTTCATATGACTCGTCTCAGTATCCGACGGCCGGACATGCTTGTGACACAAAGCAGTAGGCGTCAACACATCCGCAGCGACATCTGCTAGACTGGAAATTGTATTCCACTTGATTTGGCTGATGTGCGCCAACCATTAATGTATTTTATTTGTTCATTTTTTTTTTTATAATCGATTCTTGCCTTCAGGAATCGATGCAGTAGATCACAAAAATTAGAATCGCGATGCATCGTCATGACGATTATTTTGCACACTCTTACTTGAATCTGATACACCCTCTACAAAATCATGAACAACCAATTACCCATCACAAGTAATCTAAATGCCAAATACAGACTAATTGTTTGTAACCTAATTTTAGACTCAGAGAAACATTGGTGAACAAACTGCCTCATGAAGACCAAGTGACAGAGTAGCCATGCAAAGGGGAGGGTTATGTAAAGGTTTAAAAGCAGTCTTAGGCTATAAAGCAATAAAACAATCTCAGGGTCACTGTTCAATCTGTGATCCGATACTGGAACAAATATTACTCAACTTCAAATCCCCTAAGACATTTCAACCAAAACTGAGAGAGAGCAAAATAAAGCACCCAGATATCTGACATTGTAGATAGTCATAATCTATGGGAAACCATGAGAACCTGATTATAATTTGTTAAACATTTGGAAGAAGGTGATCTACTCGTTAAAGGACATATTGAACATAGACCTCCACACCTAATCCGATGTGTGACGGGAAACAAACCATCAACACATTATCCTTACAGTGAAACACGGTGGTGGCAGCATCTTGTGGTGGGGATGCTTTCTTTAGCTGCAGAAGAGTTGGATTGGAAGCTAATGAAAGGATGTATAGAGCTACGTCCAGGAAGAACCTTGAAAAAGCCTTTTTGATGCTGCAAAAATTTTTAGGTTGGGTCAGACCTTCACCTTTAAGAAGTACAGGGATCCTAAACGTAGAACCTGTGCTACAGGAGAACCATTGAGATGTAACACTTTGGCCTGGACACATTGGACAGGATTCAGTGTCTGATTGATGGGAAAATCGGATTGTATGAGGTGGGGTATAAGATCTCACAGAAAATGCGTAGTGCTGGTCAGACCACAAACGGTTCTCTGCAACTGTGCTTGTGCAGCACTGACTGATGTAAACCCCTGATCTATTTTGGTCGGACTTACACAGCTATTAGGCAGCAATGCCATGAGTAATCAGGAAGAGAGACATGGTTGCAAAGTGAAACGCATCCACTTTTGAGAAAATACAAAGTCAAATCTCCGAATCGCAAGGTAATCGCCGCAAAGTCAAATCTCCGAATCGCCAGGGTTGCCCATCTGGAAACACACAGTTGGTTTATAGCAAGCAGTGCAGACTGGGACAAACACAATCAATGAAACATTTCAATAAACTGTGTACTTTACTCATTGTTGGAGCTCAGGACAACAGAAAACAGATAAAAGTGAAATACAGATCCTTTAGTAAGTAAAACAGATGGAACATTAAGGATGCTTATGAGGGACAATGCGGGACACGTGCAGCTTATCATGCTCTGCTCTTTATGAAAGGAAAAACTGACTTTGGCAAACTTTCCAAAAAGCTTTCTGAGAAATCAACATCCAATGGCGTCTTCAGGATATAAACTGTTCCACTGTCTGTCATATCTTTATTTCTTTACATGTTCCCCTTTTATTTTGTACACATAAAAATCCTCGATCAGTTCTATTTAAAGAGCATCGGTGTTCATGATGTGGAGTGCAGTGTTTTATTTTGATAGACAACCAATGCAGCTCTGCTTTCGTCACATTAAGAAAAAGCACCTGTTATTTAATTTACTGTTATTTAATTTTTTGGAGTTTTCATAATTTGACCCTGTCAAATGGTGAATGTTGTTTTAGTGGGATACACTGATACAGAAATAAAAAATGTGATACAGCCCCACACAGATTGGGAAGTGGGACAGCCGTGACCCAGGCTTCATGGCGGTGATGAAAACAATGAACACACATCAGATTTTTATTTATTAAAAAAAAAAAAAAAACCTACCACAAATACTCTTCTGCTTGACAATCATGCTCTACTTGACTAGTTAATTACGATTTATGGTTGGGATGGTGGAAGGCTCTGTGTTTTAAAGAGCTTCTGTTAGCACCACAATGTCTATGACCCTATGGTGACCTTAGCTGGTACTTCTTCAGATACACATTAACTCAGCTGAAAAGATTTCTCTTCAGGCAACAAAGAAACTCATTGATGCAGTGCAAGGTGAAAAAGCCAACCTTGTGAATGAAAGTAAATCATCCTGGTGTCATAGCTGAGAGAGGCCGACTTCTCTCTACCGTAATAATGAATATTGAGAGCATAGACTGTTTTATTAACTTCCTAACAAAGACACAGAACTACTGGCTTTCTCCCGGTGCAGAGGGAACATCCTCTTTTCTGTTCTGTTCATCTTGCAACCACTTTCGCCTTCAGAAAACTTTAAAACACAGACGAGGTTGCATCTATAATCTATAAGTCAAGTTATTACTCCAAAATACAGTATTCTAATTATTAACATTTGATTTCAAAGTCAATTTTTTGCTTCTATTAAAGTATTTTCTAAACACAATCATGTTTCTTATTCAATCCTATCTCAGAACCACATAGTTTTAACAGTCAACAGCTTCATTTGTGTAAAATGTGTCATTGTTTTCTCTTTAAGTCTTTCACCAGTGTGTTTACAAAGTTGGGTGTGCGTTTTTTCCCCCTCCATGATCTAAAATAGTCATATTTCTGTGTGAACAAAACCAGAGCCACTCACAAACAAGCTCCAGAGTCCCTCCAGGGAGCGGGGAGTGTTTGTGGCCTTCTGGGTTTGAAATAAAAACTCTCCAAGCAGGACAGAAAGCTTTCTCCAGCTGTTCCTTAGCAACCAGCTGCTGGAGTGGTATTGTAATTCTGCAATTATTTCATACAGCAGGACAAAGCAGCAGAGATGTTAAAAGATTGATTATTGGATTCAATAAATATGTCAGATTCCCCAGTGGGAGTCTGGGGATTAATGCCTCTGCACTTTAGGAAACAAAACTAATTGATGCTTCAACCAGAAAGAATTGAACCGAAGCAGTGTGTAACTCTTTGGGATTTCATTAGCAACTCCAGGCTTTGGTTTCTTTTTGTGTCAAGTTAATTGGACAGCAGCGGAGGGAGGGAGGTGAAGCGTTTTGGGATCATTTTGGCCACCGAGCGAGGGGGCAGATTAAAGCACATCTCCACCCCACCCTTTCTTCTGGTTTTTCCTTTGAGCCTTCATGAATTGATCTTTCTATATGACGTTGCGTAACTTAGCGATTATGGCGGCACATCTTTTGAGGGCTTTGTCTGAACAAGATGGGGCGAGTTTCATTTGGCCGGATATTTGGCTCTTTTCCCGGGAATAGGAGCCGCTAGGTTGAGGTTCAGGGACGGAGCAAAGAGGATCCCTTTGTGTCCAGCATTGCTGCAGACCCAGACTTCAATCCTCACTTAGCTGTTGTTGTTGTGGTTAGAGATACTAAAATAACACAAGATTATAATTGATATAATTCACCCTAATTACAAAGAGACAATTAGTTGCAATGATGTTTTATTGATTATTATAAGCGCCTTGATAACTAAAGCAGTTCCTTTTTGCCTCAGGTCCTGATATTCAACAATAAAACTAAACATTTCTGAGGTCCTGAAAAAATATTTATCAAAAGTCTATTTGATGGTGAATGCAATGCTTTGTCTGCATGTTTGTTTTGAAACTGGTCTCACAGAGCCATCCAACAACCGGCCCTGAACATGACTTACAAAACGCCATATGCAAAGACAAACATGGCCACTGCAGCCTGCAGCTCTCACACACTGCGATCTAAAGCTCTTATGATTGCTGAAAAATATTAAGTTTATATAATAATAATTATCTCAGCCTTACAGCCTCTTAATAATATGATGAAGGGACTGTTTACAGTCAGCTGTTGCTGCCAGTACTGTTCTGTGCACCCATTTTCTACATGGTGGACACCGATTGGCTTGTTGTGGTGCTTACAGTTGGTTCTGCACAGTGGCTGACTGAAAGAAGCTGTGCTCAGTACACTGGCAGGTAGCTTCCAGGATGTCTTCAGAGTTACATGTCTGCATTAGTGACTCCAGTGAGCCTCTACAGGAACCAGCAGGACACCAGCTGAGATTTCTCATCTTGTTCCATGAGGCATCAAAATCGAGGTGTTTATGAGTGGTTTGAGCATTTCTCTTAAGAAATGGATGTCGCACGGCCTTGTAGGTTTTTTACACAAACTGGAAGTCATTTATCAGTCCTGTCTGAGTCAGCAGTGTTAAATGGATAGCTGTAGATCCCTGAGCCAGGGTGGCGTGTACTGCAGGGATAATGGTATCACCCTCCCAGATGGAGGCAGTAAAGTTTGTCCTTATTTTGTACAACTCATCTTGTTACCCTCAAGGACAGGAGTGCAACATTTTGTCCTCACAGCTTCTGCTATGGCTTTTGAATATGTAATCAATATTGAAGCTCTTGTACTGTTCTGTTTTTATTAAATCATAACGATCTGTCTGTTTATCAATAGAATATTCTTATTCTCTACATGTTCTGGATCTATATACTCTAAACACAAGCAGCTTGGACTTGTAGCTCAAGATTGTAGCCTGGCAGAGCCGGATCTAGACTCAAAGCTGCATATTGTTCTTGAACTTTACGACACGGTTTCTTGTAAAAGTACTTATCACTTTTTTTATAACAGTAAAAGCACAGTCTTCCATCAGTCTCTTTTGTTTTCAGTGGATTGAACTGAGCTGTGTGACTAACTTCACCTCTGACCTTTCTGCTGTGCTCCTTTCTCTTCAGGATGAACCGTAGGCCTACAGAGAGCAGCTGGATTGAAGCTGAATCTCATCTATTGATTGTTTTTATGCTTGTTTGATAGACAATATGGGCCTACAATAATTACTTATTTTTTTCAACTGGCAAAATTATTATTGTTATTGATAGATATTAAAAATTTTTAATGTAACCGAAGATGGGATATAAGAACATTTCAGTACATTCTTTGGTAGTTTTCTGATTAAAATATATTACATAAGAACATGTTTGTTTTCTTAGAGAACTGCAGCTGCTGCTGCTTTGGTTGTAAGTTTGCTTCTGTAGAAACTCTCTTTTTTAAGGGCTACAAACTGTTTTCTTTGCCCCTCCCACTCTGTAAAAACAGTATGGACCCCTACTGCTTTAAAACTTGGGTGGGAAAGCAGGGAAAATTGAAATCGACCAAAGAATTTCAATTGAATTATAAACAGGGGAACTCTTTAAATTGTAGTTGCTTTCTAAAGGGTAAATGTAACACAATCAAATAGTTTAAATACATACATGCAATAGTTCAAAACATTTATTAAAATATTTGAGAGACATGGATGCTTTATCTTCCACTTCACTGTAAAAATCAGTACTTCGTGCTGTATATTTAAGGAGTTCAGTAGGTAACCTTTTCAGTCTTTGATTTTCTGCACTTTAAAATCCCATTTATCCATTTCCATCACCACCTGATTATATATTGGTTGCAGCACAGGTCAAACCACATAGATTAGGAAGCTCTCTTAGCCTTTGGTCTGTTAGTTATGCTTCCTGCCAACACAGGTTTGTTAGCCTTCAAAAAAAAACCACCCAGCCATTATTTTTAAGTAATGTCTTCCAAACATTCACTCCTTTCCTGGCCTCCTCTGTTCTGCAGCATTCATCTCATTTGCATCCCACTGCAAACTGAGTTCATTATAGTTCTTGAGGGTTTTATCCTGGCAAGCAGCTCAATTGGGCACCGCTAAGCTCATTCACATGCCTCCCTGATTCCTTTGCTCCAACCAGTCGCCATGTCCACCGGCTGCTTGAGCAGCAGCTTCTAGCTTCTGTCTGTAGTGGCGCAGTTGTTCAGTGACCTCCACATCGCTGTTATAAGGGGCATAATTTCTATCAAGCTGGAGTGGACGCCGTCTTAAACAGAAGGAGAGCGCCTTGTTTTTGAACAGGTGGCAGAGGCATGTAAGCGTGCAGTCGCTGGAATCAGAAGGACAACGGGGACATCCACGTGCTCTGCCAGCCGTCTTAACCTGTTGACACCTGGTGATTAGTAAGAGCAATAATTAGCTTGGAGTTATTCCTGACTATTTGATTTAGCTTTAAACTGTCATGAAACATAAAGGGAAGTTTAAAAAGTATTCTATATTTAGAAAGCACACCTGATCGGTCTTATTTTCTGTCTTCTTACAAGCTTGCTTGGATTCCCACTGCTTTTGTCACCAAAGACTAAAAATGACACATTAGAGCCAAAATGCTTAATAAAATTAATTTCCTTTCAAATAAGTGAATCTTATCTTATGGAAAAAGTATGTTTGCTTCAATTTTTCATATGAATAAAATAATATTTGTAGGGCTTTTAACCAGCCTTTTTGCATATCTTCACTTTTTTTTATTTTAATTAATAAATTGATGAATAATGATTTTGTTTTTGTATGAATTGACAAGTGTGACATTTATCATCATGTCATTTTTTTTTTCATATAAGCGGAGGAAGAAAAAAGTACATGCTGGGGATTGTTTAGAACAGGGCTTTGCAAACTTTCATATCCAAAGAGCCATTTTGCCCTGAATAAAGCTAAGTAAGTCGTTTAGAGCTGGAAGATATTATGACATTTTAGTAAATCACAACCTTTTATTTATTTATATTTTTATTTATATTTTTTGTGTGCCATTTTGCCATTATAGATGTCTGAGAGCTAGATTATAGCCCAACAGATTTGTGTTTGCAAGCAAACCATTATGACTGTTGCCATAATGGTAGTTGTATATTAAACGTTATTGAAAATTACTTGGGGAGTAAAATCATATACAACAGACACAGACACAGAGACGGAAAGGGAGGTGAGAAAGAACAATAAGATACAAACTAAGATGAGAGATACAGTAAAGAGCGCATGAAATGCGAGAAAATAAAATAAAAAAGCAAAAATAGATAACATAGCAGACGTACAGTAACTAAAGGGAGGAAAGCCGTAGTGTAGCCCAGCTGGGTATAGATATTGGCCTCATTAAAAAACCTGTATCTGTCGATCTCTAGTTTTATCTAGGTGAGTCATTGTAGATTATTTTCAAGTAGTTCTGGAATGAGTCTGAAAGTAATTAATAAACTTCAGCTCAGGGATTCACACTTCGTTTATGTGGTCAACACGGCTGCAGATGGTGGCCGGCGTCACCATTTGACCTTGTTTTAGCATCCACCTGCTGTCTAACTCAGGCTAATGGATAAAAATACAGTGCAGATCCCACACTCTCTGTCAATATAGAGTCAAGGACAGCTGCCGGCCACCGTGTTAACACACGGGAATGTACAAACAAAGGCCAGAGAAGGGACACATGCACCCTCTGAACACAAACAGAGACTAAACTGCACACAGCGGGACCCGGCGGAGCATCACACTGCCTCCCTGAGGTGCATGATGGATGCTCTGCACATTTTGGGAAAAAAATGCCATCGCTGCGGTTTTGGCAGCTGTAAGGGGTGGAGGAGGTGGTCCTCCTCAGTCCCAATTGGCACACAGACATGGGGTGTTGTTTTAGCCGAGTAGACACTATAATGCAATATATTGCCATTAGTAGATACTGCATCATAGACAACATGACCCTCCAACCTTCAACACTTGTCTGACTCCCAGATGTCCATTTACCTTGTTAAATCGCTCCAGGCTGTTTGTCTCCTCTCACTGCTGCTTTGTCCACCTAATCTTTTACCAACATTTACCACAAATTGTCGCTCAGAATAAGAACAAGGCTTGTTCTTTGGATTGGAGACATAGATGAGGCTGACATTTGATTTTATACAAGACTGCATTAAGCTAAAGGTGAAGACTTAAAGCTACAGTGTGTAACTTTTAGCGACATCTAGCGGTCAGACTGCAGACTGCAGCAACATGAACATCTCCCCCCCACCGCTTCTCCCCCCCAACAGTACGGCGAGCGTTACGGGACAAAATGTCTTCCACGACGTCCGCATCACCTACCTTCTCAAGTGATGAGGTTTGTTTACATAGATAATTTTACAGATAGTATTTCATTAGTCTGTGTAGGGTATAGATTTCATGTAGACTTAAGATAATAAATATACCCGTTATTTTTTCTACATCGTTGTGACGTTTTGGCGATCTCGCAATCGCTAGTTTGTTGGTTCTGCGCTGCCGTAGCGCAAAGATGTCTGCCTCCATGGCTGCGAGACCCGCTCCTATGTAATTATAAATAACGAAATCTAAGGCAACGCAAATATTAAGGTTAAGAGGCTGAGCTCCTAGATGATGATAAATAACATAGTGATGTATAATATATTACATTTCTGACTGTATATCCCTGTAATTATTACACACTGTAGCTTTAAGAGACCTGCGCTTGTTTCCCCAAGATAATCCTGTTATTTCTTTAAGACTTTAATAAAGTTGCACAGAAGTGACATTGTGTTTCAATGTCAGCCAGCTGACTTGGAGTATGATAAAGATTTTAAGAACAAAAAACAGAAGAATAAAAATGTATTTAAATAAAGAACTAAGAATTAATTTAAAGTAGATAGGTTTATTTTGACATTAGGTAGCCCAATTATTACTAAGCAGAAAGAGTAAACAGTGACTAACTTCAACAGTGGCGCTTTAAAATGTTGTAGTTCAGCTTTATTGCCGTATTGGTCGACTGAGAAGAATACTGTATGGGTCAGAGATAATAACTCTCTTATAGGTCAGCAAACAGCAGGCGCTGAGACTGCAGACCTGGTCTGTATGAATATGGAGGTATTTTACCATATCAGGAATGCAAGCCTCGCTCTGGATGCATGAGATGCCAAGGATCCAGGAATGCTGGTGGATCTCTCATCAAGGAAGGGGGTCAGAATGGCAAGAGTAATTTGTCAGACCTTTATATGCTGTGGGTCATCCTTTTATAATTTGTTAATATTCACCAATTTCTATTTGTGTATTTTCAAATCTAAACAAAAAATTGTTTGTTTTTCTCTGTCGCTGTATTTTTAAAAAGTGAGCCCCCATTTTCGGTTCTTTGGTTGCGACCTAGAGTTGGCCCACAGTACAGTTTCCAGATTAAAGGGATGGCGTTAAAAGCCGACCCAGCAGTGACAAATGAGCAATTGTTATAAAACTGGGTCGTTATTGCTCCTTAGTGGAGGCAGATTAATTTGTACTTTTTGCAGCTCTATACTACACATTAACAACAAGAAATCCTCTCTCCTAAAATGAGATTGGATTTGCCATTCCTGCTTTGACTCCTGGGGATGGAGTTTATACACTTTATAGAAAAACTTAGTTTTTAATGAGGCAGCTTGAAGGAAAATGCTGTTTAGTTTTGGCTTGCTGTGCATTTTAAGTCGTGCACTCCAATGATCCCAGTTAAATCCAGAGTTACATAAAGTCCGTCACAGAGCAATGCTTTCTGTCATTCTATTTTAACTTCAGTTCTGCATTTTTACACTTTTATAAATAAAGGAAAACAGGTTTCATGCTTGTCAAATTTGTGCTAAGTGCTTTCAGGGAAAAATCCTTCCACACTGTTCTATGATTTACTGGGTGGTTTTTAAGTTATTAATGTGGTGGATCCGTTTTTCCCTCTGTTGCCATATCAGCTGTAATGAATGCTATTACAAAGCAGGAAAACTTAAGTATCTTGTTGTGAATGAATGTTTCAATGTGTTCAGATGAAGGAAAAACATTTATGGGGTTTTGATTTTTCTCCACAAACTTGTCGATTGATCTTTAGTCCTTTACTTCAGTTAGATTATTTGAAAAGAAATCTCTCTTTACTGATACCATTAAAATAAAAAGCCCCTTACCTTGATGTTCCCCACCTTCATGTTCCCATTATTGTACATAATGCTTGATGCATTGTGTACAATAACATTGTTATCGTGTTCCCCTTTATTCGGGACCTGTATTTGGGACCGGCGGTCTCAGAAAAGACTCCCAGACTTCCCTCTTACCGGACACCTCCTCCAGGAACCCTGAGGCGCTCCAAGGCCAGCCAAGAGAATGTCCAAATCACTTCAGCTGACTCCTGTTGATGTGGAGGAGAAGCGGCTCCATTCCAAGCCTCTCCCGGATGACCAAGATCCTCACCTTGACTTTGATGGAGTGTCCAGCCAATGGTGAAATTGGCTGTGGTGTCCAGCCTGTGGTGAAAGCTCATTTCAGCCACTTGCATCCAGGATCATTATTTTCGCCATCATCAAGATTTCAGGACCGGAGGTGAGGGTAGGAATGCAGACTGCCTGCTCAGCTCTCTAGTCCCCAGAACAGACCAGTGTAGTGTTGATCTCCTGCTCCATCCTCCCCTCACTCAGGACCCCAGGATAGATTAACTCCTCTACTTGAGGCAGGAACTCTTAAGTGCTGGTTATACTCCCCGCAGCAGTGTGTTGCGGTGAGCTTGACGCAGACATTTTTGATTTATACTCAATTCTGAGTGTTGTCTGCGCTACATGCTGTGGGTCGAGATATGGCAGAGGCGGTGAGGAAGTGGGGGCGAGTTTGTCTGACAACGGAGGGACATGAGGGCGAAAAAGAGTGTGGATCCAGGTGGAAAAAGGGTCCCAGCGTTCTCGCGCACCTCGCTCTTCTAGCTGGTTGAACTTCACGAGTGGTTTTTCTCAATTGCGGTCATAAAAACAAAACAAGCCGGCCTCCTGTCTGCGGCACTGTCTGCGGTCACCTACAATTTGTGAGAGGTGCAGCAGAGTGTCTGCGGAGGAGGCGGGGCTGTCTTTTTGTTCACTGCAACACCTACGCAGACGACCTAGTTTTGCAGTATAAATCAGCTTTTATTCAACCCGAACTGGACAAGCCAACTGTTTCTGATTTAGAACTATGGACTCGGACTCTCATCCTGGTTGCTTCACACTCTGCTGTAAACCGCCCCACTGTATGCTGTAGGTCTTGGCAGGAGGGAGCCAGCAGAACTACATCACCTACAAAAAGCAGGGTCCCCAAACCAGACCTCCTCTGGCCTTTTGTTGGAAATCCTGTCCTTGCAGGTTATAAACAGGACTGGCGACAGAGGGCAGCCCTGTTGGACTTAAACGGTTTGGGCATCAGTCGGAGAGGAAAACCTTGGCCACCTGATCCACGGACGTGTAAACAATATAAGTGAAGGTTTGGTCTCATGGCAAGTAAGACAAATTCTCCCAGAACTGAACTGGCTTTTCCCAGGTTTTCCTCAGCAAAACTTAAACTTCAAATTGCTTTTCCGGCTGGTTTATGTCGAGATGATGTTCCCTTCCCCTCTTTAGAAATATTTCAAAGTTTAGAAATATTCATGATATGCAGTGCCATTGGTATGCTGTGATAAGGATGTGAAGCTGCTGAGAGTTTTTGTCCTTTTCTGCTACCCTTGTGATACCTTGGTAATGAGAAGTATTTAATAACCATCTGTTCTGACTAAACCAGCTGATTATTGAAATTACAAGAATTTCAGTTTCAATGCTAAGCTGCCGCTCAGTTACTGTTTGAAAGCTGAAGAAAACCAAATTTCGTTTTGTATACACTTTGTATAAAAAATGACAATGAAAGTTGTTTAATTTCTTTATATAAAAAAAATCATGTTTTTTCTTCCTTCTCTTTGTTTTTTGCCTTTTTGCTTGCCCCTTTAAGTGCTCTTTATGTATTCCCTTAGCCATTATATTTATAAACAGTCTTAATGATGGATTTCTTTTATTTTGTTGTTTTTTTACTTAAGGTGTTTCTGACATTTTTAGTGAATTTCCAGTCTGCCTTCCCTTTGGAAATCTATTTTTTCGAAAGAAAAAGATAAATGTGTTTGTTTCCGATTTCCTCAGCAATTTTTTTTTCTCCATGGGGATTCTACCCTTCTGGGCAATTGCTCACCATGTTTTGTATCACAAAAAAGTAATCCCAGAAATCTACAGTTTCTACTGCAGCAGAAAATTGGAAGAAAAAAAAAATCAATAATAGAACACCAGTCCCAGAAAATAGCTGTTTCTGCCTAGAAAGCCTGCTGCCCTTAGCCAGACAAGCAGACCAGAGGGAAAAGATGACATAAATGTGTTATTCTTTCACTAAACTATCTGAAGGCTACCAGGGAATTTGGCTTTAATCTGTTATAAACACAATCTCCTGAAATTGGACATTTCAGGTGAAGGTAACAGGTTTTGGCTGGCAGCCAGCTGGATGTTAATATCAGCAAAGGAGACATGGTCATTGATTTACTCTGCTTGTTTTTTTTGCACCCAGGTCTTTGCTAAGCCACCAATCATATCTGAAATATATTGGTCTGCCATGAATTTGTCATGCAAACATGATCGTAAATTGCTAACACTTAATCTCTACATGTAATTTCCTGGTTCATTCAACAACAGATTTCAATACTGTTCTAACAATAGATAAGTGAATTTAAACTTACCACACACCAATAGTTTTTCTATTTGTTTTAACATGTAACTAAAAAAATAAAAAAATCAAGCTTTTATTTAGTTTATACATAGAAATGTTGCATTCCTGTTCCTGCACATCCATCAGATACCATCCAAGCCGTCCTTTACTGCCCTGCCCTACCTTGGTCCCTGTAATCTCTTCCTACAGTGTCCCATTGTTTCTGCACCCTTCCTTTGATGCTTGTCTGAAACCGCTGATGGATGAACACAGAGGTCTGCTATCTGCTCTCAGCCAGGAGCCAAATTAATAAATGCATTGACCATTTGTGCTGCAGTGAAACAGGGCCGACCTGAGAAAAGCCAACTATCTTGCAAACAGACACCATGGGGTTAGGAGATAAGGAAAAGCTGAAGCTGTTGGTGAGGACAATCCCCAGCTGTTGAATTAATGAATACAAATCGTGACACGACATTGAATGCTGCAGTGTTTGATTAACCTTTCTTTTCTTTAAAGTCGTAGGGAAATCAGATTTAAATTCAAATCGTTCTGGCTTAAACATGTATATAAATGTACTCTTTATCAGACCATATTGTCTCAAAAGTTTGAAAATTTCTATAAAAAAAAAAATCCTGTCTTAAAATCTTGTTTTTTTCCCCCGTTATCTTATACAGGCTAGTCAGTTATGCGTCAGCTTGTACACCTAAATTTGGCCAATCATATATCAACGGTCATCTGTCATTCAATTTTTTTGGGTCATAGCATCTTGATTCATATGTCGCAGCTAATATACGCAAAGTTTGAAGTAAATATCATTTACTTTACCACTGAGTTATGTCCCGGTGCTCACGGGGATGGGCGTCTCTGTGTTTGTACAGATATAAGCCTTCTACACCAGGCATCCCCAAAGTCGGTCTTTGAGGGCCGCTGTCCTTCAATTTTTAGAGGTTTCCCTGCTCCAACACAGCTGATTTACATTGATAGTTGATAAACAGGCTTTTGCTGAACTGCAATCATCAGAATCAGCTGTGCTAAAGAAGAGAATCCTCTAAAACCTGCAGGACAGCAGCCCTCGAGGACCGACTTTGGGGATGCCTGTTCTACACCAATCTTCTGCCACCCTGGCGTTCTCTTCCACAACAACTTCGTCCCCGCTTTCGTACTCTAAATAAAAAATGTATGACTGAGGAGACTCATCCACGACACCCGACACAAAACTCTCCTCCTTTTGCATCTTTCAGCTGTCCATAGCAATCCTTGACAGTGTCGTTGCTAAGTGCTACTTGGTCCCAATGTAATTTTCCATTGGGAACCTACTTGCACTAAGTTGCTAGTTGCTAGCAAGATGCTTCTGAGACACGGTCCAAAACCAAACTTGCTTGCAAAGCTTTCACCACAACATTCCCGCCCCCTTTATAATCGACCAATCACATTCACTTTATTCACTCGTGTAGAGTCGGGCACCACTTGGGAGAATTCGGAACTTCAACCGTTGGAACAGCCGCTTCCCTACAACTTTAAATTTGATAGTAGCGCTAAAAAGGCAACCAGTTCTTTTCTTATCTTCATACCTTCTTGGTGCTTTGCTGTTATAAGTTCCATTTTTTAGAGTTTGAAATGGGTCCGTCTACTTCAGGATGTGTAGTTACAACCTTCTTTTGAGCTTTATTGATCAATTTAAAACTTCTTCTTGTGTTTTACTATTAATATGCTCTGAATAAATGTGGTTATGCTACTCTAGTATTTGTTTATCAGTAACACAATGCTTTTGGTTTAATCAGGAGCCCTAACCTTTGCTAACATATGACTATATTGGAATAATTATAAATGGAAGGAAACATTTGAAATATTATTTCAATAATATTTTATGAGATTTGCAACAGTCCATCTTTAATAAACTTTATTAACCGAAGCAAGGTTATTTTTTCTCAATATCTGATAGGGATGCAGATATCGGCCTTAATGGGTATCAATCATAAAAGCTGTGTTCATTTCCATATGGTTGATGTTTGTGGGGTTTCTTTGGGGGGGGGGGGGGGCTTTTTTGCGCAGAGAAGCAATTCCAGCAATCTGGTTGTTTTTTTTATCATATCCAAAGATTAAGGAAATAAATGTATAGAATAAATATTAGTAAATAATATCAATTTTAGTATGATGTCGGCCCATATTCTTATATCAGTGCACCCCCACTATCTGACGTTAAACTGACAGACAGATGTTGGGTGAAGTTTTACTATAGTCTGCCTGTAAAGATTCCTTTAGTTCTTCACAAAGTCATTTTTTATCAAAATAATGATACGTCCTCATTGCTGCTTTATTTTAAATGAGAAAACCCAAATATTGATGTCATGGATTACTAAGATTCTGATCAAACTGGAACGGAGTTTAACGGAGGCTCGTCTTTGACACCTCTGACTCTCTGTTTCCTGGTGGACTTGCACATGTATGATTCCCCTTTGTTTGATCCTGTCCATCCATGTTGGTTTGCACAGACATCTGGCCTCAGCTGTCGTATGTTTAATAGTATAAATGAATTATATTGTTTCGGACACACTGTTAAAATCCTGTTTTTTTTGTTTGTTTTTTTATTGCTCCTTGCAGCAAAAACCATAGGAGCCTAAAATATGAACACTTCCTTGAGCTCTTGTTCTGCCCTGAAAGCTTTGCCACCCAATTGTCTGGCAGCAAGCCCCACACTGCACCCACTCCCCCCTGGGGCCGAACATAAGGGGTGGGAAATGGAGGCTGGCCTGCTCCCCGTGTTTGCGGGCGCCAAACAGGGAAGACAAAGCCTGCCATTGTTTAATTTGTGTCCTGAGAAGGAAATGCCTTTACTCGTCTGGCTGCATTGCGCTTCTTGTCATCTGTCTTACAAAGAAAGGTGTTAAGCTTTGATACATTGTGTCACTTCGAGGAAAGGACTTTATACCGAGGTCTGATTACTGCCAGTATGTCAAAACTGTTAAAGGAATGAACCCAGCTTTAAGGAAAATCCCTTTTGTTGTTTCTAGACCAGTGTCTGGGTTTGTTTCTCCTCCTGTGGGGGCCACCTGTGTTCCCAGGATTAGTTCGTCATAGAGATAGATTAGATCAGAGCCCGTTACTTGCCTTTTTTTTTCATAACCAAGCAGCACTTTGGCTAAAAGCAGATTTTACCTTCCTTTTGTATTTTCTAAATCCCAGCGCTTGTTCCTTCCTATGTTCTTTAACATCCTGTCATCTTACTCAAAAACATAAAACATGCATCAAACACAATTTCCTCTAAAACTAATAGAAAACCAGATTTTAAAACAGCTTCTGCTTCTTTTCATCGAACAAACTGCCAAATAAGTAATTCGCTCAAATATAATGCTCAGAAGGTTAATTAAAAAAATGAAGATGAGGTCAGTGTTGTTTTTCTCCAGCTTTCATCTTTCTTTTTCTTTCCCTCATTTGGATTTTGAATGTGTTTTTTGTGAAAGAGGCTGTTATTAAAGAGAAGCATAAAAATGTAAAGTCAGGGGAGTGGAAAAAGTGGGGTCCTTTACGTTCTTTCCAGAGTCAGTCGAAACTATTTGAAAGCGAAGCCACAAATGATGGTTCTGCATATTTCTCTGTGTGAGGCTGCGCCTCAGTGGTGCTGCTTTATTCAGTGTTATGTCAATCTTTAAATGGGAAAATAGACTTGCAACACTTCCACCTACAGGTGTTTGCTGATATTGCTTAAGAAGTTAAACTAAATCCCTCCTTTTTGTGTGTAGATCTAGACACTTACTAGTTTTCTAAATGTGTTTTGCTTGAGTATGAAAGTTTACTAAGAGTGAAAGCAGATTCCACAATTCCCGGATGATTGTTCTTGTAGTTTGCAGTCATGAAGAATAAGATCTGGCTCTATTGCAGTTATGTGTTTTTTTCCCTTTGACCAATATATACTGTATGTGTGTATGTGTTCTTTTACATGTTTTAAAAAAAGTCTTTAAGTTCACTTATTGATGTAAAAACAAATCATTGACATGTTTTGTTTATTGGCTGCAAAAACAATAAAAGATAAAGATAATTCAGTGGCAATTTAAAGCTCTGGCTTTAACCTGCAAAACGTTTGTCTTTAAATAAATGTTGTAATCTGAGAGCTGCACATATACAATCATGCACCCAGGCCAGGATGCATATTAAAACAGGTTTATTTGCTGGGGATAAATAGATCCATGTCACTTCTGCTTGAATTCCTTTCTGAATATTTGCCAATATTGAATGTTGTTGGATGCTATAGCCAGGTTAAAGCTGTGCCACTTTTAAATCCAATTTACAATTTCAACCTTAGTTATCCTGTCATCCAGTAGGTGGCAGTAGTTGTCTTATAATGAGCTGCAGACCCACGGTGCACCTCAGACCCAGTGAACATAGAAATCATATCACTGTTTCAGCTCACAGGAAAAGTCTCTCTCTGGGCTCTCTGGGATATTGCCTATGTTTTTTTTAATTTTTATTTTATTCTTTTGTAAATCATTAGTGAGATCTGTTTCACTACCATAAAACAATATTTGTATTTCTCAGAATACTTTGAGTGTTATTGTTGGGAGTATAAGATAATATGTGTCATTGAAGGATTCTTTAAAATGCAAATTACTGGTGATCAGGTGGGAAGACTGGAGCATCATTACCTGAGCAACAGCTACTGCAGATCAGGCTTGTTTTTTAAAGAGACCAACCCTGGGCTGTGTGCTTTAAAATCAAAGTTAGAATTAAATATTGGCCTCTGTGAGATCCTCACTACTAACTTTATATGAATTACACAAAATAAGCTGGATTTATGTGAACCATCAAAAGTAAAATGATTATAGTGATCTATTTAAAAGAAAATTACAAGAATTGCTTGTGGTGCTGCATCTTTAATCTAGCATTGCTTAGGTACAATGTAGTTATGCATTATGTTAATTCACTGTTATCTGTAGACAATGAGTTACTTACTGGTGCTGCTTACTGGTTTCTCCAGGATTCACATTTTAGGGCTTCTTGCTTTAAGTGAAAATTTAAGCTGAAATATTTTGGGATGTTCAGCTGGAACCACAGGCTTACATTTAAAATATTTTTTTTCTATGAGTTTCTTGTTTTGCTCTAATATCTTTTCACATTCTGTCTGTTTTTAAACTTTCTATTTTAATGGTATTTATACTTTTCACCTATAATCTTTTCCTTTTCTCCCTTTTTTTGTTCCTAACTTAACCTTCATCACTATGACTAGTATCTTTGGTGGAGGGATGTTTTGTTTACGTCGCTCATTAGGCTAACAGAACAGAACAATATACCACAGAAGGAATTGACCGATGACTTTGCCACCTCTAAATGTTAGTCAGTGTCAATATTGTGTTGATTAGTATCTGAAAAAATGGCTTTTTAAAAATGTTATGCATCTGTTATATCAGGTACCATTCACAGAGGTAGTCTGACTTTTGGTAGCTGTCCCTGGGGGGACCGGGAGCTTCAGTCTAGGGCCCAACCCTGGCTCTCCACTCTATAGCTTAGCAGTTTGCTGTGTAAAGCCAACAATGTCCCATCAACACTTTGTCTGCTTCTGTGCAGCTCTAAGCCGCTGCTCTCTTTAAACATTTCAGATTGGTGGTAGTTCTGGGTGAAACTCTGTTAAGGGTTCATTTCTTCCCAGCATCAACATCAACTTATGGAGAAACTAGCTTTTGCGTGGTTGAAATAGACTAAACAAATATTGAATTAACACTGTACTTTCAGTAGCAACAACACTGGAAATCTTTGTTTGATTTTGCTGTATTTGACAGCATTAGAGGGAAATTCTATCAAGTTTCTGCCGAAAAAGACCCCTCAGAAAATATAAGATTAATTTCACATATTTACAAATAAAAATTAAAGAAATGCGGAAAAAAAGCTTAAAAATGTTTGATATTACAGGAAACTTCTTTTTCAACATCTTAACTAAGTTTCTAGACATCAAATCGTAAATTTGCAAGAAAAAAAAAGGAAATTTGTCCAAAAAAGCAACAGCTTACAATTATGAGGAAAAACTCAGGAAAAGCTAATTTCTGATAAAACGTCAAAAAGTTCCTTAAGTTTAAAGTGATACATTTCTGAGCCGTGCTTCTGGTTACTTCCCAACTATAAGTGGTTACATGCGGGTCTGTCTCCTGGGTGCAGACGTTCCATGAGCCCCTCAGATATGCGTCTGCCTAACACTTAGGAAGAAGCTTAACATGTCTGCATCGGGTAGCTCTTTCTGTGCTTTAATTATTATTGTTAGTTAGGAGTCATCTTTGTTCCTACTAGTCCTGATAGATTAGCACCTTGGGTAATGTTCATTGTAGGTCTACACCTGGCAGAAGCTGTTCCCACACAGGAAAAACAGACTTATGAAGGCTGCATACTGAATTGTGTTATAAAAATAAACTTGCCTTGTCTTAAATCCAGAAGCGGTTTTCATAAATGGATTTCTTAAACTTTAACGCACTTCTGGCATTGTTATCAAAAATATCAGATTTAAAATCTCAGACGACTTCTGTTTTTTGTTCTTATGAATTAATTCTTTTTTTCTTAAAATGTGCAACTTTACAACATCAGACATCTTATTTTAGTTATTTTTTAAGGAAAAACTATAAATTGGTCTCAAATCTTTTGGGGGCAAAAATGTACTCATATTTCTTAAACTATTAAAAAGAATTTTGATCTGATTTTGAGAGGTAATCCAAACCGTAAAAATTCACTAAGAATGTCCAAATGGCATGCTTTCCATGCAGGCCTCTGTAATACCAGGCCTGCTGACCGAAAGATAAACTCCTTCCTTTCCAACCCAACAAACAAAAACCTTTTAATGAACGCTTAACATCTAAAGCACCCAGTTCAGTCACAACAAAAAGGAAGTAATGTGTTCTGTTCTCCGGGTACCACTATGATGAGACGTTTGAATGGTTTTAAACTGTAACAGCTTTTAACATTGGCCCAACATTGACTCATACAGACTAAAGAGACTAACTTTACCCTTAATTCTTGTTTATATTTTTCGATCTGATGATAGAAATCCCCATGGATAATCAAAAGCATTTTGGTGACACGTTATGATGTCTGCAGCGCTTTAGGGCTGAAGTTTTTTTTTGTTTGTTTGTTTTAGTATTTTTAGGAAGGGATCATCTTCAGGTCTGCTTTTATGAACTGGCCCACATGAAGGACTGTAACTCTGAGGGTCCTCAGAACCAAATCAGCATGAACTGTCATTAAATGTTTCTCTAATCGTAGGATTGTTGCTCTCAGACACTCAGCCCTGTGTGGCTCCATGTGCCTGCTGGCGGCGTCTCAGGACAAGCTCTCTGTTGTCCCTCCACTCTGCCGTCGCCACATCTACCTCCAGTTTTCCGCCAACAAAGGCTTCCCAGTAGCTTCCACTAGTCCTGCAGCACAAACGCAAACACAGGGACGTGAGGTCTGTGGGCCAGTGTGCCCCAGCAGACAGTGGGGTAGCTGTGCCGTCTGCCAGCTCTAGGAGAGGGCCACTTTGTTTCCACTCAGACTTGGACACAGGCCAGGCAATCGGAGAGTTACTCACTGGGTCATTTTATAAAGTAATTGAATCGAGTTTATAGTGGTGGCTCTGGGAGCAGCCTTATTCCCATCTATTCCATCTATTCCAGCCTGTTGATTGTTTGCTGTTATCCGCTGGTCAGATTATCAGGAATAGAGTGAATTAGCAGCATTTTGAATGATTGATCAAATGCATAAAGATAATGAATGCACCAAAATGTCGCTACACTTATTTAACGCTTACAAATGAGGTTCTACATTAACATTAATTCAGATGAAACAGTTTTAGCTTGTGAAGTCATTACAGGAAAAAAAGTATTTTTTTTATTTCAATTATTTGTCAAACTGCTCATTATTTGATCAGAGTTTCTTTTTTAAACAAATATTGGAAGAAAGAGAAGAACATTTAACACAGAACATAGAAAAACAACTTCATCTAAGAAATTAATTAACATTTTAATTGACAGCATCTGTGTGTCCAGATTTACTTGATTCTATAACTGACTGACCTTCTGCTCCTCTTCCTCAGGACCTGGAGATCGTCTACTCCTATCTCCATGGGATGGAGGCTCTGTCCAACCTGCGGGAACACCAGCTCAGGTAGGCTCAAACTGAAACACGCTTCATCTGCCTGCATCTCATAGTGGGTTGAATATATCAGGGGATAGGATGTTTTCATGCACATCAGACCTCGAAGTGACAATAAAAGTAGTCTAAGCCTGAGTCGAAGGACTAGATAGGCAGAATAAATCAGATGAAAATCTTAAGAAAAAATTAAGCTCATTTAATATTACTGTTAAGTCAACAGTGTTTATTGGCAACGTGCTAATTATTTTGGACAATTCTTTAATGTTTGCACATAAAGCCAATAACACTTCTTCCATTTTCCAGATTGTTTAGAGGATTTGCTTTTAACTGTTGCATCCACCTTAAGTTTAAGTAAAGCTACGCAGTTTGTGGAAACATTTGTTGTTGCATTGTTAGTTTGCTCTATATTACTATTTGGTAGCATGCTATGACTTCACTCTCTCAATTATAAATAAGTGATAATGACAAAGTGATGGGTATGGGATGGTGGAAAAAAGGAGACATCATATGATGATCCCAGTAGTAACACTGTAGTCTGTATTGTTTTTAAACAGTGTTTACTCAGAGGCAAAATTTCTAGTAAAAGAGTGAAAAAAGTGAATTATGTATATGAAATGTAAAGAGTAATATAAGTTTATAGCAGTAAATCTTGTTGTGACTAAGATTCATATAATAAAATATGAGTGGTTGCTAACATATAATGAGATGACAGTCAAACTTCGTGAAATGAACTGGTTCTGTTGTTGACATGCTTATAAATGTCTGGAAATGTAAAGATATTAGATTGAATCTGTTAAATTTAGATGTATAAATTAATGTGTATTGAGATGGTTTTGCTCTTTGGCCTCTATGCCCCCCCCGCCTAGCCTCTGCTCTCCAAACAGAGCGTGTTAGAAGTCTGTTCCCAGCCTGGCTTGTTTGCGTACACAGGGATTATATTGACCAGGGAACAATGTTTCCGCGCACGACCCGTGAGCTAGAACATTCCACGGCCTGAACCTTCAGTGGCCTCCCGCCCAGCAGTAACCCTGCTCAGTTCTGCCCATTTGGATCCTGAAGAATGTCGTCGCAATCCCACAGACCAGCCCACCATTCCTACCGACTTCCAGGCAGCCAGACATGCCTCTAACTATGAGATTATGTAAAATCCTTTTTTTCTCTCATAATTTTCCCACATGAGGAATGTGTTGTTGTTCTACGTTTTTTGAGGGCTTTTTTTTTTTTAGTTTGTTTTGAATATTGTGCACCCTGATGTCCAGTTAAAGTGTTTTTTTCCGTCAAGCCTCTTGACATTTCTAGACATCTGGGGAAAAATACAGACCTTTTCTCTATGGCTTCCTAAATATTTTATACAAGCTAAACAGTCTGAGATCCCTTCTGTTTGTCTGTATAAAAGCAAATGGATAAGAGTGTTATATTCTAGAGTTTAGTTCAGAAAAAATGACAGAATTTCATAAAATTTGGTATAAATTTCAGACTTGGTTCAGTAAACTGAAACATCCTTGTGTCACTTGAAGCAGAGTTATCTTTCAGTATTGAAAGAAAGCAAATTATGTGTCCTTGGTCCATCTAATCTCTTTAGGATTTATTAGATAAAGGTCAGCTTTTTTTCTAGAGGACTCAGTGATGAATCTAGGCTTTAAGCTGCAAGGTTAACTCCTCTAATCCAAACGTAAACCTTTTATTGTTGTTTCGCCTCTCTTTAACAAAGACTCTGAGGCTCACGCTGCGACAGTGGAGGTGGTTAATGGCAGAAAGGATAAAGGGCAGATTGTTTGCTGGCAAAACCGGTTAGCATGAATGAAAACCACACTATCAATCGATTACATACTTAGAATGCAAAGCTTAATAAATAGCTTAGTTATGAGGTTCGCTGAACAAGGGCTGCTTGTTATTCTCTTTTCAGTTTGGAACATGGAGAAAATCTTGCTTTATCTGTAGCCTTTTAGAACCAGTGGAGTAAACTGGACTGCACATTTTGCTCTCTCCTACAATGGACATCATAAATCACATTTACAACCCATTTTTACTCACCTAATTTGGAGTTTATCCTTTCAGTGTCGTTTCCTATTGCGATATTAAAGATGAATGTTGCCATGGGGATGAGGTAACATTTTCATGCTCTTTTTGTATTTCCTATTATCATTATTTTTACTAAAATATCCGTAAGTCTGGGCCTTTCTGTGATTAAAATGTGTCCATCTTTGGCCAGTTTAAGTCCATTTGCATTGGCTGGATATATTTTGAGTGTCACCGCAGGCTCCCTGAATTATTTCAGTCTAGCAAATATTGAGTCCAAACAGTCTTTTACAACTGCATTTTGTACATAACCAAGAAAACTGATTTTTTTTAAAGATATATTCTGCAGCTGGAGATCCTAATAATTATAGGAAGCTGCTTGTTTTTTTATTTTTTAGGTGTTTCTCTTAAGTATTTTTTTTGGGCTTCATAATCTAAAAAAAACAAGAGAGGAGAACTTTTTTGTTGACGGCAAGCTTACATGCAGTTTAATTCCTGCTCTCCTCTGCTTTTTTCCTTCCCCTAACAATCTGTGATATTGTTGAATTACACACTTAACATATGTAGGCTTACATTGGAAGGCAATCAGAGATTCATTCAGTTTCTTGAAGATTTGTTTTCCCACCTATCCAGGAGTCTTTGACATTTCTTTTGGCTCAAACCAGAGCTCTGGTGTTCTCCTGGTAAGGTGTTGAAACGCCATAAAAAAACAAAACGACACTCCGGTTGCCTACCAATTCAAGCCTGTTTTTTGGTTACCGTGACCCCAATGACTGTAATTAACAACATTATCCCAATGAAGCCCTTTCAGACATCACCCTTTGATCTGAAGGCGTTGTAGCGATACAAGCAGATAGAAGATAAATAAAATTTTTGAATGAACAACAATTCTTTGTGATTTTAACACTGTACACACTGATGTTCATTGCTCCTACTGTGAGGATGTCCACTTGGACTAAAATATTGAGATTCAGAGAGTGCATAAGGAAGCTGAAAATCCATCCAGCAAAAATAATAAATATATTGTAACTGGAGATGCACCAGTACAATACCTGGATGGGATATCGGCCTCAATATTGACTTATTAGCTCGATTGGGTTTTTGTGATTTATCAGATATTATAGAACCCATCAAGTGTACGTAACATGAAAATATTACGTCTTTCTTTTTATTGCTTATTTGTAAATAAATGAAGTAAAGTAGATTTTCATTGTGTGTTAATTTGTTAGCGTTTTGAACAATGTTTTTTGTCAAGGCTAAAGCCTTCACTCACAATGCAAGATAGACGGTTCATTCATGTAACAATTGTAATAGATCGTAGTGCTGGGTGATAATTCAATAACGATATATATCGATCGATAGACGTGTGGCGCAATAGAAAAAAAGAGGGTCGATAAAAGTTCGATAAAAAAGAAACGCAGTTTTCCTTCCTTCTCATTGTAGCCTAACATGTAGGTTTATGCTAGTCACTGCTTCCTCCCAACCAATCACAATCGCGGACCCAGGCACACCGTCACCAAGCGCCACCCTCTCAAACCACAACACAGAGCACATGAAAATGTCGCAGCAAGGAGAGGCGGAGGAAATTGTTTCAAAGAAGGGTTTTTGTAGTTCGCCGGTTTGGCAGTATTTCGGTCATGGCAAGTCGGACAAAAAACAAACCACAGTCATCTGTAAAATGTGTGGGGAACCAGAGAAAACCAAGTCTGATAACACAACCAACTCTTTTTTTTTTTAATCATCTCAGCCGCTCACACCCGCAGGAGTACGAGCTGTGTAATCCCCGACGCGGCTCTCCTCCGAGGAATCTTCGGAAATTTCGGGAAAATATATATATATATATATATATATTCAGTTCTGGGCAGTTTCCCACGTAGTTCTAACAATTGAGATAATAATGCTGAGGGGCCAGCAACTTCAAAGTAATAACTCAGGTTAAAGCAGGAAACGGGGGCGGCGGTGGGGGGGCATTTATTTATTTGTTATATTTATTTTGGTCACTTTAGTTTATTCTTTGTCAGTATTTAATAACATAACCCAGGTCTCTTAAGTTATTTTTCTTTAAAACAATTCTGTTATGGTTAAAAAAGTTGGTTAAATAAAGATTTAATTCGAAGTCTCTGTTTGTGTTTTTTATTAAAATTAAATCATTTAGCAATATGATAAAAAGTCCAGGCAGAGCTGCACATAAAATATGGTTTCAAATCTTTTCAATAATTATCGATATCGATCAATATGCATTTTTTTTTATCGATAAGCTTTTTTTCTATATCGCCCAGCCCTAATAGATCGTATCGGATATCAGATGATACGCTCAGTCCGGGTATCAGATTGGATTGAAAAATAGGGGCATCGGTGCATCGCTAATTGTAGCAAAAGATAGTTAAAATGCATTGCAGCCAAACTGGTAAAGCCCCCAATTATTAAATTCAAGTAGTTCCTAGCTGTTTTAATGTTGAATGATACTGTTAAAGACATTGTGCAGCTCTGATTGCAGCTAAGTCTTGTATTTAAATAACATGCAGTCTTATTGAAATCTTAGAGAATGTTACACCAGAGGATCAGACTTCCTTTCCACCTGCAGCTTCATTAAATGCAGCTCAGAGTCTCAGCCTGTTGGTTTATCTAAACATTTAACAATGTGGTTGCTGCACATCATTGACTGTGGTGGAAAAGAACTCGTAGAAATATTCGGAATGTTGTTTATATAACATAAAATCGATATTTACTGAAGCTTTTTTTCTGGCTTGGTTTTACTAGGCGTAATAAATGAGTTATTTCTGCTGCTGATGACTGACATTCTTCTTGCTCTGTTTCCACAGAATAATGTGTGAGACGGTGCGCTACGAGAGACACGAGGCCAATGAAGTGCTTTACTAGTAAGTTCTATGGGATGTGGACTTCAATGGAAATTCATCATTTTAGGATCAATGACCTCAATGTCTATGATTTACTGTTGAGTTGTATAAATTCAGCAGGTTGCAGATCCAGTAAGCGGTAAAAAGCATTTCTGTCCTTTGTGATGAAAACCATGGCAATAACTCATTGCTGATGATCTGGAACAGATCAAATTAAATGTCGCAGGTAAATGAAAACAAATGTGTCTGAAGAGCAGAAGGATTTAAGGAGATCTCCTGATGAAAATTAGTGTGTAAACAATGTTGGTTAACTTAAAAGTTACTAATTTCATTCTTTGACATATAACGTCTAGCTTCATTTAATTGGGGGTAAATTGATGGGTTCTTGTTGTGTTAGATCAGTTTTCATTCTGCTGCTTCTGTGAGGAGCAGAAAAAAGGCAAAGAGTTTGACTGTTGTCACATGATGACGTCTTTTTAACACCCACAGTGAGAATTAAAGCTGTTAATTAAATCTATGAGCTTTTCAGGCTAGAAAGAGTTCAGAGGCCGTTTTTTTCCCCTCTTTCCGGAAGAAGACCCTACACCTTAAAAGTCCCCCACATGGTTTAACTGCAGGGCAGACAGAACGTTAACAGATTAGATATTGGTTTAGTGATGTTGCCACACATTGATCACAGCACATAGAAGGAAAATGAACTAAAATGAATGCCATGGAACATGGAAGACTATCTCCTTCCACCTGAAGAAGAAAATACATGGTAAAGAATGGATTGTTGGATACTTTTGTTTTTGGGAAAAGTTTTTATAATGCTTGGATTTTTTCCCATGTCACACTGACTGCATAGAGAGGCTCCGACTAGGCGGGGTGGGCTAATCTGCACAGATTTTGGGCAGTAAAAAAAAATACTGCTGTCTCTTTGCCAAAAAAGTTAAAGCAGTTTCCCACATTTGCATTGGATTATGTAAAGTTATAAGAAAAACAAACAAACACCGGGACAGCTCCCCACTTAACGAGTCTGTGCAGCATTTTAAACCAGAACAGATAAAGAATGTGCCTATATTAAAAACATAATGAGATCTAAAGAAAAGGAAAACAGCAATAAACACTTGGGGATGGTTTATATGCTGACTGAATTCTCCTGATATCCTATCATGGGTAAAGTTTTATTTTTTTAATGTTTCATTCATTGTTTTTGCAGCAGTCTGTCACGCTTACTATATACCCAATGTGCGACTCCAAAACGGACTATTTCCCCGTGCGATTAACAGATTTCATTTGTTATTTCCCCCCAAAGCAGATGTGTTTTACTTTTTCAACGCATCTCTCTTCCTGACACCCCTAAACTCGCCGCTAAATTGGTGCATAGTCCTACTAAAATAGACCCGGGGTCTTACTCTATTTACCCCAGTCAGATTCTGCGCGGCAGGTGTGATCATCCCCATTGACTTTGGACCTCGTCCGACACGATTTTCTGTTGGATTAGATACAAAATCGCATTGGGTGTGTTCTGGCCTTAAGGGAGATACATACTTTGATACAAATTGAAAACAGCAATCACATACAGGCAGGTACAAAATCCCTGCAGGTGGTTCTGATAGTTGTGGTGTGTGGTGCAAGTAGTTTGGAATGTAAAGGTCTTAATTTAACAGCTGCCTTCTAGCTGATTTCTTATAGAAAGGGTGAAGAAGCAGTGAGACAGCAGCCCTATCTCTTCCTCATTACATGTTTCTCTCCAACTGCTTTAACCTAGCTGTTTATTTTCCATGTCTACAGTTATTAAGCTATAAAACCCGTCCAGTGCACTCCATGATAGAAGCAGGGTTAATAAACAGCAGGGTATTAGATTGAGTTTTGGTGTGTGGAGGAACTTAATCTGACCCCTCCACTGAATAAAACAAACCTTTAACTGCCCATTTTATGCTCTTATGTATTAGAAAATGTAGCAATAAGGGGCTGTGGAAAAAGAGCTGTAATCATCAAGGGAGAGAGGGATTGTATTGCTTATCAAAGATGTGTATTTGATGGAAAATAGAAGATGAGGGAAAAGGGTTTAAATGATATACATGCCTTTAAAAGTCCTAGAAATCCAGAGTATGATCCTCAAATCAATTAAATGCAGGGGAGATTGTTATGCATATTACTGGTTGTAGGAGTTTTAGTGGTTACTGTTTAAAAAAAGGGGTGAATTTCTCTTCCATTTAACAATTAAAAAATCCTCATCCAATGGAGATCCATTTTAAATAGGACTAAATCCTGGCTCCAAGTCTTTTTTCCTCTCTCCAGAGAATCACATAGCTGGATAACAGAAGTCGTTTAATGAGGCGCTCACTTATAAGCTCATCTCGACTGTCTGCAGTCCTGGAGTAATGATGGGAAGATAAAGGCAGCAGTCATAGAAACAGTGCTCATATTTCCTGCCTGCAGCGCCGACACTATATGTATACATAGATATGAATAGTCTCGTTTATTATCCTCTGAAAACATGACATCTTGTGAAAATCCGAAGCTCTCAGGCTTTACTGTCGTAACGGTATAGTGACTGAACCACCTTCCTGTGGAGACTGGAAAAGGAATCCGTTTAATGTTAAGGGCTTCTACTGTTTTTTTACACAGTTAAACACTGTAAGTTCTGCTTTATCAAAAACCTGTGTGATAACTGTGGAGAGCTGTTTCATTCATAATAAAAGGCAAAAGCTAAAAGTTGTAACTCTTCCTGCCCATTGAGTGGTCCACTCACTGCATTAATGATCGACGTATCCTGACTTTTACCCTCGCTTTGCTTCTTTTTTGTTTTGAGCCTAAATCTGAGAAATCCTTTTGTGTCTTTATTGTCAATGTTACCAGAATATTGAAGACAATATATTTATACTTTGGACCAGACAACATTTACACAATTATTCACCTACTATATTTTTGTTTTTCTTCAGTAAGTTTAATATTCTTTTTCTGCACCGCTCTAGAAGTTGTTTGGATCTATTTTTTTCTTTCTTTGAATTGCATTTTGATGAAAAAGTTGTGGTCTTGACCTTTATTTAAATAAATACAGGTATTAAATATTACCCGCTAAAAAAATAGATGTCCAGTTAAATAAAACCCAAAAAAGGGTTCATTTAATTTTTTATCGTTAATTTATCAAAAATGAATTAGCCTATGTAATTTAAGAATTATGTGCTTAAATATTTCTGTGTTTGCTAATGGAATTACATTTTTTAATACCTAATTACCGTAACAAATGTACATATTCAAACTTTCTTTTTATGTCATGCTCTTTGTCTTTTTTATTCTAATCAAATTCAAATGAAGGGGCACATTTTTCACTTTGGGGAGGCTGTTGTTGTCTTTAGAAGTGCTGGTAGCACTCGGATCACTGTCTTTAGATTCCAAGTTGAACCCAATGATCCTACAAAGTTGCTCTCAACTCTGCCAAATCACTGTTGTTGCAGTTATGCTCCTTGAGAGAACTTCCTAATTCAGGTAATACCATCCACAGACTCGTTAACATTTTACCCACTTTGCACAAACCTTTTTGACTCTAGAATAGAAAACCACTTCATTGCATAGCAGCATGAGGAGGACAACAAAAACAAAAATACAGAGATGCTGGACTGACATTTCAGCAACACCAGGAGACTACAGATGAAACCTAATCTTTTTGCAGGAAGTGTTGGGTGGACTTATGTGCCAGCTGCAGCCGGCATCCACATAAGCATGCAAAAAAAAAAATATATACAGGTGCTGGTCATAAAATTAGAATATCATGAAAAAGTAGATTGATTTCAGTAATTCCATTTAAAAAGTGAAACTTGTATATTATATTCATACATTACATACAAACTCATATATTTCAGATGTTTATTTTGTTTAATTTTGATGATTACAAATGACAACAAATGAAAATCTCAAATTCATCATATCAGAAAATTAGAATATTGTGAAAAGGTTCAAAATTGATGGCCCCTGGTGCCACACTCTAATCAGCTAATTAACTCAAACCACCTGCAAAAGCCTTTAAATGGTCTTTCAGTCTAGTTCTATAGGCTACACAATCATGGGGAAGACTGCTGACTTGACAGTTGTCCAAAAGACGACCATCGACACCTTGCACAAGGAGGGCAAGACACAAAAGGTCATCGCTAAAGAGGCTGGCTGTTCACAGAGCTCAGTGTCCAAGCACATTAATAGAGAGGCGAAGGGAAGGAAAAGATGTGGTCGAAAAAAGTGTACAAGCAAGAGAGATAACCGCACCCTGGAGAGGATTGTGAAACAAAACCCATTCAAAAATGTGGGGGAGATTCACAAAGAGTGGACTGCAGCTGGAGTGAGTGCTTCAAGAACCACCACACACAGACGTATGAAAGACATGGGTTTCTGCTGTCGCATTCCTTGTGTCAAGCCACTCTTGAACCACAGACAGCGTCAGAAGCGTCTTGCCTGGGCTGCTGGTGAGTGGTCCAAAGTCATGTTCTCTGATGAAAGTAAATTTTGCATTTCCTTTGGAAATCAAGGTCCCAGAGTCTGGAGGAAAAGAAGAGAGGCACTTCATCCACGTTGCTTGAAGTCCAGTGTAAAGTTTCCACAGTCAGTGATGGTTTGGGGTGCCATGTCATCTGCTGGTGTTGGTCCATTGTGTTTTCTGAGGTCCAGGGTCAACGCAGCCACATACCAGGAAGTTTTAGAGCACTTCATGCTTCCTGCAGCTGACCAACTTTTTGGAGATGCAGATTTCATTTTCCAACAGGACTTGGCACCTGCACACAGTGCCAAAGCTACCAGTACCTGGTTGAAGGACCATGGTATCCCTGTTCTTAATTGGCCAGCAAACTCTCCTGACCTTAACCCCATAGAAAATCTATGGGGTATTGTGAAGAAGAAGATGCAATACACCAGACCCAACAATTCAGAAGAGCTAAAAGCCACTATTAGAGCAACCTGGGCTATTATAACACCTGAGCAGTGCCACAGACTGATCGACTCCATGCCACGCCGCATTGCTGCAGTAATACAGGCCAAAGGAGGCCCAACTAAATACTGAGTGCTGTACATGCTCATACTTTTCATGTTCATACTTTTCAGTTGGCCAACATTTCTATAAATCCTTTGTTTTTATTGGTCTTCAGTAATATTCTAATTTTCTGATATGATGAATTTGAGATTTTCATTTGTTGTCATTTGTAATCATCAAAATTAAACAAAATAAACATCTGAAATATATGAGTTTGTATGTAATGTATGAATATAATATACAAGTTTCACTTTTTAAATGGAATTACTGAAATCAATCTACTTTTTCATGATATTCTAATTTTATGACCAGCACCTGTATATATAAAATAAAATAATAATAAGGGTTCGGACAGTAATGCTGCTGTTCATATTTGAAACAAGGGTGTGGTTACTTGAGACTGCGCATTAATGTCAGCAATTAATCACATATTACAGCTGTTCAATCTGCTTTAATCATCCCATCACTTTGCTTTGGTTTAATAGTGGCAAACGTTTGTTATTACCATGCCCTAGCACTAAAGCAATGCTCCTTAACAAATTTTAGCAGATGCAACAATACCTACTGTTAATGGTGCCTGAAATAACAAGGTAAAAGTGTTAATGAACTTTGTAATTAGCCTTAATTAGACAGAAGCTTTGATATTGCTAGCTTGATGGACGCTTGATTTATTGCAGTCAGTTTACATCCATCACTAGATGGGACCCTGAATTTGGCTCCCCACCTTTATAGTGATTCAACTTTTTGTTTTACTCAGCTTGCTTGTCAAGGCTCTTTGTCCAGGTAATTTATCCTCAGTGGAATGGTTGCTGGTTTTGATGCAGGCGTTTATGTGCATCCTTGTTCTGCTGTCTTTGCCGTGTTCAATAAAATTAGACAGCAATATAATATTAAGAATATCAAGACTAATTATAAGGCATCTGTTGACAAAGTGAGACTCAGGAATGTTCAGACCTGGATCGTTAATGTCCTGGTTGAGATGTCAGTGCCCTCTTAGAGTAATTTTTTAAGGAAAGCCATTCTTTGGATGGTTCCATGATTTCTCCGTGTTTAGGTAATGGTGTGACAGTTTGACAAATGCCGACTCAGTTTGGTTTGCTTTTTTCCTTCAGTAAATATGCCATCATTAAAAATACATTTTTTATATACTCTTTTTTTTTTTTTTTTATGTGTTTAATGACCTGAGAAATCTAACTTGGACAATAACACTAAAGCAAAGTGTACCGTTAGAGGAAGGAATACTCTGTAGTAAAACATAGTGATCTTTTTCTACCTTTTCTGAGCCTCACAGACAGTGGCTCCCTGAGGCTGCTTGGCAATAGATGCAAGAGTGGGAGAAAATGGATCTTATGAAAATCTCATCCCATTCTGATAACTAACCAACTTTGAATAGTTCAGCACATTCAGATGGAGCAGGATTGGGTTTTTATTCAGTTTAAAAATTTAATATTTGCTGTTTTTCTTTCAATTCCCAAAAAGTTAACTTTTGAATTTCACCACTCAGGTCCTAGTGTTACCCACCACTTTCTCTCACCTACCTAATGGTTTGGTTTAGTAAAAACCAAAAAAAAAAAAAAAAAACAACCAAAAAAGTGTGTGTGCTTTATTTCATAACATTACCCACATATTGTGGCTCTGAGTCTCTGGAGGATTCATGGTTATCACATCTTAATGGTTACCGCTGGTGATTTATTTTCAGTTCGGAATAGCCACCGTAGTGTTGAAATTCATTCATTGTGTTGTTGTTGAACATATTATATATCTTTGTTTATCCAATGTGGTATGAACTGCTTGGCATAGGCTTGAAATGTTGTTTAGACAACTGCTGTGAAATTTTCTCGAAGACGTTTCTCCTCTCATCCAAGAGGCTTGTTCAGTTTTTATTTATATATATATATATATATATATATATATATATATATATATATATATATATATATATATATATATATATATATATATATATATATATATATATATATATATATAGGGAATGCATATACCATCTTGGTAATCTTGGTTTGTTGCATATTTGCAACGATGAGTTTCCAGAGGTTGATATTATCATTTTCACATTTACTTTTTAATAAAAGAAACCACTAATAGTATTCAAAAATTAAATGTAACAAGCGCCAGTATAACTGAGAGGAAGATTAGTGTGAAGCCTAGTTAACACAGTGGCAATCCTCCACTCTATAAAACCAGCCCCGCAACATTTATATCAGTAGCGGTTCGGTTTCAATATGCATCTAATTACCAGATAAAATAGCACATAAAGCATGAAAATAAAATATATCACACTCACCAGATAAGCTGATTATTTATAAACAAAATCCATCCTTCTGTCTTTGTGCAGGAAGTCTTGATATCTCCATGTAATATCAGCCATTGAGGCCAGAAATGTATTTTAACAAGAGCAAAACTAAAATGCAGATTGTCTCTAGCTTAACTTGGCTTTAAAAAGGTTGTTCTAACTGTCCAAACAGAGGAGAGAAAAAAAGTGAGGTAGGGGTGGGCTGCTTGCTGGCCCAGTGGGGCAAATCTGAGATCTGATTGGTTGTCCTCACTAATATTGTAAAGGTAAGATCAGCCAGCACTGCTGATTCTGAAGGCCCTGGGCAGATTTGATAGCAATGAACTAAAGCTGAAATCTGATTGGACAAAAAATATAGCAACCACCATATTTTTTATTTAGGTTAGTGTTTCTGAGAGGCTGTGACAGCCCACCACTATTCAGTTCTAAATAGTGCTGGGGAGCACTGAGATTAATATACTGTAGGTTTATTAAAGAATTAGAGGGAACAAAAGGTAGCTCTGATCCCTCCTACTGGACCTGGAGGGTGTTAATGGTCGTTAGGGGGATCTGATGGGTCGTTAACTCCCTCCTCAAAATGGTTTCAGTTACATGCCTCAGTCAAATGTGAGTCAGGTGAGGGTATGTGACTGAAATAGATAATCAAATATAACAATTTGACAGTATTCTAAGATACATTTTCAGTAATATTCATGTAATAATCTAGACACTGATATAATCAGATACTCGTATTTTGGCTGATATCAGACAGATACTTTAATATTTGTTGCATTATTTACTTTAAAATCACCCATCCTTATCTAATAAACTTTAAATATTATTTTATGTTAGAATTTTTTTTTTAAATCCATCTATAGAAGCTCCAGTTTTTGCTTTAATATGTTCATTGTATGGTAGTCTCGAAGCAGCTCTCATTATTTTCTGTTTAAAAAAAACAAAAGGCCATTAATTGTGCCCTTTTCTTGCGACTAAATAAAGCTTGTGACCTGGATTAACCTGATTAAGTATGGTTGCGTAAAGAAGCTTTCAAGTTTCCGTGCTCTGATTGAGCAATTCGTTGACGGAAAAAGGCCGATTTCAGCTTATGTTAGTCAGAGCTGAAACCAGAAGCAGCCAGTTGTTCGCCGTCAGAAGGGGAAGTGGTTATATCATGATAAAATTTTAGGAATGCAGGATTGCGAACTTCTGAGCTTCCATAATACCAGTCAATTATTATTATTATTATTATTATTATTATTATTAACGTTCTCAAGGGAAATTTCATCCCTGCTTTCATTGTTGAGTCGATCCTCATTTTCTGGAGTTCTTCATCTTCTCACCTCCCCACCTGCTCCATTCCACACATATAATCTGCCTCCCTGCTGTTACAGGCCTTTCTGTGGGGTTTTACAATGTTAGAGTTTGGCTGTTGCTGACCCAAATCAGTCAATCTGTCCCAGAGAATAGTAGAGTCTTCTTTCTTTGTCTTTTTTTTGTTTTGCTCCGCTCTCCTCCTCCCATTGTTGGGCGCTGCCTTCATTTAGTGTTTGCTGGTTATTAATAATTGAAGGTTTTGTTCGTGCTTATCCCAATGTAGAGTGGGATGCTGAAAGTGCGGAGCGAGTATGTGGGAGAGCGGAAAGAGGCGGTGGAAAGTGGAAAAACCGGCTCGCTTTTGAAATAAATGAGATTTTACACTCTTGCCAGGAGCTCTGTGAGAAAGTGTAGAAAGAAGAAAGTGGATGAAGAAGGCAGACCTGATTAAAAAGAACAAGTCAGCAGTGCAGAGGTGTTGGATGTGAAATGATGCTCCTGTGTGGGAGCAGGATCATAATAGGTGCACCCATCTTTTACGCTTACTGTAAGCAAAGATCAAGGAAAAGCTGTGTACAGTTCATTCTTCTGTTCTTTATATTTTAGAACAAAATTGCACAAAAGAAAATAAAAGTTTTCTGTATTTGAAACCTTAATCCAAACATTTGTTATTGAAATAAAAAAAAAAATCCATCAGATTAAATGTTTCTTTAAGCTTTGTAAATGAAAAACAAAACTATACGGCTTTTGTTTTAAACTGTAGTAGTGGTTTGGTTCTAGAAATTCAGCTCTTTTCTAAAATCATCAGTTTAGTAGAGATTTGCATTTCTATTTAAGACCAAAAAAAGGGTTTTCAGAGGTTAAATACTCTTATGAAGGGTTTTCGTTGTGCAAAACTTACAAAGAAACAATCCATCATGTTTACAATGTGGCATGTTCGCTTTTACTTTGAAATCTGGTCACCAAAGTGAAGACAGGAAAGGCTAAGTGGTTTCCGGGGTAACAACAGCTGGAAATCAGGGAGCACACTGACCTTATAGCAGTGAATCTGTTCAGTTGAGATAGTCTAGGTGCATTTTGTATACTGTTGGTTACAAAATCCTCCAAATAAGACAAACATGTCAACGATGAACGTTTGCCATGTTAGTGCTGACTGAAAACACAATGGATCATAATTTCCAGGGCTCTACAAAAGTCCAGAACATTACACTGAGAAAAAATTAGAATTTCATTTCTTATAAAATTTATATTTTATAATTTCATGTTTGGATTATTTAAAATTATTTTATAAAAAAACAAAAAACAAAAAAAAAACAAACAGCAAACGATAACCAGTAGTTTGCTTTCTTTTATTCGATTTTGAAACAGAAAATCCAAAGACTGTGTCTTGTGATGTTTCTGCATTCATGTCCTTTTGCCAGAATAAAACATATTTTTCACATCATTTTAAAGCTTCCTTCTCTAAATTTCTGCTTCACTTGCTGTCTAAAAAGCTGTTCTGAAACAAAAGGCCGCTTTATCATCCTGCTTTAAACTGTTCACCTCTGCTGCCGTCCAGATCGGAAGAAAAAAAGTCGACGATGAACGACCCAGTTGCAGCTCAGCTACAGTATTTCCAGTAACTCCTGCCTGATTGGTGCCAAAGCTGATAGATGGCCGTTAACTTCTAACAGGCGATCAATGTATATCAAATGTTAAAACCAAACAATACCAACCAAACCAAAATAATTCTGCATTATCTGTTCTCTATGATAATTTTTTCCACAATAACATTTTGATGTTGCTCCATAATTTCCTAAAGTCAGATAAATAATTACCAGATTATTTTGAAAAAAGTAAAAAATATTTTTACATAGTATTTTTTATACATAGCCAAAAGATATTATTTACGAAGCATTTTTTTAGCATATATTCTAAGGATTTGTTTATTTATTCCTCTTGTAAGGCTTAGCCTGCTGCATCATCCAAGGGTCAGGGTGAGTTTATGCCTGTAGCACCCAGTTTGACTGTCTGTATCTTCCAGCAGGCCCATGGGTGTAGGAGGTATTTATTCTTTATAAAACTCTGCCTTTCTCCAAGGTTTTCTTTTTGTTTCCTGCCTCCCTTTTAGTCACTGTATTTATGGAGGCGTATATTTAAGGGATGTAACTCACTAATGCTGCACACCTCCCCAAACATATCCTTTGCATATTGAGCCAGGGTGGTGGCAGCATCTTTATGTGGGGATGACTTTGACTTGACTGTGGTGAAGGTTTAGCTTCCTTGGGTACAGTTACTCTAAATCATTTTCACATAGCTACAATTGTTTTAAAAAAATAATGAAATAAGGTCCTAATCAAAGTCCAGACTTATATGCAGCCTTTTTTCTCTCAACTTATCAGATTTCTTTAAGATTTTGGAAAACCTGGTTTCCTTTATCCAGTTATGCACTCGTCTGTATTAGTCTTTCATCAAATCTCATTAAAGTACATTGGACTTTAAACTTTAAAGGTATAAAAAAGTTGTAAAGAGGTTTGGAAAGTATGGATGTTTTTTTTGCAAGGAGTTGAATATATTTGCAGTTTCAGAGATGAAGGTATTCTTGGCAACACAGTTAGTAACCAGTACCTGACTGCATTTAATGCAATACGTTTTGAAAGGTTATTTGCTGCCTGCTTTGGGTGACATTTGGAACTGAAAAACACACAGAACATATATTTTCTTTGAATAGGAAATCTGGCTAAGCAACTGAAATGAGCAGAATAATGTGTGGAAACCTCCTATTCACCTTTGTGTTTTACTATTTCACCATATTCGTGAATTATAACAGTATACCCCTCTCCCTGTCTTGGTATTAATTAGATTTTCTTCTTGTGTCTCTCAGCCCAGATGATGTTGGAAGCTGCTGGTACATCCTTTTATCGGGCTCAGTTTTCATCAAGGAGTCCATGTTTCTTCCCAGAAGCAGGTAACATCACTACCATCACCTGGTCCTCCAACAACATGCTCACAATACTCTGTCTACTTTCATTTTTATGTTTAATTGAATAATAAAACTCAAACCCTGGTTTTATGAGAACACTATATCCTGTTCTTTTTGCTCACAGCTTTTTATTGTTGAATCCGGTCATAACTAAAAATTGGTCGATTATGTTAAAGGTTTTGTTTTATTTGCTCATAGCTGTGATGTTTTCACTACATTTGATTAAAAGGAAATTGCAGAGAGAAATCTGCAACAATCTCGGCAGTGTATTTACCTCTGAGCCTCTGACTTAAAAACCCAAATGTTAAAGGGTTGGGATTTCACTATGGGAGCTGTGATATGTGAACTGTATCTGTGGGCGATGTGGAAACAATGATGGTTTTATCCTGCAGGCTTGCATAACACACCTACGGCCACTCTGAGCCTGAAGCTAACATTTTAGGCAGCGGAGCAGAACTCCTCAGGCTCTATAGCTGGGGTCTAAAGGGGTCATTCTCATTTATTAGGTTGATTTTAAGATTTAATTAAAAAAAAACAACAACATGAATTTGATCAGAAATGTTGATTAGAAGAAGTCTAAAACAAACCCCTTAACCTTTGAGTTCGATTCTGGAGAAGAATTAGCATATTTTTGCAGATTCAAGTAAATGTCCAACTTCAGTTTCCATTGAGAAAGTCCATATGTGTTTACTAAGCATTAGCTGCAGTGAAGCAAAGCTGCTTGCTCCATAAGAACGTATTACCTAAATAATAAGCTTATTGCTGGCTGTAATGCTAACCGGTTTTTTCATGGACCTCAAGTTTCTAGGTTTTGGTTTGATATAAATGTGATGCTTTACATGATTGAAGAGTTGTTTTAGAGTCGATCATTGAGGGTGAAGAGAGAAGCTCCTCACTGAAAATGGAAGGTGGACAAAATGTGAAGTCAAGTATAAACCAAGCTTCAGTTTTACTACCGCAACATGTCATTTGGGCTTAAAATTAACAACAACCAACTACAAAAATTTGTTGGGGGGATTTGGCAGGGGGGAACTGGAGGGATTGAATTATAAAACATTATCAGTTGCTTCTGTCACTCATTCCTTTGGCTCTGACACTGAGGAAAGAAAGAACAATCTCCAGTCTCTATTCTCTGCCTCGGTGAATTCGTCCTGAAGTTGGCAGTAATGATGACTCTGCATACAGACAGTAGGTGGACTGGCTTGTGTGCTAAAAAACAGTGGAGATGAGGCTGGACTTCAGGAGAAACCCACCCCTCTCTGTAGTAACCAGAGATGATCCTCATAATATACTCTGTAGGATAAAAGGCCACGCAGAAAGTGTACTTCCTGCTGCAAATTATATTGTACAACCTTTCACAGGAGCTACTGGTCTTCTTTCACACCGCCATCAGTTTGCCTGTTTGTGCTCAGCATCTCTTTGTGGTCTGGCTCTTCTAGAAAACAGAACAGGTCTAAACTACAATGATAATGTATAGTGGCAGAGAGGATAATCACAGCCTTCCATTCTTTTTAACTTTGACTCAAACAGAAAAAGTAGCAGACACTAGACAGTTTCCTTCCTCATTTTATAGCAAGGATAGTTTATCCGTATAAAATGTTTCTACATACTATTTGATTTGCAGTTTAAACTTTTAACTCAGTTATTTCAAGTCAACATTTGTTGTTTTTGTACACAAACCTGGCCAACAAAGTTTAATCTGATCCCTTTTCTGAATTTAAGGATGTTTATCTTACAGAAACCGTGAAACTGTTTTGGGTGCATATGGAGCAGTTTCCCTCATTGTTTTACCAACCTCTGTCTTCCTGAGAAAACATCATCAGGGACGAAGCTTTGCCACAAATAAATACTTTTTTCCCTCAAAGTGTGAAAAGACAAAGTTCTTAATTTTTCGTGCACTTGAGACCTTTTTTCCAGCTTCACAAACAATTATGGGAGTTGGAATCAAATTTTTGAGCATTTCTTCATAACTGCTTCGAAATGCTGGACAGAGGATATATAGAAATTTATCGTGCTTTGCTGTATTTCTGCTCTAAAAAGCAAGCTCTGATGAATGACAGGAGACTCTTTGAATGACTCATGACTTTATATTCTTAACCTTCAAGGACAGCAGGGACAAAAAAAAAAACATGCTCAGTTTTAAATGAGAGAAAGATTAAAAACCATTTTAAGGTGACTGCAGATTTCTGGTTCCATACCTGGGAACTCTCACCCCATATTAAAGGTCCTGAGTATTAAAACATGTATACCAGCTCAGTCACAGTCTCATAAGCAGTTAGATGTACAATAATGTCAGGTTCCATACTTTTTTTTCTCATTAAATGCTTTTCTAAATTAGCTCCAGATAGAAAACATATCCTGCTTTATCTATTCTATGAAGAAGTGCACTGGTGAGGACAAAATGGCTCGGAGGGGAAATTGGTTGTGACACGAGGAACTGACTTGAGTCCATTGGGACTTCCTAAAGCTTTTAAAGATGTGCTGGAATTGGGTTTCAGTCGGACCGTGCCTAGAAATGGCTCTTTGGATCTGGACTGACAGCAAGGTTAAAAACCTGATACGGCTCCATTCTTCTCTCAGTGCTCCTGTCTCTCTGCCTCTGTTCTCCTCCCTAGCAGCTCCTGTGAGATCTGATCTAGGAAAGATGAATGACTTAGCTGTTAAGCGAAGAAGTTAGAGCTCTTTCGGCCTGATTTCACCCCCGTGCGAAATAAAATACAGCTCTTATGAATTAGCCTTTACGAGTGGGTGACAGATTTAAAGCAAGTACAGGTGTGAGGCTTGTTCAGGAGACATTATGTCTTAATATTGGACCTAACCAAATCCTCATAGAGCTGCTTTTCATTTCAGGTTATGAAAATGTAGATTTTATTCTTCACTTTTCCATCTTGACAACCAACAGGGCAGAATGAATGAACGTATAGCAGCAGTTAAAGGGCCAGTACATTTGTCTTTTGTTTTTAAAATGAAAGGAAAACATATTTGCATAAATTCTCATAACTTCTTACACAGTTGTTGAAAAAAAATTATTGATACTTGGTGATATGTTGTCTAGTTTCCTCCAACTTATGGTGCACTATAACATAGCTGGGCAATTCACAGCCACACATCCAGCCCTATGGATGTTTTGGACTTGTAGTGGTTGATAGAAAGTACCAAAGGAAACCTAGATAAAGGGTCTGATTTTGTATAAAATGCTAGGAAAATTCTCTATTAAAAACAGATTTTATATATATATATATATATATATATATATATATATATATATATATATATATATATATAGTTGTACAGTATTAATTCAGGAACAAGCCAATGGCTCATGGTTTTAAAAGTATATTCACTTCCTAGTAAAAGCTAAACAATGGATATTATTTCAACTGGCAGTGACAAGGGTTATTGATTTGGATTAAAATGATCCAGACTACACATGCGTTTGGAGTCGATAACCACGCTGGATGATGATCATCAAAGATTCTTTGAAATAATACTACCTTCATCTGGATAGCTAATACTCTATGAGGTATGCTATGGAGCCAGTTAGTTCCATATCCCAACGTGTATACAGTTCTGATCCTGCGTATACAGTCTACACAGAAACTGATGGAGAGAGCTAATTTTTTTTTTTACCAGAGATTGCATGTTGTATTTTACGATGGTTTGATCTATGAATGCACTGATATTAAAATGTTGGCCAATATCCGATAATACTATTAGTATTGCTGTTATTCCTGATAACTAATATTTATCAGTATTGTATCCTATAAATGTTCTTACCCTTTTCACACCATGAAAAAATGACCAATGTGTTGACATTCCCTCTCTGGTTCACTATATTTCATTAGACAGTATTTGTATTGATTCAAAATACAGTTGAATGGATCTTAAATGTAAAAAGTATTTATACAGAAATGTAAGTTTAATTGTCTTACTTTTCTTAAAAAACTCTTAAAGGAATAGTACACCCAAAACATGATTAGCCTTCATTTTCTACTCACCCCTATGCTGAACAACCCTCTGGAGTACTTTTTTGATATCTCAAATGCATCTGGAGATCTGGGAGGCTTCTTGCTGTCTGCTGACATTCAAATAATGGAGGTCTATGGCGCCCGAGGCAGAAAGGTCCATAAAAGTCCACAAAAAACGTGTCAGTATTCCTCCATACTGCTCGTCCAATGTATTCCAAGTGTCCTGAGTGGGTAGCGTCCATAATTTACTTGAAACGAATTCATTTAGAATGTTTTTAGAGCATAAACAGTAGTGTATAGGATTTCCTAAAGCGCGCGCCTGCGAGTTCACGAGTCTACGGAAACCGCGGCAGACCAAACCAGATGAAAGTGCGCATTTTTTTCACTTAAAATTTTTCTGACTCGAACTAGTCCTGCAGTTTTCAACCGATTTCAACAATTTTGGTATCAAAACGTTCAGCTTGTTCAGGAGAATTATGCTATGTCTTTTGGTAAATATATTTTTTGTAGTTTTCGCGATATTCAGCTTTTTCTGCGTTTTTTCCCCCCATTGAAATGCATGTAGAATTCTTAGATTTCAGCAAAACTCAGCTAAAACTTCATCATTTTTGACCTTTAACTACTTCAGCATACTTTCAGCTAGAAACAACATTCAACTTTTAAAATGTTTCCGTATTTTTCTGCTATTACTGTTTAACTCAGCTTTTTGCTAACTTTTACAGTTTTGCTTCAGTGAAGCTTCAAACCTTAAAAGAAAATTTAAAGATTTTCAGATTCATAATGGAAGTCTATGGACGGAATTCTTCAACTGCTAGAGTGCGTGCTCTAGCTTTTGAGCTGTTCTGGTTTTTCCGAACAAATTCTTCTCACTTCCTCATTTTTCACTCAATTGAAATAAATTATACATCAAAACGTAGGTATTTTTGTCAGGATTCAGGAAATGTAACCCTCATTTGTGTGGCATTTACAGTTTTCCGACAGTGTGGAAGTCCACACTCCCCCAATAGAAATCCAATGAGAGACTTGCCAAAAATCACATCCGAAAATCCAAAACGATACATATTTTCGTATCGCTCCCATTTCTTAACTGTTTGATGTACAAATGTGAAATTTGGTAAACACCATCTCCAGACGCTTCTAGCACTCACATTGAAGGAATTATTTTCAATATCATTTATGGTTTAGCTGTTTAGCTGACTTGTTCGGGCATAGGAAAACGTTGATTCTGAGAAAAATCCTCATATTTAGAAAAAACACATTTTTACATCGTCACCGTGGCCAAATAGTTTTTAGTAGAAACATGAAAGTTGGCACAGTCGAAGCCGAAGGATGGCTGACGCCAACAGTGAAAGAATTTTTTGAATACCTTTTACGGTTTTGGCTCACCGCTCGTTTGTTCGGAGGGGAAGTTTTGCTTTTGAGAGCTCTGCTCTACCATTGAGCTGCATTTTATTTAATGAGACCAGCAGGAGTGACAAACCTTTTTATTTCTCCTTCCCATTAAGGTTGTGAATGAGCTACAGCCATGAAAGTTACCCCAATCGGAGACAAAGGATAGCTGTCGCTTAGACTGAAAGAATTTTTTAGATACCATTTACGGTTTGTCTTCAGCACTCGTTTGTTCGGAGCTGATTTTCCCATTCAAAAAAGCCTGAGAGGAAAGGAACGATACTGTTGCACTTTTCTCTCTGTCACTGACAGGCTCGTTAAGCGTTGTCAAGGTAACCAAGCTTCAAAGGGATTTTACCTCTGCCATTTTAAACAGCACATTTAAATCTAATGGAGGGAGACAACACTGATTTAACATTTGGAAATGGATACAATATAACTACTGGCCATGACCTTTCCCTTCACACGCAACCCTGATAGACTTTCAAAATAAGACTCCGGGGACCCTACAAAATAAAAGCCCCTACATTAAACTCTTATTTTTTCCCCAGCCTATGGCTCAACATTATCACCCAAACTCAACAACTTTTTTTTTAAATTAGACTCTAGGGGGGTTTTCAAAACATACCCCACAGCAAATTTCAAAATAAAAGCCTCCCATTGCCACTTCATCTACTGCCTTAATAACAGGGGAAAAGAGTGATTTAACAATTGGAAAGTGATGAAGTATCACTGCTGGGTCTGACCCTTTTCTCAACACACAACCCTGCTAGACTTTCAAAATAAGACTCCGGGGACCCTACAAAATAAAAGCCCCTACATTAAACTCATATTTTTTTCCCAGCATATGGCTCAACATTATGACCCAAACTCAACCACTTAAAAAAAATTAAATCTAGGGGGTTTTCAAAATGCCCCCAGTGGCAAATTTCAAAATAAAAGCCTCCCATTGCTACTTCATCTATTGACCTAAAAATGGGTAAAAAGAGCATTTTAATGATTGGAAATTCAAGTATCAATGTTGGGTTTGACCCTTTCCTCAACACACAACCCTGCTAGACTTTCATAATAAGACTCCAGGGACCCTACAAAATAAAAGCCTCTATATTACACTCATGTGTTAATTAATGGAAATGACTCAGCATAATGACTCAAACTCCAACAGCTTGTTTCTATTAGACTCTTGGGACCTTTTCAAAACACACCCCAGCAAATTTCACAATAAAAGTCTCTCATTTACGCTCTAATATAGCATCTATTCACCCAATAACATGGAAAACTCTTTTATATGCACTCTTTGTGCCATATGGGTCATAGGTATGACACAAACTCAACCAATTTCTTCAGATTACACTACCAAGGGCTGTTGACATCACACCTAAGTGCACATTTCTTAATGAAGCTTTAACATTTCTACTATAATAGTGCATCTGCTAACATCATAAGCAGATGCTTTGCTTCTGTCAACTTCCAGGTAAACAGATACTTTTAGACTTTTTCTTCTGGTTAATCAACTTTAACTAAATGTTTTGCTTTTAAGATGAGGTTGTTTCTGCCATTATTCTGCCAAATGATTCTACCCTACAAAATCTTCAGATGATTCCACTTGTTTCTGTTGTTTGAAGTTTCTGGTTACTTCCTATCACATTTTCAAATGTTCCTCAGCTAATTTGTGCTTCTTTTCCTTCTTTCAGTTTCTTTAGCTAATTTTTCTCTTTTCATTCAGCAAAAAAAGCATTCCCACTTTGCTGTTTCTCCGAAACAGCTTTTTCTAGTTATCACTGTTAATGTATCCAGATAAATTGTACAATGACATATGTATTGTGGTATGTATTGTAACTAAATTCTGGTCAATTCAAACCCACACATAAAGTCGTAGGGAAATCATTTTAAACTGTCAAATCATTCTTGCTTAAACATGTATATAAATGTACTCTTTATCAGACTATACTGTCCCAAAATTTAGAAAATGTCTATATAAAAAAAAAAATCCTATCCTAAAATCTGCGTTTTTTTTTCTCTCTCTCTCGCTATTTTATGTTGGCCAGTTAGTTATACGTCAGCCTGTAGACTTAAATACAGCCATATATCATATATCAACGGTCATCTGTCAATCAATTTTTTCGGTCATAGCATCTTGAATTATATTTCACAGCTAATATACGCAACGGTTGGAATAAGAATAATTTGCTTTACCATGCGAGGTATGGGCTCAAACATGTACGACTGTAAGCCTTCTACACCAAATGAAGCATCTGCTGCCTTGGCGTCCTCTTCCACAACAACTTCGTCCCCGCTTTCCTCCTCTAAATAAAAAAATGTACGACGGAGGAGACTCATCCACGACCTGACCGAAAACTCTCCTCCTCTTGCATGTTTCCTCTGTCCATGGCGTTCCTTGACAGTGTTGTTGTTAAGTGCTACTTGGTCCCAATGTAATTTCCCATTGGGCACCTACTAGCACCAAGTTGCTAACTGGTTAGCAAGATGCTTCCAAGAAACCGGCCACAATCAAACTTGCTTGCGAACCTTCAACGACAAAAATCCCGCTTTCTTGATAAACAACCAATCACATTAACTTTATTCACTTGTGTAAAGTTGTGCACCAATTGAGAAAATTCGGAAATGCAACTGTTGGAACAGCCGTTTCTCTATGACTTTGCTACTTTTTTTTTGGTACCAGAATAGAATTTAGAGCTTTTTTATTTCTACAGTCTTATATTCTGTAAAACACATTGCCTCTGCGCTCATCATGGGTTGATAAGTAATAATATCTCTTTGTTATGATTATGTGCAAAGCTGATTTTGAGAGCTGGGGCTCAGCCTTTTAGTACTGATGAAAGGATCTTTGAATGATTTAACTTACCACGATTTTTTATTTTACTTGCCTAACTTTTGTTGGGACAGCTTGGGGTTCCATCATGACTTTTTACAAAGAGAGGCCAATAAGCCACAGAACACCAATAGGATTGGCGATTAAGTATAAAATAACTAGGCCTTCTTGTCCAGCATCAGTATCTGACCTCAGAAATGCAATCCTGCAGTAGCGGTCAAACAAACCTCCCTTTGTGTTGCTCAACAGTTTATAATAAGCAGACTGCTTCTAGAACTGAAGCTCTTTTGGCTGCAAACAAATGGACAGAGATATACTTAACTCGTTGGCTTAAGAATGGGAATTCACTCAGGCTCATGTGTGTAAAGGCAGACAAATGAACACTTTAAGAGTTTTATTTGACTAAATTCAACAGTTTAAATGTTCTATTCGCTGTTGACAAATTTTTCAGCTTAACCGATTAAACTCTCAGTGAACATTGCAAATGTATCTCTTACACCTTTCCCTTCTAAAGAATGAAATTTAAGAAAACATTGTTTTTTTTTTCAAGTTTTGTCTGTGATCGTTTAAACTGGCCACCAATAATATCTTAACACATATATTGGAAATTTTAATTGGAAAATTTGCCACACATTTTCTTCTTAGATTACAGTTTTTCACTATGCATGGAAAGCTTTAACATCCCTGTATAATGCCTTTTATGGTTTTGCCGCCCTCTCTTTGTGTTGTTCAGTGTGTTCATTATCAGTAGACCACTTCTAGATTTATCAGCAGACCACTTCAGTTTGGATAGCCATCCAAACTGAAGGTTGTTATTGAAACTATCTTGAAGATAAACTCTTATATTGATGAGCATTTCCTAAACTGCAACTTCTGGGTGAATCAGCAGCCTGGTTAGTGGTGAAAAATTAAGCCGACGTGTTAAATTGTCTCACTTTCTCAGAACAACGGTCATTTCAGCAGAAATTGTATTTTGAAGCAACAGCAGCTTATAGTTAAAACAGCCACCAAGACTTTATCATCCCCCTGTAATAGTCTGGATCTGGCTCATAATACAATATAAACATTTTTTAGTTTTAAAAGTTTGTTCAAAGTTCAGCCATGTAAAGCGACTCAGATAGGACAGTTATTGTAACTATCTAGTATTGAGGACCAATATGAATTCCCATAATCCTTTCTGTGACAGGATGTATAGGCACAGCTCCCTTCAGTGCTAAAGAAAAAAAAAATATTTCTCTGTACTCCGTGTGATATGTGCCAATTTACAAACAAAAACATTTCTTCGCCCACCCACTATAGTGCTCTTACCATTGATCCTTTGAAAGCTGAAAGAAGATAAGCTAGGAACAGCTGCAGTTTTTCTGCTCCCCATAAACCATCCAATTGAAGCAATTATCCACTTCTAGGTAACGCTTTTGTCTTCCCCAAAATTAGGTCACAGATTAGCATTAAGGTAATAAAGTTTTGAAGTTATTAATCAAGACAGACTTAATACTCGCTGTTTGCATCATTTAATCGAGAATTAGATCTTATTTCATCTCCCTCCCTAAGGTGTTTTCTTTTTTGTAATAAAAATTACCTACTTTTCAAAAGCAAAGTAAAAGCCCTTTTAAGGGATGTCAGATACATTAAAGGACATTTTTGGGTTTCTTTTATTTTGTTTAATGTTTCCTCTAAGGTCTCTTGGAATCTTTGCAGATTATAATCTTAATGACTTAGCCAAAACCTGACATCACCTTAGACTGGCACTGTTTTAAGTATTCCCCTACTTAAACACACCTGATTCAGATGACTGCAGTTCAGTAGTAACCTGTTAATCAGCCATTAGTTGAAACCAGGTGTGTTGGAGCAGGGAACCATATACCTGTTTTCCACTGGCCGAAAAACCTGCTTGGTCCTGGGAACAATAGGCTTTTACTATTAGTGGGAGCAGCTGACGCGTGTCTACCCGGGTTAAACGACTCAGCTAGCGACCCGCATTAAAATCGCCTCGGCTCGGATCAGCATACTGCGGAAACACCAGACCCTTTAAATTACGTGACAGCATTGAACGCAACGTATGGACGTCAACACATCGCGCCAGTCGGTTTTGATCTAACAAGCCGAAACCACTCTGTTTACATTCGATACACATGGTGCAGCACTGGTTGAGAGAGATTTAGAAAGATAGAAAGAGCAAAATAATAAAGAATATGACTACGCTCTGGCTCCCGTCCATGTTGTTGTCCATTATTTACTTCCCTGATTTCCATCGCCCTGTTGACATCATCAACGCTCACCCAGCGTTTGCTGTCATTAGACACGCATTGTTGGGGGACAGTGGCCACGCAGCTAGCCAGCGGTGCGTCAGACTCGGCTTTCTGGTTAAATGCAACTAGAGCCAAAAACCAATTAATGGCAGGTCAGCGCGGTTTTGAAAAACCCCGGTTTTCAGTGTAAAAGCGGCTATACAGGGCAGTGTACCTTAAGGACCAAGGTAAAAAAAACATAACCTTAGACTTGTCTGAGTCGGTTAACAATACTAATAATCAGTCAACCTAATTAAATTAATTGCTCTACCAATTTGATCCAGGGAGTAGAAGATTTCCATTGACTTGAAACTGAAAGACTTAATAAAGTGAGTCAGTTCTACTGTAATGGAAGGACATGAGGTCTCCGTTTAACTAACATGTACACATCCACACTGAGGACAGGCTGTCTGCCCTCATGCATTTGTAACTGTAGCAGGAAATGATTCGTACGCTGGAATGCTGTCTGTTGTGGGCCCTCCACATTATGCTGAGAGAGGGAGGGCTGAAGAGAAAGGGGGCCGGGCTATTGGACATGAGCTGATACACACACACACACTTTCAGAGTCACAAACACTCCCATTTCTCAAATCGCAAATCTCAGACGGCAGCAGTGGGGTGTGTGCAGGACGTTATGCCGCAGTCATACATTAGTCTCGGGACTTGGAACGGGTTTGTGGGATTTTGTGTGGACTATCAGGAGGGGATATTTTGAGGCGGAGATCTTGTCGTCTTCCCAGGTGGCTGTGTCACTCCGGGAGCGGATTGGAGTGACGGCGGTGAGTGCTCAGACTTACAACAGCTGCAGCTTCTCCCGGCTAATTCAACTTAAACACATGATTATACCTCCCACTACGGCTTGGCCAAGGTGCTCCAGAGTTCAGGGTTGTAAGTTTAAAGTGTGGCCCGTCTTCACGCCGGGAGCTGGTAGCTGTAAAGCACTCACGTCTGGAATGTGAAGCATGGCTATGATGTTATTTTGGATTTGTCAGACCAGAAATGGGTGTGTGCCCCTCACGTTTGGAAGGTGGCAACTTTGAAACAAAACTGAAAGATTGCTTTTACTGCAGGGCTAATTTATTGAAGACATTGAAATTAATATTGTAATGGGTGTTTCTGAACTGACTGCCTGTTTCCCTTTGTCTTCACTGTGTCAGTGAAGTAGTTTTTGGAAGTCAAAGTCATGAGTCATTCCAATGATCTTGGCTTCTGTGTCAACTTCTATTTAAGGAGTGACAGTGGTAACTGGACTATGCATGTGATTCAACCATGATGTTGTTCCAGAGAATGTTGTTCATCTATGCATGATGAATAAAAGGTCTATATAGATGTGCTTTAAATACAAATTAGTTTTTATCAATTAATGAATTATAACCAGTCATTATTTACCTCCAGCATCTATTTCTTTCCCTTAACTCATCCCAAAGTCTTACATACATTAAAATTCTGGATCCTTCTTCTACCTCTACCTGAGTTTAATACCTCCGCAAAGTGAAGTGGTCCATCCGTCCAGATCAGATCCAGGATGCAGGTTAAGCATACAGGCTTCAATGGTGGAGAAGGCAGAGTGTTGGGTTTGTGATCCCTGTGGAATGACATGTCAGGCGTGCAGGTTTGTTGTGTTACAGACAGCAATGTAAAGGGCCACCAAGGCAGAGGAGATGTCTGTCAAATTCCTGCAACTTGTGCCCTGACTGACCAGAAACAGCAGAACCTTTTTAATGTTTTAAATCATTGCGTTATAAATTAAAAATGTGCAGTATTGGATTTAGATGCTAAAAATTCATAGCTTTCAACTTTGGAATAAAAGAGCTGGACCTGAAACATTGTTTATGTCTACATTTAACTGTTTTTGGATTGGTTACTTCTGCTGTATAAAGGCTTTTTTCCTCAGGAGATTTCTTTTTAAGGCTTCTGTCTTCCAGATATCCAAACAAAGCAGCATTTTCTTTTGATGAAACATGTAAGATATACCTATAAATATGCTGCTTTATTTATAATGCAATAATGTAAGACACTAAATCTTTGCTAAGTTTCTTTGTTGTAGCAGAGTTATGCAGCAATATGCAGCTGTTCAAAAGTAGGGATGCACTGATGCACTGATCCTTGAATTTGAAAGTCTGCAGACTTAAAAATGATCATATTAGGGTTCCATTTTTAAGAGGCTGTTATAAACTCATCTCCAAAAGATAGTGTGTTATGTATAAATGCACACATGCATAACTTTAAAGCCACCTTGAGAATAATTTAAGTCATTATAACAGTAAATTTTGTCAATAGAACAAATTCTATCCTGACAACAAATGCGCACCTGTACGGTTCAGATTGAATGTATTTGTTGCTAAATTAAGTTGTAAACTTTACTGCTGTTCAAGAAATTTTTGACCTAAGTTTCATTATTGTAGAAATAGACTGAGTACATCTGTGCCTGGGCTAGAATTTCATGCCCATAATTTGCCATATTGTGGAAGAGATACAGCTTTTAAACACACTGTTGGTGTAAACAATGTTATCCTGTTATGAACACTGTAAATATGTCTGGAGCCAAGCAGCTAAAGAGCTGGAGTGAATCAAGACGATTCTTAACAGAGTTGGTTTAAAGAACAAAAATACATTTTGTACAGCTGAGCTGCTGCACTGTGCTGAAATCATGACATCAGTCATCTGGGCTGGGGCTGTGTTAAAAAAAAAAAAAAAAAGATTTTCCAATTCTAAAATTGAATGTCATGTTGTTTGCTAAAGATCCATTAATATGATCAAAGATTGATTAAAAAGCAAAGCCCTTTAGACTCTTGCAGACACCATTACTTTATTAGTTTGCTGTTTAATTCATTTCAGAAATACTTTATTTCCCTCAGGGTAGTATTAAATTTACTTTAATATTAATGTAATACTACTATCAATATCTTCCATAAATACACAGTTATGTAATTCAGGTAGAGCTTTAAATACCAGAAATCCAGTTTTATATGGGATTGGTTCAGATTCAAAAGAATGAATTCTAAATCTAGAGAATAAGAATTGAAACTATTCTTAATTTTGAATCAATACCCAGCACTGATTTTACATTTCCCTCTTACGTATCTCATAGTTTTTAAATTCTCCTCCCTGGTTTACAAAGTCTTCCCTCCACAGTAGTTCTCAGGAAAGAAAGCACATAGATCACCTTAACCTGAATTCTGTGCACAGGCTTAAGCATTATCGAACTGCTGACGGAAATCAAAGTAGATCAGATTTAACCGTATCACAGTGCTTATTTTAACTCAGGTGCTCAAATCTGTAGTGAACATAATTTATGCTCTTGTGGTATGTTTTACTTTCATAGCTCCTCCTGCTGCTCTGCATGCTTTAATCTCCAAACAAGATACTTGTGCATCCCTCCCCCACTCTGCACTCTTTAATCCCTTTTTTAATATATCACATTGCCAGATGTGTGTTTTATTTTCCCAGTAAAATTAAGGACTGGATTACTAATGTCAGGAAAGCATTAGAAGAGCATGACTAAACATGTCGCTTTACTGTTTGCACTCGGTAGCCTGATGCGTTTGTGGCATGCACACGGATCAAACCCTTCTCCCCCTGGGGCAGATTCAGCAGAAGGGATGCTTAGAGGATGTGTGGCTTTATATCAAACCAACACCTTCATCCTAGTACAGCCGTTGCCTCAAACTGACAAATCAGCACTGCTAGAAACTAGTTGCAAAGAATTAACAGCATTTGTCTCCCTGCAAGGACTGCAGTAAAACACTGAGTAAGCTCTTCATGTTGCTGTGTTTCGTCCCATGGAGGAATTCAGGCTTGTGTTTGTCAGTGAATACAAGCAGAGTTACAACAACATTAGACAGAAGCTGAGCCAAAGCAAACGGCAACAATCAGCATTAACCCTTCAGTTGCCTTCACTCAGAGGCAGCCTTTATTCTCACGCCCGCTCAGCTTCTCTCATTCATTACAAGCTTCTCTAAAAAATATCAATCATTCAAAGAATACTATTTTGCTTTTTAAGTTTGTTAAATCATCGAGTTAAGGTTGTTAAAAAGCAGATCAGTTAATCGACAACTGGGGGGTCAGAAGTGAAAATGAGGAAACGAGAAAAACAAACTATGAAAATTACTTGTAGAAAACAATTGCAGCCAAGAAATCACGAATGTGCGTTTTACCATAGTGATGGATTTCTACCTGCTATTTGCCATCAGTTGATGGTTATTTCCCCGTATGACCAAGTCCTACCTACAGCATATAGCTATGCGGCCTGCTCTCATTGGTTAATGGAAGCATCCCCCTCTGTAACCTCAATCCAGGTACCCAACACCACTGCTCACTTCATCTGGGACCACCTTCCCTCAGCTCTGCCTTGAAAGTTTGCATCAGTAATGCAGATTTAGATTCAAAGCATCTTTACAAGCTGATCTGATTATGATTGACAGTAAATAAGAACAAAATAAATTAATAAAAGCAGAGTTAAAGAATCAGCATTTAATTGCATATCACTGCTTTTCAGCCACTAAGTTGATGTTGTGAAATACTTCCTCCATGTGACTGCAGTCTGTAATTGTGACATATTTCAACTTTGTTTTGAATAAAAATTAGAATTAAGTTTAGAGAAACACAGGAAATAGTCTGTACCACTACTCTGATAGTAAAAGCTTGATATTTTGGCAATAACTAAATATTCTCCAACCAAACCCATTCAGTCAGTTATGCATATGTATGCATATGAGCCACATACCCATGTTTATTATTACCGTAAGTACTTTACCTTCTTAAATGTAGTTTCTTAGAACCTAAAGTAGAACGTAAACCTCACTAGAACCCTTATCTTTCTGTAACACTAACAACGCTCGATAAGTTTGGTAGAGGTACATCTAGCCTTTTGGTGAAGATGCAGCAGATGTCCTCTTTGGAAGACAGCAGAATTCAGGTTGGGACTACAACCTTGGGTTGTACCACTGTAACTTCTCTAAGGATACGCTCTGGACACATAAACATTTTAAAACTGGGTTTCAGGGGTAGTCGTCAGCCCAGCTACTATTGTTGGCAAATTAAATCCAATTTTAATATGATTTCAATTTTATAAATCAGAGAGGGGATCAGTTTCTGTCACATTACATTTAACAAAGTCAGACACTGACTTTCTTACTCTAGGTCTTTATGGGGTTGTAATTTGCTTAAAGTGGGTATGTTAACACAGTAGAGGGGACAGAGAGCTGCAGGTAGTGCACAGATGTGAGTAGAAGAGTAGAAGCTTTTCTAAATCAAGTAGGGTTGAAAAATTAATCAGATTAAATTATTATTAAAATAATTGTAAACTAATTTAGTAATCGATTAATCATTAATTGGACTGTAGAGACTCTAAAATGTGCATTTAGCTGACAGAGCAATCCACTTAGAGCAGTTATTTAAAAGAGAAAATTATAAAAACAAAAGAACTTTATGCATTTAAGATAAAAATCTTTTTCATCTGTCAATATGCTCTGTCCAGAACTCCTCAAATTAAAAAAGTTTTAGTCTATAGATTAATGATCAGATAGCCAAAGGTTCCTTTGGCTATCCAGTTATTAATTGATTAATCGAAAAATAATCAACAGATTAATCGATTTGCAAAATAAGCGTTGGTTGCAGCCATGAAGTCAAGTGACAATGGACTCTAAGCAGGCTTTCAGTGTTTAAAAAAAACAAACAAAAAAAAACTCTTGAGTGAAATGTCTAAATGTTTTTTTTTTTGGTTAATCAAATTAAAAGTGAAAATGGGTGAAAAAAGTTAGATTTTTGGCATAATCATTCTGCCCTACCAGATACTATGGTTTACTTCTGGTTCCTGCAGTGGCAGAGCACTTATCTTGTGTTTGGCAAATAATTAAGACAAATTTCCAAATCCAAAAAAGCCCCATATTTAATAACCATCTCTGTAATCACACACCTTAGGTTCTCTATTTGAATGAAGCAAATTGTTACGTTTATTAGATAAGAATACATTTTACTGTGCAGTTTGTATTTTCTTCTATAAAGCGCATTATTCTGCATATCAACACCTTTTTACCTTTTAACTTATCTCATGTCTCACTACTTGGAACCGGGCCTTGTAAAATTCATGAACTTAGGTTGTGGTGTTAAAGTTTTTTTACTTCTATCTCTGGTTAAATAATGAAAACTGAGAGGGGTTTAAAAGGATTTTAAATTTGTTACTACTTCTTCGTAAGTACAACTAAACCTGTCCTTTTTTCTGTCAGCTGTCTCATTGTTGACAAGTTGAGCCATCAGAAATGACTTTAAGTGGAAATGATCTGGTTTTCATTAAAAAAAGCCTCCAGGCTGTAAAAATGTGGGATGCTTCAGGTTAAAAGGCATCTATATAACATCTTTCCTAAGTTCCCATATCAAAGTGATGGAAATCTGTACGGAGATGATCTAATTGACTCAAAGGAACCTGTGTTTGTTGAGCTGCCGGAGTTTATCTAACCAAACATTGAGAAAGATGTGGGTCACATTCTGAAATAAAACATGATAAAAATAACAAACAAGGGGGCTCTTGTTTCTGTAGGAATTGGTGTGCTGAACAAAGGCATCATTCTTCCCAACACCCACATCTAGGATCTGCACATGCTCAATATTTCCAAGGCTGAGAGTCCTTTATTTACATTTTTTTTTCTCCTTATTTTGAGTCTTTGCCATCTTTAATATTTGGCTGCTCATTAAGAGTGAGGCTTACTGTCCAAACTGACGTCATAAGAGTGGAGTTTTCCAGAGCCGGGTGTTTCCTTCTGAAACTGAAAGGAGGTGGTGTCCAATCAAAGCTGCCTTGTGTCTGTTTTTACATGCAGAAATTCCACACCCCATATTTGCTTATGAATATATGAACACAACCCTGTGGGATTCTCCACTGATTTTGTTCGCTAAAGATTAACATGAAATATTTTGATATATAATTTTGTGCAGGTTTGTTGCTTTAAGGTGCATTATTGGTTTTCTTTTCTTTTTATCATTTTGTTTAGTTTTGGGAAGAGATCAGCAGGCAGCCTGCGACGTGGATGTGAATGCATCGTCCTTGAACCCTCAGAAATGATCGTGGTGAGTTCATTTGTCTGACGTTTGACGCTCTGCCTTCTATTTGTCTACAGTTAAGATTGTACAAAATATGTTTTTCCTTCCTTCCCTGTCCTTTTTTTCTTCATCCACCCACCTTTTCATGTGCCGTTACTTTCCTTGTTTCTTCTAACTTCCATCCTTCCCATTGTTTCCTCTGTTCCACCTATTCTGGTTTTTGAAGGTGCGTTATATAAATTCTACTTAGTGAAGAAATGTCTGCTTTCATTTTAAAGCCAACTTTGACATTTAGATCCACTGAAACTAAAAAAAAAAATGTGTGTTGCATCATGTCCGAATGGATCACTCTCAAACCAAGCTTGTAAATCCACCCACCACCTGCAGTGTCAAACTTGCATCACCCTAAAATAACTCAACCTTTAACACAAACTGGGCTCTAGTTTAAAGAGTAGTTCATTTTTTTCTTTAATATAGTTTAATTATTGCTAAAATGTTGCTCTAATCACTGTGGTTTAGGATTAATGTTGAACTTTTTATTAAATTTGGATTCTTCTCTATCTTAGTGGAGATTTGTTAAATGAAAAAGTGGCGAAGAATGATTTATTCCCCTCGGGTGAGAAGAGCAGCCAGTTCGGCAACAGCGGCAGTCATCTGCTGAACAGAAGCTAACTGAAGCCTAAAGAAGCTCCGCAGTCAGGCTCAGGATTTTGCCAAGACAGAAGACATGTTCAAACAGCTGCAGGCTGAAGTCTGATGATATCCCGATGGACCGCAAACGCTAGGTTGACCTTTGAACTTGCAGACTCAAACCTGCCACAGTTTAACCTGCAAAAGTTGAATAAAATCTGTTGGAGGTTTTATAACATGTTTCCAAATAGTCATTTGGCTTTTTAGAGACAATCCCTTCCTCGGGGTGAACTTTGAGCCTTAGAGGCTAAAGTAACCACTATTAGTGAAGCAAACTCCCCTGTTTGCTTCTCAGTCTTACTTGGATCAGACCAGAGCCTAAGGAGATTAGGCTAACTGTTACATAAGGATGCCAAAAGCATATTTTATAATCTTAGTAAATATTTCACTGTGTCCAAAGTATCAATGTGTTTGATACCTAAAACAGGGCATTACTTTGGATACATTTCCTGGAAATAAATGTTTGTAATTCTTTTTAGATTTTAAATAAGAACGCCATTAAATAGAAATTAGTGTCTCAAATACAAAAAAGAAAAGAAAAGAACACATTTTTTTTTAATACAAATAACCCAATATTGATTCTGTTGGGCTCAAAATTGGAATACCTTTACCTATTTTTTCAGCTTTATCCAGCCATACCTCACAGACGGCTATATATACGGTAGCTTTCTTGCAATTCTTCCCTTTTTTACTTTTGGGTGTGGATTTGTATCCAGCACCTCTAGGCATGATTCTACCACCCCCATGTCTCACCATGTGGAAGGTGTGTTCAGGATGATAGGAAGTGTCATTTTTACACCAGGCATTGCCTTTCAGTTCAGCTTTACAGAGTTCCCTGCATTTCTTGTGGGCACTTGCCAACAGGGCTTCCTTTCACTCTCGTTTTTTATGTTTTATCTTAAAACATAAAACAAAGAATAATAAAGGAGAAAGTTCCTATACCTGTTAAGTGTTTAACAATATATCCAGCTCGTTTAAGACCTAATGAAGGACATTATTAAAACATTGGAAAAGTGGGTTCGCAGTTTTTTTTTATTCTTGCATAAGCATAAGCTTGCTGTGATTAGTCTGGTCAGTTTCAAGTTAGTCTGGCTGACAGGGCAGCATTCAGCATCCATGCACTGAGATCAAGGTAAACACATTCATTGTTTCTCCCTCTATTTGCTATTAATTAATAATGTTTGTCTGATTCACTAAATGTTTCTTTTTTCATGAGCTAAAAATGGAGGAAGAAAAATCTGCATGGACTTCAGAAATATACTCTAAAAAATCAGCAGCTCATATTGGGTATCCCTTAGACCGATGTTAAAATAATTGGCAACAGCATCGGCCTTAAAAAAAACTCTAACAGTCGACCTCTACATCACTGCTGCAATCACTGCACATTTAGTTTCTCATAATTGCCGTCTCCATGAGTGCAGATGGGAAGAAAACTCCTGCTAAGCTCTGTCAGAGACCCCCTTATTAACAGCTCCACCCTGCCTGCTACCAGATGACACTTTGCTGTATTTTGCTGTTTTTAGTAGCCAAACCGTTTCATAATTGCAGTGCAGGATAGAAATGCACACAGATAACCGTCTCTGCTATAAGTTCCCACACAGCTTTATGAAGCCGCAGTCTAAATGAATGTAGCAGATTCGTACGCCGCCGAAGCGCCCTTACTGTACGCACACAGCTCTGAGAGAGCAATTAGACACACAAGCGGGATTTTATGCCCTCACTAGCACACAACTCCACCGTCGTTGTCATGACAGCCAAGTGAGATTTTTAGCAGCGTAATCCCAAAGGCAGAGCTGCAAGAAATGTACAAATAGCAGAAGAGATGAGATGAACCGGGCCCAAAATATAAAGATGGGAGGAAACATTGCGCTCTGACCCAAAGCTTCCTGCAGACACATATTTTAGGATCCCCTGGTAGGATAAGAGCCCCCCTCTGCCACTTCAACATGTTCCTTTTTACTCCTGCTCATTCATTATGAATGGAGACTGGGGATCTTATCTTATTTTAACTTCTAATTAAGTGAGTTTGCTAGAAACCTTTTTCCTTCATCTTTCCTCATGTCAGCCTGTCAATTTGTTTACTCCGCATCTCCTCCTGCTCACTCCTCTCATCCGAATTCCTTACCCAGCCCTGTGTGTCTGCTTCTCTTGTTTTGTGATGTGAGCACCCTTTGACGTCGGTGTGCTCCATGCAGCCCACACACACACTTCTATTTTTACGCAAGCAGAGGGGCGGGATGATTTGGGGGGGGGGGGGGGGGGGGGGGGGGGGGGGGGGGGGGTATTTATTTATTTTGCTAAGGATGAGGGAGGGATTAGGGGTGTGAATGAAAGTCACTCCCCTTCTATCTGCTTCCGTCGCTTCCAGGTGGACTATATGGATGAAAATGAGGAATACTTTCAGCGACAAGCTTCGCACAGACAGTCCCGGCGGCGCTTTCGGAAGATCAACCAGAAAGGAGAGCGGCAGACAATCATCGACACAGTGGATCCGTATCCCAGCGGAAAGCCGCCCGTAGCCCGGGGATACCACACGGTGAGTTGCAGCCCGTGTAATAGCTTAGTGTTTACCCTCGCTGTGCGCTCCAGAGGCAGCCTCGGTTGTGTGTGGAACCGCTCCTTTAAGATCTGCTGTGCTTTTTCTGCTTCTGTGTAAATGTGAAAATGTTTTAGAGTAACTTAGTGTCATCACTCTGCTTTCTGCTGACCTGCAGTCAGAGATTGTTGGAAGGACCGCTGTGCCCTGTCCTGCTGCACTTTGAGGCTTTTTTCTGATCTCTTTCAGCTCCTTTTTGGATTAGAGTTGTTCCACTTTCCTATATGTGTAGAGACTCTCCAGGCCATTCTGCTTCCTGCTTGTTGTTCTTTTATCCCTTTAATGAATGTTTTTGTAGTTTGTTTAGCTTCTCTTAGTGTCTCTTTGGAATCCTGTTTGTTGTAAGAGTAGTTTCATTTGTCTACATGTTTGTGGTTTAGATGTCTGTGCTCTCTATAAACAAGCTTGCAAAGCAAAATAGATGTGAAAGAAATCTCCTTTCTTGCTCTTTCTCAGAGCTGTAGTGGTTCGGTTGAATGTATTTTTCTTGTGAGGAAAAATGTGTAGTAGCCTTTTATGCTGCAAGGCAGTGCACAGCCACAGGGGGAAGAGAGAAACCCTGCTCTATGCTTTGTATTTTGTAAAAAAAAAAAAACTTACCTTTTTTAGATTTTCAGTTTTCAAGATCGAACCTGCAAATGTTAAAAAAGATGTTCAACATATTATAAAACACACAATAAAAAAGAAATGCTTCAGATTATTTAACAGACGCAGAAGTTCAAGGAGTAACAAGATAATATCTGTTTATTACATCCATTCAAACGGTAATTAGTGGTAAATGTAAAGCTTTTTTTTCTCTTTATGCTCCGCTTAGACTCTCTGCACTTTATTTTCTTTCCCATCATGCCCCTTCTGCACAGTTTCCTGTTCTTAACTGTTTCACAGCATTCCTCGCGTTCCCAGTTTTCCCTAGGGGGCTCATGGGGTAGTTGTCTGATGTTGCCTTTGTGAATCGGTTACTTTTAAAAAAGAGAAACGTCATCTCATTCCAGCCTTTATTACACCCGACCATGATCCTTTAAATAACTGGAGGATAGCACTGAACTTTCTCATAGCTCAGACTCTGCACTCTGTTCTCCAAAATGACTCCTGGGAGAAGGATGGAGCCTGTTCCATAGCAACCAGTATTCCCAGGTTTGAAGTACAGTAGGGAGAGGAGCTGTGAACCATAGTGGTGCAGCTGAGGGCGGGTGGAGTGACAGAGATGCTGAATCTGGACGGCTGCTAAGCTAGGATAGCATGCTAACCTGCAGCGTTTAGATAAAAGACATGACTCAAATGTTCCTTCCTTCTTCCACGCAGCATATTTTGGAGGTGAGAACTCTCAGTCACTGCTTTTAGGCTAAATATGAAGACTGGAATGAAAACATGGAAAGAATCTAAAAAAAAAAAACCCTAACTTCCTCGTTACTTTAAATGCCATTATAAGATGCATACATCAGTGCCAGGATTTGTATAATGGCTCACCGAGATTTCTCTGCTAGGCCTTATTTTACAATACGGGGGCACTGTTTTTGAAAACTAAACTTCAACACCATTAAAATATACGCAAGATCACAAACCTAGATGAGTTCATGGATGAAATGTTATGCAGGATGATCGATTTCAGAATCCTACCCATTCATTTCTTAAATTCCAACTACACATTCTTTAATCGAGTAACTTAGCGCCGGTTTGAAGTCACATCTGATGTAGATTTTACTGAGTGAGATCCCAAAGTTCCTGGAGAGTGATGGGGGTATTGTCGTTAGACGACTGTGCAGAAAAACAAGTTTAATCAGGATTTGATCTCTGATTGGAAACTTTTAAAGTAATATCTTAATATCAACTTAAGCTGATATCAGGCTGTAAATGTGTCATCTACTTGGTGCTAACAGATGCTGGGGTGGGTTTGAAGTGGACCACAATAATAGCAGATCTGTTTATATGCATCCTGTCAAACCAAAGGAAGATCCTACGTCGCCGACTGTAGTAGAGGTTTAAGGATTTTCACTGTTAGTCCTGGGAAAATGGTTCCCCACAAAGTTAGGGCAGCTTCAGTTTATTAGAAGATCTGTTTCTATTTATCATAAAGAAAGTTCCACTTTGGATTTTTAACAGCTCCTATTTGCCAATGAATTGACAGAAACTCTCTATAAGGAGAAATGCGTTGGAGCCAAAGCAAATTCTCTATAGTGTATCTCTACTTTTAAAAGTCTCAAAAGAAGGATTTTAGGTTTAGGTCACTTATCAATAATCTTCATCCAATTCTAATTTACTCAGACTCTATTATAAAATGCTGCCACAACATCCTGTTTGCAGAGGAACACAAAGTACACCTATAAATACCCTGAGCTGTGATTTAGTGCCTGATTAAACATGTTCAAATGTCCATTAAGAATTTCAGCCAGTGTGTTTGTTTGATCCCATTTCAAATAATACTTTGCTAAAAGCTGCAGTCTCTTGTCATTAAGGAGAGATTGTTTTATAACTCTGAGGTTACAGATAGTCTGTAGACAGACATCTCCTGTCCCCGAGCAATCGCTCTGAACAAGTCCAGGTCCTAAGCTGCTGCAGAGAGTCAGTTCGATGGGTGAAAAATCAAAGTCAGACTAACCCTGGATAGAGACTCCCAGTGGGAGCACTCACAAAGACAGAAAAACAATCTGAAGCTAAGCTGCTATGAGGTCAACTTTATTTGGCCTCAATGTTCAAATATACTGCACGATAATTTTTAAACAAACAAACAAAGTCTGCTCTCATTACTGTATGCTCATTTCTGGCTGTGTGACCTGACCTGGATCGTTTCTCTGTACTGAGGACTGCACTGGGATTAATATTAACATCCATTAGCTGATGAAGATCACTTAAATAATGAATGTTATAGAATTCAATGCATCACCTCTTATTCTGAGATTAAGCAGGGGGCTGAAATAAGGATTTTCTATATTGTATAAAAGCAAACAGTAACTGTTGAACTTCCTGGACGGCCATCAGAGGGTCCAAAATGAAGATCAGTCCAACTGTTAAGTTTTTTTAGCCTCTGTGCTTCTAGGGAGCTATAATGTTTCACCCATCTGTGATTTATTGTGTTTATTTGCAAAATAACATTAAAAATTACAGTGGTTTTTCCATGTTGATCAAATATACTGAAGCATCTATCTGAGTTTTATTTTACTCCTCAATAAAAGGCAGCTATGAAAACATGCCACAGCAGTTGGTTAATACTTTAGACCTACATTTGTGTCTTGTGTGTGTGCACGCTGTAGGAAGTTGTGCAGCGAAGGGATTCGGGCTTCCTTATGTTGAGCTGCTCAGATTTTTGCTTGTAAGAAGTGTCGACTTCTCCGTGTGAGTGTGATTTCAGTTTATTTGTATAGCACCAATTCAACACATAATCTAAAGGTGATTTACAGACTTAATTCAATCAAATAATATTGGCAGATTGCTTCGTTTGGTTCATTTTGGGTCTAAGGACTCTGACTTGTCCTCCATTACTGCAAAGTAGATTTGAAAGTGAACCTACTTAATTCTGTAAACTTAATTGCAGTTTAATTATTAAATGTCACACAGATGTAGCGGTGGGAAGGTGCTGTAGGTTTCTAGTTTTGTTACAGACTAAAAATCCTCACAATTTTGCATCAAATCTTAAGTGCATGGCCGACCTTATTGGTTACACCTTGTTATTACTGTTTTAGACCCTGCTGCACTCAAAACTGTCTTGACGGCAAAGATTCAGTCAGGTGTGAGAAATATTCTTCAAAAATTGTGCTCTATATTGACATAAAGGCATCACAGTTGATGTGAATTTGTCAGCAATGCGTCCCTGATGTAAATCTCATATTCCACTACAATCCAAAAATGCAATCCCTCCAGCTTCTCTACACAGCAATCCCTTCAGGGTCACTAGTAAGAGGTGAGGCCCGCCTTGAACAGGTCATCACTCCTTCACAGGGCGACACAGGGACACCTGGGATATAAAATAAACTGGAATAGAAAACGACTTTATTGTCCTGCAATGGGGACATTTTGGTGAAGCAGCAGCAACATGACAAGGATTTAAAGTAAAAATATTCATAAGAAATAAAATACTGTACTCTATTCACACACACTCACTCCTAAGAGCAATTCAGACAAACTGATTAACATGATATCTCCATTCTTGGACTGTGGCCAGAAATCAATCATGAACTGAAGTGCATCTCAGCACTTGCTTGTTGTTGCTGTTTTTGGTGTGTTTTATTGAGCAGGAAAATAACTAATGTTTAAAAATATAAAACTAATCAGATGTTTTAAATAAGGGGTTAAATATGTAAGTTCACTTGCAAATTGATTTGTGCATCATTACCTTTTTCACTTCTCCCACGTATACTGAGCTGTTACAGGGGAACAATGGCGGGTTTAGTTGTGTTTCAAATTTTCTGTTTTGATTGAAACATATTTGATCAGATTTGTTGCTAAACCCATAGTTCCTATTGGATATGATCATATTTGCTTTAGCCCACCTTTGAAATAAGGCAAAATGATCCCTTTTTAACTATCAGTGAAAACAAAGCAGACCAATCTGGGATTCATGAGGATTAAGAGAAATATTTAAAATAGATTTCTGTTTCCATGGATAAATCAGGGCAGTGAAAGAGGACAGTGTTTAGGATTCAACACATGCCTTCTGTGTGCTCGACACTGTGAGTTGACACTTGTGTGCCTTGTTTAATATTGATACACACACATCTGCCCATGCAGACATCTGCACACACGCTTGATCTTTTTATATTTCCCTTCGAAATGGCTGATTATCTCCATTTCTTTGTCGCTCTCCATTTCACACCTTATCTCGTATGTGCTATCTGTTCGACTAATATCATCATCAATTTGAGCCATCGACCCAACACACACACACAGATATTTTTTCTCTCTGATCTCCCTCTCAGACACGCTCTTAAGGCCTTGTGCAGATTCTGTGGTCTGGTCTTGAATAAATTGTCAATGGTGCTGCTGTTGATGGATCTTCTTTTACTAAATGTTGGATAGTAAATCACTTCCACAATCTTTGAGTTTGAGATTTTTCTCCTTTCATCTTTTTTTTTTTTTTTTTGGCCCAATCTAGCTCCCAGTAAGACATTCCCAGATTTTTCCAGGCAGAGGAGTGTTGTTCCTTTTCAGATCTGGTGACCAGAAGAACCATCAAACAGATGTTATCTAATTACACACGCAGCAGGAGGTATCCGAACACTGTTCTACTTTTGCTCTACTGGTATCCTCTACTGGTTAGCGGTGGCATCTCATAATCAGGGAGGTTTAATTTTTGTATCCCCTCAACATCTAATGTTCCCATCAGCAATCATTTGCTGATACAGAAAGTCCTCTACTCTCCCTCTCAAAACCTGACCACTTTGATATTAACTGTAAACACTGAAGAGTTTTACAAATTCTTCTCGTAGACTCCATCGTCCTTTTTTTTTTTTCTGTTTGTCTAATATTCGGTCAAATCCCTGATTTCCTTTCAGTTTTAGCTCAAAAGCTGAAACTTTAACAGTGGTTGACTTTTAAATTCTTTCCAACACTTTGATTTTACATAAGGTTTTGGTTAAAGGTTTCATGAGGGGGATACCCTTCTCTTGTTCAAGCACCTATGAACCAGGTTGAGTGGGTAATTAATCGGATGCCAGTTATCGATTGTGTTAGTTTAAAGTTGATTAAACTTGAACCAGTGTTTTCTCTGGGCTACGCGGCCCTCCAAAGAAATACCACCCCACACCATTACTAACCCACTGCTAAACCAGGCATGTTGAAGGATGTTCCAGGCAGCACATCGCTTTCCACGGAGTCTCTATACTATGTCACATTTACCACATGTGCTCTGTGTGAACCTGTTTTCATCTGTGAAGAGGACAGGGTACCATTGGTGAATTAGCCAATCCTGGTGTTGTCCCGCCAATGCCAAGCATCCTGCATGGTGTTGGGCTGTGAGGACAACCCCCATCTGGGGACGCTGGGCTGTCATGCATATACATGCACATTTTTGGCCTGCTGGAAGTTATTTTGCAGGGCTCTGGCAGTGCTCCTCCTGTTCCTCCTTGCACAAAGGCAGAGGTAGCGGTCCTACTGCTGCGTTACTTCCCTCATAGGGCCTGGTCCACATCTCCCAGTATACAGGCCTGTCTCTAGTAGAATCCCCAGCCTCGGACACTACACCGAGAGCCACGGCAAACCTTCTTGCCACAGCTTGCATTGATGTGTCATCCTGGATGAGCTGCTTTACTTGAGCCACTTGTGTGGGTTACCGAGTCTGTCTCATGTTACCACAAGTGTGAAAGCACCACCAACAATCAAAAGTGACCAAAACATCAGCAAGAGCGCATAGCTACTGAGAAGTGTGTCTTGCTAATTGCAAATCCTTTCCACCTGTTGCCTATTCCACTTCCACAACAGCATGTGAAATTGATCCAATCAGTGTTGCTGAGTGGAAAGTTTTAAGTTCACAGAAGTTCGATTTAATTGAAGTTATATTGTGTTGTTTACGTGTTGCCTTTATTTTTTTGAGCAGTGTATATGCCTAAAAAAACTTGACTATTTACCCTGCCAAGAAAAGTCTCAATCCAATATCTACAATATTGACCAATCAAAGCTTATCCTCTTTAGTCCACCCCATCGTTCTGGCATACTGTGTACCATGGCTGATAAGCCTCTCAAAAGCCTGTTTTTGTTTTTTTTGTTTTTTCTGAACCAATTTTTATTCTTTGCTGGCTCTTCTTGTAGCAGTATCTTGTATTTTGATTTGACCCTCTGATTAGAGGGCTCTGAAGGCTGAGGAAGTTGTATTAAATGTTGATTACCAGCTCAGAGGAAGGTTGTGATTGGTTGTCTGGTCTTTCATACAAACAGCGAAAAGATGTCCATCTTCTTACTTTGTGAAAAAATGTTAGACCAAATGCCTGCTCTGAATTTGCAGAGTGATTACCTATCATTGGTCTAAATACTAATTGGCTAAGGTGTCTACAGTTCATTAGTGACCCTTATTCTACCTTTCTTTGGCACACGGGTGGGTCATATTACAGCTTTTTGTTGTTGTTTTTATTTTTTTATTACAGTGTTTATACCAAATGTGTGGCAGTGGCCATTAAAACCTTTTAGAATGGGTTTCTGAATCTGTATATCAAGCCTGTTAGGTGCAGCTTTTAATTGAAACTCCTCTTTCACTGCTTTTGTCATAACTTGGACGTTATCACTGCACACGTTTCACGGTTCATTTGCTTGGTAATCTGCAGATGTTCTGCAGCGAAGAGATCAAATCTGGTGTATGATTTTATTATGTCAGTGAGGTTTTTACCTGCAGTTATTCCCCTCCTCTGCTGATTTCTGCCATGTTTAATAACTCTCCTTTTCTGCTTCCTTTTTCACGGCTCGCTCCCTAACTTGGGCACCAGGATTGCAATAAACCTAAGGTACTGTATCCATTAGCACTGTCTATTCTTGTCATTGTGCCTCTTTTGTTTTCTAGCTCTATGTTTGTGCTGTTGCTGGTAGGCTTCTCCTTTGGTCTAATCCTCTTTGGTTCTCCCAGTAGCTGCTAGCAGACTTCCTTAATAAACACCTTTTATATGCAGACATAAACGCTGATGATGATGAAGAGGTAAACCTGCTTTTAGCTCCAGTTCTCATACCATCACGTCAACAATCATATAAATAGCATTTGTAATAACAGGACTAATAACTAGTGTCACCTTTGCTGCTTTCATATGTGTTATCCTGTCCTGTTTTTTTTTTTTTTTTTTCATGAAAAAACTTTTTTTTTTACTAAAAGCAAACCATGATCTAGTGATGACGGGAATCATAAGCATCTGTTTTCTACCACTTATAGCGCTGTAATGTGTGATAATGGTAACAGTTGCGATAATTGAGGCCCATTCTTCCTGTTGAACTGCGCCAGATGGAAGATTTCCCCGTTAACTCATCTGCTTCTTATAGTATGTGGTACCAGTATATCTGTAGGTGTTTTAGTATTTCATTGGGGTGTTGCCGGTGGAAACGGATTAAGAGGGAGAGTTGGAAAAGATCAGAGCTCAAAAGGCTGATCAGTCGTACCTGCTGATAAATGCAGAGAGAACAAACCTGCCACTCTCGGCTGCAGAAAAGCCGTGCTCCTATTTTTAGAGCTGTCCTTTGTGGCAGCCTGCTCTGCCTTAGCTGTGCAGAGTTACAGAAGCCTCACTCTTACATTGAAATCATGCAGGAAAGGCAGAATGAGTTTAGTGTACATCTATTCCCTGTCTGTGGATCTTGGTTTCTAAATGATAGAGTTGATATTCCAGCACGTGTTGTATCAAACACTAAGTTCAATCATGATTTTGTTCAATTTGTGAATGTAACTGAATGCTAATGCAGTGTCTAATTCATTCTCGTTAACCTGTTTCAGCTTTGATTTTTAAATTAAATAAAAGTGGAGAGAGAATCGATTTTTATTGCAGAAAGAGTTCATCATTCTGTATTTGTCTGCAGTGTATGAGTAGAATATGCAGATTTCTCTCAGGCTGCTTTTGAAGTATCTTTTGTTACCTTGATTTAAACACCCAAGCCTCTCTTTCCCAGCATGGCCAACAAAGGCAACAGCCCTGTTTGTAGTTATAAATAGCCTTTGGTTTATCATCAAAGTACGGTAGAGCAGATATTTTTGGCTCAATAATTCAACTGAAACTAAAGCTTTTGTAAGAAAATAACTATTCATTTATTGACTGGGTTATATTTTACAACCTGGATGCGGCCTCTATCCCCAGAATTCAGGAGACCCTTTTAAAGGTTAAGGGCATTGAACATGATGGATGATCTATTTTTGTGGTAATTAGCTCACATGGCAGCAGTCCCACATTTCCACCTTTTTTAAGCCAGTGAAACAAGAAGGAAATCACTCCATTAAACTAATAATGGTGTTATTTGATCAGTTAGCTGTTGATCTAATGTGTTTGATCAGACTCTATCATAGCAGCATGGTTTACATGTCTGTGAATGACTGTAGGATGCAGAATGTTTTAAGCCACTTTAAGATCCTGGTTGAGAGGTGTAACAATCAGAGATGGGCGGATGTATCAGCTGCCCAGTATGATTGGGAGATATTTATCTTTTATATGACAGATGTCCTAAGGAGGTTGTTATACAAACCAGTTCCAGTGTGAAACTGGAGCTAGTTATAATTAGCACCAGTTCTGTGTTGCCAACATGCTCTAGCTTTGAGTTGGGCCAGAGTAAAGAAGTTCCTCCTCTAGGAGCTGAGGGTGAGCTCATGGAGATCAACCTCCAGCCAAAATATTAGGAACACTATGTCAGGCTTCAGGGAGCCACTGCTGTAAAACCCAGTAAATAGGACATGATGGTGGCAGCAGTGGTCGATTCTCTTCAAGGAATATGATATAAAATGGAAGAAAGTTAGATGTTGACATTCATGCTAGTACGGCTGGATCTTTTTGGCCAGCCTGTTTAAGCTGGTATTTCCTCATCTCACAGCTTCCAGTGGAAACGAATTATGGAGGAGCGACATCACCTGCCGAGTTTTAAAACCCTTTTTAGTGTTAAACATCTAGCTGTTCTAGCTCTTTGTTGAACTGCTTGCAGGAACCAATCATAAGTGATACAATTCAAGATGATTGTTGTTTAGGGGAGAGCGGAGTGGTGGCCTAGTGGTTTAGTTCTTAGAGCTTGGAATCCTGAGGTTCTGATTTTGAGCCCCACTCCCACAGACTGCCACTCCGGATCTCTGAGAAAGACCCTTAACCCCACACTGCTCGCCAGGCGCCCCACGATAGCAGCCCACTGCTCCCCAAGGAGACTGGTTAAATAAAGAGGTTAATTTCTCCAATGTAAGATCAATAAAGTTCAATTATTATTATTAAAACTAAGAACCTCGCTCCCAGTGGTTATACAAATAGCCATTTATCTTTCAGTTCATTAAAAAAAAGGTGACAATGCTTCACATTTTATTTTTTGATTTTGGAGTGTTTTTATGTTTTACCGAATCACCAGAATGCCATGTCAGCCCATGAAGGTTAAAGATTATCCTAAACAAAAAAAATGAAACTTGTCCATGAACTCCATTCAGGAGAAAAGACTTCCAGTTTCTAACCTTTCAGTTACTTTATAACTTCATCCGGAAACATCATGTAACTGATGAACTTCACTCTCTCTCCCTCAGCTCAATCTTTGAAAGGATCTTACTTCATTTCCTGTCTGATTTATGCACCTTTTAGCAGGTGCACGAGTACAACAGATGTTTCGCCTCAATGAGCCTACAAGTGTAATTTTTTAGGCATGTCTGGCGGCCCACGTTTCTATCAAATTATTTCCAGAGCACCGTGCAGGTGACAACAGCTTGAAAAATGAAGTAATCCCATGAGTTGCAGCAGCTTTGAAAATGCAGTCTCTTTATTAGATCATTGTTCTCGCTCTCACAAGGCCACTTAGAGCCATAGTAATGGGACAGATGTCATTGATGAATGTCCTTCCTTCGGTGGCTTTCTCATATTATTCATTTCTCTAACAAGGTTAGAAGCCGATCACTAAAGCAAAGCCTGAGACTCTGACCTTTAATGGACACTGGGTCTTTCAGAGATTTCCTGATTAGAATTTTTGAGCAAAAAAATTTATGATCAGAGATATTTTTGTATTTTTTTTATCACCTGCTTTTAAATTAAGTTCACATGGTCAGATTTTGTGACTTCTTTGAGTCTTTACCTCATACCACATGGACATTTTAATTTCTTTAAAAAGTTGTAAAGGAAATTTATTCATTTTTTTTTTACTTCCCCTTCTTTGTCACATCATTAGTGGAAAAAGTCTAAACTTCAGAAGTTTTCTAAAAGTCCTACATTATGCAAAAATTACATTATAAATATTTTGTAACTGCCGTATGTGTCCTAACGCCTGTGTTTGTGGTTTACAAATGTCTGCTCAAAATGTTATGTTTGAAAAGCTTCCCCCTTGTGATATCATAAGGGGAAATACCCTGTCCAGAGTGGTCTGTACAGCCCATTGGTCAGGCTACAGCCGCTCCTAGCCGCCATCTTTACGAACTTTGACTGATTGGCCTTCATAGGTCAGGGTGGCACAGGCTGTCTGCCTAATCTGAGAGGAATTTTCCTGCACAAAGGACAAAAACAAGCTCTGGGGGCCTCATTGTTAATAATTTAAATTTTTAATTGTAGAAAATTATGGGACCTTTAAACATTAGAGAATAAACAGCACTTATGGTGTTTCTTTGTAACAATTTAAGCATTTCTTTTCCTAAAATTTAACATTCATGCTCTTCTTTTTTGCAATAAGATATTAATTTATATCTTGATAACCGAATGAAAACTGAGACCTTTTTGTCTTAAATATCACAAATTCTGAAACAGCTCTAAAGAGGATGATGATATTTAGAGAGCCTATTATGGGGTTTGTTTTCTATATTTCTATATTGTTTTGTTAAAAAAAGTACGCTTATTAAACAAATTTCAAATAACAAATAACAAATTTCTATTCAATCCTGTTACATAAAAGTACTGCAAGGTCTAGGGTTTGTTTACTCTTGGATTCCAGTGAGTCATTTTGTAATATCCCATCTTTGGAGTTGCTGCAGGATAATAGTGGTTGGCTAAAGAAAAAAAATCCAGATCTTACTAGAAACTATAAAACAATCCCTTTTTTTTATCTCCATGTGTGCCGTGTTTATATGCTGGACTGTAATGAGGTTTTTATTGCTCCAATGCGATGCATCAGCAAGCAAAGCGCCAAGCATGGCCTTACTTATCACACCCACTTTGCAGTCTGTTTACAAATGACGCCTGAGGCCATCACCCCTTGCATTTAGCACACCCTGCAACTGAACATGAGTACATTAACATTATCCTGAGGGGGTGTTTTCTATGTAGCTGTCACAGCCCTTGAAGATCAATGGTCTAATGGCTGCTGCCTGCTTTCCCTTTAAATTTAGTTTGTGATTAGTCAGTAAAAACATGATTAATTGGTTTATTTGTTGCTAGAAAGCTTGAAATTTGGGGGGGTGGTGAGGGCATGATGTTTTGGTATTCCCATGGTACCGTCTCGTTGCTGCGGTGATGTAATGATGCCCCTGTCCCCTTTATCCCCCTGAGGCATTTGTTGGAGACGATAATGGCTAGGCCGCTCAACAAACCACCTGAGCTTTTTTTTTCTTCTTCTGTTGTTTTGAAACATTACATCATGGCTCATGGCAGGAGAGGTGATGTCATCCAGGGTCTCCAGGCTTCTCTCACCCCTTTCCGCCTCCCACTTGCCTCCCCCGCTGCTTTTACTGGAGCTGCTCCAAAACCAGTAAACTGCTTTTCAGGCACAGGCTGAGGGTGAGCATCAGTCTCTGTTCAAAGGACCAGCCACTGTCTGCAAACATGAGTCAGATGGACTATTGTTTAGTAGATTTCCGGTTCTCTTAAATGTGGATTTGTTTTTTGGGGTTTTTTTTCCATTTGTAGTTGATGCATAAGAAATTAGACCTGGGATGAAGCTGGATAACAGAACAGTGATGTGCAGCTGCTGTTTAAGATTAGTCTTTTTGATATCCCTGTTTACCAGTTAATTTTTGTGATCTCTCTGTTGACTTAAGATTATACCAGTGGTGTTTATGTGCTGGTGCGAAATAAGTATGTCCATCACGCTTTGACATCTCATGTAAACCATTTTTTTGCTTTTTTCTGCTCTCGTGAGCAGATAGGCTCTACAGTATGACAGCCAATCATTCTATGACAACTGAGAGCCTGGTTTGTGGTTTGTTTTGTCATGAGAACCGCAGCTCTTTCATCATTTATTCACTGTCATGTTTGACACTTGGAATATAATTTTTTTTAAATATGTCTTTTATATTCTATTCGTTGCTTGTGCAACTTATTTTCACAAATAAACAAATCCATGTGACTCTGGTGTGTTGTTGTCAGTGGACCCCCTATATCTTACTGTCTAATTAAAGGATGTATTTTTACAAAATTTTCCAGTTTGACTTTAATGGAAATATATGATTTTTTTTTTCTCCAAAACTTTTTACGCATCCTTCTCCAGCAGTAGCAAAAAATTATGATGTAGATCTCCGACTGTGTGTCACAAAGCAGAGAAAAGTCAGCATCTCATCATCGATCATTTGGACCTTTCCTGGTGACACTGCAGCTTGTCGTAGTAAAGCTGGGTGAAGGAGGAGTGGCTCAGTCTTTTGCCACTTTCTCTGTCTCTTTTATGCCCCCCCACCCCCTCCCTCCATTTCAGCATGTCTCGCTGCCTCCGTCGCCACAGCAACTAAAGGCCCTGGAGGGTGTGTGCGCGTTCGCTTGGCTCAGTGGGTGCGGGGGCTTGTGCTCGCGCTCGCCTAGTTGCCATGGCTATCTCCACTGAGTGGCAGCTACGGTGTGACAGCGCTGCTGCCAGTCTCTGCAGCTGAACCTTCATCTCCTCTTTTTACTCCTGTTTCAGCTCCTTCTCCTTTAGTTTTTTTTCGCTCCATCAAGCTCTCCGTGCAATCTATCAACCTTTTCACTCCTTCTCTGAGGAGGAAGTGCTACAACTCCCCTGCCCAGGAAATGGCTTTCCTGCAGTCCGTTACTATGCCAACCAAATCCAGCTGCCGTCTTGTGCTAAAAGGAGTGCAATGATTGCATTGTTCAGTTCCTGCCCCCCCAATGCCTTTATACTTCCATCAGTCCAACATCCATCTGTCTACCTTATAATTTCCCCCACCTTTAGATCATTTTGCCCTGCTTTCATCTCTCCCTCTATCATCCAGCCTTCTTTCCATCTCTGTGTATGCCAGAGGAGTGCGTCCGTAGCCGCTCTAACACCATTGCGGTCAGACTGGGAGGAGGTCCTTACCCCCTCCTCCCCCACCCCTGACACACATCCATGCATGAGGCTCTAAACAAACTGCTGGCTTTATCGCGCTCGGTACCTCTGTGGAGGCTGCAGGTGTTTCAAGCTTGACATAATCTAATGGTGCACAAAAAGGCGTTTTTGCATGCATGCTTGTTGCTTGACTTTCCGTACGAGGCAGGGGGAAGGAGGGAGAGAGAGAGAGGGAGGCGAGGCGGAGAGAGCAAGCGTGAGTGAAAGTGTTGTCAGCCATTTTTCTCATCTTTTATCCGTTTTTCTTCTTTCTGCTGCTCCCCGACTGGAGATCTGACTGTCAAAAAAGAAGCTGGCTGTTTGTTTTCTCCTGGATTAAAAAAAGGATCTCTCTTTTTTTTTTTTATTCGTTTGTTTTTTCCACCCCGTTACCCAGCTTCCCATTTTCATGATCCAGCTGGACTAAGCGCATGAGGTGTCATTGCTTTGGAGAGTCTGATCAGGCCAAGAAGAGCGGATACTCCTAAAACTGTCAAACGAAGACGGTGCAGCTAAGAGAGGGAAGGGGAGAGGAGGGGCGGGGGGTGTTGAAGATGAGTGTAAAGCAGGTCCGGGATGTTAGATGTTAGCCCGGTGAACATTTTTTCATTATGAAACCATTAGCAGCATCAGACAGCAATGGAGTCCCGAACCAGCAAGATAAAACCCCGGTAAGTAGCATATCGACGTGCATCCTCTTTCATTCATTTTTTTCCCTCTCCTCAATGTTTATGACCCTGTAGATATGATTACCGGCCCTGTAATGGACGTGCATCAGATTTCTATCGAGTCTGTGTGAGATGAATGACGGCAGGGCAGACCAAGGACGCAATCAGAGGCTGGCCGCTGCCCCTGCCGAGCATCAGATGTGTGTCAGTGTGTTGTACTAGAAACGGCCGCCATGTGCTCGCCGTCACTGACGTGTGCAAACGCATGCACAGATGCTCCAGTTCCACACAATAATTTAAAGCTTTGTCAAAATAATGTATATTTTTTTCATCATGTCATTATTATATTTGACATCAGTGTTCATTTTGTGCTTTAAATAGCCCTAATCTGGTTAGACAGATGCATCCTCTGAGTGTTGAGTTTCCAATGTCTCTGTCCTCATTTTCTTTTACGGCTAACCAAGATGACAGTACTTAGATGTAGGTCTTTAACACAAAAATGCTTTTGCAGGGATGTAAAATTACAGTTCATGGATAGAGTCTCTATTATGGAAAAGAGGATTATTTGATAGATCATGATATTTAAAAAATTTTTGGTATTTTATTTTTTTTGTACCTACTGAAATGTTTTGATCCACCAGTGTGTTGCTGCTGGCGCTGTCCATGGTGCTGGAAGCAGCTTTCAGCTCCAGCAGACACTCGGAGGCCTGACATGATCTGCACTTGAACAGTAAACGGATTGATCGGCTGTCAGCGCCACCGGCATCACTCACACATTGAGACCACACACAGACACAGACTCAAGCACATGCAAACAGCAGGCTGTCCATCTTCTTGATGGACGGTGCCTGGGTTACAGAGCACATGTGCTGTGCAGAAAGAAAATCACCTTAATATTCCTGTAATTGTCGTAAAAGTGTCATGGCTGAGGAATTATCTCATCCTCTTCCCTCACAGTTTGCGCTGTTTCCCTCAGGGAGGACTGCAGAGAACTGAAGTCTCTGACATTCATCACATGATTCAATGCTTCTTATGAAATTGTAAGAACAGTGGTAGCTAATGCTTACAAATCTTTGAAAAATAAAGTTTGTGTAATATAGAATACACAGAGACTTGCTTTTCTTTTTAGCAAATTGTTTTAGACACTGTAAAATGCAAGACCAAATTTAAAACCAAAATGTGTTGAAATCCTTTTAAAACCCCACCAACAGATACAGATAACACTACTAAGAGATTATTTGTCTTTTTAAAATATCCATACAATATTCATATATTTATATACATGCCTTTGCCCAATAGGCTGATTCTGTTTACCATCATGCATCTTTATTGACTGTTTTTTTTTCCATATGTTTTTTGCATATAAATGAAGGTTTGTGTAAACAACAAATTATCTCAGCAGGGTCCCCCCGATGGGCTAACGGATCCTATTACAGTAATGGCATCATAATATTATTCCCATCAGCTTTGGCTGCCATGACAGCAATTCCATGCCCGCTTATCCCAGCCCTAACTGTGTTGATATCTGTGCTTAGTGACACTTTTGTTTTCCTGTGATGGTGGGGAAACCATCATGGTCCAGGAGATACTTGTTTCATGTCTTTCCTCTTCTGATTTTCCTTTAAACATCTTTGGTTTCTGGTGCAGTAGTTTTTTATGCAACTGAGCCATTTTCTTCATAAATCAAATGAAAAGGTAGATCACCTTTTTTTGGATTGAAATAAATTTTTTTTTTTTTTTTACAAAATATATCACATCTTTGTCCAACCTAAACAATAGAACAACAGAGCTCTGATTTATTAGATATTCAAATAATTAATTTATTGAGACTATGCAGCTCCACTTAGGTAACCTTAGTTTGATTGTTTCACCTATTTCAAAACAAACACAGATCGATTACAGATTAGATATTCAAACCTTTCCTCGGCATTTATGTTACTGATTAGATTTGTACATGGAGTATTGTTTACAGTGGACCTTTATAGTTGGTATAAGTTTACTTTAACTGCAAGATTTCCCATTATTTTGTTTTTTCCTAAGTTGGTATAATTCCTAACAAAATCAATCAGACTCTATGGAAAAATGAAAGTGTTGAGATAACTCCAGTAAGCCGTTATCTGCTGATCGCCAACCATCCCTTGTTTTAGCCTGAAAGTCCTTTAGCAATTTGAGTCTCCTTCCTTTTGTAGCATCTTCTACACCGAAGAGTGTTGTCATTGTTTGGAACATTGAATGATTGGTAAAGATTAACTATTTTGTTTCTGTTTCATCCATTCAGTTTTTCCTTTCTGATGTCCAAACATTTTTTTAAATGGATCTACCATATTTACTGATTTGTGGCACATGCACTAAAGCTGCAAAATTCAAAGCCAAAGCATTTGAGAGACATTATACAACTTGTTGCATGTTTAATTGTCTCTTCGTTAAAAGTAATTTCCTTTCGTCAAACTGTGCGACTTGACTCATGCGGGCCTGACTAATGGAGATGTAGCTGGTGATAGGAAAGCCCAGAGAGCATATCAGACCTATTTAATCAGAAACCCTGCCAAAGGGATTTTAATCTCCCGATCTGTAATGCTCAAGAAAGTGAGAAGCTGCCGCTTTAGTTAGGGATTGTGTATGGTCCTAGTTAACCTCTGAACAGGGGCCAGAAAGGCATTTCTTAGCTGGTCTACAATTTAAATAACATAGAATAGTAGATTTGAGCAATTCAAACAACAGTGATTGGCCTTGATTCAATCCAGCTACATAAATAAAATCATTATTTTTTTTCTTAGACATCTAAATCTCAATTAGAGAATTTTTTATCCTCCTCTTAGTTAGAGGGATTCACCTGAGAAATGGTGATGGAGTCTAGCAGGACAGATTCACTGGCTGCATACAGTGAAGAGATTGAGAGGAAGCCAGTGCTTCCACCCAGCAATCTAGGTCATTAGGTCTGTAATGTAATTGAAGGAGCAGCACATCTGCTCACATGTAAGCTGAACTGAGAGTTGTGGCTTGGGCCTTAGAGCAATGCATAATCCCCCCGTGACTGCTGATTGGACGTATTTTCAGCCCCCAGTTCTGCAGAGCTCATTTGTTTTTTAAGAGGGTGTTGAATTTGGAGCAGAAGAGTCCAGAGAAACAGATCAGATGCCAGAGAGGCTTTAGAAATTCATGATGTAGTTCATGTTTATTGTATCTTTAATGTGTCCTAACTTGAGAATTAAAGTATGGATTTTTAAATTAGTTGAAGCTCACAACACAGAATAGATGTTTGGCCTTATCCTTCTGCACTCATTGGACAAGCTTAATTACCCTGTCCTTGTTTCACTGGCATGCAGTTTGACCCAATCTCTTGCATTCCATTGGGCCACAGAGGTCAACATTCTCATGGAGTGAATGGACATCGGCTTATTGACCAACAGACGGATGACCTAAATGAGCGGAGAGAAAGGATTACTTGTTTATTATCCGTATGCTTTCTCCGTCTCCCCTGCCCTAACTTTGTTCCTCACACGCCTCTCTAACTGGTGTAAAAATAGGGTAAAGTTAAAGGTTGCTGCAAAGTCTATCTAGCAGTGTTTTTAGTTGTTTAGTTCAAGACTCTTGAATGGCATAAACAAGGAGAAAAACAACAAAAAGATCATCTTTAATTACACCTACGTTTATGGAAGTAAACTGATTTGCCCATTATGTTAAGTCATGCTGGAAGCAGCAAAAACTTAAGCTGAAGCAACATATTTTTGATAATCTATGTAATTAGGAACAGTAAAGCTGGGCTAGATCTATGTAGATCTAGATCTCTGAGGGACTCTATAGGAAGTGCTAATATAATCTCATTAAAGATCCGATTATATGCCTGTTAAGAGAATTATATGTTAAAAAAACAAAAACCCTCACATGCCTTTTAAAAGCTTTAAAATATATGTATATATACAATCTAATATTTTTATATCGTCAAAACAATGTTTTTATTTAGGCAAGGCAAGGCACATTTATTTGTATAGCGCAATTCAGTACAAAGACAATGCAAAGTGCTTTACATGATTAAAATATAGGAAAATAAAACGGAATCAAAGCAAGTAGGGAAAAAAAGTATGGTTTGTTAAAAGTGTGATCAATATAGAATGGAGCATCTTTGACCTACGACCACCCTTAAAATGAATTTGTAATACAAATATATCAGTTTCCAGTGTAAAAACCAAAATCCCTGTTGAGTTGATGTTTGTGCATCAACACCTAATTCTAGATTGAAGCGCTCTGAGAAACTGCAACATGTAACATACACTATCACTAAGTAATAGTGAAACTACAAAAAGTTCCCCACGCAATATTGTCTAGCCAGTGAAAATAACGTGGAATTCAGCTGGAGGCATTCGCATCGCCGTCCACCAGGCACGGTGATGGGAGAGGAAGCCCGCCGGGTATTAGGGTCTGATTGGGTCCTCCGGTCCACCATTTTGGTTAGTGCAGCCAGCCAGATAATTAAACGTGATGGAAATCTTTGACACACTGTAATCACATCACACCTCAGTGCTGCAAGAGCTCCTCTGTCTGGCTCCCAGTCTCTTGTCGCTGACACAGAAAGGCACTTTGTGAACTGATACATCTAATTTTTTTCCCACTTTTTCCCCTCAAGACAGTTCAGGAAAAAATTGCCTTCTGATTCATTTGGGTAAAGCAACTTTTTCATAGTCTTTAGCTATTCTGTGACTCTTTGTTGGCAGACTTCAGCTCCCCTTTAGCAAAACTAGTCTTCTGTTTTGCCTCCATGCCCAAACCCTATAACGAAGCCATAATTAAAGTATGCAATCAGAAACTGAACAGTGTTTCATTTGAGTCTCTTAGCCGTGGTCCTTTTTAAACAGCTTGTATGAAATATTGGCGTGTTTTCATATCTAGGGAAACAGAATTCAAAGCCTCTCAACTCAAACAGCATAGAAAAAAAACCCTAAACCACATGTTTTCCAGATGTTTAGATTTGGCTCAAACTTTCCTGCTTCCTGACAACCAAAGTTAGCTCATTAAATCGGACCAATTTGAGTTTTTTGGATATGAATATCTAATATTAATGATGTGCCACAGCCAAAAGTGAAGCTAAAAGGGACTCGAAGGAGATGTTTCCCTCTTCCAAGTATCAAATAGATATATATGGTGAATAAAACATATGGAGTATAAAATATTCACATGCACAGACACCATGAACCAGTTTCTCCTGCTGGATTAAAGTATTTACCCATTCCTTCCACTTTCTAATCAGATGTGATTAATTCACTGCACATATGTTGTAAATAAAAACAAAGAGGTGTTAAAGCCTCTAACTGATGAAACTTTATATTTCAAGGACAGAATAGGAACCAGTTTACCTGTATGTCCCTTACGCAATGTTAGGGTGAATCAGTGGCATAAAAAAATCATCAGTATGTGAATAATTGATATATTTATCAAATTGAATTGAAGATATGTAGTTATGTTCGGAGCTGGAGGATATTTATGTGCATCAGATCCTTAAATAAATCACTAAACTATCTGGATGTTGGCTTATAAACACATCAACATAGCCGAGCAGATTCCAAATTAAGCAGATGTACATGTTTGATCTGTTCCTTTGTTTCTGTAGCGTTTCCTGTTGGGGTATTCTGTCATAGTTAAAATTTCAGCCTTACCCCCATAGAGAACTTGGTTGGCCCATTTATGGTAATTTTAATTAGAGCTACTACTTCATACAGCATCATTTCCTCAGAGCCCCCACCTCACCAATTACTGCCTCCAGTTTGTTTATTTTAGTCCTTATGAGGCATTTATTCAGGGTTTTCCTTTTTACGCAAGAACGTTTGTTTTCTCCCTGCACTTGAGACATCGTTTTATGACTAAACAAAATATTGATTACTTTCAGTTTGCATTTTGACACTATGATGGGTATTTTGTTCAAAGTCTTGAGCCCCTGGAGAGTTTATTTTGTCAGATTTGCTCCCACTTTAGCTCTAGATAATAGCAGGTTTAGTGAGCTTTTACATTGACATCTTTATGCATATAAAAGCAGATCCTCTTCTTCTTTTAAGCTGTTAAACTAAGAAGAAGAAGAGATTTAGTTATGTTTCTTTTTGGTGCTTCTTCTGTTATGATAGCATATTTAATGTAAATCAGAGCTTTTTAAAATAAATTTTCTTCTGCTGCATTAACACAGTGTGTTTCTTTTATTTTTAAATAAAAGCTAGAATAACTAGGTTTTATTTATGGTCTTTAAAAAAAAACCAAAAGTGTTCAATTGAATTGTCAAAATTATAATATGTACTTCTACTGTGCCAAAAATACCAGACCCATGATTAGCAAAAAGCAACCGGCCGGTCAGAAGCAACTTCCCTCGTATAAATTCAGCTTTTCCCTCAAAATTAGACAAAAAAAATATTTTACTTATTTTTATTATATTTTTCTTTATTGTTCCTTCACATCCAAAGACAAAACCATGCTAAGTGTGTCCAAATGTGTGGCAGTCAGCGAGCATGTTAGAGTGGGTGACCAGAGGCGGCTGCTGGGCTGACTGATACTGACCATCTGTGTGTATGTTGTGTATGTATGTGTGTGTGTGCAGCTCCCTGCAGACTTCAGCAGACTGCACCTGGCCGACGGCTTACACCCACAGGTGACCCACGTCTCCTCCAGCCACTCAGGATGTAGTATCACCAGTGACTCTGGAAGCAGCAGCCTCTCAGACATTTATCAGGTAAGGCCTCCACTCGCCGGCTCTGGATCCCCAGCCAGGCCTGGATGGTAAAGCTGGTCCACTAGTTTGCCGTTGGGTTGGGATAATGCTTTACTATATTTATTATTTATTCCTGATTGTGAGTGATCCGGATTAGATAAAAGAAACCTTTAATATGATCATAAAAGGAAGAAGGATCAATCGGGTTTCCAGCAAATTGGAAAACCTCCTTCCTGTGGGGAGCCGCTCCAGTGTGGATTCCAAATAACCTATTTAAGCAGGGCATTTTTCCACCATAATTTAAAGGTTTTGCTCCTGGAAAAGCTACAGAACACAGTCACTAGACCGTCGCTGCTCTGCAGGGGAGGAGCAGCAAGCCTGGATGCTGCCGAGCAGGTGGTCCAGGCCACATCCTGCCTCCATCTCTGCCTTTTCATCACTTGAAGGCCAAAGCAAAGGAATCCTGGAGAGATGGCACCTTTTATGATATAACTTTATGCTAATCTGTGACTAAAATCTCTCTCTAACCTAAAAAAATTAAAAAAAATCCCCTTTTGATGTTTGGGAGTCACATGAATCCAGATAAATTAAAATAAAATAGGAATATAATTCAGCTTAGAGAAACACACATTCACCAAATGTCATGACTATAGATTTACCCCAAAACCTGTAACTAATCCTCTTAAAGCCACACAGCCACCCCATTGGACCATAAACCCGCCGCCTGCTGTGTTCCTGTTCCTGTTTGTCAGTGTTCTTGGGACTGTGCTCAGTCTCAGTCTCTTGGTTTGGCCCAGACGTCTTGCTGGTTTGGATCTGCCTGTTTTGGTTCTAGTTATAAGAATACAGCTGTATGACTCTGTGTGTCTGTACAGTATCACATGGTGCCGTTTGTGTGTGTGTGTATATCAGGCCTTGTTGTGGATGTCTGCAGTGGGTTAAACAGGCTTTACTGTCAGGTCTGATCCGGGTCTCAGTGCCATCTGCTCACAGCTCTGTGATGGCTTCTGGATTTTGTCTCTCACAGTCACAAACGCTGTTCTGTTGTTGGCTTCCTTCTTCTTCCATGAAAGATTTGTGCTGAAAACCTTTTGTCAGTCTGTCTAACACCGTTCTTCAGTTTCCTTAATTTTTATTCTTTTTCTCTGTTTTGTTCAAGCACTAATAGGATCATTGGTCATTAACTCTGTTCAATGGGATGTTCTAGGAGCCCCACTGATTAGTTCCCCTTATATTAGTTGCTTTATTGTCAGAAATTACTTAGTGGGAGACTACACCTACTGTCATCTAGTTAGATGTTTTAAACATATTCTGATTTATACAACTTAAATTAAACGTTAGGATCCTAAAAAATATCAAACATCTTTTTTACAAGATTTTTTATTAAATTCAAAATATTTAGAAAAAAAGTAAATGATATAAACTTTGAGGTGCCATTTTTATTTCTTCCCCACAAGAAATTAAAATAGTAAAATGGAATATGGTAGAAACATGTTTGATGTTTTGGGCTTTATTTATCTTTTATTGTTTTTAAACCTTTTATATTACAAACACTAGTATATTAGGTTCAAACAGACTGGATCATAGAGGAATCTGCATTGAGGAGGGGCAGAGAAGGGGAATGAGCGCTGTGCTCAGGTGGTCCCTCTCTGCTTGTTCCAGTCTTGGGAGAGACCTTTTTCTGCCTTGATGCTGTTTAGATAAGAAAAATGTGTAGAATTATTATTTATTTAAACTAGTTTGCTTTGTGATTACCTAAAACAAAGTTTCTTCATAACTCTGAATACTTCTCTTCACATCATTACATATTTAAGTCAGTAATGCTTATTATAACATGATTAAGTAGATTTCTTCGACCATCAGGTGTATAATGTAATTTTGGTGATTTTCTTAAATTATAAACCCATTAGTTGTCTTCGTAGAGATTTTAGAAATCCTTTTATTTATTCATGTTTTTCTCATTTTGCTGATGCTGTGGTAACAGTGACAGTTGCTGAGCAGACTGCTACAGATTATCGACGGGAGCTCTAACAAGGCCTCTCTGCTGCTGTAAAATCCAGACTCCTCAGTTGGATGGAGGAGGAACATCATCAGTGCGTCACTGCCAGCATGGCGGACTGTTTGGGTGTTAATAAATCATGATATTGGTCCTTTGAAAGCATTGATCCAAGAATAGCCTACATGAAATATTCACAACATCTGACTTGCCCACTAACTCCTAAGGCTCACTCCAGGTTTATAGGTTTTTGATAAACGCTTGATGTGCCTCTGAAAACAAATCAAAAAGGATTCCCCAATTCTATTATGGTCTTTATAAATATGGCAAATGCATTTTAATGGCTGTTTTTTCTAACTAGCAAACCCTATGAGGCGTTACAGCTATTTAGGCTGTTTTATGATCCCACATCCCTCATCACCTGATTACAACCCTGATTTAGATCCGCCCACCAGTTGGATGCTGAATCATTAATGAGTCTTTTCCACATGGCATTTGAGGAGATATGACACAGGGCATCTGAACGAGGCTCAGAACATAAAAAAATGAAAAGCAGAGCGGCGTTCTGGGAGGCGAGGATGCGTCTGGCTCTGAGGTTTTGCGGACAGTTTGCTCCAGAAACCTGTTCTCCTTTTTCTATCAAAAATCCAAAAGCTGGACAACATTTTGTGGTGAGAATATATTCCTCTTTTGGATGCATGAAAAAATTATGTTTTTTTTTTTTTTATTGTTTTTGTGCTGTTCTGCCAGAATGTTTCCTGTTGTGTGCGTGGTCCTGTTGATTGGAGGAGAAGAACTTTGATTGCAGCTCAAGTAGCTGTATTACATTATCTTCTCATCTCAGTTGGCTGAGCTCCTGTTTTATCTAACGCTTTCAAAGAACCGCAGGCTGTGGAGTTCTGCCGAGAGGCGAGGGAAGAAGAAAGTTGGGATTTAATGAGCTTGCAGCCTGTTTGATATCCATGTTTTCATTCTGTATTTAATGCTTTATGTCACAAGATGGATTGAATCTGTATAATTTGAGTTTGTTTGGTGTTAAAAAGGGGCTGGTTGCCTATGATCGTAGAGGGCGTTGGTTTCAGCATGTATGCAGTGAAGCTTCCAGTCATGAATCGTGTTTCTAAGGCAAGCAACAAAGTGAAGGAGGTGCAGGAGTCCTCTGGTTACCTCAGCACTTTGGAGGAAAGTTTTCTTTAAGCTGTGGATGCTGGATGGGGTTGTTGCGTCCCTCAGCGCAGACCTCCTCCCACAGACACTCATCCCTGATGTGTTTGCTCCCATCAGGCCACAGAAAACGAGCCAGGAGACATGGACCTCAGCGGCCTGCCGGAGACTGCGGTGGACTCTGAGGAGGACGATGATGAGGAGGACATCGAGCGAGCCTCCGACCCACTCATGAGCCGGGACATCGTCCGGGACTGCCTGGAGAAGGATCCCATGGACAGAACGGACGATGACATTGGTGAGCAGCCAGGGATAGGCTTTAAAAACTGTGTTATATCCTCAAAAACGTTAGACTCATTGTTTCCTGTTTTAGGATTATGCTCTGTTTCTCATTTGTAATAAAAACCTCTGATTCGTCTGTTATTTAAATGAGCCACAGTAAATATCCACAGCGCTGATGTCTGTGATGTTGGCTTTCGAGTAATTCTCAAAGCCACATCAGGCTTTTCATATCATATCCCTTAAAGCTATGACTCAACTCCAGCTCTGATGATAGGCGTGTAAAAAAAAAAAAAAAAATAAGTACACAGAGCTGAGGCTTAGCAGCTGATGTGGACTTCGGGTGAGGATGATGCATTGGATGCAGAGAGAGAATGAGCGAGTGCCAGCCCTTCCCCCTCCAGTCGCTGATCTCCCTTCAGGACCCCCCCTCCCCCTGCCCGGAGGCTTTTCTAGGTCACTCCCGCACATCCTCTCGCCTCACCTCTCCCAGCGCATTAAACTTTTAGAGATCTCGCAGCTTCACACACGATGCTGTTGCCATGCCTAACCCAGGTCATCCGGTGCACTAGACTGTAGCTGCTCAGGACAAAGGCTGAATGTTTTCTGGAGGCTCTCCCTTCATTGACTATCACTTCACTGGATTATGCTTTGAAAAACCCAGACTTGCTATCATAACGCCAGTAATTAGAGCACAGATTTATACCCAGATTGCTGCGCTTAGATTTTATTTACAAGTATTGAAAACAATCCTAATGCTCTGCACCTGTTTGCATGGTTGGATGGCTGGGTCAAACGTTAAGACATCATTTTGGTTCAGTTATTCTGAAGAGGTCTGATTTTAATCCACTTTGACAGAATGATGAGTAAGGCCTCAGTTTGTCCAACAGCCCCTTTAACTCTCAGAGGTCACAGTGTGTTTCATCAGCCATTATTCCTGGCTTTCTTCACAGGTTGATATCAATAGAATTGATATTTTTCTCTGAGCTTTGCCCAGAACGGTTCCTCTGTTGGAGTGCCCCCCTCTTACAGTTGTTGTGATTCTATAGTTAAATTCTATTCCCAGCCCGCTGGGAATTTATGTTTCTGATACTTTAAGATGTTTATTGCCCTCCCCTGTAGGGGTGGTAAAATATCTTATTTAATCAGATATTATTTCAGCTGTTATATACTGTTTATGACACACAGTCCTACTAGCTGTGTGTTAGAACAATAAATGAAAGAGTGATTCGAGCACTAATCATGGTCAAACAGTTATTTCTGCACATACATGGAATAAATTCACCACAACTTCTGTTCAAAATATAAGATTTTATTAACAAAATTCATTCAGCTCCAAGTCAAACGTATTTCAGTTTAACACTCTCAACTAAGACTAGTAAAACTCAACTAAACTAAACTAACTACTACAGTGGGCACTGGTTGGAAATGGACGGTTTCCTGCGTTGTGTGTGATACAAAACACTCACAGTTTTTGAAAGGTGTTATATATATATATATATAAACTAAAATGCTCGATTTTCAATTTTGTCTTTAATTTGAAAAACGAAAGAAATGGAAATGGGGTTTTTACAGGTTTGCTTAAAAAAAAAAGATTTATATAGTAGCCCATAATATAGTAGTGAAACATAAAGCACAGCGTTCATTTGATTCACCATGTTTTTCAAATCGGCTGTGAGATGGGCACGCATGGAGTCACAGATTAACAGCGATGGTGATGCATGGAAAAAAACACCTGGTGTCCTCACATACACCTGCCTCAGCCACTCTTTCATCATCTCCTCATCCATCCAGCCCTTCTCATTTGCCTTAATATCATACACTATATTGCCAAAAGTATTTGCTCACCTGCCTTGACTCACATATGAGCTTAAGTGACATCCCGTTCCTAATCCATAGGGTTCAATATGACGTCGGTCCACCCTTTGCAGCTAGAACAGCTTCAACTCTTCTGGGAAGGCTGTCCACAAGGTTTAGGAGTGTGTTTATGGGAATTTTTGACCATTCTTCCAGAAGCGCATTTGTGAGGTCGCACACTGATGTTGGACGAGAAGGCCTGGCTCTCAGTCTCCGCTCTAATTCATCCCAAAGGTGTTCTATCGGGTTGAGGTCAGGACTCTGTGCAGGCCAGTCAAGTTCATCCACACCAGACTCTGTCATCCATGTCTTTATGGACCTTGCTTTGTGCACTGGTGCACAGTCATGTTGGAAGAGGAAGGGGCAAGCTCCAAACTGTTCCCACAAAGTTGGGAGCATGGAATTGTCCAAAATGTCTTGGTATGCTGAAGCATTCAGAGTTCCTTTCACTGGAACTAAGGGGCCAAGCCCAGCTCCTGAAAAACAACCCCACACCATAATCCCCCCTCCACCAAACTTTACACTTGGCACAATGCAGTCAGACAAGTACCGTTCTCCTGGCAACCGCCAAACCCAGACCCGTCCATCAGATTGCCAGATGGAGAAGCGCGATTCGTCACTCCAGAGAACGCGTCTCCACTGCTCTAGAGTCCAGTGGCGGCGTGCTTTACACCACCGCATCCGACGCTTTGCATTGCACTTGGTTATGTATGGCTTGGATGCAGCTGCTCGACCATGGAAACCCATTCCATGAAGCTCTCTGCGCACTGTTCTTGAGCTAATCTGAAGGCCACATGAAGTTTGGAGGTCTGTAGTGATTGACTCTGCAGAAAGTTGGCGACCTCTTCGCACTATGCGCTTCAGCATCCGCTGACCCCGCTCCGTCAGTTTACGTGGCCTACCACTTCGTGGCTGAGTTGCTGTCGTTCCCAAACACTTCCATTTTCTTATAATACAGCTGACAGTTGACTGTGGAATATTTAGGAGCGAGGAAATTTCACGACTGGATTTGTTGCACAGGTGGCATCCTATCACAGTTCCACGCTGGAATTCACTGAGCTCCTGAGAGCGACCCATTCTTTCACAAATGTTTGTAAAAACAGTCTGCATGCCTAGGTGCTTGAATTTATACACCTGTGGCCATGGAAGTGATTGGAACACCTGATTCCAATAATTTGGATGGGTGAGCAAATACTTTTGGCAATATAGTGTATGTCATCAGAGCGATGTGTCTGTCTCGCTGTCAGCTCCGAGATCAGCTTCTCTGATTGGTTGATGCGGCGCTTCCAGCAGCAAAACTTCAATTTTATCTCGAGCAGCAGCAGCGCGTCCAGCGAGTCAGATGCTTAAAATGCACTGCGGGACCTTTTCCAGCGAGCACAGTATTCATTTGTTTCACCATGTTTTTCTCATCAGCTGTGAGATGGGCAACAAATAAATCCTACGGGAATGCCGGGGCCCCGGGCTGCAGCCCCGGTAAGCCCCTGCTAAAATCCGGCCCAGACCTGGATATACGGTATAGATATTGCTTATATATTGCCACAGTGTTTAGATATTCAATAGTCAACACACCTGGAAGTGGAGTAAAGTGTGTCATTGTTGTTCTTTAATAAAAAAAAAAGCACATTGCATAGATTGGAATTTTTTTTTTTTTTAAGTTATCCAGAAATGAATCCAAAAATAACCCTTTATTCCAGAAAAACATATATGATGTATTGCAACTGCATATTTATTGGTCATTGTTTTCATCAAGAGTGAGCACTTTTTAAGCAGGCTTGAATGATCTGAGACTACTTAGATTGTAAATGAATGCAATTGATTAAACTCAATCTGAAAAACAAAAACGAAACACAAAACTTGTGAAAACACAGAATCTGCAAATGAATTGTCTTGACAAATAAAAACATATGAAGATATAAAAACTGTAAAATAAAAGGAAATAAAATATGACTAAAAAGGATTCACAAAGAACTGAATTTTAAGTATTAAAAAATTAAAAATATAAATGTTAAAGTATTGCAATTGTTTCCAAATTATTTTTTTAATATGTCCATTTACAAAACGTGTTCTTCACCAGCAACAATAAAGGAACAAAATTCACTCCATAGATACACTGTACAGTATGCTTCGATGTAACCATGCACTGCAATGAGTAATGCGTTCTTATCACTTCATGATGGCGGGCAGTTTAATCAGCTTGCTGACCTCAACAAGATGTTTCAAGACTGTACAGCACAAGGGTAGGGGGTGGGGTGCGTAGAACCAAGCACGGTACAAAACGCTGGAACGTTGCCAGCTGCTCTTATAAATAGTGGTGTTTCTAAGCTGTTGTCAGAGATGGCTGTGATCAACGCGCAAGTCAGTGAGCTCATCAGGAGTCTGCGGAAGAAAGGCTGGACGACTTTGGCCATCGCCAAACATCTGCAAACGAGTGGGTTTCAACCTTCATTGGGCACTATTCGGCGTCATTGCCGTGGTTCTCCTGTGAAGAAGCAAATCAGAAAGCCACGAAAACTGACCAGTTAGGTGTTGGAAATAATTGACACGATCCTGAAACAAGATGACGAGTTGCCGGCAAGGAAAGTGAGAGCGCTTCTACAACGAAGGCACAACATTACGATAGGGTTATGCACAGTGAGAAAGGCACTGAGGGAACTTGGCTGGAAGTTTGGGAAGCCCAGATTTACTCCAATGACCCGGGAAAAAAACAAAGAACTGCGTCTACGTCAAGCTGAAGAATGGAAGGCTGCTGGTGAGAAGTTTGACAACGTCTTCTTCACCGACGAGTCAACTGTGGCATTGGAACGTTTTGCTTTGCAGTGCTGGAGAAAGACTAAATTTAGGGGCATTCCAAAACCTAGAGTGAAACACCCAGTCAAACTGCACGTCTGGGGCGGAATCTCCCGTGCTAGCCCTGGCCCGCTTCTCATTTTTGATGGTATTATGGATCAACACTTTTATGCGGAAGAGATCATCCAAAAAAGTTGCGGGTCCGTACTTGAGAGAGCGTTTCTACATGTCTACACATCGTTTTTTCCAAGACAACAATCCCAAACACACGGCTACCATTGCAAGAGCCTGCATCCAAAGTGAGGGGATTAACTGGGTGCCAACACCAGCTGAGTCGCCGGATCTCAACCCCATCGAGTTAGTCTGGGCTGCGATGAAACGATACATTCGCTGCGAGGCCAAACCCAAGAGCAGGGACGAACTGATCTCTGCTATAGAGTCATTTTGGAGGGACAAACTCACCAGAAAGGACTGTAATAAATACATAGATCACCTGGACAACGTAATCGATGAGGTCATAGCCTTGAATGGAGCAGCGACTGGCATGTAATATTCCCAGGGCCAAGAGATAGCTACATGTCATTTGCTATCAGTGATACATTGATTTGAGTTGAAATGCAAATAAAAACATTTTCTATGACACATTTTCCTGACTTTATGTTTCACTATTATATTATGGGCTACTATATAAATCTTTTTTTTTAAGCAAACCTTTAAAAACCCCATTTCCATTTCTTTCGTTTTTCAAACTAAAGAAAAAATTGAAAATCGAGCATGTTAGTTTATATATATACACTATATTGCCAAAAGTATTTGCTCACCCATCCAAATTATTGGAATCAGGTGTTCCAATCACTTCCATGGCCACAGGTGTATAAATTCAAGCACCTAGGCATGCAGACTGTTTTTACAAACATTTGTGAAAGAATGGGTCGCTCTCAGGAGCTCAGTGAATTCCAGCGTGGAACTGTGATAGGATGCCACCTGTGCAACAAATCCAGTCGTGAAATTTCCTCGCTCCTAAATATTCCACAGTCAACTGTCAGCTGTATTATAAGAAAATGGAAGTGTTTGGGAACGACAGCAACTCAGCCACGAAGTGGTAGGCCACGTAAACTGACGGAGCGGGGTCAGCGGATGCTGAAGCGCATAGTGCGAAGAGGTCGCCAACTTTCTGCAGAGTCAATCACTACAGACCTCCAAACTTCATGTGGCCTTCAGATTAGCTCAAGAACAGTGCGCAGAGAGCTTCATGGAATGGGTTTCCATGGTCGAGCAGCTGCATCCAAGCCATACATAACCAAGTGCAATGCAAAGCGTCGGATGCGGTGGTGTAAAGCACGCCGCCACTGGACTCTAGAGCAGTGGAGACGCGTTCTCTGGAGTGACGAATCGCGCTTCTCCATCTGGCAATCTGATGGACGGGTCTGGGTTTGGCGGTTGCCAGGAGAACGGTACTTGTCTGACTGCATTGTGCCAAGTGTAAAGTTTGGTGGAGGGGGGATTATGGTGTGGGGTTGTTTTTCAGGAGCTGGGCTTGGCCCCTTAGTTCCAGTGAAAGGAACTCTGAATGCTTCAGCATACCAAGACATTTTGGACAATTCCATGCTCCCAACTTTGTGGGAACAGTTTGGAGCTTGCCCCTTCCTCTTCCAACATGACTGTGCACCAGTGCACAAAGCAAGGTCCATAAAGACATGGATGACAGAGTCTGGTGTGGATGAACTTGACTGGCCTGCACAGAGTCCTGACCTCAACCCGATAGAACACCTTTGGGATGAATTAGAGCGGAGACTGAGAGCCAGGCCTTCTCGTCCAACATCAGTGTGCGACCTCACAAATGCGCTTCTGGAAGAATGGTCAAAAATTCCCATAAACACACTCCTAAACCTTGTGGACAGCCTTCCCAGAAGAGTTGAAGCTGTTCTAGCTGCAAAGGGTGGACCGACGTCATATTGAACCCTATGGATTAGGAACGGGATGTCACTTAAGCTCATATGTGAGTCAAGGCAGGTGAGCAAATACTTTTGGCAATATAGTGTATAATACCTTCCAAAAGCTGTGTGTTTTCAAAAACTAGTGATTTTTTGAAAGAAAATAAAAGAATAAAAACAGTTAAGCATTTTAAAAGCATCTTTACAAAAAAGGAACATAACAGCATTTTTTAAATAAATGATTTATTATGAGAACATATCATTTCACCATTTATTGGGGGGTAATTAATTGAATGCTTATTTATTTATTGAACATGTATATATTTATGTATTTATTTAGATTGGATTAGATGTGATTAGATGAGCTTTATTGATCTCACAGCCGAGAAATTCACTCGTCACATATTGGCGTAGAAGTTACTGAAGGTGCAAACATGGAGGAAAAAGGTGCATTAAGAATAAGCAATATATATACCGTATATCCAGGTATATACAGTATATCAAGATAAATAGGATTAAGGTGCATGTGTACATGTATCACACACAATGAAAAACAAAACAAAAATAGGAAATAAAAAAAATAAGAAATAAAGATATGTACAATCCGGATGGCTTATATACAGGTGGAGAAATATTGCACATTCAACATATTGCACAGCATATTGTTCACAGTCAATAAATACAAAACTATAATGTAGCTGCACAGTGGTTTTTACAGGGGTTATTGTTGATATAGTGCATTATTATAGAGTCTGGTGGCAGCAAGAACGAATGACCTGCGGTAGCGCTCCTTCTTACAGACAGGGTGTCTACTGTAAGTCTCTGACTAAAGGAGCTGCTCAGCTCCTCTTTTTATACATGGGAGGCTCATGCGTGAATGTCCAACGAATAACTCCAATTGTTGTTTCAAAAATAGAAAACCTGGTTTCATTACTTAGTTTTGCCCTGGATGTTGTAGCGTTTGTGGACGCTACGTCGCTACTTGATAAAAACAATAACGTCACTACTGGAAAGTTACTTGATAAATAATGCAGCGGCGCTACTGCCCATCACTGGAAACTATGTAATGATAATGATAATAATAAATAATAACAACACACAAAAACAGTATAACAATACGCCTGTTATTATCAGAGTAAGATGTTGAGGCAGTAGAATGATAATCCCTATGATCTAATGTAATAAAAAACGGTGTGGTAGCGACAGGTGGCTGCTTTTTTTTAATTACAGACCAAGCACAGAAACTCTCGATGGATTTTAATGAACACAGTTAAAGATTAGCTTGACTTTTGATCCTCAAAGCTGTCAACGGCACTTATATTTTACAAAACTAAAGAAAACATATTTTCTTACATACCCTTTTGAATAACTTTGGCTTATCTTAATGAGGAATCAACTTTGGATATGATTTTAATTTCAAAATCACCAGCCGCAGCACTGTCTCTGTCGCCTTTCTCTGGTTGCGCCTCAGTCCGTATCCCCGGCTCCAACTTAATTAATTTTATTTTTCATTCCCTATGGTCTAATGTAATAAAAAAGCGATAAAAAATAAAAATAAAAAAAACATTTAAGCAACTCGGCCACAGCTGGGATCGGACCCGCAATCTGTTGAACCACAGACCACTCAGCTTACACGCCTCCCAGTCTGCTACTTGAGCTATCTAATCCTGACTTGTGGGACGCTGAAATGGACTTAGACTGCCACCTAGTGGCTATAGTAGTCACATGTTTTTCACGCAATTTGTGAAACACGCGGAGCGTGAGTGAAGTGTCCATTTCCAACCATCACCCACTGTATGTACAAAGAGGAAGGGGAAAATGGTTGAAAAACATATTACATGTTAAGATGGATTCTGTGTTTGAAACCAAAGTTTATCTGGAAGAATTTGGGATATGATCAAATTAGCTTTTCACTAATTTTAAAGAAATTGGAATGTCTTCAGACCAATTCACAATGCAAATCCATGAGGTGAATAAAACATTATTCGGCCAAATAATGTTTTATTGAATGATTTGCTTAATTAAGAACCAATAACCTTTAGCTAAATGATTCTTTACCCTCTTTGAAATAGCTAGCAGCGAATAGACATCAGGATTCCACTAAATGACTCTTGGTCATACTTGGCAATGGAAATGTAATGAGCATTTGAGGAACATATGAACACTAATGTTATATCAGTGTTTAAATCCTTAGTGAATAAAGCTTGTCTAAGCTTTAGCAACAGCTCAACACATATTCCTGTAGCATAGCGTAGCATGCAGTCCATTCTTTAGCATCAATTAGCATTGTCTTTACTCAGCAGTAAACACACGATATGATTAGCATCATCAAAAGACACATTGCTTGTTCTGTCCCTAATCATGCCAGACCTGCAAACCTTTTTCCATGTCCATTTGGAAAGCTTGAGTTTCATCCAGTTTTGCAGCTCTGCAGTCAGGGGTTCCTTTGTCTCAGTCTCACAGCAGGGGTCCCCTCAGTCTCACACACAGGGCATCATGGTTCTCATCCAGTTTGGCTCTGTAAGTTCTGAAACTCAAGAGAAATGTGTTGCAAAAGTTCTGTTTGCAGCAGTTAGGTTCTGAAGAGTTCTGACTCATCCTTGATGGTTGTGGGGATCTGGTTCCCCTGGGGCCCGCATCTCCACTGTGGGCCACAGTGGGCCCCAGCTTTGAGCGCAGGAGCAGAAGGGACCAGGAGAGAGGTGCTGGAGCAGAAGAGGGAGAAAGAGAAGAGGCAAAAGAGGCAGAATCCTGTGTGCTCTGTGGTTTTCTCAGTCCTCACAGGGAGGGGGTAGGTTTTCACACCTTTGGTGGCTCCCATGTGACTGCTTTGGCTGAAAAAGGGGGGCTGCAGAAGTCCCCCAGCTGTTATTCACCAAAGCTGCGTTTTCTTCTCTGGTCATCTTATCAGGATGAAATATGGACACTGCTTCCCAATGTCCAAAAAGTATGATCATGGCATATGGCACAACACAGTGTTAGATGGGTTTCACTGAATGCCCGCATCGTCTCTCTCTTTGTACCACTATCCAGAGCAATTACTGGAGTTCATGCATCAACTGCCAGCTTTTGCCAACATGACCATGTCGGTGAGGAGGGAACTCTGCGCTGTCATGGTGTTCGCCGTGGTGGAGAGAGCTGGCACCATCGTCCTCAATGATGGAGAGGAGGTCAGTGTTTATGTTTTTGTAATGCCTTGCCTTATCTTTTCTTTTTTTATATATATGTGCCTGTTTCTCTAGGATGTCTCACCTCTACACACCAGCAAACCTTTGTTCTTCAACTGAATGCGTTTTTTCTGCTCTATTAACCCTGAATGCCTGAAGTAGCTTATCTCTGGGTCATTCTAGGAGCCCAAAGGCACCCAAAGCTAGACTCTCAGGACACATTCAGTTTAAAGAAGACATTTTACTTATTTTCCCTTTAACAAAAGAAAGATGAATGTGTCTCAGAGGCTGTGACTCGGCGGTAAATGGATGCTTTCATGCACTCCAGCTTCATTAAGCATTTTATCCCTCTATGTCACCCTGCGTGATGTCAGATTTTGAGGGGAGTTTTTTGCAAAAAGCTGTACTTTGCTATAAAAACTATATTTGTTGATGTAAAACCTGCCCGTGATTGCTGCTGCAAAAGCACTTAATCAAGATGACCTCTCACCATTTTCTTCCCACAGAGGGGAGTAAGAAAGCATCCATTTGTCTGTTTTGTTTTTGATTAATAGCTTTGACTCATTAAGGGACACCAGCTGTTTTATATCAAAGCATGTACCACTTGATGTTGAATATAAGCTCATTTATACAACATATCTATTTATCTGAAGCTACATTGCATCCAGACAGTATTCAGAGCATTTCTTTATTTCATTTATTTTCTTATAATTTCACAAAAATAAAAAAAAACAACACTTATTTTCACATCGTCATAGCAGGGTAATGTTTGTAGAATCTTAAGGAATTAAGTTAATTTAATACTGTTTTAAATATGGCTGTAGCATAACTAAATGTGGATGAAGAGCAGCGCTTCACTTCTCGGATGAACTGTACCTCAGGCTGTTTCACACAGTGCTAAAGAATAGAATAGTATCAGAAAATGAGCAGGAATTGAATTTATACGTTTATTAACCCTGTACAGTTGGTGTATAATAGGCAGGCAACGATTTAAGGAATTTTTCATTAGATGATTGCCGTGGTCGAAGATTTTAAATCTAGAACCATTTAAAACATTGTGTTTGAGAATAAGAAGAAAGTTTTAGGAATAATAGATATGCAGTAAAGGGGGCAGCTACAGCTGCATGGATGTGTCCTCTTCTTTTGGTTCTGGGCATGGTGTCCCTGCAGTTTTCTGGAAAGGTAAAGTCTCCCTTCAGACCCTTTTGTTATGCCAGGTCCAGTAAATGAACATGTATTCCTTCATTGACCTTTTTGTATTTTTAAATTAGAACTCAAAGTTCTGAAACTATTTTATGCATATTCTGAAATCCAGATCTGACTAAATGTTTTAATCTTTTGACTAACAAATTCTCTGTTGCCGTTCTATTGCTGCAGCTGGACTCATGGTCGGTGATCTTAAACGGCTCCGTGGAGGTGACCTACCCTGACGGCCGGACGGAGATGCTGTGCATGGGAAACAGTTTCGGTGTGTCTCCAACCATGGAGAAGGAATTTATGAAAGGTGTCATGAGGACCAAGGTGGACGACTGCCAGGTTGGAACCTTAATTTGACTTGATCTGTCACACTCCGCTAGCATGAACAGGTCCATTTCCTTTGCATTTGAGTGTGCAAAACCTGGCAGGAGCCCTGTCATCTTATATTATTAAATCCCACTGTGCCCCACTTGTGCTGAAATGTTTGCACTCACCACAGAAGAAAGTGCCCAGGGCAGTAGCAGCCTTTAATATGTGAGGCACAGGCATTTTCAGGTGAATGAGCCGCCTCCTGCAAATCACAGCTTTGCACTATTTGCATCATCTGTCAGGAGAGATAATGCAGCCAACTAAGGGGCGCATGTCTTTATATTTTTTTAATGGGAAGTTCAACACAATAAAAGTTGAGTTGACTGGGACTGGTTACTATAGTCAGAGTAGCACTACTACATCATGTTTTTACTATATTAAAAGCGTAAAGTAGCCATCTAAGGATTTACTCAACCAAAAAGGCTACATAGGTACAGAGGAACTGATCATAACTGATTTAACATTTAAAGATGGTGCAAAGGTACACAGAATGTAAAGTTATACTTGATTCAAGTTCTAGTATTTCATAAAATTAGATAAAAAATATGTTAGACAATTAGACCATAACAATTTCAGGTGAAAGAAACAGTTTTCAAAATAAAAACCTAATACTTTTATGGTTACAGTCTGTTAACTATTTACAATAGACTGCAACCTTAGGTAAAAATATGAAGTATGTTTGACTGATGCAGGTTGTTTTTTAGGGTCGATGATTTCTTTATTTATTTTATACATTTTTTTAAGCCAGTATTGCATTTTCTTCCTTGATTTACATGATAAAAATAAAAGTAGAATTGACACAATGATAACAGATGTTAGAGCAGTTTCAATGTTAGAAAAACAAACAGAAAATTTAGCCTGGGTGCCATTCCGAACTTAGTCCCGCCCACAACGTTTGAGGTCAGGAAATTCGGTCTGGCATTGCTCAATAGTAGCGCGAGTATGCTCGCACAATAGCTGGCGGGCCAATCAAATTGTCAGGGCGGGCTTTATACGATGATGGACAGATGATCAACAGTAACGTAATCAACCATGTCACCAAAGCGCGCTTGGGTGACAACAACAATGGCTGCCGCTGGAGAGTTTAGGTGAGTAGATTCTGCTATTAGGTCTGTTCTAGAAGATATCGACAGCAAATTAATTTTAAAAGAGGAACAGAGAAACGCGATCAAGGCTCATCTTCTTATTCTAGGCGTGCAACTGCACGCTTTGATTTTTGTTGACAACAACTATGCGTGGCTTAACATACGTCACGCACTCCGTTGCTCTTATTGGTTGTAGGTCTATCCAATTGAGTGCAGAGGCATTTTTTTTCCTGGTTCGTTCGAAACACGCCCCATAATCACAGCTCTATGGAGCAGTATCAGACTCATATTCTGACTAGAATTGAGTAGGACTACGTCAGGCTACAGAAAATTAGCAATGGATGGCAAAAGGAAATAACGGCACTGCATTTGCTCACATCATGGCTGCTAAATGCTTCAGTGAGTGAAAATGCCATTGTCATGACTCTATCCCTACAGTGCACTGTTCGCTGTATGTTCACATGACCTCCAAATGACAGCGCAGATAGAAAATAACATTAAAGCTTATGCTTAAAAAGAGAAATCTCATTTTAAAATAAACCTTAGCTATGCTTCTCCCTGGTGCAGTTTTGCTCTGCTACTTCTTCCTTGTGTGAATTAAGATAAGAGCAGTAAAGAGTAGCTAGTTGTTTTACTCAACTAAGAGTAGAACTACTTAATATTTTTACCAAAGTAAAAGTAACAACATAATGCTCTAAAGTTACTCCTAAAAGTATATATATTTTTAAAGTTACGGAAATATAACTACGTATAAGACGTTCCTAGAGCAGTAGCGGCAGCTCACCCACCTGTTCCTCCTGATGGGCAGCAGGCTGCTTCTCTGACTGTCAGGTTGTTTAACTCGCAGAGCGATGCTGATCATGTTGACAGTCAGATGGAGAGATTAAAGGGAGCCAGAATGTAACAGGCCACACATAAGTTTAAAGGTCTTTACCCAGGTTTGCAGAACCTCTTCAGTACAATGCTTTAGATATCATTGACACATTTCAAGCTTTTTGACATCTTCCTCTCAGCTTCTTGCCTTTTGTAGTTTTGGAAGATTCACGTTTTTTTTTGCTTTAAATCATGTAATTCTGACTAGTAGATATAAAATCAACATGAAAAACAAACATTTGATTATTAAGGTCGACTAGTTGGTGCAACTCAGCTGAATGGTGTTTCACCTAAATGGTTTTTTTAATCATTGGCTGAGCTCATTCTGCATAAATTACATTTTTGTTCCCTTTTCCCCAAAGTAGCATTTTGAAGGTGTCCTAAAGAGCAATGTTGATTTTGTATCTCTTCCAGTTTGTATGTATAGCCCAGCAGGACTACTGCTGCATCCTCAACCAGGTTGAGAAGAACATGCAGAAGGTGGAGGAGGAAGGGGAGATTGTTATGGTGAAGGAACACCGGGAACTGGACCGTACAGGCACCAGGAAAGGACATATTGTCATCAAGGTAACACATCGACAGGTGCTTTGCTTTTATCCTAACTTTGCATGATCAACTTCTAAACTTACGTCTCTCTTCTCCATCATCAGGGCACACCTGAACGTCTCACCATGCATCTGGTGGAGGAGCACTCAGTAGTGGACCCTACCTACATTGAGGACTTCCTGTTGACCTACAGGACTTTCCTGTCCAGCCCCATGGTCGTGGGAAAAAAGCTCCTGGAGTGGTTTCACGACCCAAGTCTCAGGGATAAGGTACGCAGCAGAGCAGAAGAGTCCTAATCTGCTAAAGGATTGGCTGATAATCTGGATTGAGATGATGGATTTATAAATCTTTTTCTTAATATTTGATTAATACCAGACTTTATGCTGCATTTAGGGGAATGAATTTCATGAAACTTGTCAAAAACCTGTTCAAAACCATTTTGACAAATTAGAGTATTATAGAAATGTTCATTTCTTTTCATATTTTAATTTAAAAGGTTAAAGATATGTTAGAGATTCATTACTCTCAGAATGATGACTTGGAGAAAAAAAAAAAAACTTTTATTAGAACTTAGACTATTAAAACAGATGATATTAAAATGTGCCTGAAGTTGTTTCCGGTTGGTCTCTGAGGTCAGGTAATTTTACCGTACATGTGCTGATCATGTTTTTTTCTCAGGTTACACGGGTGGTCTTGCTGTGGGTAAACAATCATTTCAATGACTTCGAGGGAGACCCTGCCATGACTCACTTCTTGGAGGAGTTTGAGAGTAATCTAGAGAAGGAAGTATGTTCCTCTTCAGACTAGTGCTTCGACAAATACACAAAACAAAAGGAGAAATATCATTTCGATACAAATTCAATCTTAAATATATCTTTCTTTTTCTTTCCAGAAAATGTGCGGGCACCTCAGACTGTTAAATATAGCGTGCGCTGCTAAAGCCAAGCCACGGCTGGTGACGCTCACCAAGCCATCTAGAGACTCTCCTCTGGCGTTCACCCTCCTTGGAGGACAAGAGAAAGGTTTCTGCATCTTCATTGATGCCGTGGAGCCCGGGAGCAAGGCAGCTGAGGCCGGACTCAAGCGTGGAGATCAGGTAACTGTGATGCAAACAGACATTGGGGAAGGGTTGAAGCGTGATGTTCTGTTTTGGTTTGAATTTTTTCTGGCTTTAACAATTATTTCTTTCTCTTTAAAATAAAGAGAATGAAATAAATTAGACCAACAGACAAACAGTCAAATGGGTCTTTTTTTTCCTGTTGAAACTCATTTTTGTTGTGAAATTGGTTTCACATTATGACCTAACTAGCATTGAAAGGATTTCCTTTAAGGAGTATAAAATTGAACTTTCCGGTAGCTGCAGGCGCCCTGTGTGGACTTTCTCCCAACCAGTTTCACACTCAGTAGTCTCTGAGCTCTAAGCCAACACTCTTAATCCTTGAAACCATCTTGCGAGTGTCTGGGCAGGAGTTAAGCCCTCCTGACACCCAAAATCCTCTGCAGCTGTTTCCCCCAAAAATAAGCAGAGACGCTGACCTTCTTGGAAGCCAAGGACCATGAGATGCTGCTAAGTAAGGGATCTATCACCTTTAGGTTGGTTCATTTAGACCCCTGACCAGTGATGGGACTAACGGCGTTGAAAGTAACGGCGTTACTAACGCCATTACCTTGTTTTAGTAACGAGTAATCTAACTAATTACTTTGACTGTAACTATAACGCAGTTACCATTGCAGACACCCGTTACTGCGCGTTACTCAGGTTGCACAATGAACCTTTTTTCAAGATAGGACTCATGCGCAGCTGCGTGAAGCTGACACCCCACCCACGTCAAAAAAAACTCTGCAAATAGACTGAATGGTTAGTGCAACGTTAGTGCAGATTTGTGCAGAAAAAAATATTGTTTGTGCTACTTTTGTTTAAGAGATATTAAAGATTATTTTTTAGGTCATCCAGAGGTGCGCGCCTTGTGATGAGAGAGGGGAGGATGAGAATGGCTGATGTATAGTGAGATTCCGTCTGTCAGTTGGGTAGGTGGGTGTTTCTGCTGGTGGGTGTTAACGTACAGCACACACAAAGAGATGGAGAGTGAGGATGACTCCAGCAGCAAAACAGCGTTTTCCTGATGGAAATACCGGTGTTACATCGAGCTGCGTTTCCCCATCACATACGGTTCCCTCTGCATCTCCGCACAGCGCAGGCGGCACTAGTCACCGCGCAAGCGACAGGAAACGCGCATGCTCGCTAAAGGCGCGCAACAGTCGCCCTGTGCTCGCGCCACAGGAGAACTATGGAGAGCGTGAACGATCAAATGAAAGGGAGAAATCTGGATGGATGGATGGATGGATGGATGGATGGATGGATGGATGGAAGGATGGATGGATGGATGGATGGATGGATGGATGGATGGATGGATGGATGGATGGATGGATGGATGGATGGATGGATGGATACTCTGCCTTTTCAACCTACTGTATTTTTTATTATAAACATTATTTGATGGCCTTTGTGGCAGGGATGGAGATCCATATTTTATGTCACACACAGAGTATAGATCTAGATAGATAGATGGATAGATAGATGTTGCAGTATCTATAACAACCCAAACACACAGGATTTCAGAATTAGACATCCCCAGTTATTAATTTCACCAGATCTGAATGCCCTGTTAAAAAACTTCACATCGCGTTCCCCCCTGATGTCATTTACGTTGAGTTGCAATAAATGCAAAACTCTCTGCAGGTTCTTGTCTTTGTCGTCCAGTGTATTCAGCTGGCTTTGGAAACGCACGGCGAGAAGGTGGGAGCTGGGTGGTGAGGGTTACGGGGCGAGAAATGCAAAAGTAACGCAATAGTTACTTTTACTAGTAACTAGTTACTTTTATTGTGGAGTAACTCAGTAACTTATTGGGAGAAGTAACTAGTAACTATAACTAATTACTTTTTCAAAGTAACGTGCCCAACACTGCCCCTGACCTGCTGCATGCACCTTACAGCTGGCTGAATGATTTTCACTTGCACACTTCCACAATGACATATTCTAGCAAATGGAGACAGAAATCTTTGCCTATTCTTTATTCTTTGCACAATGTCCCAAAACCTGCCGGATTCCCCGGTGCTGTCTAAGCTTCTCTTCTACATCTTTAAATTAGAAGATGTTTAACCATTTCTGGTCCATCCAGCAGGAAACGCAAAGGTTCCAGTGAGCACAACCAAAAAAAACCCATTTAAAACATTTGTCCTTACTTTCGTTAGCTAAAATTAGACATTAGAGATATCTGTTTGCATTATCTCTAACTTTGTAGAGCTGTGGTATTAGTTAATCTTTTAAGAGGTTGTTAGAAAAGTTAAGCACTCATAACACATGACCAGCGGAGGTGGTTGTGAAATGCCTTAGGTCCATGTTTTTTGAATGCAGGCTAAAGGTTTGTAAGAGCTTATTATTTACCTTTTTTTGAGGGGGGTCATATCTGATTTTAAGAATGGTTTTGGACCCAAACCCCTTTTATTTATTTTGTTTATTTTTTCTTCTACAAAGACAAACATACGATGAAAGGCTTATTATTTCTCTCCTTTAAATTTATTAGCTTCTGTAGATAACTTATTTCTTATTTTCAGCTCTCCTGACTGACTATAAGCTTTCAGTGTAGGGACTGAGATGTTCATTGAATATGGTTGAATTTTGTCACTTAGGTTTTTAAAAGAATGCCGATGTTCTGTCAGACGAGCATACCCGGTCAGACCAGAATACCCGTAGTCAATACCTGTTTATCCCTTAAGTTTATCCCCGTTTATTGCTTTAGTTTATCACTTTAGTTTTGTACGAAAAATACACTATAAAATACTTCAACGGGCTTGTATCCCTTTAGTCATGTATAAAAAAACTGCTTAATTATTCACTTTTTGTTGTTTTTAAGGTGTATCTGACCTTAAATTGTTGTTTTTGTACATGAATAAAGGAATACATGCCCATCAAGGTAGTTTAAAATCTATTTTTCGTAAACAATTAAGGGGATAAACAAATCTGACGTCTTGCGCATGCATATTGACTATGGGTATGCTGGTCTGACGGGGTATGCTCATCTGACAGAACACCGGCCCACAGCATCACAGGTTCCCCTTTGCACTTAACTATGGACATGAAGAGCTTTATCACATATGAGTGCTTTGGTTTTATCCTGACTCACCAGGACTGTTGGTTACTGAAAAAACTCTATATTGGCCTCATCTTCCTAAAGTGCACAGTTTCAGTTAAAGTATAAGTAGTTCTTACACTGGTTGGAACTGATAGGACTTAGATTAAGAAAGATTTAATTTAGATTTATGTGCATGTTTTTCTTTACTTTTGTCTTGTAATGTTTTTCATAGTTGGTTGCCTCTTTTTACTTTGTGGCTATCTTTGTCAGTACTCTATTGGAAAATAGGTTTTTAACCTCAATAAAAACCAAAACTTTATTTTATGGTAACTGGAATGCCTTAATGGTTCAAAATAATTTTTTCTCTTATTTTTTTCCAGATCTTGGAGGTAAATGGGCAGAATTTTGAGACTGTCCAGTTCAGTAAAGCCAACGAGATTTTAAAGAACAACACCCACTTATCAATTACTGTTAAAACAAATCTTTTAGGTAAGTTTGTTTTATCTCTCTATATATAGCTATAATTTTAGCTCTTCCACTTAAACCTGAGCTCTTCTTTTTACCTTGTTCTCTTCTGTTCAGTCTTTAAGGAGCTGCTAACGCGACCCGAACATGACCACGACCTGGATGTGGACGAGGAACACGACAGGAAGAACGGGGCTCCTCACCTACCAAAGATTGGGGACATTAAAAAGGCGAGTCGTTACTCCATACCAGACCTGGCTGTGGACGTGGAGCAGGTCATGGGCCTGGAGAAAGCCAGCAAAAAGGGCAAGAGCAACACGGTCGGAGGGCGAAACAAGCTGAAAAAGATCTTTGACAAGACTCTCACCAGCATCCTGCCCCCCAAACCATACAAGTAAGAAAATCGATTCAGCTGATCTCTGCCAACAGTTGGATCAGATCTTTGCGATCATCCAACATTGTCAGAATGATCAAGCAAAGAATGTTTTTACTCTAAATACATTAAACAAAGCATCAGTTTTCATCCGCCGCCCTCTGCTTGTTGACTGAAGTGCTCTTCCACCCACTTCCTTCTGTTCTTCTTGTTTCCATAGCGACGTTTGTGTAGGGCAATCACAGGATGACAGCATAGTGGGCATGAAGCCGTCCAAACAAATCCCACCAGCTCTGCCGGTCAGTGGAAACCTGTCTTCGTCGAACCCAGACCTCCTGCAGTCACACCACCGCATCCTGGACTTCAACAACCAGCCTGGTGTGTATTCACACACTGTTGGGGGAGTGTGTATTTATTTTGTTTTATTTATCTTTAAGATTTAGTAAGAAGAACATGATTCTGAGGTAAATTAGAGAGGGGATAAAGATGAGAGGTGGGATTTGTTCAAATGGTGCACGCTGTTCAGTCTAGTAATCTGATTTTTCTCTTCAGGGGCAGTACCGTATTGTTTAATGTTGAAGTGAAAACAGTTACAGTAGTTCCCTGTTTTCCTCATTTTATCTCTTACTGAAATGATGCCCCCAAAAAATCTGTCAGAACCTCGAATCTGCCAAATTTTATTGATCAGTTCTGATTGGCTGTCAGCAAATAAGAAGAAAAAATAAAATTCGGTGTTGACCGAATATATCTTCTTGAAGAACTATAATATTTTGTGTGCAACAGCATCAAGCAGCAACATGTAAAATTATGCTCTGTAGGGATGCTTAGCATTTATTACATTTATTACTCTAGGAATCTAAATGCTAACAATCATTTGATGCTGATATACATGTGACATATTATGCAGACCGTTTTTTAACAGAGTTTCGCATTTTAAATTGTAGTGCTTTAAGACACCCAAATACAAAATATCCAAACAAGGAAATACTTTTTCATAATGATTAAAACATCCCTTTAATGCTGTTTTTTCATTATATGGATTCTGTTAATCCAGCTTTGGCTTTCATCAGGGTACTACACCATCAAATGATTCATAAAGTGCTAGTTTGCTACTTTGCTTATAAGTAAAGTTGTGGTGTATTACCTCTACAATGGTAATACACCATAGTGCAATTATGATAGAGTGAGACAGTAGTCTCAATAACTGTATTTAGTGAAATAAAATGTGTTGTATAAATGATCTGGGGAAAATATTTGGTAGAGAACAAATTAAAGTCATTCCATCTTTTTTTTATCCTTTCAGTTCAAGTTATCCTGAGTGAGTATCCCCCCCTGCCTTTCATAATTCTGCTTCTTCTACTGTCCCATTTAAGCATCTCTCATTTTACCAAGCAGGCATGCAGAATCTCTTCCACAACTTTTGTGGGTTAAATGGTTGAAATGCTCTTTAGGGGGTACATAGGTCTGGGTTTTATTGTGATGGCGGTGGTGGCTTTTGGTTTTTAAAGGTGTTTTGTTGTATTTCTATCTTTATTTTAAGTCAGAATTATATATAATTTTGCCTATAAATCTAAATGTATCTCCCCAGATATGTCGGACCAAGTGTTACGAGTATTCAAAGCGGACCAGCAGTCTCGATATATTATGATTGGGAAGGACACAACGGCGAAAGAAGTGGTGGCCCAGGCTATTAGGGAGTTTGCCCTGACTGCTGCGCCCGAGGCTTATTCGCTATGTGAAGTGTCTGTCACACCTGAGGGCGTCATTAAACAGAGGAGGTTACCAGATCAGCTTTCCAAGCTAGCCGACAGGATTCAGCTCAGTGGCAGGTAAGAATGTTTAAAATCTAAAAAGTAATGCACAAGAAAACTTTCCAGTTCTTTAATGTTTTGATATTTTTAGCCCAGGTTAGGTTACGTTTACATTCTAGGACAAATCCTAAAGGGATATTTTAGCTAAACAAGGAGCATCCAAGGAGATATACTTTTTTTTTTTTTTTATTAATACACTTCTGCACATTGAGAGGCAATCCTTTCAAATTTCAGAGAGGTTTTCTTCTATGTAGTTTTTTTTAAGTTGGCAATCTAATATGTTAAGTTTTTTGGCTTTAATTGATTAAAAACATGTAAATAATCTAATGTATTCAACTAGATACTACCTGAAGAGCAACATGGAGACAGAGACATTATGTTCCGATGAAGATGCCCAGGACCTCCTTCGAGAAGGCCAGATCTCTCTGCTACAGCTCAGCACCGTGGAGGTGGCAACCCAGCTCTCCATGAGAGCCTTTGAACTCTTCTGTGCCATTGAACCCACCGAATACATCGACGATCTGTTCAAGCGGCGCTCAAAGACCGGCTCCCTCAGCCTCAAGCGTTTCGAGGAGTCAATCAACCAGGAGACCTTTTGGGTGGCAACGGAGGTGGTACGGGAGGCCAACCAGCTCAAGCGCATGAAGATCATTAAGCATTTCATCAAGATCGCTCTACATTGTCGAGAATGCAAGAACTTCAACTCGATGTTCGCCATCATCAGGTTAGACAAAAGACGAAATATGAATTACTTGCTACTTAAACCTTTATTGTATTCTTTACTGTATTACGTTTTCTCTTAGTACACAGTATTCCATGCTGGTAGAAATCACAATTTACATGCACACAAAAAAATCTGTTTTCATCTACCTGTGGTTCTCCTCTCAGTGGTCTAAACTTGGCTCCAGTCTCCAGACTAAGAGGAACATGGGAAAAACTACCAAGCAAATATGAGAAACTCTTCGGGGATTTGCAGGATCTCTTCGACCCCTCTAGAAATATGGCCAAGTATAGAAATGTTCTCAACAATCAAAACCTTCAGCCACCTATCATCCCCCTGTTCCCAGTTATAAAGAAGGACCTGACCTTCCTACATGAAGGTACGTGACAGGAACACTGTTTTTGATTGAATTCACCTTCAGGCCAGTCAACTTTAATGAAGTTTGTCACATCATGACAATAGCTGATAAGCTACAGATTAGTTAGACTTTATTAATTGGTTGGACTTTAAATTATTGATTTCAATATTTAATTAGCAAAAAATGAGTAAAAGATCTGCAAGATTGGTATCAATTAATTTATCAGTGAAACTGAGTCTTTCATACATCTTTGTTTTTTTGGAGAAAATGCCAAAATTGGAAAAGTTTTGATATAAAGAACTGGCTCTTGTTTATATTAACAAGAAATATTTGATATATATTTTAAGCAGCAACATTTTTTTTTATCATTTAACTAAATATTGCCAAGTTGGAATAAACAAGCAGATGGTGTTACATTTGACAGTAGAAGTAGAAGAAGAATTAGTTTTAAATACAATTTTTATTATCTACTTTATAATTATATAATTACAGACAGATTTTCTGTTAAACTGAAACAAAACTTTGTCATTTTTATCTTTTCAAAACAGCATAAGAAAATACATTAATCTCTAATTTACTTCTATTTTTTATAAAGTTTATATTAAACTTAATATTTTATTGTTTCGTTTTTTTCTTATTAAGCAGTTAAGTTCTACTGTAGTACAGTTGAATTAGAAAGGAGTTTACATTTACAAAAATAACATAAAAAGTAAACTTATTTTTTTTTAAGCTAACAGCAGTTGCTAACCTTAGCTTTAGATTCTTTCTCTCTAGAGGAATGTTTCACTTTTTATTCTTTAGGAGTTGAAATACATTTAATGCACTAAATTTACAGGCAATGACTCCAAAGTGGACGGCCTGGTGAACTTCGAGAAGCTTAGGATGATTGCCAAAGAAATCCGACACGTTGGACGCATGGCTTCCGTCAATATGGATCCAGCCCTCATGTTTCGAACCAGGTAAGGATACGTATAGAAGGTCCGATGTAGGAATAATCCAGAAGCCCTCGCCTCCCCTCCCCTTTAGGGGCAGCCAGCACTCCACTGACTAACCTGTTCTGTGGGGTCAGCCAGTCCATTTAGATTCAGTCAAGTTTCTGCATCACGCTTCTCCAGCAGCTGTTCTTTTTTGGCAATTGTTTTTTTCAAGCAACTGTTTCTTTAAACACACTGTTGGCGTTAAAAATTGCTCAGTGAAACCAAGCCTTTGTTTAATGATGTCTTCTAAAGCGTTGCCACTCGATATCCTGTCTGCTGACTTTCATGTGGGTGTGGTGTAATCGCTTCTCTTTGGTGATCTTGGTGGTCTTTCCTGTCCTAAGCTTTGTCTCCTGTCTTTCTCTTTGCTCATATACCCTTCTCCCCCCCCTCCCCATCCATGCTTCTCTTGTTTGTGGCACCCCGTCCTCTAGGAAGAAGAAATGGCGAAGTTTAGGGTAAGTTTGGCGACCAAATCTTTATCCCTCTCTGCACTGTGGCCATGTCTATCTGCCAACGTTTGTTCTGCTTTGCCCCTTTTCTTAAACCTTCTTTTTCTAACCACCTTGAGTTCCTCTCACTAAATCTGCTTGACACTAACCTCAGGGTACTGAATGTACTGACTGTAACAAAGGCCACATTTGCCAAGTAAAGGTCACTCTGGTCACTCTGGGCTTTCATTAGCAAATGTCACCTTCAGTTTTATGTTGTTTTCAACAAACTGCATGCAGTCCCAGTTTTGGAATTTTTTTTTTCATCTACCAGAATTTCCCTTAACGAATGTTCAGTATAGATATGTATTCATATATTGTTTTCATTCTTTGCATTCTTGTGGTCAAATCACACATTTTAGTACTTAGGGCCCTGTCACACCTTGTTGATTTAGCCAGCGTATGCCTGACGTCCCAGAATCTTCTAAAACACTGGCGTACGCTGAACTTTCTATGTATTTTTTATTTTATTTTGGGCGTGTACATAGATTATAACGATTCCAGAGCGTATGTCCAACGACAGCCTAACTTATGCGTAACGCACAGCAGCATAATGCCCATGAAATGATGCACAAGCCAGTGTCCTGAAGGGGGCAGTGATAAGCCCAGCCTGCATAAAAAGATTTCTTTGATCACAGTATTAACCTAGCTGCTCTGTACCGCCCGCCCCAAAAAAAAAAAGAGAAGAAATAAAGAAAAAGAAAGAAGGTTTGCAGTCGCAGCAGATTCATTGTCATGTCTGCTAGGAAGTTCGTTGGTCATGGGCGTGAACGCAGGTAGGATCCATCACACTCACCTTCAGGCTCACCCTATGATGGAATGGAGTCTGGAGGAGTACTGACGGTTTCTTGATAAGTTACGCATAGGTTTTGGATAAGCTAGACACCATGACTTATGAGTAACTTACATTTACGTATGTTTACGGTCACATAACTTACCTGTAGCTTATGGCACACGTCGATGTACGCCGAGTATGTCATATGTCAATGTATGCCAGCGTGTTTCAGCGTACTTCAGCGTGCTTAGAACTTAAAACAAAACATACGCACTTATCCAACGTATGCTAGCGTTTTTGCAAGATTTTCCATACATCAGGCATATGCTAGTCTAAATCATCAAGGTGTGACAGGTGCATTACAGAAAAAGTAATCTGTAACATATTGCAGCACATTTAGTCATCCATGTTTTGTAAAAGACACTTTTTATATATTAATTATAAGCATTTTTTTCCCAATGATAAAATCCTCTGAAAAGAAAAAGGAATTTTAGAGAAAGCAAATAGTTGAATTAAAATGTTTGATTGCAACTTGTTTCATTTTTTGTACGCTAACAGGACCAAATGTGGCTTTAAGTTAAGACCACAAGCAGTTGTCAGGAGTTTTTTTGTCAGAGACCACAAGCAAAAGCTCTTACTACGATTTACTACGAGCTCTGACTCAAGCCACAGAAATGTAAACTATGACTTTGCTACAGTAGTCGCCCTCTCTGTTCCAGCGTTGTTTAACTCCAGCTGTCAGCTCTCACCTCCCCCACTCTTCCTGGAATGACTGGAATGTTTTCAAGTAGAGAAAAAAACCTAAAGCTGCTTTCTGCATGTTTCAGTTTAAACACCATGCACCTTGTATAACCCCTAGACTTTAACAATTTAATCAGCTATTTTAAGGAATTGTATTGGTCATTTCTGTAGATTTCTATCTATAGCCTGAATTCACTTTCCATTTTCTGATTTTTGTTGTGTTTACACTTATGCGTACCTGACCAGGTCTTTGAGTCAGGGCAGCGCCAATGCAGCCGTGCTCGACGTAAGCCAGACAGGCGGGCACAAGAAGCGGGTTCGACGTAGCTCCTTCCTGAACGCCAAAAAGCTCTATGAGGACGCCCAGATGGCCAGAAAGGTCAAGCAGTACCTTTCCAACCTGAGCCTGGAGACGAACGAGGAGAGCCTTCAAACGTTTTCACTACAGTGTGAACCCTCAATCAGCACATGTGAGTGAAGCCACCCTCTAAACATGGCATCAAAACTTTCTCTATGCTCAGGGATGTTTAGCTATTATTGTAAATTTAAAGCCTTATACAGTTGCATTCACTACTTTTTGGATTTAAGTTCTGATCTGGCTTGTAGATCGTTGTACATATATTTTTTTAAAGTATGAAATATGTTAAAATTAAAAATAAATTAAGAGAAGTGACTCAATGACTGCTGAGAATATGACCCGAATTTTTGAAAGATCAGATGATGATGATGGCCATATTTATATGATTTCACAACATCACAGCATTAAGGTCCTGAAAAGGTCCTGGAGCAATGAAAAAAAGCTGCAGTTACAAAAAAATACAGAGCAGCAAAGTGAAAACCTGCTGCAAATGTCCTCAGCATGGCCTTCAAGTTATGAAGCTATGTTTTTGCCAAGGGTCTGGACCATAGATGATTATTTATGGTAATGTCTATCATCTGGTCCCATATGAGCTGATGATTGTTTCCCCCTAGTGGTCTGGAAGATCTCTTTTATTGCAGCTTTTCTTAAATTGCTGTTGTTGTTATTATTTCCAGCATCCTTCTGTTTAGGTGTGTTTTATGTATTTCTTTTTTATTTGCAGCATGTTTCCACATTGTTGCTCTCGATTTTCTTGTAATTTAAGCATTTTGTAGAATTTTTGTTTGCTAAATTCTTCTTTTTCCAGGACCTTATGAATTTTTTGTGAAATGTGAACATTTGTAGGTTAATGCATTCAGGTAAAGGAAGGCAGATTATGATGAAATGTTTAAAGTTTAAAGAGCTCAAACATAGCAATAGCAATGAAAAACTTAGACCTATCTAGACGATTTACATCACAAAGGCTGACCCAGAAATGAACACTATTAGTTAGTTTGCTCAGTTTGCTTTTGTTGCTGTCGATGCAGGGATAAAAGGACTCTGGTTGTCATCAATAGTTGTTTTCTTAAACTTTTTCCCAATTCAGATTTTTTTTTGTTTTTGTTTCTGAGAAATTGAAATTAACTCCTGTTTTTTTTTCTTTTTTCGCAGTACCCAAGACTGCTGGTGGGAAACGACCAGACACTTCTCCAGTCGTATCTAGAGCAGCCAGTCAGCAACGGGGCCAATTGGCCAAAGGAAACCAAGCCCTTCAAGTCCCCAGTGTGGCCCTCTACCCGTCCCGCAAGAGGGTGCCAGTCAAGGATCTGCCACCTTTTGGTTAGAAACTTAAGGATAACAAATCTTTCAGTTTGGTTGTAGAATATGTTTATAGAAATGTAGCTGCAGTATGGAAATTAACCTATTCTATCTAAGGAGGAAGTTAATATTTTTTTTAACTGCAAATTTCCTTTCAGTATCTTTAAGCTACTTCTGCATTGTTTTGTTTTTCTTCCTTGAGCTGTTTACAAACATCATGGAGCAGTTTCTTCTCTGTAGCAATGCTGCCACCTAGAGGCTGCAGCCAAATAAAGAAAAAGTAGAACATCCAGACAATGCAGCCTGGCATCCACCCCCCACATGGGAGACTGTAGCGTTCCTCGAGCTATTTATGCTTGTTTTGTTGGAAATGTCTACAGGCACCAGTTCGCCCCAGTCTCTGAAGAAGATCCTGTCTCTGTCTGAGGAGGGGAACGAAAGGCACCGGAGGCAGCCAGAGGACACCATGTCCAACGCCTCCTCCCACCTCTCCTCTCCTCCCACTTCCCCTCAGAGCTCACCCAAGAAGGGTAAGCCAGTAATCCTCCCGCTTAGAGCTCTTTCTCTGTCACTGAGTGCTGCCTATGCCACCTGGTGGCCACCACCTGTAATGATTTATAGCGTTAGTTATTTCTGATCCTTTTATTTTGGTTTACCAGAAATTTACTAAAAAAGGATAAAAAAAAAAACATTCTCAACCTAATTTCTTCACATATATCCTTTTTAAGTTTAGACAGTTTTCCTTTAGTCAGTTAATCTTTTAAAATGTCATATGCCAATTTTTCAGATAATACAGATAGAAAAACTTTAAGCTATTCTTAAGCTTTTGGCCTAAGAATAGCTTGGATCATAAAACCTTATTCGTTGTTTAATTAGAGACGCACCTGTTTAAGGCAAAGTCATTCAGTATTTATTTTCATGTTTTGCACTATTTTAAAATGTGTCTTTCTATTGATTCTTATTATATTAGAAAGTAAAGAATTATTAATCTTGGACATTTTAGTTTCATATGTGTCGGTTGAGTTTAATATTTAACACAGATGAAGACTGAATTCTGTCTTGGATTTTTGTGTGCCGTGGCTTTAAGAGGATAGCCAGGTGTCCGTAGACTGGAGGTGGATGTTACATTGGCTGTGGAGCCACACCGTTTTCATACAGTGTCTTTTATGTTAAGATTTCTTCCTGCAAGGTTACCTAAACACTAATGTTTGTGACATTAAAGGAATAAACTAGATAATTTTTATTAGACCAGAGACATGTGTCTCAGCTGATGTTCTTCTACAGCCGCAGCATCGATCAGATGCTAAGGATGAGAGGCTGAGGATAAAATGAACCAAAACGTCTTTGTAATGAAATATGTACTAAAGTAGAACAAATATTACTCAAAATCAGAACACATTACAGCTCTATCTCCCCTATCACAGAAAATCCTCCATGTTATCAGATAAAGGCAGAACTACATTTTTTAGCATCATATCACACTAAATAACTATTACAATTAACAGTACTGCACCCCAACTCTGCCTGAAAACTTTAGGTTTGCTTCAATCCTCCATTAAAAGATAGAAAAAATGTGTTTTGGTTCACAAATACACTTTCCTTACATTGTATTAGAATATCCTCATTGGATAATTTACATCTAAAACATAAGATATAGCTATCTAAGCTGATAGTCACACAGGCTTAGAGATCTGTCTGTAAAGGAGATTGAAATGAGCCAAATTTTAGCCTATCTGTGTCCTTCTTCCAGGTTACGGTAGGATGGGCGACGCCTACTCCGACTCTGGTCACAGCGAGATCTCGTCTCGCTCCAGTCTCGTCAGTAACTCGTCTTTCGACATGGCCCAAGAGGAGAGGAGACTGCGTCACTCTGGAGGAGTTGGTGAATCCCACATAGGTGGGGCTCGGCTGGAAAGAAGGGCTACAACCGACCCTGACCAGTACAGTCTGGGGTAGGATAGAGAAACCTGACATATACGCAAAGTTCTTAAATGTATAGTTTTTTAAAAATGTCTCTTTTATTTTTATCACAGGTCGTATTCCTCGATGCAAGACTGTCGAGGTATTTATGGCGGCTGCACCACCGTACTCTCCTCGCCCAGCTCCGAGGAACTGACTCAGGATCAGGGAGATCGCGTGTCCCTGGATGCTGCAGACAGCGGGCGAGGCTCCTGGACTTCCTGTTCCTCTGGTTCCCATGACAACATTCAGAACATGCAGCAGGGACGTAGCTGGGAGATTGGCATTGGAGGGCTGTCTTCAGCATCAGAGGCCTTATTAGGGGGTCCTGCTGCTCTGTGGGCAGCGCAGACCAGGGGAAGCTGGGCATCGGCCAGCTCCTCTTCATCCTCGGCCGCATACTGGGGGGAAGAATCAGAGGGAGACACTGGAACGATTAAGAGGAGAGGAGGAAAGGATGTAAATGCTGACCCAGAGACTAGTAGCATCACATCCACCGGGTCAGAGGAGGCCAAGCAGCTCGGCCGGCCGTCTCCATCACCCATCCCAACAGGGGGTAAAGGCTTTATTTGTGAGTGTTGTTTCTTGTCCTGTCCGTCAAACTTTGTTTGTAGAGCACTTTTTATACAGTCAGGTAACAAAGGCTTCCACAGCATAAAAACAACACAACACACATTTAGCCACCTTGGACACACATCAAATCAAGGAAACAGACAGGGAAACATAGCAAAACACATCCATTGATTGATGAGAGAACTATATATATACTAAATACAGCGATTCATAAAAAAAAAAAAAAATCCCAAAGGGAAGTACAGGGTTTTTTTTCTTCTTTTTTTTTTTTTTTACTGGTTGTAGATGTTGAGAACTGTAGGCAGGAAGGATCTCCTGTAGAGCTCCGTCTCCCGGGGGATCTGCCTTTAACTGAAAAGGCTGCTGCTTTTTGCCGCGTCTGCAATGAACCTCTGTGTGTTGGTATCTAATTGGCTGAAATAAATAATATTCTCATAGACTGGGCTGCACCTGTCAAACCACTCACTAGGCATTTAAATACAGAGAAATCCAAAATAAGTCTGTCTGTAGATCTATGTGTGATTTATGTGATACTCACTAATACTCTAAAAGTATACATCCACAGCTCGTACTTACAGGTATCAATGCTCTCTTGTGTGCAGCTCGAAAGGAGGGCCGTTACCGCGAGCCTCCGCCGACTCCTCCTGGCTACACCGCTCTCACAATTTCTGACCTGGCCGAGGGCCAGCACCCGGCGCCGCCTGCCCCCACGTCCGCAGCGAGCCGCCGACCGCCGGACTACACCACGGCGCTGCAGCGCTCACGCATGGTCACTCAGTCGCCTGACTCTCATCAGGCCGCAAAGCGCCGGGGGGGAAGCCTCCGCCGCACCCGCTCCTCAGCGGACGAGCAGGAGCCAGAGAATGAAGAGGAGGGTGAGTCCTTGTCTCCAAAACTAGTGGCTCTGAGGAAACCATTGGCACAGCATACACCTGAGCCTCCCAGACGGTGAGAGTGTGTGGGGTTAACAGGCCCCACCCCCCACCAGGCAGGTAACAACTTTATCCTCAGTGAAACCTGCATGTGAACAAATACAAACACCAGGACTGAAACTGACCACACAGTGACCCCCTCCCTCCTCGTCCCCACTGCAAGATCTAAACGTCACAACACGACTTCCTGCATGATTCCTGCTGACCGCCTGGTTCCTCACTGCTTCCCTGCAGCAGCTCCCTCCTCTTCTCACTCTCTTCTCACTCCAACAACAGTTTGTTAGCAGTCAGTTCTTTACACCTTTCAAACAACTGCAGAAACCTTCACCTCCTCTTTCTTGTCCCAGCGTTAAGAAAGTTTGTTTTTATTTTTTATATATATTCCAAAATATGTGTCATTTGGTTAAACGTTACAGAGAAGCTGTGAGTTTATGCAGTAAAAATTTTATTAAAATGTACCTGTTGTACCTTCCTGCTTCCACTTGGTGGCACTAAAACAACAGCCTCCTCTTTTCTTGTGTTAAGCTGCAGGTGGTTGGCTTAAAAGCTTATGTTGACCCTGCAGATCTGAAACTGTTAGAGAACCAGGCTTCTTAACGAAGCTTTATCACTTTAACATTTTTCGTTCCATAGAAAAAAAATAACAGATTTATAGGTTTTTAATGTAAAAACACAAAGACAAATCTTTAAATACTTAGGAAATCATTCAGAAAACAACTGGTCAGGTCATAAAAAATATGAATAATTTAGAGAGCCCAGGAGGCCTTCTTCATGATAACAGGATGAAAATATTACATAAGGCAATTCAAAATGTGCACTGGTATATATTAGGCAGAATTTTCACATTTAAAATAAAAGTGATTAAATATTCATAAACTAAACATACAGAATCCAAAACAGGTAACTTAATAAAAGAGCAATAAGCCAGGAATTAGATGAAAACTACAAAATGCAGTTTAAACATATTAGGATCGATAAAGTAAAGTTTTTAGATCAAGTTCTACCTGGAACCCGCATAGATAAAACAGAACGATCCGTCCTATAGAGCAGTGTTTGGTTCCTGGTTTTAATCTCTGGATTTATTTATTATATTAATGTGTGCAATACTAATAATAATGAAGTGTAACCTTAGACTTGGGTACACTGTGAGAGCTTTAGGCTTTCTGATGTTGCTTGACCCTTAGCAGTAATCAGGCAACACTTTTTTGCTAAAGAGGCAACTGGATATTAAAGCAGAGAATCTTGAGATTTGAGCACAACGATGGAAGAACTTCATACCACTCATAAACCCTTCAAATATATAAAGAAATGCAAAATTCAGTGTTAGAAAAGCTGATTTAAATAGATATATTTATTTATATCTGCAGACTAATTATTTTGTATTTGATTCTTCTATTTATTAGCCTACAGGGACATTATATAAATGTTTTTTTTAAAGCACAAAATAGTTGTATGTAAAACTGTTAGCCTGACAAATATGGGAATATTAGTGTCTCCTTCCTTGTAGAATGCTTATATGTCTATATTTTGAGGGGATTAAACACAGAGCAGAATTTAGCCCAACTGATGCATAACCTCGTTGCCTGTTTTCAAATCCTTCTGCTTTTAATTTACCGCCTGTGCCTCTCTGTGTCTTCCTCTCTGCAGATGAGCAGGTGTCGGCAGTCTGAGGAGCAGCAGTGGATGGTTTCCTAGTAAGCCCCCCGCCCACCTCCCCTCCACCGTCGACTGAATTAAAGAGGCAGACCTACAGACTGGTCAACAGTTACGTATGTGCCTGCCTCCTCCAGTCGGCTCCCCCTCTCAACCGGTGGACTCCTCGTCTCCCTCCCCTGCCTTAAAGCATCATGGGGGGTTTGATGACCCTGCATGCAAAAAATACTGTGAAGAAGAGATGGAGAGAAAGTCAAAGACAATGACGAAATGCCTGGCACTTTGGACAGATTTCAAAGAAGAAAAAAAAAACACTACAGAATCATAAACTGGGAGACAACGGCCCCAAACCCTCCTGTTAACGCAGCAGAATCAGCTCCATCTGCACTTTCCCGTTTTCTTCTTTCAAAAAGGAAAACCTGAACAATTCAGAACAATAAGACTATTATTAAAGGTAAAAGCAGTTGACTTCATCATCGTTAATCTCCCTTTAGATTTCTTCCCGTTTATGTTTTTCTTTCCTGTCATTTTCTTTAGTTTTATTGAAATTATTGCACTCTAGAGGCTGAATAAACCGAAACCAGGTCAGCCCAACATTTCTGAGTCTGAACTGAAACAACCCGCCCGTTGTTGAGTGTTTGAACTTTGAATCCAGTATTATCTCATGTTCACTCATGAATGCTTATCACTTTTCTGTTTGAATTTACAAGAAGCTTGGAGGGAAAACGTTTTAATCATCATGCAGTATACTGACAAACGCAACAAAACAAGTTTTATCTATCAGTACAAACGTTGATCAAGTTTCATTCTAGCACTTTGAGCACAATCCTTGATGTTTGGCTTGAATACCAGGGTATGAGAATATAGTTTATGTCTGAGCTCCTCTATGCTCCAACACGTTTGGACCTTTGGGAGATCGTGAAAAGCACACTCGATGAAACCATGTACGATTCCGTCAATCGTCTCCCAAAATAAAAGCAAAGCCTGGACTTTGTCTCATCATTCAAAGTGACGACCGCAACACATTCAGCTTTCTTTTGCTTGTTTTTTTTTTTTTTTTTTTATCAATGAAAGGTCACAGAAGATCAAGGGTATTGGTGCACATTTCAGAAGGCATCATTGCTTAAAGTTCTACTCCATTTGAGCGTATTTATTTCCTTCAAAGTAAAAGCATCCAGTAATTTGTATTTGAGCTGAACATCTTCCTGTGAATGTCCGAGCGCCTTACGATGCCATGGTTGCAAACATGTCTTTACACGGTCATTCACAATGCAAATCAAACTGTTCTGAGATGAAATGCCTTATTTATGATGCTTTCCCAGGCTCCTTTTTTTAAAGGATACAACCAGACTGAAAAGTCAAGGTTTGTTGTTTTTTTTCCCTGTTTTTTTTCCTTATTTTCTAATTTCTAGTTGGTTTGTGGCTTCAGAAATCAGCATTTGGCTGCAGCCGACGGTGTGTTAAGGTGTAGTAGATGATGTCCACACAGACACCCTGTTTCCATCTTTGCTGTTGTGCTACTAGATTGATTCTCAGAAACATTTCTTGTCTGTTACAAACATCATCTGGGTATATCAACATTTTTCTCTGTATCTGTGGAAGTGACTGAACATATGGATTTTTTTTTTTTTTTTTTGGTTTGTTTGCTTTATCTTTGACTCCGGTGAGGAAGGTGAAAAATGAAGTAGAATTATAATTTTGTCTTTCTAAGCTGCCAATCATCTAACTTCAAAAGATCTTATTGTGAAAAGAAAAAGAACGTTGTGTTTCCTTCTATCACAGCATCACACTGATCACATTGATCAGCCCTGGAAGCTTACAGACTGAGTAAAAAAGATGAATGACAGCAGTGTTTTTCACTGTGTTCTGTGACTACACACTAAACCGTTTTTCTTTTGTCGTTTCTTTTTGTAATGGCTGCAGATAGATTGTTAATAATTGTGATACCATTGTGACATGCATCATTTACTTTCATTCAACTCTGAAGATAATGTGCATATTAGCAGGTCGAGTCGTAAAATTGAAAAACAAAAAGTTGCACAAAAATGTACAAGCGTAAAGATGTGTAGTAGGTAGAACTGCTACTGCGTTCGGTGTGTGATGTCAGTGAGATGTGTACATTTAGCTGGTGACGACCTTCGTTTCTTCATTCTTTCTTGTACTACTTTAACCTGTATGTCTTTTAAAAAGACAATTGGTGGAGTATGTATCGGTTGTTTTTTGTATTTTTAATACAATAATTGTAAATATTGGTTATATTTTTGTTCAAATGTAAAATGTTTATGCCTCAACATCCAGTTTATATGAAGCTGGGAATCAATAAATACTGCATAAAGACCCAGGTTTAAAAGTACCTGTTCTTTTCTTTTTACACTTTGGAGAAAAAAAAGGTTTTTCCTCTGATGAAATTTGATTCTCCTAATTTTCTCTCTGTCCAAACTGTGCCAGATTTAATAGAATGGGTTCTTCTGCTTTCATTTACTTAGGCATTGTTTTGTCTTCTTGGATTTTATAAGTCGCAAATCACATTTTTTTTGTTTAGGTTTTTTAATTGCCACCCTCTATTTTCTTTATTAAATAAAACTGAGTAGCGTGGAACCATTGCAGCACTACACTCATTACTTCCGGGCAGCTTTTTAGACATCCATGTCATTTATTATTTCTCTGGATACTAGAATCCTTCACTTGTTTAGCCCTCTATTTTAGCCACTGCCTTAGATGTATTTTTCTTTTAAAGGAGCAATAAAAAAAAAATTTCTATACAGAACTAAAAATCAATGTGTGGAACTAAAGGTATCCTTTTAGTTGGAATACGGCCACGCACCATCTCTGTGTTGTTCTCTAAGCTTATGTTAAAGCTGCAGTCTGTAACATTGAGAAGAGATAAGACTTCGACTGAAAATTTGAAGAAAAACAGGTTTCACGCCACTCCCCCACCCTCTCTGCTTCACTCATGCCCCACCTCCAAGCCCCACCCCTCTCACAGCATCTGCGCGGCTACCGCATGCGACCAGAAGCGTCCAAGCAGCGTACGCGGCATGGAGTGTGAACCGGTAAGAGCGATAACACTCACCTCCAAGCAGCTAGATATAAGATGCTGGTTATACCGAAGTTTGCCGTGTAAGCAGTTGTTGGCAGGGGCAGTAAGGGCAGTTTCTCTTTCGCTGGTGGCTGTTGCTCCGCCATGACTTCCACGCGCGTCCTCCTGACTGCGGCAGCACTTTATTGCTGATAGGCCAACAAAACTGAAGTCACCTGTCTCCATCTTGGTACTCCCCACTCTCACGGAGTGGTGCCATAAAAATGCCTGTAATGTAATTACCATAACAATGTATATTACATATATATCATCAATTTAGCATTTTTTGCCTAATCAGTAGATGGTGTGTGTGTTTGCATGTGTTATATTCTTAATATCCAAGTATAGTATTATTGTTCTCCATTAACACACTCATCACATTGCTTATTCATACTGAATAAGCAATGTGATGAGTAAAGTTTTTACCATAAGTTAGAGTAATCTACAGATGCTATGAAACCGCGTTAGTCAAAGTGATGACTTTATCTTTGTTTTAAAACTCTGAAGTCCTGAAAATGAGAAAATCATTGTTGTCGGATGCTGTAGCGCGCATATTGTTTACATTCTTATTGCAGTTTGTGACTTCACAGTAATGTGTACTACCAACAGCCTATCAGCAATCCAATAAATAGAGATATGTGGTTGTGTGTGCATGCATAAGATATACATATCTGTGAATAGCTTCCATTTATGGCTTAGCGCCTCCCTGCACATAGAGGGCAGCATAGTGTAGGAGCTGAATGGTGGGGAGTGAACTGAAATGTTCACCAGAAGATGATCATTTGCCAAAATGGAAAAAATGGAGGATTGTTGCTTTCAGCATTATCAAGTTATGAGTAACTTACTTTTTCTCCTTTGATAGGTGATGGTTTTCTTGTGTTTTTATCTTTTGCAAATATCAGTAAACAAGGAAACGGTTAAGAAAAAGGGTGTTGATAGACATGCTTGTTACACATCTTGTTTTGGTCTGCAAAAGCTCAACATCCCCTCCAAGTGGTGGAATTTTGTTTATAGCTCTTTTAAGGTTTACAACTTAAAAATCGACCTGATAAAAACATTGCTTTAAAGCTCCTTGTTACCTTCCTTTAAAAGGAAAGTTAAGTAGTTGTTTTTTTCTATATTGGGTAAAAAGACGCATTCTGATTTTCCGAAATGAAAAAAGACTAAGCTTGTTTTAGGTCTGTTAATGTGAAGAAAATTATTTTGATTCGCCAAAAGATTTTCAGAGAACTTAATAAAAGTCTGAGAATTTTCAGGTTGATTTTATTAATTGGATTGCTGGTGAAGATTTTCAATCATCAAGGTCATAGTCATTCCAAAATAGTGTAAAAAATAATCCACTGGACTCTGTTTCCAAGTTTGAAGACGTTTCGCTTCCCATCCAGGATGCTTTTTCAATTCAACATGTCAGAAATAGCGTTGAGTTCGAGATTTTATAGAGTGGACCAAAAAACGCCTTTGTTTTGGCTTAGAAAACATGCAAATTAAACTGGACGATCAGGCACGCCCCTTGGAAATGGGGATTTGTTTGGGTTCTTTGTTTGCCTGCAATACCGATACTGGACTATATCTCTGAAAGTGGGGTCATTGGGGGGAATTATTGGCCTGGCTGAAGATGGCGAGATATTGGTCCCCTTTGTGGGGGTGGGGGTTGCGATGAGAACTGCTATCGCTGCATTGTAGGTATTTGAAAGCTGTAACCTGAGAACATCAACCTCTGTTTAAGGTTGTTGTTTTTTTCAAACATAGATGGCTTCCTTCACACTCCTCATACCACATATCTTCTTTGTCCAAAATGTGAACATTAAGGTCCTCAAAAGAAATGTCCTTTGCCCATAAGGTGTAGATGTACTGAAGAGTCTTGTCCTGAGGAGGTCTCTCTTCTGTGTTGGGCCATGCATCTGTGGAGAGGTTATTTGGTTTCTCTAATGCAAAGATCAGAGCATTCCTCACTGCATTAAATTACATATACCACTCCGCTCTTATTTTGTCTGAGGGTTTTGTCTTTGGATGCATTAGTCTCTGTTTAAGGGTCTTTTTTTGTTCCAGTACATTTTAAACCAAACAAAACCCTTAAACAGAGATTAGTGCTACTCCAAAATAGTTTTTAAATCATAGAAACTTTATCTTATAGCTTCTAAAATTGAGCAAAGCAAACATGGCTTTCCTTTATTCAGATATATATTTTTTTCAATTTTAACTATCTGTATTGCTGGTTTGACCACCAGAGGTCTCCGTTTACTCGTATTTCATATTTTATTCCAAAATGTGCAAGGTGTGCACTATATTTGATTAATTCAGTTGCATGGATACATCTGATGGTAATCCTCATGAGCCCTTCATTTTATTCTTTGAAAAAGTGCATCTCCCAGAAGCAGCCCCCCTATCAGCACTGTTTACATCACCTCTGCTGTAGACATGGCGCCTCAGCCTGTTGTTCACAGGTGCAGGCTTAGATGAGGGAGATGTCCTGCTCTCCAACGGTTTGACATTCTGACTGCAGCTGGTCGACGCCGCATCACGGCTCCACATTTCCAGTCCTCATGAATAACGCAACACCGTGTCGCTTCCTGGTAACACTGAGCCTAGGGCCCCAATTTGTCACACTCTCCAAAAAAAGAATAAATAAATGAATAAAATAGCACACATCCCAGCTGTGAAATATGAAAAAAATAGCTCAACCTTTTAAATAAGGGTAAAATATCAACATAACTGAATATTTCAGGGCAAAATTTCAATTAATATTTTACAGATATGCACTATTTAGAGTTTTAATCTGCTTTCTAGAGCCAGTTAAACAAAGCGCTGCATATGTATTCAGACATCTCCTGGGCTTCAGAAATCACTTGTATAGACTCCCACTGTGAGTAATATCATTTTTTATTATCCACCTGATCTCTGAGGACCTTAGGTTTTTTCTTTAGGGGTTTAGGGGTTGGGTTATGAACAACATGTATACCATTAGCATCTCACAAGGCTTCGTTCAATCTGTCATCTAAGCAAAGGAAACACTACATCAGAACTGCAAACATAAAAAGCAATCGATGTCTGAGTAAACTGAGGAGGAAGCTGATCGAAGCTAATGGGAAGATGAATGGATCTAAATCCTGGAGAAACTGCAGGTTCGGCTGAATGTAATAGATCACAGCATGTTCATGTGTTAAAGTGGTTCTATCAAAGTTCAGGTATTTGGAAAATCTGGGATCTATGGCAACGTATTAAAACTGACATCCACAGACACATTTAAGACAATCAGACTGAGGTCCAGCTCAAAGGAAAACCAGGAGTCATAACCCTTAAAAATGTATCTGCTGGTGTTTAAGCACAAAGTTTAACTGTCGAAGGGGGGAAATGTATGATGCACCCTCTTAAATGCTAATTTATATATTAAACCATGTGTGTTTCATCCATCCATATTCAGTCACACTTATCCCTGCTTGGGTCTGAGGGGTTGGTGGTGCCATCTCCAAGGAAATGGGCGAGAGGCAGGGTGCAACCAGGTCGCCAGTCCATTGGCAACACAGTGACAAACAGGACAAACAATCATTGACACACACAGGAGCATTTAGAGAAGCCAGTCATGTTTTTGGACTGTGGGAGGAAGCCAGAGTACCCAGAGAGAAGCCACACATGCACAGGAAGAACATGCAAAATCCATCCAGAAAGACCCCAGGCTGGGAGTCAAACCCAGAACCTTCCTGCTGTAAATCAGCAGTGCTAGTACCCACTGCATGACTGTGCAGCTCATGATGACATTTATGTGTGTTCCATGAATTTCACTATTAGGACCTAGTCTGGTTTTTCTATCAAATTAAATGAAACAACCCCATTAAATAGATCTCCAAGAAAAGATGGATTTAAAATGTTCTAAAGTATTTTTTGTGAATTTTTTTTCCTCCTTCTAAGCCCACTTAGAAGGAGTCTTAAAGTATAAAAAATGGATGTTTTTACATCTGAATTGTGTTTTCCTAGAAAGACTAGGAATGCCTGAGAAGCTTAAAAAAATTACGGATCCCAAACAATAAATAGCTTAATTTCTTTCCTTTCTTTCTCCAAACAAACACATCCACGGCTTTAACAAGCCATGCTTTCGCTCTGATAAAGTATCAGAAGGGGGGAAAAAAATACACTCACCACAGCTGTGGTGGAAAGATAACTGTGACTGACGTGAGACTCCATGTGGAACCACAACAACAGAAAATACATGAGATTTAAAAGGAAGCATTGCTGCAATCTGTGTCCAACACTTCAGCCACAGCCTGACTGAAGTCAGAGCTCAGATGTTTATCATTCCTTTGACCCAAGAAGTGTGCTTTGTTCTTAATGGCACCAGGGGGCACTGTTTACTACAAAATGCTGCCAGTGGGAACTGTCCACTCTTTCCTTTGGCACTGGATGTTATCAATGGGTAGCAGGCAGCCAAATGGCCTCTGTAGATAGCCAGCTGGTTATTTGTGTAAAGCCTGGTCCCAGAGTTGTCGACCATGTTCAATCGAAGCGGCTGCGGGTCATATTATGAGGTTGTCTGGACTCCTTTCATGGTAAATTGGATGAAGGCAGTTGCAGCGAGGCCGAGGGGAGTGGAGATGTCACAGCTTTCACTGAGCTATGTCTGGACCCAGCAGACCTGCACAGAACCAACAAGACAATTCAGTTTAAGGCTGTCAGAGTCAAAGAATTGAGAAAAAGGAAGATTAATAAAAGCAGCATGCAGTCCTCTGCCTAGATACTTTCCTGAGCGATTCATTGTAATAAAATCCCGAGGAAGACATAATGGGAGGCAATGAGGAGGAAAAAACACATTCGCTCTTTTAAAAATGTTATTCAGATTAGAATAATGTTCACGTTTCGCTTGGTTCATACAGGTATCCATGCTGTTTTTATCACTCTCAACCTCACGGTTACAGAGAGTGTTATTTAATATCAGCGTGAAGTAGCTCTAATTACCTTAGGTGTTTACTCTGATTTTTAATTTCAGATTATATAGAAACATGCTGTTAGTCCAAAGCTCTCTATGCGGTTACATTTTCCAGCAACATGAAAAGTGCGGCCTTCAACTTCACACCAATTTCCACTATTTGCATTTGTATTACATAATGGAGAAACAAAAACCTAGAGCCTAAATAGTATTTTCAGATAATCAGGTGCAAAGCTGGTGAGTGTTTTCTTATCAAAGTTCAGTTACATTTCATCCGTTCTGAAATTAAATGTGATTCATGTTTTCTTTTGATGCATGGTGCATCTCTTTCCTCAGTTCTGCATCTTTGCTTGTTGAATCCCCCTTTTATGGTAGATGAGAAGATAGTGAGATCTGCTTCCGACAGAGCAGCTGCTAATCTGCAGGGATAAGAGGGAGGATCCTACAAAGAGGGAGGTGACTGTCTGTCTGTCTGTCTCTATCTATCTATCTATCTATCTATCTATCTATCTATCTATCTATCTATCTATCTATCTATCTATCTATCTATCTATCTATCTATCTATCTATCTATCTATCTATCTATCTATCTATCTATCTATCTATCTATCTATCTATCTATCTATCTATCCAATCTTTTGAATGAATATCTATGTTCACTCTCCGTGTTCCCTCTAAACGATTCAGTGGTACCTGTCCCCCCATGCAGAACTGTTTCTCTTATCATTCATGGTGCTTGCAGAAGAAAAGCACTGGAGAGGAAAACATCCTCTCACTAGGTACGGTGGAATGGAATAAAGGTCTGGAATTACAGAGGAGAGCGCTCACAAGCGAGCCTTGAATGTTCAGCAACACAGACTTTGCACAGAGTTGAAGACGAGCAATGAAACATTTTGAGTCTTTGTCGCTGTTTTAAACTGTGTGAAAGAAAGTTTTCTTTTAATCCCCATTGGCTCAGTTATTAGTAAGTCAAACTATACCTTTCATTTTATGTGTAACGTAAGCATTTTTTATAGTAATTTGCATTCAAATGGATCAGTTTTTAGAAACATTGTATTAGTACTCCATGACTCTTGTTTCCCTGAGGTAATGAGACACTGAGATCTGCCATTTGGATGAACAATGATCCATACTTATGTTGTCAACCCAGACAACGAGGAACACAGTAACAAGGGCTCTCTGCAAGAGAACTGCCAACAAGAGTCGTGTATTAGGGTCAATGGGGCTCCATGGGTCTGACTTTAAATACACCCTATGTCCAATTTTAAGTATGGTGGAGGATCTGTGCGGCAGTGAGTTGTTTTTCTTCCAAATTTAACTTGTATCTTTCAAATACCCAATATATATATATATATATATATATATATAAGTCTTTTGGCTTTTACTTGTAACCAAAAAAAAAAGGTTTACATTTAGACTCATTTGGAAAAAAATTATCCAAAACATTTTGCCTAATTAACACATAATTAAATGTAACCTCTGTCTATGACGTTCACCGTCCCCAGACTGAAGGAAAATATAATAGTTAGGGTATGAGATAAGATGAATGTCAATAAAACATGTTTGTGTGTTTAGGTCTGTTAATGTAAGTCAATTAACTTGTATATATTTTAAATATATATTCGTTTGTTGTTGTCAACTCATGTGACATCAGATGTTTCATCTGTGGCAATATATGTTTACAAGTTATTAATACAAGTTATAAAGTTACAGCTTGACAACAATACAAATAAATCCATCCATCTTCTCCCACTTATTCCATCAGGGTCAATGTGGGTGCCTATCATTATATAGCATTATATGGGCGGGAAGCGGGGTACACCCTGGACAGGTCGTCATTCTATCGCAGGACAATTGGACAATTTAGAGATGCCAATTAATCAATTAACTATTGAAGGAAGCCAGAGTACCCAGAGAGAACCCATATGTGCATGGGGAGAGCATGAAACTCAAAGCAGAAAGAGTCCAACCCAGGAATCAAACCCAGAACTTCTTGCTGAAAGGCAGTGGTGATACAAACAGTCCCATCCTGCAGATCCAAATAGAAATCATGTTTCACAAATAAACTAGGACAAATCATAAATTTATTACGACAAATAACAGTTTAAACTACAAAATAAAGATTATGAGCACAAATAAGAAATGTAAAAGCAAGTTTAACTTATGAGTGCCAATCATAATTTAAGGTTGCAAAACATTTCCAATCACAAAATCTACAACCAGGAATCTCCAATACATGAGTAAAATGTGTGATTCTTACTCTTAAATCTTTAATTTGTACCAGTAGTTTTGCAAAGTTGTAATTCCATATGTGTATTCTCTCAAAGGAAAAATGTTGTCACTTGCATGTATAAGATAACAACAAGGAAGAAAGAGAAATCTTTAAATTAATCATATTATAGACTTCAGACACTTAAGCATACATTTTTATATATATAAATATAGCATGTATCTTACTCCAAACTATTCTGTATGTAAACAGGGTGGGCATCTGTATGGTGGTTTTGCTTATAACATGGGCTACTTTTCACCCTCTGAATAGATGTTCTAGAACAAAAAAATCTTTGTCTTCTTTAAATTCCTCCAGCTGTGGTCACACTACTATATATACAATAAACAGGTAATGTAATTAACAGCTTCTTACACATCTTTACCAGTGGCGCTACCTTAGTTGTTTTTCCTTTTTAACACCTTTTATTTTTATTTATTGTTTAGGGCTTTCCAGATGCACTTCATTTCTGTCTTCATCTTTTGTTTAGGTCCTATTATTTTAGTTTATTCCTCAGTGTGTGGCCTCTCATTGATTTTTAATGTTTTCTTTGTACATTCAGTCTTTTCTCTTAAGACAGTATTTGTTGTTGATCTTTTTTTGTGAAGTTTCCTCTTCATCAGTCTTATTTCCTCCATACTCACAGCTGTCCAGCATTCATTCCCCTGATTAGGTTCACCTGGTTTCCATCTCACTGACCATATCTCCTCTGTATATAAGCTCCCCGGGTTTTCCCTGTTTACTGCTAAGTCCTTCACCACAAAGCAGGATAGTGGATTAGCGAGACAATTTAAGGTTCAACCCAGACTTCATGATACCACAAAGATGGATTCATTCTTAGCGAGGCTAGTCACCATGGTGACATATTCTAAATCACAGATCTGCTCCAGGGCAGGTTAGCTTTCAGAATTGCTCAGAATCCTGGAAAACGCTCCACCCAGCAGCCAGTGGGCCAGACTGGCATATATGCCAGATCCTAGAACAGTATGTTGGCTGTGCGACCTGCAGGAGTCCACTTGGCTGTACACCGTACTGAAGAGTAAGTACCTGGACTTCTGTGAAATTATAAGTTGGTATATATATATATATATATATATATATATATATATATATCTATATTTATATAGATATATATATATATATAGTTTTATTTTTTAACAGTATAAATGTGAAGGCAAAACTGAAGCTGCAGTGATTGGGGATTAATGGTGACAGCAGGTAAAAAAAATAAAAACTAAGATGAACAGTGTAATGTTATGGACCATTGATCATGTGAGAGAGTCTCTCTAGCAGTTTTCGCACTGAAAACACAAAATTAACACTTGTTATTCAAAATTTGGCCAACCTGCTAACAATGGGCATTTGGATCCCATCCCATTTGCAACAAAAAGTTGGGTCTGACCACTAGCTGGTAAGCTGCGTGGCCTCTGTCCCCTCACTGCAGAGTGTCTGGAGACACCATCACGCTGGGTTAGCATTGACGATGTCACTGGTGTGACAAAAATCAGGAAAGTAAACAATGGAGAGCAACATGGAAGGAAGCCAGGGTGTAATAAGTGTGCTTTATTGTTTAGCTCTTTTATCAGTACGAATCCCTCTCACCCGCACTGTGCCATGTTTATCAAATATAAATGCAGTAGAGTTGTTTTGGCTTCTTAGATGAGATGTGGATGGTGCGGTGTGTTAACGTCTATATGTATGGCACCACGTAAAATAGTGGTTCAACCCAGGTTTGGTGTTCCCAAAGAAATCAGAGCCAAGGCAATTTTAATGCGGATTTTTCGGCCAGTGGGAAAGGGGTATTTGAAACTGAAACAGAAATGCTACGAAGTTTAATTTAAATAGAAAATACATTAAGGTATTTCTGTGCGTGTAGGGCTGCATTTGAAGACATTTTCAATTCATTTCAGTTCATTTTCAAAGCAGAGCAGTTTGTCACGCTGAGTTCTGACACACCTCAGAATTCAGGATGATTTCACTCAGACTGATCACTTCTTGTATTAATATGATTCAATCATTGCATCGGCTTCCAGCTGTATTACAGCACAAACATTATTGAAGTAAAAATCCCAACTAACCAGAAGAAATAATTTTTTTTGTGTTTTATTTTTATGTGCTCCAAAGTCCTCCTCCCTCCCGATGAGCACACAATTAAGATACAGTAGAGCGATGCATGGATGCATATGTGTGTAAAATGTCCCTCTTTGTGTAAACTGCTCATTACAAAGTCAGCAATCCTTCGGCACGTCATCTGGCATCGCTTTCCTGCTGCTACAGAGTTTGACTTTTCATTGAGACTATTTCTGTAAAATGACATGTTCTCCCTCACTGGCACTGGAGAAATGTAGCACTCTCCCTTCTACACACATGATTGTTATTTGTCTGCTACCATGAACATGCATGTTCACAGATTCATGATCAGTTCACACTCAATTGAGTTAGCGGCTAAAGCAAAAAGCAACCCCTAAACACTAACCCTAAGCAGTAACTCTTTGCTGTTGCATTCACGGTAAAGCTGCGCCATTAAGGACTGTCCAAAACCCATAGTGGGTATTGCGAATGGACTATTTCGCCCTTAAATAGGGCCAGTTTCTCGTTTCACAACAACGGGAGCACGCAGAACAAATCTGTATCAATTGGAACAGAAACGTACCAATGAACTCACCACGAACACACGGCTTGTCTGTAACTGCATTTACCTCCTGTTATTAATAGTCTTTAGATAATAATATTTAACTTTTTTTCATTTAGTGGAGGAATGATGATTAATGCCATCAGATAAACACAAGTCAAAGGAATGTTTTGCCAAATAATACAAAAAACCTCCGTCAGAGCCAGCAGTGATTCCCACACGCCTATGCCGAGAGAGGGCTGCTGCAGATGGGCTAACATGAACCCTGGCTGCGGTTAGACTCGGAACTCCACTGGTTGTCACGAAATCTTAACGTTGGAACTTTTTTTTTTATTACGCACTAAACCAGTAAATGGGCCCTATAGTGAAGCTTAAAAGTATAATATTCTCGCCTCAAATCATCTTAAAACGTATCTTTGTAAAACGACTGGAACTGAAAAGTAAACTTAATACTTAACATGAGCTTTGTTAGTGCGCCACTGGAAGCTGCTGCTCCTGCTGCAGTGCATGCTGGGGCAGCTGTCCATCTGAAGAACACACAAGTCTGCTCTGATGCATGCTCAGTAAAGAGGGAGGGGCGAGAACAACATCTAGGGATGTTGACCATTCTTGACCTTTCGTTCTTGTGAACTGGAACAGTACCGGGGCTGAGGCTGATGACGTTTCATGAGTATATGAGAACACACAAGTTCACCTATTGAGAAACCGCTATAGTCTGCATCAGCACAGGCTCGCTGGAATTGGGCAGCTGGTGTAACAACGAAGGAAATGGTGTAATGGTGGAGAAAATACGTGCATCCATGTTCTGCTGGTTTGCTGTATCTTCGCCACACTGACAGAAAATCACAAGTTAGATATAAGATAAAACGTATCATTAATTCCAAAAGGGAAGGTCCTCTTTGAAGTAGTTTTATTTAAATGTATACACTTTTTTTTTTTTAAAGAAAGGAGCAAATCTTGCTCTCATGTTAACCTGCGCCACAGAGCTAGAGCCATGCATATGGGGCATCACTGTGTTGTCATAGAAACGACTGCTTTCCTTTTCCTTCGGAGGGAAGAAGCCATCCCATTCTTGTTTATACGACCCCATCCCACCTTCAATCGAGGCACCCTCCACAGCTGTGAGTGTGACTTCATTGGGAGTGACACTTGATAGTCAAGGGGTAATGGATAGAAGGTGGTTTGGGATTCAGCCAGAGAGTTGATAACCACCTTTGTGGTACAGCTGATCCTGATTGCCATTGTTGTGGATTGGTTAAACTAGATAGGCTGGAAGTAATCTCTACAGTTCGCTTCATGGTACAGGCCTATGGTTTCTTATGTTACTTTTTATTTTATGTAGTTTTTGGAAAGGGGGGTTCAGTTTCTGGAATTTTGTGCTTTTTTAAAAACTGTACAACAGTTAAGTCCACATCATCTTATAAACTTTTAAGAAATATCGAACAATATGACATGCAGATGGCCTGACCTTTTTGCACTCAATTAAGATTGCATAAGTTTATCAACAGAAGAAAACTGCAATTTGAGCACTTCTTACTTACTGAGATCTAAATAGAAATGACCATTAACAGTATTTGCTCAGCTTTTACCTTGTTATGTGATGTTGTTCATGTTCTCCTCAGCTTGTTATGTGGAAGGCATCCAAAGAATGTACACATTCATTAACTATGAAAACTGCCGTTGACTCAGATGGGTTTATTTCAATAAGTATGGGATGTTGCCAGTAGATGTATTGAGCTTTTTGAAAAAAGAGAATCTGGAGGTCAATGTGTTCATGTTTTGCTCAAAACAATACCTAAACTCCCCTCAGTTCTTTTACTTTTTTTCCAACATAATTTCTAAATTGGTTACATAATCCCAGTTTGTCCCTTAATCCCTTTTTTATTCTATCCCAAACATCTTGTCAGGGGGTAGGTTTGTGGACCAATATGCAAAAACCATAGCAGAGCAGCACGATTAAGATAAAGATAAAGTACTTACGGGCATCACTGAGAAACAACGCAGAGGATTCATAAAAACAAAGATAGGAATGGAAACTTGTTTAGAAGAGAACAGAGGCGATTTTGTTCTACAAATTACCAAAAACTCTGATTGAAGAAGAAAATGTTTAAACAGGGGTAACAGATAGATGAGTTTCCATTAACCGTCAACTGGTGCAAATTGTAATTACAGAAATCATTTTGCTAAATTGAAAAAGCGCTAAAGAAAACTTTATTTTTTTTAAACAAAATGTTTAATCCTATGAGGCTGTTTTTGGGGAAAAAGGCTGCAGAGTCAGAATCCTGAGCCAAGCTATGACCAATATTATTTTCTCTTTCTTTACTTAAGCTGGTTAGGTAAAAATCTTCCTGATTTATTGCTCAGAGCAAAGTTTTCAATATTAAGTTTTTTTTAATGTTTTTTTATACTTAATTCTACTTTTATTTTACAAATTTTACTTATTGCTTGTTCTTCCAGAGGGGCTCTTAATGAGTTAATTGTTTCCTCTAGTGATTAACATTCTTCTTATGTGATGAGACTGAGATTATTTTACATCTCATTACTGACTTTCTAGCCTCCCAGCTGTATTTCTTGTTTAATGGAAATTCTGCTATTCCCAAAATGTGCATTTTCGAAATTAGCAGTAGTTTTGCGCACATTTGTAATTGAAATGCAGCTAATGTGGATATTCTGCTTGCTTCAAAAAATGCTAATTGTGAAACACATGAGGGATAGGCTATCTGAGAATGTAGTAGCTATTAAAATTAAAGTAAACTCAAAATTAAATGCATGTTATGATAAACCTGCTGTGCTGCTGATAACATTGTTGGGATTAATGTCAATAATGTCAATATGATTTTTTTTTTTTTCAAGGATGGAAATATCGCAAAACAAACCACTGCAATGTAATTTAGAAGATAAGAAACAGGTGCACAAATGTTGTTCTATCGTATTTTTTTTTCCTATCCAAACAGTGTCAGAAATAAACCTAAAGGCTCAAAATATAAAATCGCTTTCTTATTTTTCCATACATGACCAAACTTCCTTTAACAACAGTTTTTTTTGCAACCAATAAATTGCTTTTTATTTTCCTAGACACTTAACGGCATTGCTGATAGAGTCTATAAAAAAAAAAAAGTTTTGTACAAATTTGCCTTTTAGGTGAAGCGGCTCAATTTTCAGTGCTTCATTTGTAGCTTTCAGAGGGGATTTTTTGAAAGGGATTTTTATTTCAAAGGGATTTTTTGCCTTATAAAATAAAAATATTTTTTTTTGGTTTGTATTCGAAATAATTTTCTTTGTACAGCACCCATTCGTTTCTAAGTTTTACACTGGTCTGTATAAACAACTCATATAATCTTCATAAAAATTGAGACTGAGGTTCTTTGCCACTATAAGGACAACTATTAGGTATGACATTCAAACCTTGGATGACTTTAAAAATGTAAAAGTGGTGAAGGTAATCACAGTGGGGGGGGTGTTTTCCTGGTGATATTTATATATTAAACTGTCTGGATAGAATAATAATAGAAATCCTCCTAAACTGCAACTCCACCTCAAATTGCCATGTAGATGGTAAAAAATTGGGCTCCAGGTGGTGTTTTAAATGGACAGTCATCCAAAATGTGCGTCCAATCAATGTTTCTGATATCACTGACATCAGGCTCCCGGAATGGTTTCTACTCACAGCCATTTGGAAAAGAATGCACAATATTTAAAGACTTGGAGACCAACTAGTTTAAAATGAGCTCGATAAGTTAAGTTTTCAGTATAAATCAGAAATCAATCCTAGAATCTCTTCGATTGCTATCAAAAAATATGGTTACCCTGGCCCTTTGGTCAGGGGCATTCAAAGGAAGGTGGAAGTATAGTTTTGATTCTGGGTTGATCAGAGAAAATCCACATAATATACAAAAGTGTTCCTCAAAAATGTGTTTAAAATAACTGAAGTTGCATGATCAGTTAACTCTAATCAGAAAACAGTTAAAATGTTTTTAAAACCTCAATGTTATGGTTACATTGATGAGATAATGAGAGCGCCTAAAACTGCCTCACCTGCAGCTGGAAGATTTGCATACAGGAAGGAAATGTGGCTCCCCGTGTGGTTGGGTGGTGAAGAAAGCCTCAGTGTGAGTGACTGGATTTGATCTAAAAATGAAGAACATGCGGGATCAGAACCACATGATGCATTTCTTATCAGTTAACCTTCATCTATTTCCTTCCTGAATCACCAAGTGGTTCTGCAGTCAGTAAACATTTCCCATATCAGCATAAAGCCTTACACCCTGCTTAACGACTTTTTACCTGTAAACACATTTCATTACATTCTCTGTAATGGACCATGTGTAGGATGCATGAAAGTCAATAAGTGTCTTGCTTCCTTATGTGTTCTCACTCGCTGCATTCCCCTTGTTTTCATCAACCCCAAAGGAACCGTTTGATTTCTATCCAAGCTGTAAATATAGCTGAGGGCCACGCTTTGAGATGCTTTGAATTCAAATGGCTCTTTTAGAGGAACAACCACCCATGGATTCACTTACAAACCCTGACCTACAATCAGCTCGTTGGCATGCAGAGCGAGGTGGCTGGCCCTCCATTTCAATGTTCTGAATAGGCTGAGTTTTATTAAAAGGTTTCAGCCCACAGAGAGGGCATTTTTTAACAACAGAAATATAGTGTAATAGGCCCATTAACAGGTGACACGCCTTGATTTACGACCGCACACGCAGTCTGCTGATTTATTGGAATTTTAAATGTGTTTTGTATGAATAATACAGTGCCGTCCAGGGACTGTTGCTGAAAATGTCAAAAGTGAAACTGTTAATGCCGGGATATCCAATTTCTCCATAGGGATCATTAAACTCCCATTAATCTTCCCTTTCGATGTTGCTGCAGCGTAAGCAAAGATTCGTAATTTATTAATAACCTGAAAGATAATCCGACATGACATTTACAGCTAGGCGCCTGTCTTACAGATGGTGGCAGAGAGAGAAAAGTTAGCAGAATTTTGAGCAGATTTCACCTCATGATAATCTTCTGAAGAGCTGAAAAAATGTCATGTCGAATTCGTTCCTGTTTAATTTAGCTGAGGGAGCGTTTCAGAACGATTCAGTGTAATGTCAAACTGAAAGAAAAATGCAAGATAAACACTGTGTTAAAGTATTTGTTTAATAATTCAAGATTACAAGTTGATATAAGTGTCTCAGAATAGAATGGAAATTATATGGTATTTTAGTTATTAAATAAAAAAAGTGAAACTCGTAGCCTGGATACACATGGAGGGACACATTGAAAGCCTTTATCTCCATTGATTTTGATGATTACATGTGTCTCTCTCCATATCCACAAAATATAAAAAAGGCAAAAAGGAATGGAATACTAAAATATTAGGCCTGGCTGTTTAAAAAGTGGTTATCCACATTGCCTAAGCATATCATTGCAAAGTTTAGAGGAAGGAAAAAGTTAGGCAGAAAGTGTACAAAACCAACAGAATAAGCAGTTTTGAGGAAAAAAACAAACAAAGCTCAATTAAAAAGGTGTGAGAAATAAAAAAAGCAGAGTCCTATTTGGCAGAAAGGGACTGGGATGTAGCTCATTGTATAAAAAACCTAATTTTTCAATTAAATAAATCAAAAAACTTTCATGAGAAGAAGTGGAGACACAGATTAAAAGTTGTTTGAGGTCCAGAATAAAATTTCCACAGTTGGTTATTATTTTCCATGTCATCAGCTGGTGTTGCTCCACTGTGTTTTATCAGAAACTTTAGCTGTTTCATTCTTCCTCCAATGGAGATGCTGATTTCATATTCCAGAAGGAGTTCTGGTCCATACTGCCAAAACTAGAATGGTGAAAAGACTTAGGGCCTAAAACCCTGACCTAAAACTGGGGGGGGGGGGGGGGGGAATCACTCAATCAATCAAGTCTGATATTTAATGGGGGGACAAGACAGACTAAATCTAACAAGTGGAGAGTGGAATGCAGCAAGGAAAGCTGGGTGTGGCCACTTGTTAGGTGGGCCTAAAAAGTTATTTATTCCATATTTTGTACTACAGATGGACATTCTTGTCATTAAGCATTAAGATCATTCCCTGAAAAAAAAAAAGTTTGGGTTCTGTTAAGAGTGAGCTTAAATGAGCAGAAATAAATGGTCTAAGTCAGTAACAGTAATGTGCGGAGATGTTTTTGAGCTTCTGAGCTAAAACAGTTTTTCTATGACATCCTAAATTATTGATCATCCCTTAGTATCTATGGGAACAGACAAATATGAATGAAATGAAATCTATAGGGTCACTGTGGCTCAGAGCTGAATGATTGGTCAGATATTCTCAGCAGCAGTATAAGAAACAGTATCTCACCAATCGTACTCCCAGTCCTACAGCTCTGTAGGATCAGGTGTATAATTGGTGTCAGGTCTTCGCTCGAGGCTCTAACAACACATTCAGACTAGGATTCAAGGTGCTCATTTAAAAAAAAAAATCTGTTCTGGTGGAAGCGGCTCAAACGTCCTCCACGGTGTTGAACTCCCTGAAAAATCTCTGCAGACATGCCTTTAACTCACAGATCCTCTCAAAATGACATGTCACCAAAGTCAATGTACCTCCCAAAGATTACTGCCTCTACTGTTTACCCAGTCTGAAGAATTTCCTGCCCTGTCCTTTGATGAGCTGTTTTCTTGCCCTAAATGTGAAATGTCACAAGGTCAAGGAAAGGTTGAAGGAGGAAATGAAGAGGACTTATCTGCACTAAAATAAGCCGCTCTGCTGCTGTGCAGAAGTGTGTCCGTTAGTGGGAAAGGTTTTTTAACCTGAGCGACAGCAAAAAAAAAATGTATTTACTTCTAAAGTTTAATTCTTTTTCATATAATGCTGCCCGAATAAGATGTGCAATAGGATGAGAATATGAATTTATTACTGACCTAATAAAAAGCAAACGAAAAAGGAAAATTTAATAAAATTATGATGCATCAACGAATATGTGTTTTCTGAAAAGTTCAATAAATCCTAGTTGGTGAAACAAAAAAAAATATAAGCAGTGGAACCTGCAGCTCAAGTGTTTTAAGGCAGTAACACCTCTGTTCTTATAAGCCCATGCAGAGTATCGCAACCAAAAGAAGTTAAAATTATCCCTTTGGTTGCATTGTGTGCAGCTGTGGTACTCTGATGACATCAGCCTCTTTGATACTTCTGAGCAATTTCCCTCAGATAAAAAAATCTCACAAACAAAAAACATATCTTTAATGGACACCCAAGTTTCCCTGTAAGGCCAGCATGAAATCAAAACATCAGTGCAAACAGCAAACAAGGAATGATAAAGACAGAATATCCAGCTCTGGAGCTCCTCCAAGGTTAACATACATTGCATCTTTTTAAAGCTTTCCTTGCCCTTTACTGACTGTCCACAGATTTTCTCTATTAACATTTGAAGCCTTCCTGGAAAAGAAGCCTTTATACTGAGATTTAATCAGCATAAATAAATATTACTTAGCAACATAGTGATTTTTCCAGGGCTTTGTCTGTGCATTGTTTTAAATCAAAAGTAATATAAAACGTATAATTATTACATTACATACAAAAGGCAACATTTTGCCATGTGAAATCAACATTTCTGAGAAAAGTCTATTATAAAAAGACAGGGAATTAAACTAATGGGATAAAACCTTGCAATAAAATCAGAAGCTTGTTCAATATGAATTGAATCATAACTTTAAAAAGACTTCTATGCCCTTTATAACATTAATTAAATCAGGATCATTATTTCCCCTCTCATGTAATAACAATACTTTCCTTGGATGTTTAAAAAAGTTAATTATAATACATTAAAAATCAATACCTAGTAGGGTTTGATTCATCAAAACATCCAGGACACCAGTGGAAGCCTATTCAGGAAATCCAAATTTCTACTTATTGTAAAGGTGCTGTATTTTCCAGATGCTGTGACAATGCTGGAGACAATGAGCTGACATTCCCCTCTCTAATTGGCCATTAGGCCTAACAGGGTTTGAAGGGCCGCCGAGGGTTCATCCTATCACATCCCAGCCGACCTCAGATAGCTCTGTCTTCGTCACACTCCCTGGCTGCTTCACTCATGCTGAGGAATAATTGGATGGTAAGTGGGGAAAACCTGTCAAATCCTGGGTGTGTTTACCTTTTTCTGTGTATCTGCCGCTGTATGATCTCTTTGATTCATTGCTTACCTGACAACAAAAAGTGTAAGAAAAACAAACAAATTGTCTTATGCTTTTTTTTTGTTGTTGTTCTGTGTGTTTTCAAGCTAAACCTCTCCAGGTGGGGAGATTAATGTGCTCAGGGTCAGAATAAATGAAGATAATGATTCTTTTCCTTTGATGTTGGGCTCTTATACTAAAAACATTAACAATAATACTTCCACTAGCAATTTAACAATATAGCATAGCTAAAGCTTCTTTCCCCTTAAACTTTTTAAAATTTCACCACAAATCAGACTTAAAAACACAAGCTTAAATATATTCTTTTGTAACTTGATGGTCTATCACGAGAAAGTTCAAAATAATTGTGTTCTGAAAGCTTTCATGCAGAGTAATCTTATAATAGTTAGGCTAATGTGTTCATCCCTCTTTCTGAAAATCTTAAAATAAAATGAAGTCCAATGACTTGTATTCACAAACCACCCAATAATACATTTATTTAATAGTAGCATTAATGCGGGTTTTCTATCATGGTCTCAGAGGTTTGAGAAAGAACATCAGAGATCAAACGGCTTTAGAAGAAGACGTGCTGTAGGGATGCAAAGCTTAAAGGGTTTTAGTGAAAGTACATAGCAAGATGTATGGGTATAAAAACAGAAAAGTTCAGGACGAAAACCTCCTGGAGGCTGCAAAAGACTTGTGCAGAGACTGATCAGAGACCTGCTGCTCAATAGTCAACAGAGGTCCACCTTCCTGGAGGACAGCCACACTCAGCTGTCACGATCCTGCTGTTCTGGAGTTTTAATTGTGACTTTGGATCTACTTTTCTTTTTGATCTTGACTTATTCCGGGTTTCAGGTCATTGTTCTATATTTGATGCGTTTCCTCCATTTAGTTTCTTCCAAAGCTCTTCATGCTATCATGACTCTTGTTTGTTTTATCAAATCAAATCAAATTTATTTGTATAGCCCATAACAATAGCCAAATGGTACCCAAAGTGCTTTACAACAAAGCTATAAAACAATACATAACACATATAAAACAGACAGATACAATTAAAAGTGCTGTAGTGGTGCTGCGCTGCAGGACATTAAAAACCTTCCCGAGGTTTTGTTTGTTTTTGGGCTGGCTGGCTGTTTGCCTCTACCTGCTCTGTTAATCAGAGTGAGCAGATGCACCTGCCTCTCTCCTAATCACCCTTATTCCTCAAAGCTGTTACTGTATCTATTTATATATGCATCTCTCAGTTATTCCCTACCAGAATGTCTCCCCCTTGCTTGTTGATGATCACCCCAGTGTTGGTGTGCACTGAAAGCCGTCCTGTGCTTGGCCTGGACTCACCAAAGGTTTCTGACACTGCATCCACCTGTATCCAGTCTGTTTGGTTATTGTCCCTTTTCTTATGTCTGTAATCAGCCATTTCAGCCTGTCACCAGCTAGTCCTGCCTTTATCTGCTTCCTAAAATCTGTTACCTGTCTGTTCTTCCTCTCACCAACTGGTTCAGTCAGTGTCACCCATTTTAAGCTTGCTGCCAGTCTGCCTAGCTGCATTCATGAACATTCATTACAAAATGTTTTCAATAAACCTTTAAAATGAGCTGTCTGGCTGAATCCTGGGTTCTCAGAGGTCCCCTTGCTGCATGAGCATTCCATGTTTATAATTTAAGATTTTTATTTGTAATATTTGACGGTCGTTTACTTTTTTTCTTTAATGTCACAGTTAGGATGACCTTTGTCTCAATCTATCATTTGGAATTTCAACATCAAACTGTGATGTTTGTGGCCATGAAGAAGAAAAAAAGTTTTTCTTTGTTTCAGCTTAAAGCGAAAAGGGGATGAGGTATGAGTATTTGTTCCAATGCACTGTGTTTGCTGGGGGTCTGTGGCGATATTAGTTGGATACCGTTGCTGTCAAGGCAAATTCACTCTAAACAAGTTTTCTTTTCTCCCTGCTTCACAGTGAGTAAAGGTCAGAGATGCATCAAAGCTGGAGAAAATCAAACACAAGATGGGTGCTGATGGAGGTGGAGTACACCAGTGTTTTCATGGTCCAATTCACTGAAAGCCTGTGTGTAAAATGTGGGACTTGATGCACACGAGCACTTGGTTCAGACTGAGCAGAAGGTAAACTCGCAGGTCAGAACATCAGACGGCTCTTTTATGTCTTCGCCTGCTGAGAAGAGAAGTTCGGTCCGCGCTTAGGGACGTCACAGAAGCTCGGCTGTCGCTGCTTCTTAGCAAGACCGACCGCATTAATCCGTGGCTCATTCTGCACAACATAAAGCATTAGTTCTGCTACTGTTTCTGTTTCCTTCCATGAAAACCAAAAATGACTGCAGCCAGGTTTAATTACAGGTGGTCCTTTGAGGAGGAAAGTAGTGGTCTGGGGACAAACAGATGTTCTAACTAATGAGTAAAATTATGAATCCCTTTACATGCTGAAAATAAACTAGCCGTAGCAAATTCTGCTTCCTAAACACATCTGACTCATGGAAACCACTGTCCTCCACTTAGCTCTTCTCTGCAGATGATCTCTCTGTCAGTGACTGAAGCAGAACGGAGTCAAGGTTAAATTTTAATTTTCTTACAAAGTTGATTTAATCACATACGTCATTTTAAAGACTTTGCATAATCAATACTCAACAAGAACCATTAGGTGATAAGGAGACCTTATTCCTCAGACCTAATTGTCATTATTCAAAGATTTCATACTTCAGAAGGCTCTTTTATTGAAGTTCGATATTTCATAATTTCCAGCAAAGTGCTGACAGAGCACTCTGAATATCAGACAGGTTTTACATTTCTATAAAGCGAAGGGAAGGTGATGACTCATTGTGTTTTGGACGAACAAAAGGTCAGAGGTGCTTTGACACACTCTGCGAGCCAAAAGCTGTGAGACTGTAAATGAAGAAATATAACTGTAAATCTGAGAGTACGGTTTGCTGAGCATCTCACTCTTTCTACTGGCAGCTTAACAAGTCAATAACCTGAGCTTCAGTTCATCGATACTCAGGTCTTTGCTGTAATCAAATTCTACTGACTCAGATTCCAACAAAAGCCTTTTTCTTTTTTAGCTATTTGAATGTATGTGGATGTTTTCCATAAAAAAAAATTGCAGGGAAAAGCATTTATCTTGATTGGAAGTAAAGGATCAGCCGCTGTTGTGTACAGCGCTGTGCTGGGGAGGCAGCAGTGCAGCGGGGGTGGTAGGATTGATCAACAACAAGTTGTGGACGGCCTGGAGGCATTAACAGAAAGGAGGATGAGGAATAGACATCTTAGGCAACATGTCCCACCTCCTCTGTGGTGGGCTGAGAGCTGCAGACCATCTGCAGCCTCTGCTGCAGCATCACAGGGCAGCGGGCTGGAGTTCACGTTGTGTAATGCTGAACTCATTCTCTTTTGAGCCACGATGTTTTACATCTCCTTTTTGATCCAGAGCTTTGTTGACAGATGATAAGCAGCAGTGGGACAGACAGACTGCAGGTTTATCACCATGCCAACACTCAACCAGCTTTTACCCACATGCTCAGCCCAACGAGGTTTATCGAACATGGCATGGTTACATGTGGAGAGTGCAATCACTAAACAGAAAAGATTCTGGCCGGGATTTTAGTTGGAAATTCTAAATTTGGCTTTGGGTGTGGCAGACTGTCCAGAAGTGCACCTTGCCTTTTATGCACTGCTTGAAGAAGGGAAAAGCTCCATGAGAACCCAAAAAGCTATATGCTCAATTTGTTATAGCTGCTATTTCACCAGAGGACATTTCATACCAAAATTCTAAACTCAGCATGTGAACAAACAAAACAACAAGCAAATGTATTATGATCAACAAAACAAGCAAAATGAAGATGCTAGTCTTTTCATGGACCCCGGGAAGACTGGCAACCACTCATGGGAGCTAAAGTAGACTCGAATAAAAAATAAAATATGTGCAGATTTAGTCAAACATGCAGTAGCAGAATCAAATCAGAGGAAAAAAAATAAAATCAAGAAGAAAAATGAAAGACCTTAAATCTCCCCCAAAATAAAACACCTCAGTTTGATTGTTTGTTGCCACAGTGTCTCTGGAGCCAATCATCAGTGTACCTCTGTAACACTGAAACCTGGTTTTTACACTAGAATGCAAATATGTATATGTTTTTATTATAACTATTCCTGACAAATGTATGGATAATGATTGGATGTTAAGATGAATAAAACAAGCACTACTTTTTGTCTTCATCAACATATCATATTACAATAGAAAACCAAACCCAAAACAAAGACTCTAAGTTTATTCTGAGTCTTTGTTGTAGAGCTTATTAAGAAAAGGAGCAAATTAATTTTTTTGAGAAAATCAGAGTGTGGAAACTCACTCAAACATGAATATATTTGCATTTGTTGTGTATCATGTAAAATCCAAGTAGTGTGCAGCTTTTAGTGACATGAACTGAAGCAGAAAATTGTTAAGCATTTTCATGTAAACTATTACCTCAGGTTTATTATGTTGGCAAATATTACTGTGTAGATTTTCTTTTACAGACTTTTTTATTTAAAGCTATTAATGACACATTTTCTTGAAGATCATCCTAAAAACGTTTTTCAAATTCCACCTTAAGCCAATTCTTGGCCACTTTATGGAAGATTTTGTTCCTTTTTGCTGATTTTAATAAGCAGCACCTGGAGCTACAGGGTCTGACCTGCTCACCTTTCCAAAACACACAGAATCTGCTCTTCAGTCTGCACCAACCTCCATCCAGAGACACAGTCTTCCCTCTGAAAAGCCAGATAATCTTTCACTTAAAAGTTTAAATGATTTTTTATATTTGTTAGTACCCTGCTGTCATCTTGCTGATAGTTACATAGTGGCTGTTTGTCTCCTGGACTGAATTCTGTGTGGGTGCTGCTGATTTTTTTGTTTTGATGTCAGCATTTATTATGTATGGACATACATTGAGACTGCCTATTCCTGTTTTTCAGGTATATCCTAAGGCTCTTTTTGCTTATGGGAGAAGAAACAGGAATATAAGGGCTATGACTATTTCTGCCTTTGCAATCTTCTCTGAAATTAAAGCAACCAGTTTGTTGGATTGGTTTCATCTAAGTTTAGATCTCTCTTAGGTTGTTATTGTGCTGTATATTGGCATATATTGGATGTAAAAATGCATTCGCTCCTGCACAAAGAAAATGCATTAGCATTTGTTATTTTTGAGATATTACATTTCTGGAAATCCCTTGCTGCCCTCTGTCATGCACAGCATTGGTGTTCATGTTCATATTTTCACTACCCAGCTTATATTACAGTTAGAATACAAGCAATATGACAACTTGCTGTACCATTCTGCATATCTTAATTAAATCTGAAATAGAAGAATTATGATAATTCCTCACAGCTTTTTGCTAAGAAACTTAATCTACCATATTGTGTTGAATATCTTTCTGTAATCTTGTGCATAATTTACGTGAGCTTTCTTTCTTTCTTTCTTTCTTTCTTTCTTTCTTTCTTTCTTTCTTTCTTTCTTTCTTTCTTTCTTTCTTTCTTTTTTTGCATTATTTTCCTGGAAAAAGTTCAATAATTATGTGGTGTGTGTTGTGTTTCTTGCTTACAGGACTGCTAGAAACAATTGTTATTGTTCTAAACTGCAGTAGGTTAAGCTGCTATTTTTGTTGGTTGTGTAGGATGTGCAGCTTTAATATAATCCTTTTTTTGTTTTGTTTAAATAGCTGAATTGTATTTCAACCAAAGTTGAGATATAAAAGATATAAAAGTTGGATATCTACTAAATTACTCTAGTCCTCAAATGTCCAACATTTTCCAAATTTTACAGGACAAAACTTTTTCAAACTTATCTATGAAGTTATTAATGTGCAAAATCTGCTAAGTTCCTGACTCTAGCCAGGAGTGTCAAACAGTCCAGACAGCTGAAATTAAATTTAATTAAATTTAGTTTATTTATACAGCAGCAATTCACATCACATGTCATCTCAATGCACTTTACAGAGACAATTCAACCAGATCATACAGTCAAATTGATGCATAGTTTTCTATCCAAAGAAAACCACTTGCTGGTATTGACTCATTGACTCAAGGCAATCCCTCACACCGAGTGTGCTTGTAGCAACAGTGGCGAAGAAAAACTTCCTTTGAACAGGAAGAAACCTCCAGCAGAACCAGGCTCAGTGTGAGCGGCCATCTGCTGAGGCCGACTGGGATTCAAGGAGCCAGAAACAGACATACAGAAAGAAGCAGGGATACAAAAGGCAGCTGTAAAAGGCGGCCCCGTCCAGGAAACACACAGCCAGGCAGACAAGCTCTGAGCCAGCTCCCGTGTCTGTTGGGATCTGGAGATTCACCACCTTTCTCCAGCAGAGTGCGCTGTGGGTCTCCTGGGCTGGAGCCCTCCAGCACACCTGATGCTCATCAGCCCATCAGGAGACCTTCCTACATAAGCAGCAGCCAGACCTTCCTTCAACGCCGCAGTGTTGACCAAGTTTGGTTAGCGAACCTGAGCCTCAGTTATTCTGATCAGAATCTAAGTTGTCTCTACAGAGAAACCTGATTCTAACCTGCCTCTGTCTTCTTGCTCACAGGAACCTGTCTAAGTCTAAAGCTCTGGACGAGCTTAGCCTGCAACCTGCCTGCCTTCCCAGGAAAGCCAAACCTGAAGATTCCAATCTGGACTCCTCCTGCAGCTCTCAAGGAAGAGCTGGAAACCCAAACCAAGGTCTACCACTCACTAGTCAGAAGCTAGATGCTGCTGCTGCTGAGCACTCTGCTGAACCTACAGTCTCTGGACCCAACCGGTTCCCTCCCTCACTAGAAATCAGTTTTGGATCACCTCAAGGTATTTACTGGAACAATTAAATCAACTAACCATCTGACTACCTGGCAAATCAAACTATCCGTCTCTGCAGACATGAGTGATTCCAGTCCCGGACCCGTGCCTGAACCTGTTCATGTTTCCTCTGTGCAAACCATTCAATAAACTCTGTTAAACTTTTACTCTGTTTCCGTTGGTGTTCTGCATGTGGGTTTAGTCTCTTAAACCAATCATGACAGTGTCAGAGGATGAAGAGACAACATCCAGCCAGTCACAGTCATAGAAACAGGACTACACTGAAAAAGAGGCAGATCTCCAACATCTATCAACCCAGCTCCAAACACACAGCCAACCAGCTCCGAGGCAGCTCCAAGCCAGCTCCCATGTCAGAGGATGAACAGAACACTTCCAGCCTATCAACACAACACCCTTTTCCATACATGCTTCCAAAATAAAAAATCAGAAATCATACTATAGGGTATATTTGACCCCAAAATGTTCCATGCAGCAAAGTTTCTCTAATTTTAACTTGGCTACTTTAGTTCCATTCAGTGCTGTCTTGTTGGTAATCTCTACTGTTCCTTGCTTCCCGGTGAGCCTGCATATTTCCTCCCAGTCTGATGAAACTTTGAGCCATTCTCTTTGATCAGAGTATGCTGTCAGAACTATCTGCCTTTACAATCGAACCAAAGACCTCTCACTGAGAGAATAGTTTATAGAATTGTAGGGCTTAGAGGTAAATCTTCTGGATATGCAGACTATATGTGGTTCTTTGTACGCTTCTTTTTATTTAGATGTGTTGTTTTCATTTTAACAAAGAAGGAAAAACACATTAAAATGGCTTTTTGTGAAAATATGTAACATCTCAATAAAAAGGCCTCGTTATGGTTCCATCTTAATTAGAGTCATTCGTTTTTTAGTTATATCTTTCAGAAATGAAGCTATTGCTTTTGTTGTTCTTTTTATAAACCATTCTTTGGACCAAATCTCATGAAAGAGGATGAAATTTAAAGTAAATTCTTAAATCAGGCACATGCTTAAATTAAAAAAAATTCTCTCTGTTTGTCCATGTTCTGCCAGTTTCTCAATTCCTGCACACAATGAAGTGTCACTAATTCCTTGCTGCAGGAGAGTTTTAGAAGGCCTTGCCAGTCGAGTCTTGCAGATATGTACAGAATCAGCTTTGTGCTACATATTTTCCATAAGTCAGCCAGTTTCATTCGCATTCTCATTAGGAAGCGCTGAATACGCCAACATTACAGTGCATTTTACAGCTGGGTATATAAAAGCACCATCACAGGAGGAAAATCTTGTTTAAAATGGGAAACATTTTCACCTCGTCTGTCAACAACCTTTATGCCATGTCCTTTTTTTTTTATTCTACTATTACAATTACAGACAAAGGATAATTTTAACAAAAGTGCAAATAGGCAAACTGAAAGGGAATGGATGGAACAGGTGTGTAAAATCTGCAAAAGAAAAGAAGAGTAATGAAATAAATGACAAAAAAATGGCATGAAAAAGAAATTCTGTGTATACTTTCATGTTTTAAATCTTTTTTATTGCCATGTAATTACAATTTATCTTTTTAGGGCAAGTTTTCAATTTTTATTTTTTCATTTTGCAATGTGTAGGTGCTGTTGACTGTCCATGTGATTAGGCAGTACAGTATGGGGTCGGTGGCATCTTGGAGTAGATTAATTGCTCCAATATGAACTTCCCTGCTGTGCATCAGGATTCTTGACCTGATGGAGCGAAAAGCCCCACTGTACATTGGGGAGCTTCAGCAAAGGCATCATATCCTGTTTTTTTTAAATTATTTATTTATCTATTTTTTGTATATCAAATTAGAATGTAACAGCGTTCAACCAAGCCCTTGTGCCTCTGTGCTTACAATAGTTGTTTTATTGATCAGAGATAAGGGATGGTCAGGAACCAATCACTGGATAGCCCTTCAGCCAACCCTACCAAGTGGTTTGTTGTGAAAATCTGGACTAATTCACCACCTCCAAAATAAGCAGTTCCACTTTAAACCACAGCGTGGCAGCAGTGATGCGCTCAAGTGGAAATTCCTAACTAATTTAACCTTTTAATTGGATCCACTCTGAATCCATGATACAAAGTCCGAACCAAAAGCTTTTCTCAAACACAGCGCTGTCAGTATTTAATAACTATGGAAGCCCATGTCCACCACTCTGTAAAAAAAAAAAAAATCTAATTTTAATGTGATAGTATCTCATTATATTGAGATAGTATCTCATTATATTGAGTTACTATCTGTCATGTTGGGTTCAACTCGGTTACCATTTGCATGTTTCCAAGCGATACAAGGCTTTGTCCATATAAGACTCAAACTCACTGCGGATCCAGACATTTGAATTGAGAAAGCTTGCTGGAGAGGTGGCGAAACATCTTCAAATCTTGAAAACCAAGTCCAGTGGATATTTTTTGAATTTTTACGGAATGACTATGACCTGGATGACTGAGAACCTTCATCAGCACGTTGGGTTCAAGGCGTCTAACCCACATACAGAAACACACTTAGAGTCGGGGAAAATGTTCAAAGGGTTTATTTACAATATGTTCAATGATAGAATGATGAACTGGTTCTGGTTCTTCGGAACGGTCACGGGGAATCACCACTGAGGAGGACAGAGCTGTTAGACAGGATCCAGGAAACTTGCAGATGTCAGGATAAAGTACCTGTTCTGAGAGGGTTCTGATCAGCAGGGGGGAATCTTGTGAGTCCGGAGGCTTACTGGCAGACTGAGGGCAGAGGCAGAGACTGAGACTGAGAGCAGGCAGGCAGATTCCAGGGTGAGATTTCAATCTCCAAGGTTTCAGGTAAGTCAGGATCTGTGAGACAGAGACAAACAGGGTCAGACAGGTTTCGGAACAAACAAGGTTCAGATCTGGTAGGTTGGCTCAGGTTTAGATCTACCATTACTGGCAAACACTCTGGCAAGGGAGTGTCAGTCTCCTCCTCCTTAAGTAGGAGTCCTCTTGATTAGGAGACAGGAAACAGCTGTGTGGAGGTGAGCTCATACTCTCAGCAGGAAGATCTTCGGCGCCCTCTGGTGGACAAGACTCCGGATCCCAACACTATCTTATTATAATGGGATACTATCTCATTATATTGAGTTACTATCTTATTATAATGAGATACTATCTCATTATAATGAGATAATGACTCAATATAATAAGATGGTAACTCAATATAATAAGATAGTATCTCAATCTAATGAGATACTATCTCATTAAAATGAGAATTTTTTTTTTTTTTTACAGAGTGGTGGAAACGGGCTTCCATAGTTATTAAATACTGACAGCGCTGTGTTTGAGAAAAGCTTTTGGTTCGGAATTTGTATCGTGGATCCAGAGTAGCGAGCAGCTGTTTGAACCCAGGTTTTTCAACAGCAGACAACGGCAGCATATCCTTTGCTATGAAGCATGTTACAGCATGAGTAATTTCCTTGTGCCGCTTGGACGCTTTGTCGTATTTATCACAAACCAGGAAGCCCAATTTAGCTTGGTCGCCTGCTTTGTTCTGGCAAAAATTCCCGAAGATTCCTCGGAGGATGATGCAGCGCTGCCCCGGAGCCTACACAGCTTGTACTCCTGCGGGTGTGAGCGGCTGAGATGATAAAAAAAAAGTTGGTTGTGTTATCAGACTTCGTTTTCACTGGTCCCCTACAAATTTTACAGATGACTGTGGTTTGTTTTTTGTCTGACTTGCCATAACCGAAATACTGCCAAACTGGCGAACTAGAAAAACCCTTCTTTGAAACAATTTCCTCCGCCTCTCCTTGCTGCGACATCTTCATGTGCTCTGTGTTGTGGTTTGAGAGGGTGGCACTTTGTGACGGCGTGCCTGGGTCCGCGATTGCGATTGATTGGGAGGAGGTAGTGATTAGCATAAACCTACATGATAGGCTACAATGAGAAGGAAGGAAAACTGTGTTTCTTTATCGAACTTTTATCGACCCTCTTTTTTTCTATTGGGCCACACATCTATCGATCGATATATATCGTTATTGAATTATCGCCCAGCCCTACTCAGAACCTTGGACTAAATATTCAAGCAGACAGATTGGGATGGTTTACAGAAAAGCTTGATTTATTCCTTAAGCGAGTGGCTAGATGTCAGCGGGGTGGATAACCAGATTCCCTGCAGAGACAAAAAACTCAGGTCAGTGACTATAATGTCGAGCTGATCACGACTAGGAGCAAAAGTTACCGACCTGGTTGAGGGAGAGGAGGACTCCGCACTGCTTGCAGCCGAAACCGCTTCAGAGCTCAGGGTGATGAGGAGCTGGCGCCAGCCGACACTGAGGAGGCAACAGTGTCCATGAGGGATTATCAGCAGCCAAAGTACAATACAAACCAGGTTGACAAACCAGGAGATCAGAGAGCCGAAGAGGTACAGAAGGAGTATCCAAGCCGAGGTCAGTAACAAAGTCCAAGAGCAGTAACCAGGAGAATAAAGGAAGTTACTGCAAAAACCAAACTGACAGAGCAGACAGGGACGAGGCAAAAACAAGAATATCCAGAGGCAGAAAGCAGGTCAGAATCAGAATCTCAAACACTTACTTGAACGTCAGAATCACTCTCACAGAAAGAAGTTGAATAATCTGCCGCTGATGAGGGGCAGGCAAACAACATAAATAGCTGCAGGAACCAGGAGAAACTGACTTGTGTTAATCAACAGCCAGGCCAATTAGACAGGTGAGCAGGAGCAGATGAAAAAGCCAACCATCAGCACCATGACTTTGACATTTAATGTCAGTCAGCTAGCCTTTGACCCATCTCCACAATTGAAATGTTCTTAGTGTTGGTAATGTTTTTAGCCTGAAGAGGGGCCACAAATCAACTATGGCTTGAGGCCCCATTAAACTCTGGGTGGACCCTGTTTGCCTAATTGGTTCAACTTCCTGCCCCAAACGGATACAAAAAAATTTTAGAAATCAAACATTTAAAAGAATATACCTTTTCCTTCATCAGGTTCAGTTCATCAGGTAGTAGATGCATTTTTATTTTGAGCTGTAAAAGTAAATCTGATCAGTAAATTGCAGTTTTGACATAAAGAAATGTCACCATTCTTCGAAACCTTTTGTTGAAAAATACCCTTATGGATCCTGATATTTGTCTGTCGCCTTTGTTTTTCCATGTTGTATCCATCAAATTTCAGAGTCAGCATAAATGTTTCACAGTTTTTCCACTTTGTAACTAATTTCCAGCTAATTTACACATTAAACCACATTAAGAAAAAATGACATGTATATCAGTTTTTCATTTATTTCTAATTTGATATGAAAAAATCTTTGTCTTGAGGCAGCCACTACGATTTTGATTCTATACTGCTCATTTATAAAAAAAAAAAAAAACTAAAACATCTAAAAACTTGCTATAGTAGAGGAGAAAGAATCTTTCTTTAGAGTACATCCCTCTGGCAAAATACAGTATGGAGCACATAGTGCTGAGTTCATCAAAACCAATAAAAGGTAATTCTGCAGTGAGACTTCTTCCACTGTCCTCTGGTGGAGAATTTTCAAAATTAAATATAAGTAAAAAGACTTGCAGCTCTGAGCATTCTGAGGAAAACCTTATTGCACATGGCCATACGTGTTTATGGATCTACTGCTTGAAATGAACGCTTAACATGTTTCTAAATCACTAATATATCAAACAAATGACCCTGAGTTAGCTGATAATTCCTCAGAGTAAAGAAAGAAAAATGTTGGCAGTCTTGTGTATTTGTGAACTTTCTTTCGACAGATATCTTCCAAGACAAAGTCTGTCGAAGGCAGATTTTATACATGTTTGAACATCTTTTAAGAAGACAGCTGGATTGTAAAAGAAACTAAGGGTTATGATTTTACTGGAAAAAAATGTTATACATTTCAAGTAATTATGCAATCAATGAGATTTTATTACTTTCCCTAAATCTTAAAGAAAACAGCAAAGTTCCACTTTCTAATGTTTATTGCTTACTCCTATAGCTACTGAAACTTTTTATTTCTAATACCTTACATTAGGCACTTAATTATGAAACAGTAAACAATACCAGAAATAATGATTGCATTTTAGTCACATCTTCACCTTTCAGCTTGCTAAATCAAACTCAGTGCGACTTAGTCCAACTGAACTGTGACCATTCTGCAGGTTGTCATTTGTATGGAAATACAATTTCAGTATATACAGTATAATGAAAAAACAGAGAGAAATATAACTATAACAAATGCCATTATTTTCTAAATGAATTACCCAAAGCCTAAATATATTGCACCATTAATAACCACAAAACCTGGTGTCCTATATTTAATTGCGAGTTTTGCTGCAAACTTACTGATGATGCTCAGTTAAAGACTTTCTGGTTTTCATCCTTCTTTTCCAAATATAGAATACTGCATTCTTGTTAAAAAAAAAAAAAGACAACCCCTTGTTCTGCTGGTCTTTAATTATAAACCAGCTGAATATATATAAAGGCCATATAATTACGGAGCTGACATTTTAAAGGTGCAGCTTTTATTTAGTGAAAAGGAGCTGCAGAAGGGTCATGGAAATGCATCAGAAATATCGTGCAAGCTTTTGGAAGAAAATGTATTCTTCTTTTTTTTCTCATTCTACATTCTCTTTCCATCTTCAGACCTTCAGAATGCAGGAAGCTCGAGCTTTACTCACTGATCCACGGTATTTAATGTTTAAATTCAGATGATTGACCTAATATTACTAAAATTAAATAAATGGACAATAAAAAAATGCACAGATAACATTCTATGAAATAAATAAATTTTTGCTTCTATTGAGTGTATTCATTTTACCCTTTATGAAGACCCCCCCACCATTCAAAAAGATACTGTGTGCAGTTTGAGAGCTAGCTGCAATTCATTAAAGCATTAAGTATTTGAAGTGCAGAACTCCTTGGCTGTATCATAAAATTCTCTTTCATTGCACAGTGTGAATATCTCTTTGTGTCAATAGTCAAAGTTTTGAAATGACAATTCAACTTCCTGCCGCCTAAAAGCCATTAGTCAGGCAAGCAGCATGCCGCAGTAATTAAACCCTAAAGCAGCCTGCATTTTCAAACTACCAAGCAGCAGGGTCCTTATTCTGTGCCCTGTTTCGCTAATAATAAAAACCTTTTATTTAAATCTAGAATACATTTTTAGTATATAATAGAGAATATAGAGGCTCTCAGTTCAATTCAAGTATGTCATTCTGTAAATTTAAAGAGCAGGTTCGGAAGGTCGTGTTCTTTGTTCTTGGTATGGTCTGCTGTATAGATTTCAGTTGAATAATAAAGCTCTGGTTGAGTCTCTTATTGTGCGACTAGTTAAATCCTTCATAATTAGACCTTTTTCTCTTTGCCCACTTTGTTTTGGCTCAAACCTTTTTTTTTAGGTTTGTAATTTCAGTTCTGAACCTCTGAAGGCTGATCTTACAATTATCTTGCTTACAGTGGCACGCTAAAGTGTTTAATCTTTTAAAAATCTTCACATTTCCTCACTTCTCCATAAACTTCTACCTGTATATGCTTTATTTGTATTATGAGAAACCAATGAAAGTATTGATTTTATTCTGAAGAGGAAGAAAAAAGATGACATGTCTACAATTTCCATTCAACCTTCCAGGGTCAGTGCTTTGTGGAATACAATTTCTCCAGCATCTACAGCTGCAAGCCCATGTGACATGTCTCTAATGGTGCATTCAGACCAAACGTGGTGTCGGCAGGGATTTCCGTCACCACTAAAAGGGAGTTCACTGCTTTGCATTTCAGATGAACAGTCATCAAATTGGAGGAGCTTAGGTGGGTTAGCTGACAACTCACCCACGTGAAAAACTGAATTACAATACAATTTGAATTTTAGAATCATTTATAATTTTGGCCCATGACGTTCCTATCTTAGCAGACAATAGTGCTGCTGTTTCAGTATATAAAGTTATTGCATAACATAACATGTCATTCCTGTGCGGGTATTGAATATGACAGGGGCCTGTTTACCTTATTTAACGGGTGAAATGATTGACAGGCGAAACTTAACATCACGGACTGCTGCTAAATTGTATTCTGTGCACAACTTTTGAATAGGCTTGGGAGTAAGCCTACCATCAATTTCTGGAAAAGCCCAGGAATCACTGAAAGAAGAGCCCAATTTGGTTCATCTATAGCTTCGTCTGAATGACAGTCAGATTTGGCAGAACTTCCTTGTAAATCTACCCACACAGAAAGCACCAATGCTGGGCAGTGACAGACTGCTGGATGTCATAATTGGTTTAAGCGATCTGACCCACATGCAGAGAACCCCTCAGAGACCAAGGGAAAAAGTTTAACAGGTTTATTGAATGTTGATGAAACACAGAAGTAGGAGCTAGAACTCAGGGGACTGGTGAACCGGAAAGTCTGCAGGAGAGGTCACAGTGATCAGTTCAGGGACCGTAGGAAAATTGACTGAGGCTAGAATATAGCTTGAGAGAAACTCACGTTTGGGGGGCTCTTGTTAATCCTTGAATCCAGTTTGTGGGGAATTGATCCAGGGGAGAGGGAACTTGTTGGAGAGCGGACAGGTAGACATACGTTGGACCCAGAGGAGTAAAGGAGTGGACTGTCACTTGAGTTTCTGATGAGGACTTGAACGGATCATGTGGAGGTTTTCCCCTGCTCAGTGTGTACTCAGTAATCCTTCCAGGGGGAGAAGGTCCAGGTTATCCAGCTACACAGGAAAGGCTTCCTGCCGAAGAGCAAAGACAAAAACAAGATTAGCTGAGAGAAACAAAGCTTCGCTCAGACTCTGCTAATCTCAGCTTGGCTAGAGTACCCAAAACTGGCAAACAGTCTGACGTTGAGGTAGTGACAGCCCGCTGCTAAAATACTCCTCCGGTAATGATCCTGCGGCTCGCAGGTGTGCAGGGAGGCCCAACGAGGAACAGGGCACCACCTGGTGGTGGAGAGAGAAAAACACAAAAACGACCCACAAAAACTGGATTCCTAACACTGGAGGTAAGGGAGGATGATTAACAGTCCTTTTAGGGCTAAATATGAAACAGCTATGAGGCTCTGTGTAACCTGCGCAAAATAACCATCCAACTTTTATTTTGGCGAGTCAAACATGCAGCATAGTATAAGTTCTGGGTTAGAGGTGAAATAAACATTTCCTCCATTGATGTTGCTGCTCTCCCTGTGGCTAGCTGCTTGTGTTGGCGTGTTTCTTGAACTCGATGGTCACGTTTTTTTTCATACCCCTGTCTCAACCCAAGGTGGCGAGCTACCAGATGTCGAAATAGTGCGGTAGGATAATTTCTTGTTTTGTTTTTTCCTTACGGACTTATTACCCTGGATCTTGGGAAAAGTTGGGAAAAGACTATTGTTCAACGGATCGTTAAACATCTTCCGAAAAAAGAGTGAACTTGAAAAAAGAGAAAAAGAGAAACACTTGGGTGTAATCTTGGTTCATACATTCCTGTGTTCATTTTTTGTTGTTGTTGTTTTCAGTGTTATTTCTTATTGTATTATTGTTTAGTATTTTTCTGAATATATTTGAAGCAAATTTCATTTTCAATACAGTAACTCAAACCAACTAAGGCTCCATCGCTTAACCTATCTGAAGTCCGTTTAGTATCTATGACCGTAGTCAGGCGCCTAGCCATATCTGCGTTACATCTGGCTGACGGGTCAAACAAAGGGCAGTTGAAAAAGCCCTCACGAAGACAAAGAAAGTGGGGCACCTGACGTCACCTTGTATGGCGGAGCTGGGACCCCATTTTTTCTCACGGGACCCGGCCAGGGAGCTTAATGTAACAGGGACCTTAAGGACCAACATAAATTCATCCATTTTCAGACACGCTTAATCCCAAGTGGGGTCGCGAGGGGTGCTGGTGCCTATCTCCTGCTGTCTACGGGCGAGAGGCATGGTACCCCTGTACACCCTGGACAGGTCGCCAGTCCATCGCATGGCAACACAGAGACACACAACTATTCATGCACACGCTCACACCTAAGGGGACTTTAGAGAAGCCAATTAACCTAACACTCATGTTTTTGGACTGTGGGAGGAAGCTGGAGTACCCGGAGAGAACCCATGCATGCGAACCAACAACCTTTTTGCTGCAAGGCAGCAGTGCTACCCACTGCACCACTGAACAGCACACCAGGATTAAAAATAATAAAAAACACACAGAAAGATAGTAAAAAGCTAACACATTATCTTAAGAAAAATAAAAAATAAAAACCCCAGCCACCGACATAAAATTCTAAATTTGAATGGCTGTTGGTGTAAAATAATTAGCATAGTGATATGTTTTACAGTGAGGCATTAGATAGAGGTGTCCTGAAGGCAAAAAAGATCATTAATTATTTTGAACATGTTCTGATGAAGAGAGGATCACGTTAGCTTTTTTTGCAATTTGTTCTTAAAAGAGTCCAAAGCAAGATTAAATTATATCATAACTTATCAGTTTGTCGATCGAGTTGTTGATGTTATTAGCTGTAAGCAGGAAGGATCCTGTCTTGTGATCCGTCTTACAGCGAATCACTCTGTTTTTGTTTGACACTGATGAAGAAGATGCTCAAAGTTGTCCATAAAGCTCTTTATTTTATGAAGAATTTTTCTTTTAAACGAATATTCTTCAGAGGATCGAGAGGAGGTCCTAGACCAAAGACGGCCTTCTTTGTCAGCTTTTTAAACTTATTTACTAATTTTCTCTGATAGTGCTACCCAATCAGATGATAGCAGAAGACATCGCAACAGACTGGTAGAAAATATGCTGCATCTTGTTGAAAACATCGAAGGAGTTTCATTAGGAAGTACAGTCTGCTCTATGGAGGAATTCAAAGTTGAGTTTCCAGTCAATCCCATAGTCCCGATGAACACAGTGTCATGATTGGTTTAATATCAAACCCACATGCAGAACACAAAGGAGGCTGGGTAAAAGTTTAACAGAGTTTAATAAAGATGTTTGACACAAAAGACATGAACTGGATCTGGAACAGGTCCGGGTTGGGTTCACTGAAGTCTGCAGAGATGATAGTTTGATTAGCTGGCAGGCAGATGATTAAAGAGTCCCTTTAGATAATTCTGATTCTACCTTGACGGGGTCCAGGCTTCTCTTGTGAGAGAGGGAACCGTTGGGTCCAGAGACTGTTGGTTCAGCAGAGTACTCAAGCAGCTGCAGCGTCTAATTTCTGACTTTGAATGGCAGACCTTGATCAGAGTTTCCAGCTCTTCACAGAGAGCAGCAGGGGAAATCCAAAAATAGGAATCTTCAGGTTTGGCTCACCAGGGCTGGAAGGCAGGTTAAGCTCACCCAGAGCTTCAGGCTTGAGACAGGTTTCCTGTGAGCAAAGACCGAGGAAGGTTAGAACCAGTTTTCTCACTTAGAGACAACTTAGATTATTTCAGGTAACAGAGGCTCAGGTTGCTAACCAACCTAAGGTCAACACTGCGGCGTCGAAGGAAGGTCTGGCAGCTGTTTATGAAGGGAAGGTCTCCTGATGAGTAGATACGTCTCAGGTGTGCAGGAGGGCTCCAGCCCAGGAGACCTACAGCGCACTCTGCTGGAGAAAGGTGGTACATCTCCAGATCCCAACACAGAGGTTTTAATTCTCCTCCACTACCTAAGCTTAATGTTTAAAGATTCTACTTTTTTCCAGTTTCTAATTAAAACTAAAATCATCTCCCTTGTTTTGTTTACATTCAGGATCAGATGATCACTTCCACATTATTCCACAAAGGGCTTCACCAGCTCTCTTTGTCAATTTTTTACACCAAATGACTGCAGTCATCTGAGTATTTCTGCAGTTAACAGGAGACTGTCAGTTCCTAGAAGTCAGAAGTGTACAGATTAAAAAAGATTGGTGAGGGGTTCCCCGTGATGCTCCTGCTCCTGACTGCTTGATAAGACATTTGACCTTTCAGTCTAACAAATTTTTGTCTGTTTGTGAATTAGTCTTTGATCCAGGCGATTGTTGATGCCTCCACCTGAGTCTTCTGAAGTTTCTCACAAAGGAAGTCAGGCTGAACCGTGTTAAATGCACTGAAGGCATAAAAGCACATTATAATCACAGTTGAAGCAGGTGTATGACGCCATCTTCAACTCCACAGCGATGCAAACTGCACGGGGTCAGGATAGCTGCTTGTTTGTTTGCACAAATTGACTAACAGAAGTCTAGGAGCTTTCAGTATTATTTTGCTATTCTAGTTGTGTTAATGTGAAAATGAAAATTTGTATAGCTTATGTTCGTGTTAACATTGCTGAAATACAAGACAATCAGCAATGTGCTATAACAGATCTGTCAGGCACATCATTGGCTAAAATTAGTACCATGCTTTGCAAAACCATATGCTTGATATGCAGTGTGTTTGGACACTATAGGCTGTCTAAAAATCTTAGTTTCTAAGTATACTGGGGTGCAATGTTGGCACACACACAGTTTCAGATAAGTCAATACATTTTAAGAGTTTAATGGTCAGAACATGGTTGGTTGCATGATTTCTCAGAAGGAAAGGCACTGAGAGAAAACAACCAGCCTTGCAGTGCCAAACACTGAAAAAAAAGGAAAAAAAAAAAGAACTCAGCTTGAATTTTCACTTTAAACTACACATACCCATACAGACACAGCTTAAAAGTCAATAGCAGATAATCCAACAGGGCCCTTATAAATTTAGCGATATATCTGTTAAAAACAAAAGTTCCTCCATCACAAAGTAGAAGAAAAGATTCCACAGTATTAACCTGTATGTGTTTGAAGGGTCTGGAAAATAACCTCCCCCCCCCCCAAAAAACAAAAAAAAAAAAAAAAAAAAAAAAAAACACAACAACATCTTATTTAACCAAGGAACTCTATTTTTCCAACCAAACTGGCCGACCCTGAGGATGAAACACCAAAGACGCAAGCTGTGCAGTGTTATATATCCTTTTCAGCAAAGCAAACGACTTCACTTGTTTATTTATGGGAAACAGAACGGATACACAACAGTAACTCAATGCAGGAGCAAGCTTCTGATGTCAACACAGCAGCTTGTGTATCTAATAGATAAGAAATCATTTGAACACACTAATAAACTCTGGACATAGTGAGCAGGATGCTGTGAAGGGAGAATAGTGGTCATGCAACCACAGCTACTGTAAGCGGGATTGGTTGGTTCCCTGCAGCTCAACCTACAAAGTGTTTTCCGTACATTCAGAATAAAGTTAAAGCATTCAGATTCATACTATTTCTTTAAGTTAGATGTTTATAACGTAAGTTCATAATCCTGTCATCTACCCTCAGAATAAACACACAAATATGATCTTAGTCCTTTTCCCTTAACTTCCCTTCTGTCATAATCCCATTGAGTTTGGATAGAGAATAAAAAAAAAAACAACAATAAAGAAATGCCTTTAGAATTATTGAAGCTGCATAGTAGAAAGAAAATGGAATATTTTATATTTTTTCCCTTTTTTAGCGCATCAACATACATCTGACTTTTTACCAGATCCCTGGGGCGTTTGTCAGAGGTGCAGCCAGAACATTTTTATAAGGGTGCCCAGGCAGTAACCAATGTACACTGAGGGGTGGCCGAAAGTGGATCGGCACCAGAACCTCACGGTCAATCTACACTAGTCCAACAGAGTACTAATGAGCAAAGAATACGTATTTTCAAAATAGAGACAAACTATACTTTCCTGCAGCTTTTGCTAACAATTAGAGGCATATATTTAAACATCCGAGCTTTCAAGATAAAAGGTATATTGGATACAATTCTTTCAGGTTATATTTAAGGGGGGGAAACATCTTTTCCATTATCATTACTAATCTACTTTTATCAATAGTCATTCTGCTTAAAATTGATATTTACAAGTACTTATACCTACATAGGTTGATTATTGTTATTTATCTATGATTTCACTGAAAACTCCTAAATTACTTAGAGAGACATCGTTTTATTTTTATCATTTTACCCCATATAACACAAAATGTAGTTCTGAAAAGAACATGATTTCTGTACTTATCTTTAATGTTAGTATATTGATGTGCATAATTATCCACAAAAAAAATGTATGTTTTGAATATTCCACTTGAGAGTATTACTGCTGCCTACTGTATTAGAGGGAATAAAATGGAAGCAGTGGCCACAGAGGTGGCCAATGATTGGCTAAGGGTGACCATGGCCACCCCTGGCCCCCCACCTAGCTCCTCCCCTGGTGTTTGTTCTTTTCCTTTAATTTTTTTTTTTTTTGGTGGAACTAGCTGGCCACTAGAACTGCCTTTGCACCTCTTTTTTAATGTTATTTTACAATAAATACCAATGTAACTTAATGCGTTATTTAGGTGAAATAATCAAATCCTGTTTTTATTATGTTTCTACAATAATCAGGGGGACAACACACTATTGGACCTAATGTTCAACTTTCAGAAGTAACTTTATTAATAAAAATAAATTCAGCTTTATTAAGTAAATTTATTCATTCTCAAAAAATGGCAGAATAATTAATAATTAAATGTGTAAAACCTAACAAAAAAAAATTCAGCTTAATTTACTATTAATAGAACTAAGGTTTTGATGCATCAACAACAAAGATTGTTTATAATTGTATATATATAAACATTTAGAATATACCTTAATAATAACTTACCTAATATACCTTAATAATAATAACTTACCTAAAATATAACTAACAAAACACAAATAAGGTGCTGATGACTCAATTTCTAAACAAATTATTACATAATTATGCCAGATATAGTTCAGTAGCTCATGGTTTTATCAAAAATACTGTTTAACAACTTTTTATTAGGCAGCTGAAGATAAAAAAAAGAATCTTTTTACTTTTATTTTCATTATTAATCTTGAATAAGAAAATGTCCTTAAAGTTTTGTATGGTAAAACAAACTTGTTATTATAATTATTATTTAGTCTGATATAAGCAGTTGTGTGGGATTGGGTACTTGCACAGTGTTTATTGTTTAAAAAAAAGTTAATTAGTAATCACAATCAAGGGTAGCTGTTTATTGCTTTTTTATTGCACTGGTAATTATTTTACAGCTGTATAATGCACCCTAAACTAAAGCTTGGATCATTAAAATGCCATTTAGGCTCCATATAATCCTTTAAAGAAGCTGCACACAAAATTATTTAGAAATCACCAAAAAAATAAAATAAAAATATGCAAAATAAAAATTTTTAGTGGTGAAAACAGAGATGATAGCTGTATGCAAACAGCAATAGAGGCTGACTAGTTTAACAATAATTCTACCAGTTGGCCTCATCAGCATCCGGTAAACAAGTCAACTACTATCAGGTACTGTTTTGTTTATTTATAATCTGCTCCCTCAGTTATACCTGCCTGATACTCGTTAATAGAAAACACAAAGTTCTCTCTTGTTCTTCCTTGAAAAGAAGAAAAACAATGCTCCCTATGTAATTCCTGTTATCTCTTAGTCTAATATCTTATTGTTTTTGAATTGGCTATGAAGCAGCCTTTCCTAAGGCTCCTGTTGTCACTGAAAACTAAACTGAAGGAATGAAATTTCTATCGAAGGCTTACGAGTTTCTAAATTTGAATTAATCAGTCTACTGATTGATTAAAACTCTAAAATTAAGACTTAAAAAATAATAGAAGAATTTGCTTTTAATAGGTATAATCAGAAATTCCCTAATGACATGAAGGTTGACTTACTAACCATGAACTAAACAAGAGAACCAGACACATCTAAAAAATACAAAGAAAAAGCTACCAGCTACAACTGAAGTTTATAATCAAGAAATGTAATATTCATAACATGATTTAAAGGACTCAACTAAAGTTACCATGGCGCATTATTAAAAAAACAAGTTACTATGTATTATGGTTATTTTAAAAGGGACATTTCTTGACTTGAATTCTGATTAGAGAATAAAATAACTGCGGATATAATAACACATTCATACTATGTATTCATAAACACCAATTGTGGGAATACACAGATTTTGCTTTTTGTATGAAACACTTAATAGCTCTACAATCTGTTTGTAATGCCCTGTCTTAAATAGTTATTTTGGTGAAAGTATCTAAAAAGTAATCAGTAACTTGTTATTGTATCGAAACGTTTCTAACAAAGGTATCTTTCCATATCAAATGTATTACATTTTGGAAATAACTTGTAACACTGTGAGTGTGTGTTATAAATACACTTTTTTCCCCCTGATGAGAAATCCGAATAAGCTGTGGGCTGTGTGCTATGAAGGAGTGTTTATTTCATAATGCATTAATAATCCATGTCTGTAATGACCACACATAAAAAGAGATAAATCAGTGCAGGCAGTACTCCAATGTGGACAGTGGCCACCCAGAGTTTGGAGGTTTGTTTTGGCAAGTGGGGTTCCACCGGTTTTGAAGAGTGAGTAATTAGCCACATGGGTAGGAGCTTAGAAAATCCTGGTCTCTCTCAGAGTAGTAGTCTGTTGCATGCTGATAACATTGACGTGCCCTTCTCTTGTCTCATGTTTAGCTCCATGCTAAACAAAAAAAAAAGAGGCTGGAGCTTCATGCAGAATAGGAAGCTAATACGGGAGGCAGGATGTTGGGGTAGACAGTGATGGATGAAGGAAAATGCTGACCTTTTGTCATTAGTGCAGCGACCTTCTAAAATCAATCACCAGGTGGAAGTTACAGGTCTGGACATCAAGCTGATCCTTGCTGGTGTTTTTGGATATGCTGGGATATGGACACTTTAAGACTCTTTAATTCCACTCTCTACTTTATGCTATGGGTTCATATTTATGTCAAGTTTATATGGAAGTTCGCAGGTGTGTAGTTTTAGGGCAAGTTATTACAACAGAGAGAGAGACAAAGGTGTTTCTCATCAAAGTAAAGTTAGTCTTCCAAAGCCTGGAAATTAATCTAAATTCCTTTGTGAAATTATTTTGTGGATTATTGGCATCTCACAGGCCTAGTTAAGCTTTGGAGTTCATTCAGGTTTTATAGATGACTGGATATCTTCCTAAAGGACTGCCCTGTTAGCAGTTTTGTATGTCTGTCTCTTATAGTTAGTCCATTTTTATTTGTGTATCTGAGAGCCTCAGAGCAGTGTCATGATCGTAATTTGTTTGTGAGGGGAACACCACTTATTTTCCTTAAACATTTAATGTCTGTGCATTGCAATTAACTGTCAAAATATATATATTCTCATAATTGTTCATATAACTGTATATACAGTCTATACAGTCAACACATGCAGTATTGTACTCTATTTGTTACTTTTGAACTGCTGCTTTTACAAAAGCATTCAAATTCAAATTAGTTTTTTCTTTTTTTGATTAAGAAACATCTTTTAAAGTCGTAGAAAAGCAGCTAGAGTGGAAATAAAATGGGTAGTTTACAAGTAAACAATAACTGCAGTAACTGTAAGTAAGATATATTTTATAAAAAATATATTTGCACTGCGCATTTCAGTGGCAAGGCAATTCAAAGCGCTTTAAATCAGAGTCACTGAACAGAATCATACTAATCATCAATCAGATACACTTTATAATTATATTTAGAAGGTCAATGTTTAATAAGAATTTTATTTTCACTTGGGCTTGTTCACATACTGTTAATGAAAAGCAGCTCTGAAAAGTGGATATTTAGCCTTAACTTAAAGGAATTTTGTTTTCTGGGAGTTTTTGCCAGTTTAATTGTGGATTAAAAACCGAAAGCTGCTTCTCTTTTTATTTCTGATTTTGGGGATACAAAGTAGATTGCAACCAGAAGAGTTCTGGTAGGTTGATACAATGTTAATAAGTCTTTAATCTATTGTGGTGCTGAGCTGTTCAGCGAATTATAAACTTGAGATGTATTTAAAGTCTATTCTCTGAGAACTACAGGTTGCCAGAATAAACACTTTAAAACCCCTATATTTGATGAGTCTTGATGAGAACATGAGCCTGAGCACTTTGGATTAGATGCAGTTTTCTGATTTATTTATTTTCCTGTGAAGATACTGTTTGCTGTAATAAATGGCACTAAAGATACAAGCATGGATGAGTTTCTCTAGATCCTGTTGTGACATTAGATCTTTATTTCTGGAAATAGAAAGCAGACTTTGTTTCTATTTTTTTGTCCGTATGAAGTTTCGGATCTGAGTCCGTTACTACATCAAGAATTCAGGCCTGTTCACAGGTTTCTAAATGTAGTAGCTTAGGCTGTTCTCTTATTCTTGATCATTCATCCTTAGATCCAAAGATAATGCTTCAGTTTTGATTTTGCATCTACAATCCAAAACCCTACCATAAAATAGTTTGACCTTCACAGAATATAAACAAGGCAGAGGGATGAAAATAAAATAGTTTCATTTGCTGCTTTCAGGCCAAAATAAACCTTCACTTTGACCTGTTCTGACTCTGGCAGATACACATATTGTATGGGTCATATGTAGCTGACTCGAAAAAAAAAAAGATCAAAACTTTGCCACAATTAGGTTCAAATGGAATGACCTTTTGTGAATATGCAGGGTGTTGGAACTCCTTTCAATTTTCTTTCTTTTTTTTTTCCTTTTCTTTTTTTTCTTTGTAATTCAGGGGGTATTACTGGTCAGGCTTACCCTAAGCCAATATGAGAATTCAAAAAGTCACTCTGTTTTTTAGTGCTAAAAACATGATTAAAGAATTGGTAGCCACACCTTTTTTATGCACGATTGTCAATAGCAGAAATTGCTACTGTGGTCGAAACTTTAATGCTACAGGGCAACTATTTCCTTTAGATGACAATACTTGAAGAAAACCCGGTCCTAAATGTTCAATCTCTATGGAACATCTGCTCAAAATTAAGTTTGGAGGAGCACTGACAGTTTCCACCTGTGAACCCCCTTTTATACCAAAATCCTGCCAATATGCCATTATACAGTAGCTGCAAGTTAGAAACATGTTAATCGGTTGTCTGGAACACATCAGATATAATTGCAAACATTGATATGCATTGGATAAGTTCTTGATAAGTTATGCATACATTATGCCCAAGTTACTCCTAGGTTTTGGATAAGCTAGACACCATAATTTATGAGTAACTTACAATTAATGTGTGTCAACAATCACATAACTTACCTGTAACATATGGCCCATGTATGACCATACGCTGGCATACCTCAAGGTGTCAAGAAATTTTGAGCATGCTCAAAATTTCTTGACATACTTGCCTTAGTCGACGTGTGCCATGGTGCTTCAGCGGGCTTCAACATGCTCATAACTTACACAAAACATGTCAGAAATTTTGCCAAATTTTTAGTACATCGGCATATGCTGGCTAAATTGCCAAGCTGTGACACCGCCATTAAAGAATGGTTTGCATCTGTTATGAGTGCCAGAATTTTCCTCCATGACATACCTTATTTTTATCTGTTTACGTCATTCTAAAGATTGTCCTAAAGACTTTTAGGGATGCTTATTCCTTTTCAAAATATTTTGATTTTTGTCTGTGTTCCATTTATGTATTCTGAGCACTGCCATAACAAAAAGGTAATTATCAGTCACGAATGAGAATTCAGATTCTGATTCTTATATTCATTATATTCATCTCATAATCATGATATCTTATGTTCATGATTAATAGTCTCTTTTCAATGGCTTTCTAATGATTTAAGGATCCGGTTTAAAGTTCTTTTTTTTTTCTTTCTTTTTAAGTCTCTTAATGGGTTTTGGCCGGCATATTACTTTGACATGCTGACATCCTATGTTCCATCTAATTCCCTCAGGTCAGCCGACCAGATGCCGTTGGTTCCTTAACAACTAAGGAAGGTAAGGTGATTGAGTTTTTACTGTTGGACCCACAAAGCTCTGGAACAACTTGCCTTTTTACATAAGAGGAGCTCCCTCGGTTGATCTATTTGATCACTCTGGTTTTATTGAGCTGTTAGTGTTTTAGGTCTTTAATTGCTTCTATCATTGTCTCGTGTTTTATTTGTGCAACTCTTGGGTTAACCATTTTTTTTAAGTGCTATGTAAACAAATGGTATACCACATGTCTTAAAGTAAAAAACCATACTCCGAGAGGAAAAAGAAAGAAAGGAAGGAAGAGAGGACTAAGATAAAGGCAACACTGAAGTAAAACCATGTGAGAGAGTGCAGGAAAAAATAAGAATTTTATTACAGTGTGAAACACTGAACCATCAACCAAAAGAAAAGTTTTCAGGTCATTTGCTGGTAAGAATAATGTCCAGAAGATAGTAATCCTCTGGACAAGTAAATATTTGCATTTCTTCCTATTGGCTGGGAGAAAATAGAATGGAGGTGTGTAAAAATGTTTTAAAATTAGTTGTTTTAATTCATTTAATGTAATGCTTATCCTGGGTGAGAATTGTGTTTTATTTTGATATTTGTGTCCCACCTGGTTTCAGTTTTGAGCACCTGCCCCTTTAGACATCATTGGGTCATGCCTGATTCATGATCATTTCTAATGTGTTAACTCTTGAATAAATATGCTTTTACAAGTAATGATCCACAGCACGGTTTTCTTAACTCAGATTTCTTTGCTGCTACTCTCTCCATTGTGAGCACTGTTAGTTTTCTAGAAAAAGCATATGCTTAGTCCAGTGCCTCTTGATTAGGTGTACTCTGGTTGAAAGCTTTTTGAGGCATACTGTGATGAATGGCTGAATAAATAAATTGCTTTGAATTTGGATGACATTTAAGAGGCTTGAGTGCTTCCAGCCCTCTCTTCAAATGGCTGCTTTCAGCAGCTCCCTCGTGCACCTCCACAACAGATGGTCATGTCAGAGCAACAACTAGGGATTCTGTTAGTGAGGCCGAGGAGGGCGGGGGTTCTCCCATACCCACGCACTATATAGACCGCTGATCCGATTGGTGAGGCTGTTAATAAACAGCTGGCAGGTGGGGTTGGTATCTGTTTTTTAGATGCTACGTGGGGCAGTAATAAGATGGGAATTAGACGCACGCCTAAATTGCCTAGAAGGATGCCCTTGGGAACGTCCTAATGAATTGCTAGCTCTGTTGAAAAAAAACACACAGATCTGCAACTGACTAAAGGGCTCTCCTTTAAATCATTACCTGCAGCTGATGCTCGGATCTGTAATGAGTAACTGTTTAATTTATACAGAGCTGCATATTTTCTTTCCTGGCTGTCCTGCTGCTCTGGCTTCAGGAATATTAACTAGTTATGTCAACAGCAAGTACTTTAATGCGGTCTGAAAATCTTTACTCAAATGAAGCACAGAATAAATTCTTGGGGCTTAATATCACTTTTTTAACTCTGCAAGTAATATCTCTGGGGAATTGCCATTTCTTTTCTTTAATAATCATTATTTTGAAACAGGACCTATAACCTCTGCCTCATATTGCTAAGGAATTTGGGATTTTAACTGGGAGAAAAAGGGTTGGCAGAAAAACTGTACAGTTTTCAAAATTTAATACACATCCTGCTCAGCAGCCAGGCAGACTGGCAGGGCAGCAGGGACCTCTTTGATCAGGACAGCTCTGACCAGAACAGAGCAGCTCAGGCGGCCAGCTGTTGTTCACCACCTGCCTGCTTCCACAAAGGACTCAAACTACAATGCACTGCAAGGACCTTTTAGCCTTCCTGTGCCTGAACAAGTGTAAGTTAATAATCCAATTATAGATCCAATTTATATAAGCAGCCCCATTAATATGAGGAAATGTTCAAATTTGTAGGATGGATACAAAATGGCAGGGCATGAAATTTAATTATAATAAAGAAGATAAGAGAGGCCATTAGCTGAGAACTTGGAACTGGTTTACAGTTTTTTTTCTTACAGGTTACAAAATCCATTGTAGTCTTCCAGCTGGAGTCTTTGCTTCCATAAGATATCTATGTTTTCATCTGTGTAAACACAGAGTAAAACTGAACAAAAAAAATTTAATGTTACTCAACAAAACTTTTGTTGCCATTATGCTAGACTCGTTTGGTTAAGCCTTTAACAACATAACTTAGGTTCATGATTCTGAACTGTAAACTACATGTTTATCAACTTGTATCATATTAAGTTTATTTTTCACAATAATTCTTACAGGAACATTCTTTTCAGTGTGAATGTTGCTAGAGGGCAAAGAACATTTGGGTAGCATTTGTCACTATCAATAGCCCAAAGGGAAATCAAAGGAAATACAGTGATCTAAAAAGATTCAAGCGTTTTCTATTACGTCCGTCTGCAGTTTTTGGTTGCATAAGGATAGTTTCTTCCCTCTGATGTAAAAAAAACCCTGAAAATGTTGGGATCCAGAGGTTTGCCCACCAGAGGGCGCAAACCACCTGTCGCTCATCTGTTCATCAGGGGATCTGTATATAAGGAGGCAGAGGACGTCTCTCCAGTGCCAGAGTGTTTGCCAGTTATGGTTAGCAAGCCTGAGCCAACCTGCCTGTCTTAATCTCTGACTACCTAAAAACCTGAACCTGATCTGTTTTTCTCCTCTCTGCTTCCTAGACTGAACCTGCCTGAAACCAGAAACCCAGAAGAGTTTCTGTCGGTAACCTGCCTGTCTGTTCTCTGAAGAACCCCTGGAGATATATTCCTGTCAAAGACCTGCCTGCCCGCTCTCTGAAGAAACTGGAAGGGAAACTCAAACCTGTCATCTGCCAACACTCAACCAAGCTCTGCCTCCGCCTAGCCCTCTGCCTGCCGACAGCCTCTGGACCCTCCTGGTTCCCCCCCTCTGCCGCTCTGCTCTAACTCCTGAACAGGTACAGACCTGCAAACTTTTATCCTGCAAACTACCTGGACATTCCACTAACTCCTCTGTCCTCCTCTGCAGTGAACCCACTCGTGACCAGTCCTGGATCTGATAACCCCTGGATCTGTTTATTGATTGTATTCTAACTTCAATAAATCTTTGAACTTTTTCCCAGTCTCTGAGTGTTTCTGCATGTGGGTTAGGCATCTGAAGCCCAACATGACAGAAAAACCTGAGCAGCCTACGTCACTGCTATGCAGTGAAATATATTACACTTTCATGAATTCAAAACCAGCTTTTTTCTTTTTTTCTCATAAAAGAAATGTATGCTGATGGTGTTTGTATGTGCGTGCCTAATGTCTTTACTCTGAGGGCTGTAACCACAGCCAGATTCTTTCATTGTGTTCATAATCATGGTGATATAAAGCTTATTGATTCTGAAGGTGCTAAAAATGATTTAAAAATCTGATTTCACCAAAAACATTTGGGTTTCATATTACAATAGCCATGCAAACCATCATTTATAAATGGTAAACATACCTTTATCATATTATAATATCATCAATGATAAACTGTATAAAAAACCATTTATTAAAGGTAAATAGATTGTTTATTAAAAAGTTCAATCAAAAATAAAGTTTTAGGTCCTAAGTCCACTGATATTAGGGTTAGGCCTAAAATAACATGGCAGGACAATATGATTTATTTAGCTTTTTAAAAGTGGTTTAGATGGAGTTTACTGTATAAATGATTATCACACATTTATATGTTAATATTTAATAAACGGTCCCTTTACCTTTTATAAATGATGGTTGTATAAATTGTCTTTGCCTAACCAGCAGAAGTGTGTAAGAAGGCACAGCTGCCCAGCTACAGAAAGGAATGTTATCTAATACTGTGCATGACACAGGATTAGATACTGTGTGGACTGCTGACACACTTTTTTCTTGCAGTTAGAGCAGGTAAGTCCAAAGTCGGTCCTTGAGTGCTACCACCCTACAGGTTTTCAAGGTTTCTCAGCTTCAGCACAGCTGATTCTAATGATTACAGTTAAGAAAAAAGACAGTTAATCAGCTATCTGTGGAAATCAGCTGTGCTGAAGCAGGGAAACCTCTAAAACATGCAGGACTGACTTTGGACATACAGGTGCTGGTCATAAAATTAGAATATCATGAAAAAGTAGATTGATTTCAGTAATTCCATTTAAAAAGTGAAACTTGTATATTATATTCATACATTACATACAAACTCATATATTTCAGATGTTTATTTTGTTTAATTTTGATGATTACAAATGACAACAAATGAAAATCTCAAATTCATCATATCAGAAAATTAGAATATTACTGAAGACCAATAAAAACAAAGGATTTATAGAAATGTTGGCCAACTGAAAAGTATGAACATGAAAAGTATGAGCATGTACAGCACTCAGTATTTAGTTGGGCCTCCTTTGGCCTGTATTACTGCAGCAATGCGGCGTGGCATGGAGTCGATCAGTCTGTGGCACTGCTCAGGTGTTATGATAGCCCAGGTTGCTCTAATAGTGGCTTTTAGCTCTTCTGAATTGTTGGGTCTGGTGTATTGCATCTTCTTCTTCACAATACCCCATAGATTTTCTATGGGGTTAAGGTCAGGAGAGTTTGCTGGCCAATTAAGAACAGGGATACCATGGTCCTTCAACCAGGTACTGGTAGCTTTGGCACTGTGTGCAGGTGCCAAGTCCTGTTGGAAAATGAAATCTGCATCTCCAAAAAGTTGGTCAGCTGCAGGAAGCATGAAGTGCTCTAAAACTTCCTGGTATGTGGCTGCGTTGACCCTCGACCTCAGAAAACACAATGGACCAACACCAGCAGATGACATGGCACCCCAAACCATCACTGACTGTGGAAACTTTACACTGGACTTCAAGCAACGTGGATGAAGTGCCTCTCTTCTTTTCCTCCAGACTCTGGGACCTTGATTTCCAAAGGAAATGCAAAATTTACTTTCATCAGAGAACATGACTTTGGACCACTCACCAGCAGTCCAGTCCTGTTTCTCTTTAGCCCAGGCAAGACGCTTCTGACGCTGTCTGTGGTTCAAGAGTGGCTTGACACAAGGAATGCGACAGCAGAAACCCATGTCTTTCATACGTCTGTGTGTGGTGGTTCTTGAAGCACTCACTCCAGCTGCAGTCCACTCTTTGTGAATCTCCCCCACATTTTTGAATGGGTTTTGTTTCACAATCCTCTCCAGGGTGCGGTTATCTCTCTTGCTTGTACACTTTTTTCGACCACATCTTTTCCTTCCCTTCGCCTCTCTATTAATGTGCTTGGACACTGAGCTCTGTGAACAGCCAGCCTCTTTAGCGATGACCTTTTGTGTCTTGCCCTCCTTGTGCAAGGTGTCGATGGTCGTCTTTTGGACAACTGTCAAGTCAGCAGTCTTCCCCATGATTGTGTAGCCTATAGAACTAGACTGAAAGACCATTTAAAGGCTTTTGCAGGTGGTTTGAGTTAATTAGCTGATTAGAGTGTGGCACCAGGGGCCATCAATTTTGAACCTTTTCACAATATTCTAATTTTCTGATATGATGAATTTGAGATTTTCATTTGTTGTCATTTGTAATCATCAAAATTAACAAAATAAACATCTGAAATATATGAGTTTGTATGTAATGTATGAATATAATATACAAGTTTCACTTTTTAAATGGAATTACTGAAATCAATCTACTTTTTCATGATATTCTAATTTTATGACCAGCACCTGTATCTAGCTTAGGGGGTTTTAACCTTAGGGCATCAGACAGACCACTACAGGAAATCCTTCCTGCCTACAGCTACAGTGTTAGCATCTACAAATTGTTAAAGCAACCAATACAATATGAATTACATCATTATATTTCCCTTTGGGATTTAAGTTTTTTTATCAAATAAAATGTATTAAAATAAAAAAAATGAAGGACTTTGTTACTGTTATCTATACTGTATATCTATATATATAGTTGTTTAATTTTCCTTTGGGATTAATAAAGTATTTTTGAATTAAATTCAATCTATCATGTAGCTATTTGGTATCACTGTTTATCAGTAAATTCTGGTGTTGCAAATATAATTCCTAAAACCTATTTTAGCTGAATAAACCTTGCAACAAAAAGATCTGAAGGATGATGTGTCACAATGAGTTTAAAGCAAATATTTGGCTCTAAATTGTCCAAAATTTGAAGCACTGATGCTACTCAGCTTGAGCTGTTATGTTGGAGTTTTTTTTTTAACCACAGAAAGTGGTTCATCACAAACTGCATTCTAAATTATTTCATAACCTTGTTATTCAAAATAAAATGTTTTTTTTTGCTTTGTAATCTTTCAAACTAAATTGCTGAATGGTCAGCACGTTAATTATGTTTTTAACCTTGGATTGTCTGTTAGTATGTAAAAAAATAAATCAATACAAATTTGCCTTGGTCCAAAGTTCGCAAAATATTTCTTAGATTAAATACAATTCCTATATCAGGCTTCTTTTACCCAGATATTTTTGCATCAGATGCAGCTTTTCTATTTTCTATTTTCCATATGCCTAATTTTATATATATATAATTTTATCTATTTATTAATTTTTTTCTTATTTTTTTTGCTGACAGGGAACACCTAAAGAGATAGTCATCAGCTCTCAATCACAGCAAATTCTTTTACATTTTTTTTAAAATAGGTTCTAAGCAGTTTTGTAGAGGTGACGATCACCCAGCAGATCGCCTGAATATCATAGGAAAGCAGAGACATACAAAACAGCTACCCCTAAACAGTCTCTCCTTTGGGGAATTTAATGAATAAGCTGACTAAAAACCTTTTTTATATACTTTTTTTAACCGTTGGAAGAACGTGAAGAATGCAGAGATAAATCCTGTGCATGGGGAAACGATACCTCATACATTATAATCATTATAAACAAACAACAATGAAAAATGTACCATTTATGCCACAGAAAACATGACTTTAAAGGCCTGACAGTGCTAAACCTATTGTGTAGATACATGCAATCCCATTTTAACACTAACTCACTCGGGTTACAGTATTTTTCACCTCAGTGTTCCAAATGGGACAAGCCATCTGTAAATAGATTTCCCCGCAGTTGTTTGTCAACCCAAACCAATCTTCTCACTTCTTAACTGTTATTTCTCTCAGTAAATCTTATCAGGATCTTGACAGGCAGCATTTCAAATGTCTAAACTGTACTCTGGCTTGATGCAGATATCCCTGTTAGATGTAGTACTGTCAGTTTTTTGTTGTTATTGTTTTAATTTTATGATCTATGCTCTCATAGAGCTGCATGCTGTGCTGGTTGTTTAAAGCCTGAACTAATAAGAATATAGAAATGGTGTTTTAATTGATCAGATTTGGAAAATGCTCACATATGAAACTAGTAGGTTTGTACCTTTTAGATCACAAATGGTGAAAAAACTTGATAAAATATTTTGTAAAACTAAGTGCCAACAATAATCCTGGGTTCTAGACCTTTTCTTTGAGCAAATTTATTCACTGGCTTTTTAGACAAAATTCACTCTGCAGGCTTTCACAAGGACTAGGTGTCCAGGAGAAAAAAAAATAATGAAAAAAGAAAAAAAAATACAGTTGACGTTTTCATTAAAGAGCGATTTTCAATGATCAGGAAATTTACCCAGAATAGCCTTGTAGGACTAAGGATACAAGCATGTGAAGATGCCTTGTTTACGTTTTACAGTACAAAAAGAATAAGGTAATCTATTGGAATTTGCAACGATATACACAAATCCAACATATGAAACCTGGAACAATTAGCTGACAGATCAGTAGTTCAAGGTGTTTGTCCTCCATGTGTGTGGCCCAGATTTCAATCTGGTTGAGCATCTGTTGGATGTGCTCTAAAAAGTAATTCTGATTCATGAACACCTTGCCTCACAACCTAAAGGGCTTAAAGGATCTGCTGCTAACATTTTGGTGCCAGATACAACAGTACACCTTTGGCGGTCTAGTGAAGCATTCAGCAACATGTTTCCGCTTAAATAAGGGGAAACATACAATCTTATAATGTTATGCCTGGTCAGTTCATTTTTAGTCAATAGATGGGAGAAAAGTATATCCCCTAAAGGTTAGAATTTGACACTAACTAAAAAGGATGACTTGATTTTGTAATAAAAATTTGGAAAGAGCACCTTATAACAAATTAGTAATCAGACAAAAATCTCAGTTCTTAGATAGAAAGTGGCACTTATTTTTGTTGATAACTGATCATATTTTGTTATATTGCTTTCTTTGCATGTAAAGCATCATCCTGGTCAGTATATTTTTGGTCAATAGATGGGAGAAAAGTATATATCCCTTAAAAGTTAGAATTTGATACTAAGTAAAAAGGATGACTTGATTTTGTTATAAAAATTTGGAAAAAGCACCTTATAACAAATTAGTAATCAGACAAAAATCCCAGTTCTTAGATAGAAAGTGGCACTTATTTTTGTTGATAACTGTTCATATTTTGTTACATTGTTTTCTTTGTATGTAAAGCATCAGCTTACCACTACTTTTTGAGAATTCTCTCATGCTCTAAAATATTTCAGTATACAATAAGCTATACATTGCTGTACTAAATTAGCCTGGTACAGCTTTAGCTATCTCAATGGAGCTGAACACCACTTAAAGCTTACAGCCACACAAACGCCTTTTTGACCATGAGTGCATGTGGTACTTATGCTGAGACCTCCTCTTTTATGGACGAGCAGGCAGCATTCACAAAAGATATAAATAACAAGGACCCAGATCGTTAAAATTTGATACGTAATCAAGATTATTTTGGATTCAGTACTGGATCCTCATTCCATAACAGGTTCTTATATTGCAACTATTACATATAAAACTGCAATGGTTTTAAAGTCCATTAAATTAATTCTGCTTATGTTTAAAAAAAAGAAAAAGGTTTGACATGTTGCATGTTGTGCCATTTACATTCTCTTTGATTTTCCTTCGGTTCTAGTTAGTTGATAAGATCGGGCGACAAGCTCAGTTACCCGGGAGAAGCTCGGATTAGAGTTGTTGCTCCTCCACGTCAAACGGAGCCAGCTGACGTTGCTTGGGCATCTGTTCCAGATACCTCCTGGTCGCCTCTCTCGGGAGGTGTTCCAGGTATGTTCTATTGGTAGGACGCCTCATGGAAGGCCAAGGACACGCTGGAGAGACTATGTCTCTGAACTGTCCTGGTGTTGCCCTGAGGTTCCCCCAGAGCAGCTGAGGGTGTCTGTGGATCGGGAAGTCTAGGTGTCTCTGCTTAGACTGCTGCCTTCACAACCCGGCCCCGGATAAAGCAGAAGAAAACAGATGGATGGATGGATGGATGGATGGATGGATGGATGGATGGATGGATGGATGGATGGATGGATGGATGGATGGATGGATGGATGGATGGATGGATGGATGGATGGATGGATGATAAGATTAACTCTCCTTTTTCTGGTGTTACAGTTCTTTTTTCTCACAGAGGAAACTATGAATGTATCAAAACCCATAAATGCAAATCATTCAAGAATATTCATTTGTAATTTGTCAGACCTCTGCCAGGCCTGGATTACCAAAATGTAAACAACTGAAGCAGTTGCTGTGTTCTGAGATTTATCCATGTCATAAGTCTTACCGGGTGCAAGTATTTGCAAATTATTGATGGGAATATGGCTTTCATTTATACAAAAAAAAAATACTTTTTAACTTTTTCCAGTATTGCAACCACCAATGCATGGCTGGCTCCATGTAGGTTTCTTTTTTTATTATTATTATTATTATTATTATTATTTATAGTTCAAAACCAAATAGGAAAATACTCTAAAGCTTTGACATTATTTTAAGGGGCATCATTATGTAGAAGTGAGAAAAACACCCCAACCTAGAACAGATTATGATGATCTTGGTGGAATGCCACAGCCCCACATGACGAAGGTCCAAAGCTTGTTACAAGTTTTAAATTACACATATCTGAGCACAACTTAATTATTTAAACAAAATGAAATGGTCCTGCATTGATAATAGTTTTCATAGATAGGCTTTTCATAGGGGACCTAAAAGGGGTAGGGATTTGGATAGACTTTTAGTAAGGTGTTTGGGCTGGAAACAGTTGGGCAGATCTAGCAATCCTTACCTCAGACATTTAAAGTACTGTAATGTGGAGATACATAATGATGCAAAGCATTGCTGATTTCATTTTGGGTTTTTCCACTCACAGTAACATTTGTATTCAATTTAGAATAAGATTTTATTACAACCAAAACCTTAAAAGATTACTGACATCTATTATTTTGGTGATGGTCTGCCAAAAAACTGATTAGCAGCTCTACTGTCTTATTGAACAATCTTTCAATCTCTCAAAATTGTATAACCTCTGTTTATGTATTTAACAATGTCCTTGCTGACAGAGCTCAGAACAAAGAAACCTAGTATTTAAGCAGACAGACAGTATGTTATCTAAAAAAGTGTTTATTTAAAATGACCAATCTGCAGTGAACAGCTACGATGTCTAGGAACCTCTGCAGGAAGAAAACACAGTTTAGTGACCACGTCAATCTGGCTTAGGACGATTATGAGACCATGCCCAGAGAGAAAGGTAGATTCCAGCCGGTCGGCTGCAGAAATAACGCGGACGCTGCAGACGCTGCTTAGAGAGTCCCAGGCGTTGAAGCCCCAAGGACTGAAGAACAGGCAGGAGATCAGATCCAAGAAGACGAAGGAAGGCGGAATAATCCAGAGGGCGAACTTCAGCAAAGCCAGAGCTGGCGGGCCAGAAGACAGGCAGAAAACAGGTAGAATCCAACAGGAGTCCGAAGACAGGTCAAGAAAACAACAGGAACAGGCAGGCTCAGAGGTCCAAAGGAAGAATGGGTCAGGATCAGGCAATGCAAGACAATAATGCTCACTAGAAGAGTCTCACCAATGGCTCTAATAATCCGGCACTGATGACTGAAAGAAGGCTGGTTGAATAGAAACTGGAGCAGGTGAAAAAGATGATATTTGAGAAACTGGGCAGAGCTAGGCAGGTGATTGAAATGAGTAATGAAGCCAGTCATCAGCACCAAGATCATTAACATCTTCAACATATTTGTTACTGTTTGACTTTTTTGTGTTTACAATAAGCCGCGTATTGTATACATTTAACAGAGTCTTTGAGGGCTTTCAGTGTTGGTTTATGTGATGATGGCAGAGGTCTGACTTACAAGCAGTAAACCTCTCAGACTAGGAAATGTAGGTTTTGTTGACACATGACTGATTGGTAATAGCTGGGAATGGGAGGAATGGTTACAGGGCCAATGGTGGACATCAGATTGAAGGAAGCTCTGGAGACAAACAGGACAGGTGAGTTGTGCAAATTGGAGCTGAATGGTTAAGGGTGCTGGTGGCTAACTTGAAGAAATGCTGTATTAACAATGTGCTGGTACAGTATAAGCTGGTTTTACTTTAGACATGTGACATGTGGTAGGGCATTCACCAAAATGTTGACTAGTTTACTTAATGAAGCTTAGTCAACTCATATCTGGACAACACGAAAGTTGACCCAACCACCCCCACCCCTGTGCCCTGGACTGGGGGTGTGAACTGTGGATCTGCATGGTGGTGTGCATGTGGCATGCAAAACTGGTATCTTATGAGCATATTCTATGGGCTTAGTAGAGAACACAATGCAGTAAGCAGTAGAAGCTGGATTAGACCTACAGTACCTGATATAGCCAAGACTGACAATACAGCAACATGTATTGTAAGTAATTTTTGACCACATCCCGCCCCCACACCCCATGCCCAACTTAATGTACTGTAAGTACGTGATCGAATGACTCATCGACTCTACTTTGACCTTTACTGTAAAATTGTTGACATGGAAAAATCCCATCTTGTTAATGTCCTACAATGTTGGATAATCATGGAGACTGAGGAGAAGAGCCATGGGACTGACAACAGCATTGACATGTGACATGGGGCAAGTTTCTTTGAGACTGATTTGAAAGGAATGTCACGGAAACCTTCTGTCCTTGTGAATACTAGGGTGCAGGACTGCATTACCGGTCAGTGAGCCATCAGTTCTGTTCAGTAGCTTTCTGAAGCACAGAATTGGAGTTGGAACACATCTGTTTGCAGCACCAGATGTGGTGATGCACTGAAGCATTAGAAATGTCCTTTTCTTTTGCTGGACAGAGAAGAGGTTTGCAGCTGAGGGAGACTTCAAAATGGAAGAGACCAGACCAGTAAAAATGTGAACCATCTGCTTATTCAAACCATGGGATGAACTCAATCTAAAGAACTGGAGAATATGATACATCTTAGCTCCTGCTCATTCAGTTCCTTATTCATCCGTTCCATCTGACTTTTAGAATGGGGATGGTAACCAGAGGTGATTGACATCTTGAGAGCAGAACAGAATTGCTTCCATACCAGAACCAGGCTCTAAGAAATAATAATAATAATGATAATGATAATGATAATAATAATAATAATAATAATAATAATAATAATAATAATAATAATGAAATTTATTCGAACATGATACAAATATAAAAATAAAATAGGGCACAGTAACAAGAAGTGCATAAAAAAGAAGAGAAAAAATACAGATATTTGTTTCAATTAACATATCATGCTCAAAATGGGGTAGGAAGAAGTGAAAACTTATTAACTCCTACCCCCTAAACACTTGAAAACTTAAAGTCCTACTGTTATTAAAAAAATCAAACTCAAGTGAAAGTCAAAGTGGCAGTCAGCACTTACTAATGTTTACCTAAACATTTCCCTTTTTATGCTGGTTTGTCTTTCCAAACCCTTACACCAAGTTGTTATCTTCAATACACACATTGTTGCTTTCTCTCACTCATATGCCTATCTCTATTGAAAATGACCTCCTTATATTTTCTTTTGAATTGTATTAAACTATTGCTTTGTTTTAAATCTTCATTTAAGTTGTTCCATAACTTTACACCTTTAATTGAAATACAGAAGCTTTTTCTTGTTGTTCGCAACTTGCGCATCTTTAAGTTTGAGTAATTGATTGATTGGATGATTCTAATGGCTTGTTTCTGTAGGATGGTTACCGGATGTAAAGAGCTCTTGTAATCAACTCCCCACACTTCACAGCAATATGATAGACATGGTAAAATCAGAGAGTTATATAGGATATGAAGTGATTCAGCATTCAATACATGTCTAGCTCTAGCCAATATACACTCACCGGCCATTTTATTAGGTACAACTGCTCGTTAACACTTAATTTCTAAGCAGCCACTCACATGGCGGCAACTCAGTGCATTTAGGCATGTAGACATGGTCAAGACAATCTCCTCCAGTTCAAACCGAGCATCAGTATGGGGAAGAAAGGTGATTTGAGTGACTTTGAACGTGGCATGATTGTTGGTGCCAGAAGGGCTGGTATGAGTATTTCAGATACTGCTGATCTACTGGGATTTTCACGCACAACCATCTCTAGGGTTTACAGAGAATGGTCCGAAAAAGAAAAAACATCCACTGAGCGGCAGTTCTGTGGGCAGAAATGCCTTGTTGATGCCAGAGGTCAGAGGAGAATGGCCAGACTGGTTCGAGCTGATAGAAGGGCAACAGTGGCTCAAATAACCACCCGTTACAACCAAGGTGGGCAGAAGAGCATCTTTGAACACTGCATGAAAAGTGAGATTTTCGTCCCCGTAAACTCCAGCAGATCTCCCTGATTTTCGTCAGTTTCCGACAATTTGCAACCCGCGCTTGTCCCCGTTTGTCGTGCCACAAATTGTCGGAAACAGACTCTGACGTATGTGGAGAGCGATCAGCTGTACTAATGGCCCTAATTAGCATATGAATGCAGCAAACCCGCGCGGCTGGCCAGGTCTGGCTTGAATAACCTACTCAGTATTGGCTGAAACCACTATTCTCAAACAAGTGAAATCGCTCGTGATTGGCAGCAAAACCACACGTGGCCACGCCAGGCTTTAATTTTCTTACTGAGTATTGGACGGAACCACTTCTTTTTAAACAAGTAAAGTCGCTCGTGATTGGTTGGCATCAGTGTTGGGCACGTTACTTTGAAAAAGTAATTAGTTATAGTTACTAGTTACTTATCCCAAAAAGTAACTGAGTTACTAACTGAGTTACTCCACAATAAAAGTAACTAGTTACTAGTAAAAGTAACTATTGCGTTACTTTTGCGTTTCTCGCCCCCGTAAAACTCACCACCCAGCTCCCACCTTCTCGCCATGTGTTTCCAAAGCCAGCTGAATAGAGCGGACGACAAAGACAAGAACCTGCAGAGAGTTTAGCATTTATTGCAACTCAATATAAATGACATCAGGGGGGAACGTGATGTGAAGTTTTTTAACACGGCATTCAGATCTGGTGAGTATATGAAATTAATAACTGGGGATGTCTAATTCTGAAATCCTGTGTGTTTGGGTTGTTATAGATACTGCAACATCTATCTATCCATCTATCTATCTAGATGTATACTCTGTGTGTGACATAAAATATGGATCTCCATCCCTGCCACAAAGGCCATCAAATGTTTAAAATAAAAAATACAATAGGTTGAAAAGGCAGATTTCTCCCTTTCATTTGATCGTTCACGCTCTCCATAGTTCTCCTGTGGCGCGAGCACAGGGCGACTGTTGCGCGCCTTTAGCGAGCATGCGCGTTTCCTGTCGCTTGCGCGGTGACTCTTGCCGCCTGCGCTGTGCGGAGATGCAGAGGAAACCGTATGTGATGGAGAAACGCAGCTCGACGTAACACCGGTATTTCCATGTGGAAAATGCTGTTTTGCTGCTGGAGTCATCCTCACTCTCCATCTCTCTGTGTGTGCTGTACGTTAACACCCGCCAGCAGAAACACCCACCTACCCAACTGACAGACGGAATCTCACTATACATCAGCCATTCTCATCCTCCCCTCTCTCATGACAAGGCGCGCACCTCTGGATGACCTAAAAATAATCTTTAATATCTCTTAAACAAAAGTAGCACAAACAATATTTTTTCTGCACAAATCTGCACTAACGTTGCACTAACCATTCAGTCTATTTGCAGAGTTTTTTGACGTGGGTGGGGTGTCAGCTTCACGCAGCTGCGCACGAGTCCTATCATGAAAAAAAGTTAATTGTGCGACCTGAGTAACGCGCAGTAACGGGGTGTCTGCAATGGTAACTGCGTTATAGTTACAGTCAAAGTAATTAGTTAGATTACTCGTTACTAAAACAAGGTAACGGCGTTAGTAATGCCGTTACTTTCAACGCCGTTAGTCCCATCACTGGTTGGCATATATATATTTACATATAAATTTACATATATATATATATATATTTATGAATATATATTTATTCATTCATATATTTATTCATTCATATATTTATTCATTCATATGCTGTGTATTTGTTGGGATCCAGAGATTCTCCACCTTCTCCAGCAGAGTGCGCTGTGGATCCTCCTGGGCTGGAGCCCTCCAGCACAGCTGATGTTCATCAGCTCATCAGGAGACCGGCCTTTATAAGCAGCTGCCAGACCTTCCTTCTATGTCGCAGTGTTAGCCAAGTTTGGTTAGCGAACCTGAGCCTTTGAATTTACTAATCTTTGTCTTCCTAGAGAAACCTTATTCCAATCTGCCTCTGTCTTCTCGCTCCTAGGAAACCAATCTCTCGAGAGAAGCTCTGGATGAGCTTAACCAGAAACCTGCCTGCCTGCCCTAGAGAGCCAAACCTGAAGTTACCACTCTGGAATCCACTTGCTGCTCTTAGGGAAAGAGCTGATCACTCCAACCAAGGTCTTTCACTGGAAGTCAGAAGCTAGACGCTGCTGCTGCTTTAGCACTTTGCTGAACCAACAGTCTCTGGACCCAACCGGTTCCCTCTCTCAGAACTAAGCCTGGACCTCTTCAAGGTATCCACTGAAACATCTGAAAACTCATTTAACTCATCTGCAAACCAAGCTAACCAAACTATCCGTCTCTGCAGACGCCTGAGAATCCTGCCCGGACCAGAACCTGAGTCTAGTTCATGTCATTGTGTGAAACCTTTAATAAACTCTGTTAAATCTTTTACCAAGTCTCCAGTGGTGTTCTGCATGTGGGTTTATCCCTAAACCGATCATGACAGTATTTATGTTATCCTACACCACTACACAATTATTAGGCTACCATCAAGGATATGAATGAATTTATACAGGAAATGAACATTTGCCAGGAAGCTGTTTATGCAAAGAAAGAGCTTTATTAAAACACACACAACTATATAAAACGCGTATCCAAACACATGCGTATCTAAAAATTACAAGTCCGTGAACGGTCCGTTTGCTTCCTCGGGGTTGGAGGTGACTGACAGCATTCCCTCCGAGGCAGGTCCGATGTGCAGACGCCTACTGTGCGTGGCCCTGTACTTCGGCATCGCTTCTAACCGGGACTGCAGCTTAACACAGAGTTCAGTGAGATTCGGCCTACGAAATGGCGGCGACCGTACAATCCATCCAGAGACACCGCCAACGACGCCATCTTCTTCGTCGGACATGAGGTCGACGGTGGCGGACTTCCAGAGTTCCACTTCCTCATCTGCTAGCACACTCTGCCTCGCTTTCAGCAGCTGAAAAAAAAAACAATGAATCAGCGCACTGCGTATGGACACAACACATTTATCAATGCATCTGAAAAATAGTCACCAAATAAAGTCTTACCCTCTTTCTTCTAGCCTGACTCCGAGCAGATTGCTTGGCAGCCTCCGCACGCAACGTGTTCTCAGGCTGCGTATATCTGAAGCTCCTGCATACCGTCTCAAAATACGTCTTACAGGCAGCTGGAAAACAATTAAATGAGAGTGGTATGAATAAAAAATCAAACGCAAGTCACAGTAACAAGGAAGGAGAAAACATTAAAACAAGTCACTTACACACAATGTCGTCTTTATCAACATCGTGCAAATCTGGACTTGCTGATATGGCTCCGAGCAAATAGGAGGTCTGTGAAAACAAAATGTACAGCTATGATCGGTATCTATCCGTATCCATTTCCTTTTACCGCAGAATGAAAGCATATTCTTTAAATCTTACCCTTGCTCCGGTTCATAGCGCCTGCAATTAGTCTCAGAGTTGTGAAGACGGCGTACTGCTTCCTGTGAATCACAAAAAATACACTTTAATAAAGCTTGTTCTTGCAAGGCTACTATTAGCCGTAGCTTTAGGCTAGGCTGTTATTAGCCGTAGCTTTAGGCTAGGCTGCTATTAGCCGTAGCTTTAGGCTAGGCTGCTATTAGCCGTAGCTTACGCTAGGCTGCTTTTAGCTTAGCAGGCAGTAATCGAAGATATATTTACCGCTAGCATCTCTTCTTTGAGTTCGTCTTGTTCGACTGCAGAGTCGCCATCGCGTCCAAGAGGAGTTTTACCCCGAAATCCCACATACTCCGCTCCAGACCGCCTGCACAAAGCAAAGCCTACAGCCTCCGCTGTGGTTCCAGACCGCTCCGCTCTGAGTTTCTTGGAGATCGTAGAGAGCATGCGCGAGATGAACCAGGGTTTCCGCGGATCATTAAAAATAATTACAATTCATTCATTTTTTTTTATCAAGGCCTTAATTGGCACTAAAATTATTTAAATATGTTTATCGAAGTATTTATAATTCTTTAATAAAAAATGCTTATAAAAACAATTTCGTCAGATATATTATATCGCTATTAATTTGCGTGGAACTGATCATAAAGCCGTATGTTCGGAAAGGAAGCTCCAGGCGGAGAAAAAGCTAGAGGATATATATATATATACGTATATATGTGTGTGTGTGTGTGTGTGTGTTTACATACATACAGGAGTCATGGAACTGTGCTTACAGCTCCTTCTTGTTTCATGTACACTAATAACTTGTGTACATGGTTCTTGTTGATGGCATTAAAATCATTTCTAATAGCATTAAAATAGCATTAAATTAGAGTCACTCATTCCTGCATGAACCCTGTGAGCGATTAATTTAATATGACATATTAAAAAAATCCCACCATCATCCAGCATATGTTCAGTTTCTGCCCAAATATATATATATATATTTTTGTAGATTTTTGTAACGGGGATAAGGATAATTCAAAACTGCTTTTTTTGAATTAACTTGTTCTCTACTCCCAAACTCAGCATCTCTTTTCATTCCTGTAATAAGAAGTTTCTTTTGAATGGATTTGATTAAAGTTTAAGTCCCTCGGTATAAAATAAATATTTTGATGGAGATGAGAAATCTGCTTCCTCGTTGGTGAATAACCAATAGTTTGGATCAAATCATTTAAATAAACGGTGTTATTTTTTTTTTTTTTTATATATAAGAATTGTGCTATAATTTCTAGTCCTGATCTGTTGCTGCTATATTTTAACTTGATGAACCGGAATTTGTCGATGCTCTTTTTCCTGTTTGGTGCGATTGCAATTGCGGATCTTGACCTGGCCGGACCTTATGACCACAGTGTACCAATCTTCTGATGGCTACTTCCAACAGGATAATGCGCCATGTTATAAAGTGAATCATCTCAGACTCCTTTCTTGAAACTTTTCCACTTAGGTAATTGTGAATTGAGCATATTGACAGACAACATTTTATTTTTTTCTCTTAAATGCAATTTTTTAATTTAAATATTTACTGCTCTAAATGTATTGCTCTGTCAGCTAAAGATCTGTTTTGGTCTCTATACTTTAATTAAATAAATCAATTCAAGCTAAAATGTAAGAGGCTATACTGAGCCTGATCTCTTTGTATCAGAGATTTTCTTACCTTTTAGAAAAATCACTTGGGGTAAAACTCCCCCTGCAACCCTGATTTGCATTTGTATAGCTCTCAGCATTTTCATTTACATGTTAAAGCCTCCCCTAGAATTCCATGGGGGGGAGGCATGGGGGGAACACTGCCTAAGAAAGTCCACGTCAATTTCTGATAATTTACGCGGGTTTTCGGCGAAGCCCGCAAATTGCCGTAAACTGCAGCTAACCTGAAGTTCCACGACAATCTACAGTGCCACATATTGACGAAAATCCCTCTTTTCATGCAGTGGAACACACAGTACGTCGAACTTTGAGGCAGATGGGCTACAGCAGCAGAAGACCACACCGGGTACCACTCCTTTCAGCTAAGAACAGGAAACTGAGGCTACAATTTGCACAAGCTCATCGAAATTGGACAATAGAAGATTAGAAAAACGTTGCCTGGTCTGATGAGTCTCGATTTCTGCTGCGACATTCGGATGGTAGGGTCAGAATTTGGCGTCTACAACATGAAAGCATGGATCCATCCTGCCTTGTATCAACGGTTCAGGCTGGTGGTGTCATGGTGTGGGGAATATTTTCTTGGCACTCTTTGGGCCCCTTGGTACCAATTGAGCATCGTTGAAACGTCACAGCCTACCTGAGTATTGTTGCTGACCATGTCGATCCCTTTATGACCACAATGTACCCAACTTCTGATGGCTACTTTCAGCAGGATAATGCGCCATGTCATAAAGCTGGAATCATCTCAGACTGGTTTCTTGAACATGACAATGAGTTCACTGCACTCAAATGGCCTCCACAGTCACCAGATCTCAATCCAATAGAGCATCTTTGGGATGTGGTGGAACGGGAGATTCGCATCATGGATGTGCACCCGACAAATCTGCGGCAACTGTGTGATGCCATCATGTCAATATGGACCAAACTCCCTGAGGAATGCTTCCAGCACCTTGTTGAATCTATGCCATGAAGAATTGAGGCAGTTCTGAAGGCAAAAGGGGGTCCAACCCGTTACTAGCATGGGGTACCTAATAAAGTGGCCGGTGAGTGTAGATATGCTTCTACTGAGTTTACCCTGTAAATGTTTAATATGAGGTTTCCAACTGATTTTGTCATCTATTATTACGCCGAGAAACTTATTAGCAAATACCCTTTCTAAAGTTATGTCCTCTATTTGAACTTGGATTTCAGTATTTTTGTAACAGTTCCCAAAAACCATGATTTTTGTCTTGTCCAAATTTAATGATAATTTATTATTGTCAAACCATATCTTTAACTTACTAATCTCTGAGGTGACTGTTGAGAGAAGATGTTCTAAATTGTCGCCAGAGACTAGAATATTTGTGTCATCACCGAATAAGATAAATTTTAATACATATGACACTTTACTGATATCATTTATATAGAGATTAAATAAGACTGGTCCTAATACTGATCCTTGTGGTACTCCACAGACAGTCTCCTGCCAGTCAGATTCCACATCTCCCAGTTTCACAAATTGTTTCCGGCTCTTTAAATAACTCCTCATCCAGTCCAAAACTACTCCCCTAATTCCATAGCATTCTATTTTTTTAAGTAGGATTTCATGATTTATTGTATCAAAAGCTTTCTTTAGATCTAAAAATATCCCTATTGCGAGTTTCTTACTATCTGTTGCATTGGTTATTTCTTCTATTAAGTCAGTTACGGCCAGCGATGTTGACCGATTTGCTTTGAATCCATATTGATTGCTGTTAAGTAACGAATGTTTTTCTATAAATTGTTCCACTCTTTTCTTAAAGAGTTTTTCCAGGATTTTAGAAAATTGTGGGAGAAGAGAGACAGGCCTGTAGTTAGTGAAGAGGTGATTATTGCCAGTTTTATACATTGCTTTGACCTTAGCTATTTTCATTTTGTGGGGAAATGATCCCGTTTGAAATGATAGACTGCAGATATAAGTTAATGGTTTAGCGATTCCTTTGATTACTATTTTAATAGTTTTCATGTCCAGATCGTCACAGTCAGTGGATGTTTTATTTTTACTAGAAAGGCCTTCTGCCATTCCCTGATGGGGTTTTTACAAGGTAGAGGCATACACACTAAAGAAACACTGAAGGACTGATGAAGAATACAAATTAAGAACATTTGTAGAAGGTGGTTTCAGTAATATTAATAGTTTAACTTTATTGATCTTATATGGGAGGAATTTACCTCTGCATTTAACCCATCCCCTTTGGGAGTAGTGGGCTGCCATCCCGGGGAGCCCAGGCAGCAGTGTGGGGTTAAGGATCCTGCTCAGAGATCCAGGGTGGCAGTCTGTGGGAGTGGGGCTCGAACTCAGAACCTCAGGATTCCAAGCACTATGACCTAACGACTAGGCCGCCATTCCCCAGTAGGGTGGTTTTCATTTGCATCCAGGTGGATTGTGGTGTTACATCTTCCTCTCTGAGGGCAGAAGCAAACCAGAGACACTTTTTAAATGGTTTAAACACTACAGGTGTGGAAACACCCCACTTAATTTTGGGCCATTTCCAACATTAAAAACATGGGATTTATGAATATTGGTGATGATTTTACAGTGCTTCTGCAGTAAAGCTATTTTAGAAATGCACCATTTTCCGTTAAATATACTTACCTTAGATGCAAATATATTTTGTATTAGTGTATAGAAGGTACATGGTTGAAATCCCCAGTGTTCTGTGCCACTCTGTAAACAAACACCACATATAGAGATTTATTATAAATTCAAGAGGCTTGAAGCTTCTCAGTGTTTCTTAGGTAATAAGATTCTGGTCCCACAGTCCTAGTGTCCAAATAGCCAAGAGCTAGAACTTACGTGAGTGAAACAGGAGTGTGTGAGCTTTAGAGTGTCAGTTTGTGTGTGTGTGATGAAGAATTGGGGGGGTTGTCATCAAAAATAGCCAGTGTGCTTATTTTCTCTGTCACCTCTGTTCAGTGGAAGCCGTAACTCATTCTGCTGTCTAAGTGAAGCAATCACAGCCTGTAGACTTTTCAAGGCTACTGGGTAGCACTCAACAAGAAGCCAATCCTCACAGGATATGGCTGCTGCACATTCATCTCTACAGCTACTTCTGTAGGTTAGGAGGCATCCATAGGGACATCCATGCAAATTAGAACAGCCATGATTTTACATGGTTTTAGGTTTATATATTTTTTTGAATATTTCCTTTCAGTCATAAGTGTTTCAAGTGATGATATCCCTAAATCTTTTTTTTTTTTTTTTTTTTTTTACTTTTTTCTGTTTTAGCATATTTCAAAAGGGGAATTTTCCTTGGAATGTTGGAATGATTCAGACCTCTTTTCCCTGAGTGTAATTTTCAATTATTGTTTAATCTATGTGTAGAACAAATAGCAACAACTGATGGAAGTTCTGGCTAACAATTATGTAAAAAGTAAAGTTTAGTTTCACATTATTTCTTATTTTATACTTCCATATAACATCTTATAAAAGACCCATCATCCTACATCTGCACATCTGTCTTGCTTATGATATTATTTTCTACCCATTATGTATTATTTCTATTCATTCTTTGCAATTAAAGAGGATAATAGCAGTTTCTCACTTATAGTTCTAATGATGCACTTATCTTAATATAATTAACATAACATAATTTACCTACTTACACCTTTTTCATTCTGTTACTCTTAAATGAAATAAGAGATCACCACTTCTCCATTTATCAACTTTTAGATTGGTATGGATTTACTGCCCAGACCACCAATTAAAACACATTTTCTGTTCTCCATATCAGTCTTTCTTTTCGATAGTTTACAGAAACTTTGCTTGAAGATGACTGGAATTTCACAATTAAGATTTATGAAGAAAAATACAAACATGTATATATAGAGCTTGAGAAAACGACATATATCTCAGTTCTTTGTGGATATCACAAATGACAAATAGACTGAATGTAGCATTTGGCATAACATGTACAACATGAAAGGTTAAGCTTCTTGTCCATGGGAAGCTGAAACTGAACTTCCTCAGGATCTTAAGATGCCAGCTCTCGCTTCTGATTCACTGTTGGGTCTTTAGGGAAAATTTCTGCTGTGCATTTTCAACTTACAAATTTTGAATTAGAAATGCTTTCACATAGGTTTTTCTCACACAGAATGAGTTGTGAAAAGTCTTGTCTACTTCTTTAACAGATATATCATAGCTAAAAGATTTAAAAAATCTAATAATGTACTGTATTTATGCAGCATATCTCTTTTTTTATACTGGGTTTAAAAATAGTGATTAACTGCTGAATGCAACGTAATATTTTAGAGGCAAGCATTCTAATGTAATGTGATTTCACAATACGTTTTTCACTCATTAACCCAAACTCTACAAGAGCAAACAGGAAGCCTTTTGTGATTCAACGTGCATTGATATTGGGAACAGAGGCAGCATTCCCTACAAGTGATAGAGAAGTTTGTGTTACACAGCTTTACAGTTAAACAGGATTTCATTCATCCTTTTGTCTAAAAGATTGAAGTTGACATTTAACTATTTTCCCCTTCGTTTGTTAGTGATTAGCAAAGTTGGCATTACCAGCTGTGTTCCATGTATATATTCCATTTACAGACTTCACAAGATTAACATCTCCAAATGCGGAATGTTGTGTAAATATTTTAATTGGACTCTTTACATGGAGAAACCGATCCAGGCATTAGTATGGGAAAGAATATGCTATGTGCTGACATGCTCTCCTCCATAGCAATATTCTGATACTGAAAATTGCTCAGTCTTGGTAAATTTATCCACACGTCTGATCTCTGTTGCTAACTGGATTAAAAATAAAAAGAATCTTGCAAAGCCAAGGGCAACCATTTCCCCAGAGGCTCTGTGAAACTGCTTTATAAAAGATGGCTAAAGTCATTGGTGGAACGTAAAAAACAAACAAACTGTAATTTGGGGATCCATCTTCCTTAACAATGCCACTAGAAAGCAAAGCTTTCTGGTAAATTTAAAGGAAAAATCTGTTGTTATAGAATCTTATGTCTACATTTATTAAACATTCAAACGTTCAGCTTCACTTCTATGAGTGGTTAAAACATTGTAACTTTTTTTGCTTAATGTTCTCCATTTCACCTCAATGTAGCCATCTGCCAGCCCAAATTCATTGCCAAGTCTGGCACCATTCGTACTATGAGCCCATTGGATTATAACCAGAAAGTACAGAAAAGGGCTACTTCACAATTTCAGCATCTGATCCTTTATGTATAAAATCTAATTTAAGAATTTATAACACCTATACTGAAGAATGGAGTCTACAATAAATTATCAAAATGAATTTGCAATATTGTAAAGAGCCCAAAACAAAGGTCAGCTTGGTTGTTTGGCATCTAAAAAAGAGTTTAAATGAAAATATGCTTTCTTATTATTGATGAAATGTTAAAAACTGTTAAATGAAATAGAGGTTTAAATTTAAAAATATGTATGCTCTTTTTATGCCTAATGTGAGCATCAGGGCACATTTTGTTTAAAGAGTACAGCAGCATTTCTTGCTACATTAATATAAATCTTATAAGCACTACACACGCTAGATGCTGTTTATCAGTGTTTAAAGCATCACTGGCTCTAATGAATGTGGAATTAGGACTTTTTTCCACTTTGAAAAGGTTTGCATTTAAACTTACCAGCAACAAAGGCTGTAGGTAAATACATGCCTATTTAACCAAATATAGTCTAAATATGTCTGTTATATGTGGATTTATCCTGTGTTTTCTTTTGAAGATATAGAATTGTGCAGCGGTAAACCCTACTCTTATTTGTCATCTAATATGCTCTCTCTGTGTCATGCCAAATATTACATTCAAGGGACGGCAAATAAATGTATTGTATTTACAACTGTACCGGAACTATAAGAGGAACTGACACTGAGCATTTAAAATATTAACTTCACTATACAAGTTGTACATATGGGCTGTAGTTACTCTGTGTAGCCCATTTCATGTATTTTATCTAGGGTTTAAAGAATTAATTGGATGAATTGATTATTTAAATAATCGTCAACTAATTTAGTAATTAATTAATCATTAACTGGTGTATAGTGCCACTAAAATGTACATTTAGCCGACAGAGCGACCCACTTAGAGCAGGAATTATACCAAGATTGTAAAAAAATTTAATGTTTGTACTGATTTAATTATCAATCTAAAAAAAATAGAATTAATGTAAATAGTGTTCCTCTGTTTGTCTTTATTCTATTTCTAGAAGTAGAAGTCAATTAAATAGAATTATTTTTATGTGGTAAACAAAAAATCTTTAGCACCTTCTCATGTTGTTATGTTCTATAAAAGAAATAACAGCTGTTTTTCCCTGAACTGCCGTCAAAAATGAAAACAGTAATAGCAAACAAAAATCGGTAAAAGGGAATCGAAAATGTTCATAGCTTACAGTCTTTACTTTTCCATTTTAACAGCATTTTTCAATATTCAGAATATGTAGTTTTATTAAAGAAATCCTAATGTTGGTTACATACATTTCTCAAGTCAAAACCCTCTCCTGCTTCTTTACAGAAGTGCAATCAGAAGCTTTCTGAAGTGTAGATAATATTTGGTTTTTTAATTCTACTACTTTTGTAGCCTATTGATAACCTCCGTATTCTAATGTCATTTTTTTTATTATTTCGTACTCCAAGTACGCACGCGCGCAAGCATACAGACTAGAAAACAAACAATCAGAAAGAGAGAAGGCAGAACTTAAGGCAGAAAAATCTGAGAGTGGAGTTAAAAAGCGCAGCACAGTTAAATGTGCTGCTACATGAAAGACCAGGCAGCTGCAGCTACCAGGCAGAGGAGCTACGAGAGGAAAAGAAGCAACTGCTGCAACAGCTCTGTATAGTAAATTATAAACATGTTGTTCACATTGAATTATCGGTAGGGACAATTAGGTTGGTCCAAAATTTTGGTAGGGACATGGTCCCTATATATATATATATATATATATATATATATATATATATATACAAAATAAAATATTGACTGAGATAGAGAATGAAATACAATTACAATCAAAACTTGTTTACAATACGCACTCCACACTATTTTTAATGTCTGTTATTTCCTTCTGCTTTCCCTTAGTCTTAGAAAAAGCTATAATCCCCCCAAAAAACTCATTTACTTGCCAGTCTATGTGCCATGTGCAGTTTATCACAATTTGGGCTCAGAAATCTGTTTATAATAAACTCTTGTCTGTGTATGAACAGTCTGAATGCTGCCAGTATCACAGATGTAGCAGTAATATAAAATGTCAAGCTGAATGCAATGAATGAGAGGGCAAACACACATTGAAAAAGTGTCTCTGTCTCTCCAAATGTATTCTTACTCAGTCACAAGTTGACAGCTCTGTTCCTTTTTATATAGAAATCAAATACTTTTTTTCTCTTTTTTTTTTTTGCCAAGAAGGCAAACGGAATAAAAAAACTAAACTCTACAGAGTATATTTTCCAGTTTGTACTCTGGCAAAAGATATTGGACATAGACAATTAGTCCCAGAAAGAGATGAGAAGATGTATCTAGAAAGTACAGAACTCTTTGTCAGAGTTGTTTCCAGTTTGGTATTCAGGCCTTTTATTTTGGGCTTTGGAGTGATTTTTGCTCAGTGGATCACTACAGATCCTATATTGAAGGGTAACAAACATTTCTGCTTATTGGCAGTAAATGAAAGAGATGCACTGATCCAGTGTTTTTTCCAATCTGATGATACCTGGGGTGAGCGTATTGGCAGATATCGGACACTGATTTGATATAATAGTTGAATGTGTGAACCATATATCTTGCCATGTGAGTGAAGGTTTTAGCCTTGACAAACAAATTAACACATATATAAATGCACTTTATTTTATTACTAAATAAGCCGCAGTAAAAATAAATAACAGTTCCATGTAAAGTGCATTGGATTTAATTTCAGGCTGTGTCCGAATGTCCGCCCTAACCACTATGTAGGGAATTATATTGTGGTTACTCCATTTTAGATGATTGTCCGAACGTCTAGTGGATGAAAAAGTTATGTACTAGTGTATTTCTATAATGCACCTTGAAAAGTAGTGATCATCCATGGTCTCTAGACTAGCAGATATATCCTGCAATGCTTTGGATCGGATGTTCCGACACACCTCAGATATAAAATCACAGATATCTACGGCAGATGCAAATGTGTAATAAACGACGAAACAAGCTGTAAAAACGTGATGCAAATGGCAAAACACAAAAAACAAATGTAAAAGAAAAACAATGCAAACACTATGAGAAATGAGCTGCAAACACAATTAAAAATGCTTATGTGGTTCCTTAGGTATATGGAGTGCCAGAATTTATTACGAGAGCTATGGAGCATTTATTTATTTAGTAAATGATTAAATTGTTGAATGTACCATTAAACTGCAAAATATATAATTAAATAAATACATGTCTAATTATTATTTTAAATAAGTACTTAAATGACTAAATGGCAATAAAATATGTATTTTTAAACTTAATATATTGCTTTAAAATGCATTTCAACAAAATATAGCATTAAGTAAATGTGTATTTTTAGAGAGAAACCAGTCTGTTGTATTATGTATACTATAGAGCCATATATTTTTTTAGGTGCTTTTTAAGAAAAGCCATATTAGAATGCATATTCTGACCTACTGAACATAAACATAAGATGAATATAGAAAAGGGTAAAATGGCCAACATTATACCCACGCAAGTCATGAGTCAAGAACCCAAAATTGCACATTAGGTGTTAATTTACAGTGTTCTCTTTTTTGAGTCTTTTTTTTTTTAGATGGTTCCGCTTGGCCTTTTTTGAATAATACAATGATCACATAAAATTAAAAGATTTTATATTACTCAGTAAGTTCTCACTGCAATTAAAGTAAACTTCTGTGTTGTTACATCTGCATATTTTCAGCAGCAGTGTCTTTTTATAGAAGAATGTGAGACATGTTCACTGTTCCAGTCTCCCACATGTGTGACAGTGTCATTGTGTGTATAAGCATATGAGATAGATTATTACTGAGATTTTAATCAAAGTTAAAACCGACTGATATAAAGTGACGGAGGAAGTGTATCTGTAAAACAACCTATTTTCTATTGCTCATTTGTGGCATAGCTATTATGTTGCAAAATTTTCAATAGGTTTTTGGAATTTTCTAAATACTTTTTGGTTACTCAAGAAAAACAAAATTGAATAGTGTTTTACATTAGATATGTATAATACTCCAAGTTATTTCAAATATAAATCTGAATGTAAACGTTTTATTTATGAAGTTATAAAAAAACTTTATATGAAGATTTATTTATATGAAGAACATTTGCAGTTTGCTTTGGCGCTTTTAGATAAATTGATAAGGATCAGAACAGAGGATCCAGTATTCAAGGCAAACCAGTGGGAATAATCATAAACGTTTATCAAAGCAACGGATCTGCAGTTGCAGCTGCTAGGGCGGCTAGAAATACAGGTTAGTGACCACGATAATTGGATTCCAGTCTATAGGCTGACAAGACGTAGCGGATGCTGCCCAGAGAGTTCCAGATGCTGAAGCCTTGAAGGCTACATAGCTGGCAGAAGGGCAGCAATGTAAGGACAAAGGACAGCAGGATAATCCAGAGGGTGAAGTCAAGAGGCAGATCCAGGTGCAGTCCACAAGAAAAATCCAACAGGAGCCTTAAAACAGGTCTTGCAAACATATCAGAATATGGACATGCAGTCTCAACGGTCTGAAGACAGAATGGGTCAGGATCAGGCAATCAGAACACAATCAGTAATGTTAGAAAACTCTTACACCAAAGGCTCAAGAATAATCTGGCACTGGTGAGGTAATGAGAAACTGGGCGAAGCTAGGCAGGAAAATGAATTGAGTAAACAAGCCAGTCATCAGCGCCAAGATCATAACATAATCTTGACATAAATCTAACTGCTGAAATAAATTGCAAAGAGATTGAAAAAAGTGGCTCTTTCTACTCAATTTCCAATGAGCTAAACAAGCTGTGTCCCCCAGTTAGCCCACCATTAGGGACTGGTGCAACCATTAGGGACTGGTGCAGAGAGGATTGGGCAACAATCGGAAGCCTCAGCGACCTGATTCACGGACGCTTAGACTAGCTCTTGGGAACTGAAATGTCACCATACTACAGGGAAGGAGCCTGAGCTTTTGCAAGAGGTGGAGCGATACCGGCTAGAAATAGCTAACCTTGCCTCCACACATAGCCTGGGCTCTAAAACCAAGCTACTTGAAGAACGGTTGATTTTCTTCTACTCTGGAGTAGGACACTGGGAGAGGCAAAGAGCATGTATGGGTCTGATAATCTCAGAGCTGTCCTCCGATTACCACCTGAGTATTTACATTCTAGCCAGACAGACTTGGTTGGGCTAATCAAGTAATGAGGATCTGCTGAGAATGTCTGGCAAAACCCTTGCTCGGGGATGTCTTCAACTCCCACAACCGCTGGGAAAACTTCTTCCAGATTCCGGCGGACATGGTGTCTGAGTGGACCAAAATTTGCCACCACGTCCATGTGGTTGTAAGGTTTGCAGTTCCCGTGGTGGTGGCAATCCTATGAGGGGCCGTTTAGGACAGAAACTATTTTTCCTCTCACGTACACCAATAAAACCATGCACACACCTCAGTAGACACACACACACTCTCAACAAAACTATGTTTTCCTCTCAAACACATTACTATGACATGCACACATCACAGTAGAAACACTCACACACTCTCAAAAAAACTATGTTTTCCTGTCAAACACACTACTATGACATGCACACATCACAGTAGAAACAGTCACACACAATCACAAAACTAAAATTGAATATATGTTTTATGTGTGTGTGTGCACTAATACTAGACTGTATGAGAGGGCATAAGTGTGTGTGTGTGAACTAATACTAGACTAAATGAGAGGATATACATATGTTTGTGTGTGTGTGTGCGTGTGTGCATATGTGTGTGTGTGAACTAATACTAGACTGAATAAGAGGCTATACGTGTGTGTGTGTGTGTGTCTGTCTGTGTGTATGTGCGTGTGTGAACTAATACTAGAATGAATGAGAGGCTATACATATGTGAGTGTGTGTGTGTGAACTAATACTAGACTGAATAAGAGGCTATACGTGTGTGTGTGTGTGTGTGTTAGAACTAATACTAGACTGAATGAGAGGCTATACATATGTGTGTGTGTGTGTGTGTGTGCGCGCGTGTGTGTGTATGTGACTGATATCGTAGCAGACTGAATGAGAGGCTTGTACTTGTGTGTGAGAGAGTTCAACCTGTCACGGAAGAGGCGGGGCAAATTGGCTAGCCCATGCGTGGAACCCAAACTGAGCAATATTATGTAAAACGGGGTGGGCAATAGGGGGCAGCACACAAGCCAGTTACCTGCTGAGCCAACAATAATGAGCTTCCGAGAAGAAGACGTAGCATGGCTAACAGCAGTGTAAGTAAGGAAAAAATAAGTCAAGCAGCCGCAATTTTAAATGGCCTGTTATCAACACCGGATGCAACAAGCAGTGTGGCCAGGGCTTTAAGTGAAAGAGCTCCTCAGGTGGCCCATACTGGTTCTGTTGAAACAGAACTATCATCTTTGTTTCGTACTGGAGCAGCTGGCCGAAGTTCGGCGGTGTCAACAGGAAATCAAGATATAGTAATATTGTGCTTTTTTCCTTTTATAATATATTAAATGGAGTGGATTCCTCCTTATTCTTAACAGTACATAGTACAAATAGACGGATTCTAGCTTTAACCATCGGAAACTTGCTTTTATTTGAGAGTAAAATCTGAACCCATTAGCTCCATCACAACACTCCCAGGTCATATCACAACACCGTATTCCTCCGCCTGCTACTTCGGCACTATCTATCACAGTAAATGTTTTTTTAAGCATTTTTATTAATCCGACCCCATGTGCTAACATGGGGTGGTATAACATCTGTGGAAATACAGACAATGAAAGCATCATTCAGATGTTCTTCCTGCTGAAGCTCTTGCTCTTTGACAGGACCAGGTTTGGTGGCTGCTGCGGCTCCACGTTTCCAAGCCCAGCAGAGTTTTGGACTACTAACAGGAGAAGAAGGTAATATGTTTGTTGGTCTTCATTTAAGCTACCAGCACAGATTATCCATAATATTAGATGTTTCCGATGATAAAACCGGCTGGTGGAGTTGGCATAATATTACCCATTGTATCTATAGGTGGAATAGGGTATTTATTATAGTGCAGTTTTCATTAAATTTTATGTTTTGTTCTCCTCATTTTTCAGACCCAGAGGTATCCATTACCATGAATGCTTTAACAAAGATGTAATACTCCTTCCAAATCCCACCTGGGAAGTAATTTGCAAGCCACCTTTCAAGCAATACTTGCATGAAAATGGTCACATACTGAGTGCCTTTGAATTCCACAAGTCTTGGGACTATCATACTGTGATCCAGCAAATTAGAGGTGGATTTGGTTCGACAATTCCTCAAAATGTCAGGTAATCCTACATTGATAATCTTTCGTTGTGTTAGTATATTTGAAGTACCTTTACTAAATTCTTAAAATTTAGTAAAGGTACTTTACTAAAAGGCATAGTTTTAATAAATATCACACATGTCTTATATAGCCTTCAGATTCTCATGGGCTGTGGAAATAAACTGATCTCTCCTAAACTGCAAGATGGGCAAGAACTGAATGGCCAGTTGATCCAGAAGGTCTTCCGATCTAAGGCTCTGTATGTCAAACCATCACAAACTCTTCTTGTAAGTTATTGAATGTGTACAGTGTTATGTTACTGTTGTGTACGGACACACTATTAGGAATTCCATTCTATATAAATAACATATTATAGATCCTTTGGATGGTACAGACATACAGCAATATTTTTGCTTCAGAACAGCATTTGCTGCAATCATTTGGTCATTAAGTTTGAGGTTTTTATTGTTTGTTTGTTTTTTCTTTTTACAATTTATATGGTTTAGAAATAAATGTTGCCATATTTCTAAATTTAATTTTACAGGGAATAATTCTGTAGATTTGGAGATATTATTTCAAACCTTTTAATTTTCAAAAGAATCATGTTTTTACAGGAAGATCCAGAGCTAAGGAATGTGACTTCATATGAAGTATCTCCCTGGACAACAAGAGCCATGACAAGAAATAAACAACTCAACACACCAGAAAATGCCCTCCCCTACAATACTGACGTTGCCAGAAATAGATCATTCAACCTTTTGCCCATCTGACAATAGCCATTCAAATATGCCGCCTTCTGCTACAACTGAAACTCAGTCGGCTACCACTATCAGTACCAGCTCTTCTGCTACAGATTCTAATCCCTCCCTTGAAATCTGCCAAGATGAGCCTACACCACATGCAAGCTCCAACTACACCACTTATTTGTCAGTGATGTCAAGTGTTTCTGATCTGTCCTCTGATGGCGAAGAAATGAATCATGCCATTTTGGCTAGTATTGAGACTCACTTGTGAGTATCTAGAGATGATAAAAAATTCCAGTAGTTTATAGCATCTTGGTAACTTAACAAGATGTAATATTCATACATTGTTGAATTAAGATTATTTAAACATTTTGTTTTTCCATTTAGGATTAAAGTAAAACACATTAAGAGACAGTGTTATGGTTTTAAATATGTGACCCGCCATGTGTTCTGTTGTGTTTTCTTTCCACTTTCAGATCAGAAACTTCTTCCAAGAGTTTGCCTGTGAAGGACATACTTGAGGAGTTGTCCAAAAATATCGACACAGGAATGCACTGCAAATTCAATATTAATCGTTCAGCAGTTTTAGATGGAGCCATACGTGGATTTAAGAGAATATCATACAATCCACATTACTCAATGAATGTGAATTTTTCTGATGATTTTGGAAAAAATGAGGAGGCAATTGATTTGGGTGGCCCACGGAGGGAATTCTTACGTTTACTCATTGAAGCCTTGTCCATGTCTCCAATGTTTGAAGGCCCTGAAGAATGCATACATTTAGCTATGAACAGTACAGGTTTGTTTTGGATCGTAATTTTCTAGCATTTATTGTCAAAATGTCTATTTTTTAAATTATATTTTTACAAAAGACATTTTTGCAATACAGCACTCAGGGAGGACAGGTACTTTATGGCTGGAAGGGCAATCACTGTTAGCCTTGTGCATGGAGGTCCAGCTCCAAGGTTCCTTTCTCCAGTTCTTTTTGCTGGCTTGGTTGGAGGTCCAAATGCAGTTTGCCCGACTCTGAAGGATATAACAGATGCTGACCTTCAGGAAAAATTGAAAACAGTAATAATCCACTCACTAATTAATTTACTTTTAACTGTACATACTATTCATGTAAAATATAAATTGTTAACAATACTGTTTGAGATTTTTCTAATGTATTTTTCAAAGTAAACTAATATTATGTTGTTCCTATTTGTCTGTTTGCTCTTGTGTTAAACTTTATTAGGTGTCTGAAAGTTCTACCCTGGAGGAGCTTCTGAGAGCCAAAGATCCTCTTTTGGACTACATGACCAGTGCAGGTTGCATCAGGCCCTTAAGAGCCATAAATTATCGAGATCTTCTCCTACATGATCTGCTTATGTTTCATGTGGTTCACCGGGTTCAAGGCCCCTTTCAAAGGTTTATTTTTTTCTAATATTTCTTTAAACATATGGTAGAAAAATACTTTTGGTCAGTTTATAAGATAGACTGAGAGTTAAGTCTGCTCATTTAACTTTTTACAGGTTTGCAGAAGGTCTAAAGACACTTGGAGTTTTGGATGCTGTCAAACAACATCCAAACAGTTTTCGGTCTTTGTTCTGCCATGAACCACAGCAATTAACTGCTGACATGATGGATGACCTTTTCACCCTTCGGCTTGCTTCCAAAGGAAGGAGAGTAGAAGACACGGTCATTCCTTTGTGGAAAGATTATTTGCAGGATGCAGAAGGTATTTAACACAGCTCTTCTTCATCTATATGTAATATTTTCAAGCAGGGTCAAACTGGTTTTGATTTTGGGCCACATATAGATCATGAATGTCCTCAAAGGGGCATTTGTGCCAGAATATGTTGATAAAACCTGTTAAACTGTTTGAAAAAATTACTAAATAGCTGTCTCCGCGTTCGATGAGAGTTTAAGATTAAATGATACTTAACATTGATAATTTTGCAGAATACAGAAAAAAACAGCTTTGGTTTGATTGATAAAATTATATTTAAGCACACAACTGTTGTAGCAGGTTTTTTATGTGACCCTCCAGAGTATAGAAGGCCACAGAAAAACCTTTGGTATGTCAGATTTGGCCCCCGTGTCTTGGGTTTGAAGCCCATTTTACAGTATTCTTACACATTAGGATATCTCTAAAAATAGCCCCACATCATGTGAAAGTGAAGCACCGTGAAATAATAAAATTTGTTTTTGACGAACAAGTGATGCTGAGATTCTCTTGAAACAAAAATGTCAACATTTCTACAAATCAAAATGTTCCTTCATTTCTTCATTACCTTTTAAATTATATAACTAGGGTCGAACATTTTTGGTATCTTTCCAAAAGAGTCCCCGAATACATTGCTTAAATTTTGGCCATGTCCTTTTGACAGAACTGCTTTAACTGAAACAGGGATGCCACTATACTTCAGCTCAGTAATTTTCAGGACAAAAATCCTACTCGTGCCCAAGCTTTGACTGTCTGTTTAATGATGGTGCTCCAATATTTCCATCTTTTCTATGTTGTGCACCAGTACCTTCTACAGCAAAACAAACTCCAACCGCATACTTCAGTTGGGCTGGTACTTTGAGGTTTGTTAGTGTATGGTTAATTCTTAGCACCTCTTTTTACTTCATTTATTCCAATTTTTTTTTAGAATAATGGCTATTTTGTCAGGAAATATAATTTTGATACATCAGAGCACAGGATTTATCTAGCAAAAGTTAATAACCAAGATATAACCTGATTTTTTAGGTTGCCTTTGGAGGAATGGCTTTTTGCTTTTTTTTTAATGGGCTTTCATCCCATGTCTGTGCAGGATAAGTTTTACCATGGATAATGATGTTCAGAGCTGCGTGTCATTGAACGGATGAATATGGCACCTTCAGGGATCTGAAATTTTACCTAAGCAAGAGACAGACTTAGAGCTCCAAAATTCTCTGGGCGATATTGAGCTTTTTTTGTTTGTTTTAGCTTGATGACACATTAGGTAGCAATGTGTTTGAGGTTCTGCCCAAAAATACTTCCAAAGGTGTTCTTTCCAATTCAGTCAAATGTTCTAAATCAACCAATTAAAACTTTAAAAGTAATCATTTTGACCTTTACAAATTTTATATAATACTTATGATACTGCAAATTAATAAAAAAATAGTTAGCAAAACTTAAAATATGAAATTATAGTTAATCCTAACTGACCTTAAAAAAGAAATGGTATTGTTGATTTTAGGGAGTGAGGAAAAGGTTGAATGTATTTTTGTTTGGTAAGTGTACACATTTAGGTGTACTAGTAAGGTGTAGTCATTACTACATCTACTTTATGTACTTTGAACAGAAAATGCCGGATGACCATCAATGTCCAGGGCGGGTGGAGGGGAGTCGGAAGACGGGCACAAAGAACTCGTGATGACAGGCTTTATCTGAGAGACATGGAATGTAGGATGGATGCGCAGAGAAGGTGGCAGGTGCAGGCGGACAGCAGAGGGATTAATTATCTGATCGATCTTGTACGGACCGATGAACCTGGGTGAAAGTTTTTTTGACATGGCCTTAAGGGGAATGTCTCGTGTCGACAGCCAAACTTCTTGGCCTGGAGTGTAGTCAGGGGCGGGACGTCTCTTGGAGTCGGCAAACCTCTTGGTTGAGGCAGATGAGCGTGTGAGGGTGGTGATAGTATCTTTCCAGATACGTTGGCAACGGCGGATGTGATGATGGACTGACCTGACCGCGATCTCTCTCTCGTCTGCGGGGAAGAGTGGAGGCTGATAACCTATGGATACTTGAAAGGGGGATAAACCAGTAGAAGCAGATCTCAGGGATTTATGCGTGTACTCAATCCAAGTCAGGAACTGACTCCAGTCAGTAGGATTGTTGGAAGTAAGGCAGCGGAGAGTAGACTCGAGTTGCTGGTTCATCCTCTCCGTCTGCCCATTAGACTGAGGATGATAACCAGAGGTGAGAGATGATTTGCAATTTAATGCTGAGCAGAAGGCTTTCCAGACCTGTGAGATGAACTGGGGACCACGATCTGAGAGGATATCTTGAGGAATACCATGGAGGCGGAAAACATGCTTCACGAGGAGTTGAGCCGTCTGGAATGCAGTGGGGAGCTTTCTGAGGGGAATAAGATGACAGGCCTTGGAAAAACGATCGACGATGGCTAAGATTGTAGTCATACCTTTCGAAATCGGGAGACCGGTGACAAAATCAACAGCGATATGAGACCAGGGACGGGTTGGAACAGGTAGAGGATGCAGCAGACCAGAAGGTGGTTGGTGAGAGGTCTTGTTTTCTGACGCAGATGGGACAAGCCAGAACGTACTCTTTAACGTCTTTATGCAGAGACGGCCACCAAAATCGTCTGTTTATGAGGGCGATGGTTCTGCTCACTCCAGGATGGGCCGAGAATTTCGCTGCGTGCATCCACTGGATGAGGCGGGATCTGACGGAAGACGGGACATACATTTTATTAGGAGGACCATTACCTGGGTCAGGTTCAGAGGCCAGGGCAGAGTTGATCAGATCAGTGATCTCCCAGGAAACGGCTCCAACTGTACATGAGGCTGGGAGAACAGGTTCGGGTGTCTCAGGTTGATCAGTGGAATACAGACGAGAGAGAGAGTCGGGCTTGACGTTCTTGGAACCAGGTCTGTAGGAAATGATGAGATTGAAACGTGAGAAGAACAAGGACCACCTTGAATGCCGTGGGTTGAATCTCTTTGCCTATTGGATATAAGCCAGGTTCTTGTGGTCAGTCCAAACCAGTACTGGATGCTCAGCCCCCTCGAGCCAGTGTCTCCATTCCTCCAGGGCGAGCTTAATAGCCAGAAGTTCTCGGTCTCCAACATCATAATTTCTGCTCGGCTGGAGAGAGTCTGCGTGAAAAGAATGCACATGGGTGAGTTTTCTGGTCAGAATCTGACTGCTGAGATAACACAGCTCCTACGCCGGAATCAGATGCATCAACCTCAAGGATGAACTGTTTCGTAGGATCAGGCTGGACCAAGATGGGGGCACTGGAAAAGAGTTTTTTTAATTTATTAAAGGCATCTTCGGCTTCTGGGGTCCATTGAAAAGTTTTCTTGACAGAAGTAAGAGCTGTGAGGGGTAGAGCTGTCTGGCTATAGTTCCTTATGAACCTCCTGTAAAAGTTTGCAAACCCAAGAAATCTCTGAAGTTGCTTGCGGTTTTCAGGTGTAGGCCACTCCAGAACTGCCTTTATCTTGTCTTCTGATGGCTTCACCTGCCCGCCCTCGAGCACAAACCCTAGAAAAGTGACAGATTGTTGATGAAATTCACATTTTTCAGCTTTCACAAAAAGTTTATTTTCTAGTAGCCTCTTAGAAAGACTAAACGAACATGTTTCCTGTGGTCTGAGAGGTTCTTGGAGTAGATCAAAATATCATCGATGTAGACAAAAACAAAAACATTCAAAAAATCTCTGAGGACGTCATTGACAAGAGCTTGGAAACAGGCAGGAGCGTCCGTGAGTCCAAAAGGCATGACCAGGTACTCAAATTGCCCTAAGGGGGTCTTAAAGGCTGTTTTCCATTCATCCCCTTCTCTTATTCTAAGGTGGTAGGCGTTTCTTAGATCGAGCTTGGTGAACACTGTAGCACCTTGTACAGGTTCAAAAGCTGATGCCAGTAATGTTAGGGGATATTTATTTTTGACGGTAATCTGATTCAAACCCCTGTAGTCAATACAGGGGCGCAGGGAACCATCCTTTTTACCCACAAAGAAAAAACCAGCACCGAGAGGAGATGAAGATGGGTGAATTATTCCAGCAGCTAGAGATTCATTGATGTATTTTTCCATGGTTTCACACTCTGGTTTGGAAATGTTATACAATCTACTGCTGGGAAGAGGGGCTCCTGGTAGTAAATCTATGGCGCAGTCACATGGTCTGTGAGGTGGAAGAGACGTCGCACTGACCTTACTGAAGACTGGTGCCAGATCATGATACTCGAGAGGAACAGAAGTAAGGTCAGGAGAGTCCATCTCCCCCCCTACCTCTAGGGGACTGAATAGTAGGAGCCGCAGAACGATGACAGGAGGTGGACCAGGATTCAATGTGGCATTCAGCCCAGTTGATATGGGGGTTATGACGTTCCAACCACTCGAATCCAAGCACCAGGGGAGAGCAAGCTGAAGGAAAAACAAAAAACGTTATCATCTCCCGGTGGTTACCAGAGATAAGCAGTTCTAAGGGTCGTGTCTGATGAGTGACCCGATGAAGCTTTTTTCCATCGATAGCAGATACTCTGAGAGGCTTAGTCAAAGGAACAGTCTCAATCAATCAGGTTTCTTTCACAGCCAGAGTCGATGAATGTGGATAAGGTGAGATTCTGGTTAGAAAAGAACAGAGTTGCAGGCAACAACAAATGAGGAGTTTTCTCAGATTTTAGGTGGCCCGTCAGACTCCTCACATCCTCTGACGGGCCCTGGCTTTTGATTTAGCCGGGCATGAAGCGATAAAATGGCCAGTCTCACCACAATACAGACACAGTTTAGCCTTAAATCTCCGTTGCCTCTCTTCAGGGGATAGCCTAGTGTGTCCAACTTGCATTGGTTCGACCTCCGTTCCTTCTGAAGAAGAGAAATGAGAGATTTGGACAGGCGCTGGAAGAGTCTGATTCTTAGACCTTGGCTTGGCACTGGGTTCTGAGGAACCAGAAAAAACAGAAGCATTATTAAATGCAGGAGATGAAACAGAAAAATTCAGGTTTCTTTGCCTTGAGTGATTTCTAGTCCGAAGTCTATTATCCAACCTGATGGTCAAACGGATTAAATCCTCCAAACTAGCAGGTTCGTCTATTGTGGCGAGTTCATCTTTAATGTTGTCATTCAAAGCCTTAAAGTAAGCACTCTTAAGTGCACACTCGTTCCATCCTGAGGCTGCGGCTTTAACCCGGAAGTCAATGGAGAACTCAGCTACTGTGGAATCTCCCTGTTTTAAATTTAGCAGGGCTCGGGAATAAATAGTTTTATCTGAGTCATGGTTGAATACTTGAGAAAACTCAGATATGAATTCAGGAAAAGTACATGAAAAACTGGACTCAGAAGAGAACCTTGCCTCCGAGATCTTCAGGTTTGGTTCTCTAGGGCAGGCAGGCAGGTAACAGGCTAAGCTCATCCAGAGCTTCAGACAAGAGACAAGTTTCCTGTGAGCGAGAAGACAGAGACTGGTTAGAATAGGGTTTCTCCTTAGAGACAAAGATTCTAGTAGTTACAGAGGCTCAGGTTCGCTAACCAAACTTGGTCAACACTGCGGCGTTGAAGGAAGGTCTGGCTGCTGATTATAAAGGCAGGTCTCCTGATGGGCTGATGAACGTCAGCTGTGCTGGAGGGCTCCAGCCCAGGAGATCCACAGCGCACTCTGCTGGAGAAGGGTGGTGAATCTCCAGATCCCAACACTTTGTTCTTTTATGTCAGAGCCTCCGTGGGACCCACTAGAACATGGGTAGAAATAGAAGTAAAATACAAGAATATTCTACAAAGTGGTAGCCTTTAATTAATATACTTTATTTTAAAAAGCCACTTTGTCCTCTTTTTAAAAGCTGCTGTTAAATGATGCATTTGTCTGTTTATAACAGCCACCAAGAAAAATCTCTCTGCAATTACACTGCTGTGCTGCGCTAAAGAATCCTGTCTTTTGCGCAATACACATTTCGAAAATCCCTGCAAATTATTCTTGCACCTTCCGCAACAGGTTGCTGTTGTAAAAATGGAAAGACATGGCTACGACAGACTTCCCTATCTCCTCCGCTTATAAAGCTGTGATCTAATCTTGTTTACATTAAATAAGTCTGCTCGCCAGCAGGTTTAAGCTTGCTTACATGTTGCTATGACAGCAAGTCCATAATGAGTGTTGAAGAACCAAACAATCCAAGATCATGCCAAATCGTCAACAATCAAATCCAGCTAACCGAGTTAGCGACGTACGAAGAACGGGCCCCCTGAACCATTTTGATTAGTTGCTTTGTCATTTTTTTTTTCACATTTACAATCAAAATATTGAGGTTCTGTAGTTAACATCTGACAGATTAGTTGTTTGGCAATTAATTGTTTCATGTCAGATTACCCCAATAGATGGCACCAAAACCCATTTTTTTATTTTTAAGCTTGATTTTAACTTCAAGTAGTTTTGACCATGTCTAAACAAGCAAACATGTAGTCTACAGCAAGACCTTTAGCAAACTATTTATGAATATAATTTTTTTTTAAATTGTTGCCTTACCATAATTGATTTGGAGTCTGAACATTATACACCCGTCATTGTATGGTACGCCTCCTGTGAAATGATCGGCCAATTGGATCAAGCTCCTGTTTAAAATTAAAATATTATTAGTGAACATAAGGACAGGCTGATACTGGTAAAAATATTTTTTCTTTCACTTCACATGCCTGTAGACAATTTCTGACACGCCAACGCTGAACACGTATTTCTCTGGATGCAAGGCTCCCAAGCACATAAGTTTCACCAGCAGTTGGCGTCCTTTGCAGAATTTCAGTCACAATTCTAGATAATTCTAGGTCTGTCAGCGCAGTGTATTGTAAGGGTGGGATTCCCAAGCATTGTCTATGTCTGTACAGAGTTCGACGGTTAATACCAAAGACAGAGCCAATCTTCTGCCAGTTCATTCCTATCGAAATGCAGTGAGAAATTTGCAGTGATGTGATATCATATCTGGGACGGCCTGCAAAACCAGTCCACATTGTTGGTGGAAGCAGACATCTAGCGGTTAAGTCATGAGATCTTGACATAGCATCATATTCTTCTAAAATTGATTGAAAACATCTATACAAGTCTTCAAACATTGTTTTATATGCATGGTATCTTGGTTCATTAAACTGTGACACTGACAGGATAGAAGATAAAGTCTGAGTATGATCAGCAAGTTCTCTGTACAGTCTATCCTGGCTATTTATGTCAGCTGTTCTTTCCCTTTGTATTAGTTCGATACAATGTAGCATGTCCCTAATAAAACGTTGAACATCAGCTTCATAGACTCCCCATGTTAATGAAGGAAGAAGACACAGCTGCAGCAGCAGAACAAGAGCAACAGGAAGTTTCATTGGGATTGTTGGTCTGCTGGTTCCTGGTGTGTAAAGCAGAGATGTTCTGTTTTCAGCCATCAGTCAACTTCTGCCAAAGAAGCATTCTTGAGTCAGGAGAAAAAAACCTGTGGTACAGAGGGGGGTCGCATTAGAAAGGTTTAAATAACATGTATTTAACTGACAGCAAAATCCAAGGATCTAGAAAACAAAATGAGCTTCTAGAGCAGGCCAGGAGAATTTAAATCTGAATGAATACTGCACTGTAATATAGACCCTATTCCACCTATAGATACAATGGGTAATATTATACCAACTCCACCGGCCGGTTTTATCATCGGAAACATCTAATATTATGGATAATCTGTGCTGGTAGCTTAAACGAAGACCAACAAACATATTACCTTCTTCTCCTGTTAGTAGACCAAAGTCCAAAACTCTGCTGGGCTTGGAAACGTGGAGCCGCAGCAGCCACCAAACCTGGTCCTGTCAAAGAGCAAGAGCTTCAGCAGGAAGAACATCTGAATGATGCTTTCATTGTCTGTATTTCCACAGATGTTATACCACCCCATGTTAGCACATGGGGTCGGATTAATAAAAATGCTTAAAAAAACGTTTACTGTGATAGATAGTGCCGAAGTAACAGGCGGAGGAATACGGTGTTGTGATATGACCTGGGAGTGTTGTGATGGAGCTAATGGGTTCAGATTTTACTTGCAAATAAAAGCAGGTTTCCGATGGTTAAAGCTAGAATCCGTCTATTTGTACTATGTACTGTTAAGAATAAGGAGGAATCCACTCCATTTAATATATTATAAAAGGAAAAAAGCACAATATTACTATATCTTGCTTTCCTGTTGACACCGCCGAACTTCGGCCAGCTGCTCCAGTACGAAACAAAGATGATAGTTCTGTTTCAACAGAATCAGTATGGGCCACCTGAGGAGCTCTTTCACTTAAAGCCCTGGCCACACTGCTTGTTGCATCCGGTGTTGATAACAGGCCATTTAAAATTGCGGCTGCTTGTCTTATTTTTTCCTTACTTACACTGCCGTTAGCCATGCTACGTCTTCTTCTCGGAAGCTCATTATTGTTGGCTCAGCAGGTAACTGGCTTGTGTGCTGCCCCCTATTGCCCACCCCGTTTTACATAATATTGCTCAGTTTGGGTTCCACGCATGGGCTAGCCAATTTGCCCCGCCTCTTCCGTGACAGGTTGAACTCTCTCACACACAAGTACAAGCCTCTCATTCAGTCTGCTACGATATCAGTCACATACACACATGCACGCGCGCGCGCACACACACACACATATGTATAGCCTCTCATTCAGTCTAGTATTAGTTCTAACACGCACACACACACACATGCACACACACACAGACACACGTATAGCCTCTTATTCAGTCTAGTATTAGTTCACACACACACACACACACACACACACACATATGTATAGCCTCTCATTCAGTCTAGTATTAGTTCACACACGCACACACACACACACACGTATAGCCTCTTATTCAGTCTAGTATTAGTTGACACACACACACACACACACATCCACACACACACACGCACACACACACACAAACATATGTATATCCTCTCATTTAGTCTAGTATTAGTTCACACACACACACTTATGCCCTCTCATACAGTCTAGTATTATAGTGCACACACACACATAAGACATATATTCAATTTTAGTTTTGTGATTGTGTGTGACTGTTTCTACTGTGATGTGTGCATGTCATAGTAGTGTGTTTGAGAGGAAAACATAGTTTTGTTGAGAGTGTGTGTGTGTCTACTGAGGTGTGTGCAAGGTTTTATTGGTGTACGTGAGAGGAAAAATAGTTTCTGTCCTAAACGGCCCCTCATACAATCCCTCAAACTTGGTGGTAGACACGTCTGTAAGGGATGTTGCCTGGCTGGTTGGACAGACTTCGGAGGCAGCAACTAGTTATTGTCAGGACAAGTGTGCCATTGCCTGGGTTGTTGCAAAGGCAAAAACCTGAGCCAGAAAAGAGTTTGGAGTGGCCATGAAGATGTAAAAAGCATCTTACAGCTATTGGTTGGCCTTTAAAGCGATACTCAGAAAAGTCCGACTTCTCCGTAAGGGGAGGCAGTGCTTTGCTAAAACTGTTTTCAATAGGAGTGGAAGCTGCTGACGCTGAAGAGGACATCATTGCACGGTGGAAGGAATGCTTTCAGGATCTCCTCAGTCTGGCTGACACACCTTTCATTTTGAAGTAAGAGACAGGGTGTTTGGGAGCAAATTCATTCATCACCCAGGTTGAAGTCACCAAGTTGGTGAAATGAGAGCTGACATGGCTGACATGCCTCTTCAACATTGCGTAAGGTCATGAACACTGCCCGTGGTTTGGTAGACTGGCATGGGCGTTCTCTTGCATAAGAAGGCGGACCGAAGATTATGTTTTAATTATAGAGGGATCACACTTCTCAGCCTCCCAGGGAGGCTGCTTGAGACGAGAGTCCGGCTGACTGCTGAACCTGAGCTTCACGAGGAGCAGTGTGGTTTTCATCCTGGTCATTGAACAGTGGAACCAGCTCTACTCTCTGCAGGGTGCTTGAGAGTTTGCCGAACCGGTCCACATGTATTTTGTGGATCTGGAGACACATTTTCATGTGTCCGTCAGGGTGCCCTCTAAGGTAGCGGGGATGCTTCAGGAGTAGAGAAAAGGGGGGCCTTTATTAGGAGTTATCCGGTCTCTGTACAATGAGCAGGAGTTTGGTTTGTGATACCTGCATAAAGTTGGACCTGTTCTGTTGCATGTTGAACTCTGACAGGGCTGACAGGGCCCACTGTTAAGGGTCCTTTTCATAATCTTTATAGACAGGATTTTTGGTGCAGCCAAGGCATGTAGTTCCTTTAAGTCCTCTTCAGTTTGAAGGACAGTTCCTGCCTCAAGTGGAGGAGTTCAGGTACAGTATCTTGGGGTCCTGTTCAGGGGTGAGGGGTGAGGGCTTATTTTAACTAAAACCATTGCAGCATCTGACGAGCTATGCAAAGCTATGTAAAAAGAAATTGTTGCTACTATATTCAACATACTCAGGACACAGACACACAACAAAAAATCTAATTTAAGAAAAAACTAATCTGTATGAAAAAAAATCTTGATCAAAATCTAAAGCAGGCAATCTGTTTATTTCCCTGATTATTACACTATAAATCTAAAGTTTAACTTAAATTAAGATTTACAAGGAAAGATATTAGGAATCACGCATTAGTATAATAAGGAAATCCCATTTAGGTCTATTTGAAAATAATGTAATAAAGTAAAACAATACAAACTAATACAGTGATAATCGTTTGTACAATAGATAACCATGGAAAGTGAGGAAAGTTTTCTGCTTTGAAGAGTTGAATGTTGGAAGTATGAGATTAAAGTTTTAACTTTTAATCAAAAGTTCACAGCTCTCCCAGTAATTTAGAGAAAAGGGATTGTGAGCATTGAAAACTAATACCAATGTTAATTTCAGAGGAGAAGGCTTTGGTTGGAGGAATTCAGTTTGCAGCAGCTCCTTTGTGTCTGACAGCTTTTCGTGCTGGAACAGCTATAATTGCGCAGAAAGGAGCTTTGTGGTCTGAAATCAGGCTATAGGCTATTGTACTTAGTTTTTCTATTGTTTTTTTTACATTTAAAAGTTTCTTACTAAGTATTACTAAGTATCAAAGAACTCACTGAGATTTTTTTTAAATAATCTGGATACATAAAAGCTGAATCTCACAAATAACCTTGCCTATCTAAGAAAATAATTTGAGTAGGTTTTCAGATCTAAGACTTTAAAGAGCATTGAGTAAATCATATTTGACAGAAATGGATCAAAAGAAATATAAAGAAATTTACTACAGTACTTCAGACTGAATACCACAGTAGGCTAGCATACATCACCAGTGCATTGAGAACAATTGTTTATGCAGGAGACATTTAGGCACAAAACTGAGGTCCATTGGTCACACACATTTTGGGAACAGTCAGTCTAATATTTAAGATTACAGCAGGAACATTTTAGAAGGGAGCATTAAAAACAGATTTTTTTCACTCCGTACCATTTAAGGTAAACCTAATGTTTTATCCTGCCCCCCATTTAGACAGGATAGGTGTACTTTCTTGTACAGTAACTGCACATTGTGTTTTCAGTATACATGTAATTCGCTCAATAAACCTAAAACTATATGTGTTTTTTTTTAAAAAGGACAAAAAACTAAAGACAAAAGAGGATCCAAAAATTCACAGAGAGGAATAAAGGTAAGACATGATCATTGAATGTACTCATATTAATTAGAGTCATGACGATATTTTGAATTATTAAATTTCTTTAATTTTGGTAAAACTGGATATCAAATTGACTTATTGTTTACGATTAGCACTATACAGGCTGAACTGAATCAAGCTACACTGAAGTAATATAAAAATATAGAATAAAAACATATACAAATCTATTATTGAATACCCACATTATTCAAAAATGAATTTTGCCTGGAAACATCAAGGATTCCTTAAATTGTTTTAAAGATGTAGAAAGAAGTTGTGAATCAAAAAGGTCTTATCTCAGCATTGTGTAGTAATGAGGTTTAATAGCTGCTACTATATTGAACTTACTCAGTTGAACCACAGTAATCTCACAGGTTAATAGAAAAGCTCAAGTGGAAATCAGTTTTTACATAACATAACGTAAAAAAATAAATTAAAGCATAGCTACATTTTACTGGACATGAAAGATTCCTGGAATGCCTGAACATAATCTAGGGACCTGAAATCTAGCCTACACAAATGCTTGTGTTTAACAGGTTTATATTGGCTAGTACAACAAGTGTCTTGCATGAAAAATTTAGTTTTTTTTACCTCCAAAAGTAAACATTTCATCATCCATGGTGTTCATTGAAATCAGGCTCTCCAGTGGCTATTTGCTTTGGTGATCAGATTTCTGAAATCCAATCTGGGAATGTTTCCAGCTCGTAAATAAAAATAAATACATATAATCAAAATTAAAGTAGGAAACGGGGACATTGATGCTTAGATATTGTTTCACATATTGATGTTTAAGCAACAAAAATCAAGTGTAAAATCGACGAATGTGCCTATTTCCTAAGATTAATAGAATAAATAAATCAATAGTTTTTATTAATGCCATCTGGTCAGTCAGTTTTCCATCATCTCCATCTTCTTTTCTTTCAAGCTGACTTCTGCCTGCTTTCTGGTTTACCCTTCTAAGTAGATTTTTCTTCATTCTCTTAACTGTACTTTCCATCAGGATTCCTATTTTCATCCCTTCTCATTCAATCTTCTTTCAATCAGTCTTCTAATCTTCTTCCTCTTCTCTTCAATCGCTCTTACACTAATCTAAAACCGGGACATAATACAATCCAAATCCCTTCCAAACACATATGATCTCATCATACATATCATGATTATATTATGATGGTGATAATAATATTAATGTTGTTGTTGTTGTTGTATCTAATTTGATTAAAAACTAAAAAGGTTAATCACCAGAATATTTGGAGCTACACGTAAATTAAACAAAAAAAGAACATGAAACTGTTGGAATCCAGAGGTTTGCCCTCCAGAGGGCGACGTGGATCCCTTTCTGTTGGTTTCTGTTTATCTGTTGGATCCAGAGGTTTGCCCTCCAGAGGGCGACGTGGATCCCTTTCTGTTGGTTTCTGTTTTTCCTGTTGGGATCCAGAGGCTTGCCCACCAGAGGGCGCCGTGGATCCTCTCCTGGGAGCTGGTGCTCAGAGCTCAGCTGATTTCCATCAGCTCATGATTAAGCTCTCCCCATTAGAGACTGACATTTTTTCGGGAATCCCGTGGGATGGGAGTCAGTATTAGTAACGATCACGGGATTGGGACGGTACAGGATTAAACATTAACGGGAGCAGACGGGAGCGGAAGCAAACCAATAGTAACTTCCGCTCTGAGTTTTTCACCCGTGCTCAAAAACAACAAGAATGGGAGTGGTGCAGGAGCGGGAGTCATTCTGAATGGGAGCGGGATGGGAGTGGGAGTAATTTCACCAGGAGTGGGACGGGACAGGATTTAGATTTCTACTCTGGCCCGGGATCGGGACGGGACACGATTTTTTTCTGTGGGAGTGGGACAGGACAGGAGTGAAAATCCACTCCCGTGTCAGCCTCTACTCCCCATATAAGCTGGGTGAGAGCTTCCCTCTGGGCCGGATTGTTTTCCTTGCCATGGAAGCAAGCCTGAGCCACCCTGTCTGTTTAACCCTGCCTGTCTGAACCTGAGAACCTGTAAATCTGTTAACCTGAACCTGTGCCTGTGCCTGAACCTAACCTGCTCTGTCTTCTCCACAGGAGCCTACGGACCCCACGGAGCCACACTGGACGGTGTCGTTCTTTCGATGGCTGGAGATTCTGGAGACCCCTGAGCCCGCTCTGAGCCGTCTGGATACCCCTGAGCCCACTCTGAGCCGTCTGGAGACCCGCTCTGAGCCGTCTGGAGACCCCTGAGCCCGCTCTGAGCCGTCTGGACACCACTGAGCCCGCTCTGAGCCGTCTGGAGACCCCTGAGCCTGCTCTGAGCCGTCTGGAGACCCTTGAGCCTGCTCTGTGTCTTCCAGAGACTCCTGAATTGGAGCCACGGTCGGTGGCTTCCCCTGTTCCTGAAGTGGAGCCACAGTCGGTGGTTTCCCCCGTTCCTGAAGCGGAACCGCTAGGGACGGCCCCCTCAGTTCCTGATTCGGAACCACAGTCTGTGGTTTCCAGTGTTCCTGAAGTTGAGCCACAGTCGGTGGCCTCCTCTGTTCCTGATCCGAAGCCGCAATCGGCGGCCTCCTGTGTTCCTGTGGAGCCACAGTCGGTGGTCTCCTCTGCTCCTGATGTGGAGCCGCAATCGGCGGCCTCTTCAGTTCCTGATTCGGAACCACAGTCGGTGGTTTCCGGTGTTCCTGATGTGGAGCCACAGTCGGTGGCCTCCTCTGTTCCTGATCCGGAACCGCAATCGGCGGCCTCCTGTGTTCCTGTTGAGCCACAGTCGGTGGCCTCCTCTGCTCCTGATGTGGAGTCGCAATAGGAGGCCTCTTCAGTTCCTGATTCGGAGGCGCAATCGGCGGCCTCCTGTGTTCCTGTGGAGCCACAGTCGGTGGCCTCCTCTGCTCCTGTAGTGAAGCCGCAATCGGCGGCCTCTTCGGTTTCTGATTCGGAGCCGCAGTGGGCGGCCCTGTCTGAGCCTGTTGCAGAGCAGCAGAAGCGGAGGCGGCGTCCTCCTCGGAGCTTCCTGCTGGAGCGGAGGCGGCGTCCTCCTCGGAGCTTCCTGCTGGAGCGGAGGCGGCGTCCTCCTCGGAGCTTCCTGCAGAAGCAGAGACGGCATCTTCCTCGGAGCTTCCTGCTGAAGCGGAGGAGGCGTCCTCCTCCAAGGCCCCTGCAGCTTCTGAGACTCCGGTCCCGCGGCCGGTCTCCGGAGCATCTTCCTCAGCTCCGTTTCCACGGCCGGCCATCTGAGACTCTGCCCTGCTGCCGGTCCCACGGCCGGCCACCTGGAACTCTGTCTTGCCTCCAGCCCCGCGGCCGGTCACCTGAGACTCTGCCCTGCTGCCGGTCCCACGGCCGGCCACCTGAGACTCTGTCTTGCCTCTGGCCCCACGGCCGACCACCTGAGATTTTCCCTGTCCTCGCCCACCCTGGGTGGGTTGTTTTGATTTCTGGTCCCTGTTCTGTTTCTGTGCCTGGCCCTCCTTGCCTGTGTCCCCCTCCGTCTGCCCTGGGTGGCTCGTTTTTGTTTCTGGTTTTTTGTTTTTGGGCGTCTGGTATCCGTCCTTAAGGGGGGGGTACTGTTGGGATCCAGAGGTTTGCCCTCCAGAGGGCGACGTGGATCCCTTTCTGTTGGTGTCTGTTTATCTGTTGGATCCAGAGGTTTGCCCTCCAGAGGGCGACGTGGATCCCTTTCTGTTGGTTTCTGTTTTTCCTGTTGGGATCCAGAGGCTTGCCCACCAGAGGGCGCCGTGGATCCTCTCCTGGGAGCTGGTGCTCAGCGCTCAGCTGATTTCCGTCAGCTCATGATTAAGCTCTCCCCATATAAGCTGGGTGAGAGCTTCCCTCTGGGTCGGATAGTTTTCCTTGCCATGGAAGCAAGCCTGAGCTACCCTGCCTGTTTAACCCTGCCTGTCTGAACCTGAGAACCTGTAAATCTGTTAACCTGAACCTGTGCCTGAACCTAACCTGCTCTGTCTTGTCTGCCTCCCAGGAGGAAAACCTGTGTTACCAATAAATATTGGACTTTTAACCTGCCTCTGTGTCTGTGAGTTCTGCATCTGGGCTAGTAAACCTGCCACATCATGACAGAAACAGGTGTTTATCTCTTCCTCCATCATTCTTAGATCATGCAGATCTTGTCTCATTCAGTTTTCCTTTTACCGCCTCTTATTTTTTATAATGAGGCACCTTGATATATTCAAACCAAGTAGTTGAAAAGTAGATCTAGGTCTAGAAGTCTATTCTCAAAAATCACAACCATAAAACAACAAAACAACTTATAACTCTACTTACAACTATCTGAAGATATAAACTAAAAGTCACTGACCGCTTCAAAAAACATCTTTGGGTGAATGCATGTTGATGCTTTCAGAACCACATCACCAGATTAGGTCATTACAAGGAGTTTTCAACCATTCTGTTCAATTTTATCTGAGTCTATTTCCTCATGCCTAAATCTCTGAAATTGTAATTGATCCATATCTGTTGCTGATTAACATTCTTCTGTCTAGCTATTGTCATATGATCTCTTTAGCAGCATTTTCCAAGCAGTGGTCAGGGCTCGGAGAAGAGGTATTATGATTTTCTTTGAGTTTATATTTAATTTTTACAGATTTCTAAAAAAAAACAGATCGATGTGGAAAGCAGACACTTTTCGCCAGAGAAAGAGAAAAGTTTGGTTATTTCTTGATTTTTTTAAATTATATTTTCTTATCAGTGCACAAGGATAGAATGTGTGTTGAAGGTCATGCAGTCTTGTGTATAAAGTGTGCAAATAGCCATCAGCATTAAAGGTACCATTTATTTATTTGCAGATCTTTAGAATTTGTATGATATTTTCACCATTTAATCACCATTTAATTCCCCTAATATAAATTAATTACCTTAGGATTTAGTTTAAATTAAATCAAGGGATTTTACATTGTATGAAAATTCTGGCAAAAAAAAAATCTGAGGTTTGTCTTGATATTAACCTTTGTCCTAAAAACTGCAGAAAGACTTCTACATAAAATGTACATGCAGCAAATTATCTTTACATGATTTTGGTCCTAATACTTTGGGAGAGTGAGACTCCGTTGATAATCCAGTTTACATGGAAGTGTTTCTAAATTTATAGTAATACTAAATTCCTATTACTCTTCCACATCTGTGATGAGATAAGGACTCACTAATTGGCTGTCTCAGCTTGCCTGGAAATAAATGCCACAGATCAACAGCCTCTGTTGGGTTTGCTAAAAATAATGAGCCAGTAAAGATAAGGATCATGTGAAAAGTGCAGATTGGAGGCAGCTCATATTCCCCATGACACTTATGCTCCATTCGACAGTAGCCAGACACAATCAATTCTTTCAATGGCAGTTGTCTGAAATGGAAAACCATGGGCAGTATTAGCAGCCCTTCGATCTGTAATATGTGTGGAGACCTTCACTGCTGAGACATTGGTTGCTTGGTGAGAACTTATTGTTAAAATTGTCCTTATTCTCTCAACACAGCTTCAGTTCAATCCAAGGCTGCAAAGCAGTTTAATAGGGAATTCTGACAAAACTGTTAGTGTTTTAATTTGTGCAATAAAACCTCAGAATCTTGTTCAACCATCAGCATGTGTTTTAAAATGTTTAATAAATTCCCATGAAGCTTCTTGTTCATTTCCTGTCTTGTTGAGCCAATAAGAGTGCTGCTGTTTTATAGACTGATCCCACTAAAATACAAGCCTATGCAGACAGTTGATATGTGCATTAGAGAATTGTATTTGCTTTGTGGTGCAGTATTATTCTTAACTCATTAGACAAAAATGTTTTGCAATGATCCTGATGATTTGTTTGCTTGCATATAAGCCAGGTAAAAAAAAAGCTGGTTGACAGTATGCCCCTTTACTTGATCTACACTTTTGTGTCCAATCTCATCAGTTTAGTGGCATAGTGTAATTAGTAGGTGCATTTTTTCCCCCCTAATCTTTCAATTCCAGGGTGTCCTGTAAGTTTTAAATAGTTTACTGATTTATTTACTACAATTCAAATTAATGTATTTGTTTAGGGGTAATTACAAGTCATCACAGGTTATTCACTTTCCACACTCTGCATTCACTCTTTCGGGATGAGAACATAGTGACAGTGGACATTCACAATCCCTTAAATTAAGCATGTATATAGCAACAGTGGATTCAAATGGTAGCAGTTTAGCAAAAGCCCACCATTCAGCCATGAGTGGAAAGCAGGATAGTTGCCTTCCACCACTGAGGTTGGACACACCTGCTCATAAAATATATTGCCAGAAGTATGTACTCACTTACCAGGTTCAGATGTGAACTTATGACATCCCATTCTTAATTCATGGGGTTTAATATGGTGTATGTCCATCCTTTGCAGCTTCCTATAATTTCTAGGAGTGTGTCTCTGGACATCTTTGACCATTCTTCCAGATGGGGCATTTGTTGGGTTATAGACGGATGATGCATAAGAAAATGTATCCCTCAGTTTCCACTTCAATTCATCCCAAAGGTGTTCTCTTGACTTGAGGTCAGGACTCTGCAGGCAAATTGAACACGTCCACAATAAATTCTCTTTTTATGGACTTGAACTGTGCACTGTTACACAGTAAAAGAAAAGCTGGAAAAGGAAGGGGCCTTCTCTTCACCGTTCTTAAAAAGTTTGGTGCAAGGAATCGTCAAAAATCTCCTAGTATGCTAAAGCATTCTTTTCACTGGAACTATTGAAATTTCTTAAAAACAATACGCAATGTAATCCCCCATCCACCAAAAGTTCCATTCTCCTAATAATTGAACAATTCCCCAACTGAACGTCTTTGTCTTTCTCTGTCTCTTCTCTCATTTGTTCTCTTTTCCTTTCCTTTTCTGTCACACTCTCTCAGCCTTTTTCTTTCACTCATTTCTCCAAGACTTCATGTCCTTTTGTTTCCATTCTTCTTAAACATCACATATTTCACCTTTATCCAGGGTGACTATAAAGTGTTCATCAAACATATATCTGCTTTTACAATGAATAAAGCTCAGATAATACCATGTATTGACCCTGACCTCATGACCATTTAAATGTAGATAGGCCTAATAGGCAACTTTTTGTACGGAAGCCAATAATTTTAAATGAGCTGCACTTTTTATGATAAAAGTGCATAACATAGCATAGTTAGAATTATGCCAGAATGTTATTGATGATTTTGATCTGAACTTTATTTTGCTTTATAAGACAAAAAATAAAAAATAAATAAAAATAAACAGAATTTTATTGAGCTCACAATGGAGAAATTAACTCTCTGCATTTAACCCATCACCCTTGGGGAGCAGTGGGCTGCCAAACTGTGGCACCCAGGGTTTAGGGTCTTGCTCAGAGAGCCAGAGTGGAAGTCTGTGAGATTGGGTTTCAAATTCACAACCTCAGAATTCCAAGGCCTATGCCCTAACCACTAGACTGCCACTTCCCTCAACTGGACATAACAGGATTGGATTCAGTGTTGGGCACGTTACTTTGAAAAAGTAATTAGTTATAGTTACTAGTTACCTCTCCCAAAAAGTAACTGAGTTACTAACTGAGTTACTCCACAATAAAAGTAACTAGTTACTAGTAAAAGTAACTATTGCGTTACTTTTACGTTTCTCGCCCCCGTAACCCTCACCACCCGGCCCCCACCTTCTCGCCGTGTGTTTCAAAAGCCAGCTGAATAGAGAGAATGACAAAGACAAGAACCTGCAGTTTTGCATTTATTGCAACCCAACGTAAATGACATCAGGGGGGAACGCGATGTGAAGTTTTTTAACAGTGCATTCAGATCTGGTGAGTATATGAAATTAATAACTGGGGATGTCTAATTCTGAAATCCTGTGTGTTTGGGTTGTTATAGATACTGCAACATCTATCTATCCATCTATCTATCTAGATGTATACTCTGTGTGTGATGTAAAATATGGATCTCCATCCCTGCCACAAAGGCCATCAAATAATGTTTATAATAAAAAATACAGTAGGTTTTAAAGGCAGAGTATCCATCCATCCATCCATCCAGATTTCTCCCTTTCATTTGATCGTTCACGCTCTCCATAGTTCTCCTGTGGCGCGAGCACAGGGCAACTGTTGCGCGCCTTTAGCGAGCATGCGCGTTTCCTGTCGCTTGCGCGGTGACTCGTGCCGCCTGCGCTGTGCGGAGATGCAGAGGGAACCGTATGTGATGGGGAAACGCAGCTCGACGTAACACCGGTATTTCCATCAGGAAAACGCTGTTTTGCTGCTGGATCCTCCTCACTCTCCATCTCTCTGTGTGTGCTGTACGTTAACACCCGCCAGCAGAAACACCCACCTACCCAACTGACAGACGGAATCTCACTATACATCAGCCATTCTCATCCTCCCCTCTCTCATGACAAGGCGTGCACGAATCCTATCATAAAAAAAAAGGTTCATTGTGCGACCTCAGTAAAGCGCAGTAACGGGGTGTCTGCAATGGTAACTGCGTTATAGTTACAGTCAAAGTAATTAGTTAGATTATTCATTACTAAAACAAGGTAACGCTGTTAGTCCCATCACTGATTGGATTTAATAGAAAGACCTTTATTAGAGCCAGAAAAGGCTCTAGTGGGGTTGGACTTTTAGTTAAATTAAAAATTTGTTCCACTTCGATGTTGTTTCAGTTGATTTAGCTGTTCAGTTAAAGCATGTAATTAAGTTTTTGGATTAAATAGTTAGTAAGGATATCTTATGTGTCCAAACAATGACTCAAGACAAAAGTAAAAAATGGAATTTACATGTAAATAATGCACATTTGATAAGAGTTGGAATGCCAAGTAGGTTTGCACTTACAAGGAATTTTACTTGGTGTTGATAGTGCAGACAAATTATATATATACAAAATACAGAATCTGTAGCTATATACAATATAAAACATACAATATATGATATACAATATATAGTACATAGCTATGTGCTACATACAAAGCAGACTGCGCGTTAATGTAATGCAGGAGGTCTGGAGATGCTACGTTGGTGAAGCCTCTAGGTTTAGGACTAAGAACACATAAGGTCAATCATTAAAGAATGTATTTATTGAAACCCATATTCCTCGGGCATTATGGAGTAAAAAAAAAAAAAAAAATCAGCTAGGTGGTACAAAAATTAAAAATATTCCTTTAAAAGTTGTTCAGGAGGATGGCTCTATCTGACTTGAGGTCAAGGATGTTCAGAAAAAGTGGGGATCGGATTTTAGAGCTATATTATCCAGTTGCTTTGTTTTCCCCTGAGTAGGATAATCATTACTTAGAAAGGACAGTTGCTCTAAGAATCAGGTTGAAAAGTTCATGCCAATAAACTTCTCAAATCTGTATTTTAACTCTCATATTACAGAGAGTGGACCTAACACAACTTTTTAATAACCTAAAACTAAGGAAAGCCATACTGTGTCATTATTTTTGATTATGTGTTAAAACAATATGGCTTGTTTCAAATTTAATATTTTCGTTACTTGTTATTTGATGGCATTTGAGGCTGTCAGAATAGCAAAATATATGATTAAACCAATTCCAAAGTCACAAACTTGCTTGCTGGACCCTGTTCCTACAAATCTAATCCAGGCCATAGCTCCATTTACTGCAGCAGTCACACACATGATCAATACCTCGCTGACATCAGACACATTTTCTAATGCATACAAGCAAGCTCTGGTTACACCACTGCTCAAGAAACCTTCTCTCCCCACGACTCAGGGAGAAAACTATCGGCAGGTCTCTCTACTACTGTTTATGTCTAAGACCATTAAAAGGGCAGTCTTTAGGCAGATCACAGAATACCTCTCACAAAACAATCTCCTTGATACAAACCAATATGGGTTTAAAAAGGACACTCCAGTGAAATGGCTTTGTTATCTTTAACAGAAGATAATCTCAGACTGTCACTTTGACATATCGAAATGGATGAAAAAACCAAACTGCTTGTTTTCCAAGCCAAACCAACCATACACCACAATATTCACATCCTGTCATGGTTTTGGTTATATTGTGCTTTACTTTGTTCTATGTTTCCTAGTTTTATTGGTTTAATTCCTTTTTTGTTGTAATTTCTAGATTTCTGTTAGTTCTCATGTTTTTCTGTTGTCCTCTGTTGCCCTCTTGTGTGTGTGTGTGAGCGTAAGTGTAAGTGTAAGCACTTTGCGTCGCCGCCATCTTGACGGCCTCTTTTACCGCGGCTCAGACTACTGCCTATGACTACCGCATACTGTACTCCTTCTCAGCCGTGTTTTAATTTGATTAATTTCACCTTAACTTGATTTCAACCATGGTAAACCGTTGCTGTATTGTGGGCTGTAACAGCTCAACACATGATCGCCATGGGAAAAACATAGAAAATGGGTTAACTTTCCACCGCTTTCCTGCCTGGAGGCGTAACCATGGAGACCAAGCGTCAGAGATAAAGAGCCGTCGGCTAGCTTGGATCGCGGCTGTAAGACGACCGAACATAACTTTCCACAGTATTCCAATGTCATTGAGAGTGTGTTCCCTGCATTTTCTTTCTGGTAAGTTAAAGATGCACGGTTTTATTTTATAGCCTACTTTGTTTCTTTCCTTCAAAGTTGGGATCTTTTACGGGAAAATAATAAAAACGGCAGCGGGAAAAGGCTCAAATACGTGAGAAACCCGGAGGGTTGGCAGTTAACGTTACTAACTACACCTTTGAAACACATAGCAGCTAGTTAAAAGTACATTACATGCGTGAGTGGTTGTTAGCACTAGCGGTTAGCAGTTGCTAAACTAGCAGGTTCCAGAGCCCGTCTGATCACAGCTTACCTTCGTACGGATTACTGTGTTCCCACTGTTTGCTGGCTTTATGATCTGCAGCTCCTGAACCCATCCATTCATGAACTGCATATGAGACTCCAAGGACTTGTAGCTTGGGAACTGTTTTGAAGTATAGGCGCTCACTCATCGGTGCTCCACTCATTGTTTGGAACTTCATATGGATCCAAATTATTAATAATGCTGATTTTGTCAACATACCGGTCCGTGGCTTCTCTATTTAATGTGTCCTGGTAAATTCCAGATCTTTTTCGGGATTTTAACATCTTTTTTCTCTCTACTTCTATGTCTCTTCTTTCAACAACAACGTTGTATCAGAGCTATGTTTACGTTTGCGTAGCCGTCAATATGACCGCTACGTCCCACAATGCAACGTGGATCCCGAGCCCTATAGGATGGTTTTCAAATGAAAAGAGCTTGCATGGATCACCTATATTCTTTAACTATTATATTTCATGCTACGAGACAAGAAAAAAGAGGCTACTTTTAAAAAATATTAAATTTATTCATTTAAAAAAACATCAATTTAATTGTGACCTGTGGTATTTTCTTTTAATAAAAGTAGGAGTTCATGGTAAATTTTAAAACAAATTAAAGGCCATTTATAGAATAAAATTCCAGAGACTTGTGTTTAGGTGAACCACTAGAGAACAGGTTGCTTTGGGATACCATATGGTGTGAGCCCTGAAATATTTCTGAAGTGTGCATAGAAACTCTCCAAAACTGGCCTTATATGGAGATATAGCATGGGAACCAAGTCAAGTCAGATATACTGGAAAAATGGTGAGGTTGAGGAATAGTTTAATCGATATCCTAGATTATAGATTAATAAAACACATTTTTTTCTGGGACCAACACATATATTTAGGCAAGAAATATTGAGAGGATACTTAAGGACGTACTTGCTGTACATTTATAGAAAGAGGTTGAGGTATGATATTCAACAAATAATAATATTTTATTTAGAATTGTATAAACACTAATGGTTGATCTAAAGAGCATTTGGCTGTCAAACTGTATAGCAAAGAAAAGTAAGCACATCTGAAAGATTGGGAATAATATATGTTTTAATGTTATTAATAAACTTTCAAATAAAATACATTTTGAACTAAACTTTTTTGGACAGAAAGGATCCTAAGGCACAAGCTGAAAGTACGACGGAGTATTAGGGCCACACATGAAGAGAAAAAATATTTTTGCCATGACGAGATTAAACTCGACATGTCGACTTTAAAGTCGACATGTCGACATTAAACTCGCCATTTCGAGAATAAAGTTGAAATGATCATGTTGAGTTTAATCTCGACGTGTCGACAATAAAGTTGAAATTAGTTCAAGAGAGCCAACCGCTGCACAGGATACATGCACAGAATCCAGAATCAGACATGCATTGTGTAGATGATTTGGTCAAATTGTACTTTCTGTGATGATTATACAGTTATACAGTTGCAGCACGTCACAGGGTACCTTCACTCTTAAAACGCAGACTGCAGCTGTGGAGCGCGGGTGCTCTTTTCTCAAAACTTTGGAATGTCGAGATTAAAGTCGCCACGATATATCAACTTTATTCTCGAAATGGCGAGTTTAAAGTCGACATGTCGAGTTTAATCTCGTCATGGCAAAAATATTTTTTCTCTTCATGTGTGGCCCTAATACTCCGTCGTATGAAAGTCTAGTTTTCAAGTAAAATGTTTATACCCTATGAAATAGCCTGTGTGATCGTGATAATTTCCCTCAACATTATAAACACAGAACACACAAAGACCATCTGCATGCATAGTGAGCTGGTGGCTTTAGCAGCAAAACATACAAGTAGAAACTTCTAGATTGGCAGGCTGCTCCAATGGGGAGCAAATTAATAAGTAATAATCAACTCATTTTATATGGAGATGCATGACTTAAATTCCCTTTTCTGAACAACATCACTTCCGGGAGCACAGTTGGAATTTGGTATCTTGGCTTAGAGTTCAACTCTTCAGAGAGAGCTGTCCTGTGTTATCCCAGTTTGACGCCTTTTAGCCAAGTTTGAGGCTGAGTAATGCTTTTACTTTGGAGACATTTTCTCTGATTTAGTTCATGTTTTCCAACTCAGTTATTATAAACTTATAATCGGATTTCTTAGTACACATAGCTGTAACTGTAATAGATAGAGTTTGTCATGAACACAAATTGTTTGATAAACTCTAATTTCTTAATAGCCTAGGGGCACATTTTACCCTGGTTTTACCATTGTTTTATTTATCTAAAGTTCTTAACTTTTCAGGGATTTTTCCTTTTTCCTTTAAGATTTTTTTTCTTGCTGTCATCTCCTTGTCGATTTAATTACACCAAAGGATGGTTGGTTGGTTTTGTAGTGGGAGTAGTGATATAACTGCTCTGAACTTAATAAGCAAAATTCTTGTTGAAAACTTACTACTACTAATTAAGTATGAGGTAAGGTTATACATTTGCCATATGAACAATGCCTTGATTTTTTTTAATTTTGTTTTGACTAGAGATAAACCAGACATTACATAGAGCTCTATAAACTGATTTTAACAGATTCTCATTTCAAAATAAACTACAAACAGTTTTGTTTTTACTCACCAACCTCTAGTTATTGTATACGTAAATATATAATTTCGCCATATAACAAACTGTCTTGTAATTACTTTTGAGATTTTTTTTTTTTTTTATAATTCAAGTTGTGTTTGGTATTTGAGAAAAAATGTCAGATGTAATTTCTTTATTAAATCAAATGTATTTTATTTTAAATTTTGTGATGCCAGAATCATGTCAGGAAAAAACCAGAAGAGAAAATAATTTGTTGATGTTCAGAAGGATGTAAACTTCAGTCTCTTAGGTAGAAAATGAAGACAAAGTGAACAGACCAACACTCAAAGACTGCAATGGTAGACACATTTAAAATGTGTAACTACATTTGCAACCACAACAGTATAAAGTGGTTGATAAAAGTAATTCAGACTTGATGAAAATTTGTATGACAAAGTAAAGTTCAATGTTATTTGACTTTAAGTTTTCAAAATCTCAATTTTTTTGCTTTGGTGAACATTGCAAAGTTCTGTGTATTGCCTGGATGGGATACCAAGCTTGTTTCCAAAAAATAAAGGAAATTAACCTAGTGTAGCAACTCTTGCGAAAATAATGCTTCATACTTGAACCCTACAGTATATATTGCTTTTTTTCCCACCCTTTTAATCGGAGAAGATCTCAGTATTGTTTACACTTTTAAATCTTATGGTCGGTTTGATACACAGAAACTACATGGTCTCTAAATCACTCCCTTTATCTGGGGAGCCAGATTGTTTTCATACAAGTCAACTGATGCAGGACTGTTGCTACCTTGCTTTATCCCACTTCGCCACATCAATCCTTTCACAATATTGAGACATAAGCCACCTTAAACCTGCCTTCAAATGTTTTGTGAAATGGACATAGTGAGAAGAACTGAAGGTTTTCTTTTATTCTTTTTCACTGCAGAAGTTGACACTATTAATGGTAACATCTACTGTATCTGCTGAGGTGTTCAGAACAGTCTTTGAACATTTGTAAATTATAATTCAGTTTAAACCCTGTAATGTCTTATGTATTTACAGTCTTTTTTAACAGCTGTTATTAAAAACGTGTCTTAACTCTGTTATTCAAAATAAAGACATGTTTAATTAGGTTTAAATGTCAGTCACACATTTGAATATTTGGCTGGTTTCTGTTATTTAGAATCAAAGTTTAATGGAGTTTATTTACACAGCAGGTTGTCTCCCATATTGCTTTACATTACATTACATTACATATGACTATAGTGTCTGGCTTGTTTAATGTTTGTAACATTTTTCTGCATGGAGTTTGCGTGTTCTCCCTGTGCATGCGTGGGTTCTCTCCGGGTACTCCGGCATCCTCGCACAGTCCGAAAACATGACTCTTAGGTTAATTGGCCTCTCTAAAATTCTCCTTAGGTGTGAATGTGTTATAGAATGGTTGTTTATCCTGTTTGCCTCTGTATTCCCCTGCAATAGACTGGCAACCTCTCCAGGGTGTACCCTGCTTCTCATCCATTGACAGCTGGACCAGCACCCCTCGCAACCCCAGCAGGGATAAGCATGACGGTAGATGGATAAATTCATTTTTTATCTATTTATTTTTTTAACCAGGTCAGTTTTTAACATGGAATTTTTATTTGCATTAATATATTAGGGAAGGAGATACAGGGGAAGGAACTATTAACACTTGGTATAACCTGTATACTTATAGTCTTTCTAAATTTCCAAAAGTATAAATCGTAAAGATAATCTTAATATGGTTTTATAGCTGTTTAGCTGTATCAATTGTGAATACTGTAGAGTAAAGCAACATGCTGCATAGGGTGACCCTCACAGCTCAGCGCCACAGCTTGCAGCAATGCAGGTGCAGTACATTGGCACTTCCCCCCTGGTTCCTTATTTCTCCACCAGGGTGTACTGTGAACAGACCCCAATCTTAGATCATGCTCTTTACTCTGGTGAAAAACCTCAACAATTTGGTAAGTATCTGGCTTTTAAACAGAAGTCATCAAACACTAACCAACAAAGAGGTACACAATTTCTAAGGCATATCTGATAATGCAAAAGGGAAATAAAGGTGTTTGAATACTGCATCACAAGTTGGTCTCTCACCACAGTTACCAATTTAAATTAATTGAATCACTGTACAAAAAATCTCTAAAAGTGTTTGACCAAAAACCTAATTCTTTCCATGTATGTAATATTTTAAACAAGTACAATCTTTTAAATTTTGAAAATTGTATAAATTTTAAGTATGTATACTTCATTTATAAAGCGCTACATGGACTAGCCCCACCTCCTGTGTCTACTTTGTTCAAACCCAAGACTTCAAGTGGCCTGAGAACCAGGGCCTCCTCCAGAGGAGACTGCGAGGTCCCTCACAGAAGAACAACTTTTGGTCAGAACACTCTCTCTGTGAGAGCCATTAACATCTGGAACAGTCTTCCTCTGCACATACGGGAGAGCCCTACACTGATCAGCTTTAGAGCTCAACTCAAACTAGAGATGAAAACAAACCAGTCATGTGACCACTAAACTTTTAACATTTCCTTGTGATGCTTGTATTGTATGTTATACGTTCTTTCTTATGTATTTGCCTGCCTAGGGACTATGGATGGAAACTAGCTTTGTAGCTATAATCTGGCATATTTACATTTGTTTTTATACTGATGTTCATTAATGTGCATTGTCCCTATTCAAATAAATAAAAAATAAAAAAATAAAATAAATTAATATTGTAAGGTGTGAAGCTCTGTGATATCGTAATGTTTTCTTATGAGCTTGATACAGGTTACCAAACAAATCAATCGTGGAGCAAATCATATGATGCTGATATGTTTTAGAGCCTGGCCTGTGTCAGATTTGGAAACACTCCTTTGTTGCGTTTCTACATACGGTCACTGTTAAGCCTAGATGTGCTCGTTTTTTTGCTGGTGTTTTTGTCCCAATTTATTTGAAGCCTCATTCCTGTGTATTGTTGTATCATGACATTCAGAAGATATAAGACATAAAGGCTGTCTAGATTTGGTAACACAATCTGGTGTTTTTTTCTTACCCATGTTGACCCCATGAAAGAAGAAAGAAGAGCAACTTGCCTTACTTGGAAAAATTTCTACCAGTTATGTGTGACTTCCTGGTATAAGTTGACAGGGATAAAGTGATGTTATTAAATATCTTGCCAATGTGTTGACAAGTAGTCCATGAGAGGGCACAAAAAATATGGAGCAGATGTTATGATCTACATTGGAGATATGGCCTTTTACATATTCTCGGGGATGCTGTCAATGTAGTCCAATACTGTTGATGTAGTCCCTTTGAACACTTTGTAAGTTGCCAAAGATCATTCATATTCTGTGTCAAGAGAAGCTGATCATGCTGTATGTGGAAATCCGTTGCTCTGCCACAACGCATGCTTTGATAGAGCAACATTTTAAAACATTTGATTCTTCATGGTTCAGGTCTAAGGTGGGTTATTTTGAAGTCTATATGTAAAGTGCTTTACGAGGAGTTTGCTTTGATGCTGTTGGGTTTGGACAAAAATGTCCAAACCCAACAGCTGACTTGCTGTTGGGTTTGGACATGTTGTAGGTTCTGAGAAGTTCAAATTATGTACTGAAATTGTATGATCATCAGCCAATGCATGGCTAGGGGCTGATCCTTTCAATGAATATATGGGGAGCTGTGGAGTAATTAGGCAATGGGCACTAAATGATGGTCTGAATTTAACTGACTTTGGGGCAAATCTTAATAAAGTTTTGAAAGAAGGTACACCAAGTTTGAGCCCTGGCTGAGCCCCTTCAACATGCTCAACTTCACGATTTTGATGTCCTTTACTGTCCCATGCCTTGACTGTGTACTGACAAAATTTGAAGCAGTAGCTCAAAATGTTATGGAATTTTGTTAAAGTTCATCATGTCTGATTTGACATACAATTACATTTAATTCAATTCAGTTTATTTATATAGCACCAGAGCATACAGTCAGACTGGTCTCATTGACATACCATAATACCTTTTTTTTCTTGATTTGGAGACAATATCCCTGTTAAAAAAAAAAAAAAAAACTGTAATATTTGGCCATGCAAACCAACATTGTTGGTTATTCAAGCCAACAATGCCTTCACCACCGTTCACCACCGAACAGTGGTCTTTGGTTTTGTGGTTCTGTCAGGAGCCATTGTAATTATTATGGATTTACATTCAGGCCTACTACTTGTTTATCCTTCATCATTTTTCCACACAAAGTCCTTTTCATCCTACATCTTACTCCCTTCTTCTAACCTTCTTTTCTGTGTGGCAGCCATAGTGCACTCCCAACTCCGTTGGCATAAGTATTACAATGCATATTACAACTTTTACGGCCCCAGATGGTTTCTTCTTTGCACTTGAGTTTTTTTGTATTTCAAGATCTTCATAATGGCCTGCCTTTCAGTAGAGAAAACAAAATATTTGAAATAGCTTTTAGGCTTTTGCTCTGCTTTCACTCTTTATGCCTAAATAACTCAGTTTTGCATTTCTTTTTTCTTACTACACTAGATAACTAAAGAGAAAAGGTTTAAGTGGTAGTTTGGGGGATAATACAGCTGCAGCGTCTTCTGTGTGTTGCCTCAAAAGCATTATGCGAGATCAACAGCCTTTGTAGGATTTCATTATGCTAATTGTGTGGGGGTTATTTGCGAATATTGGCTTGATGTGCTGTTAAAGAATTTTTGCAGCATCCATGACATTAGTGGAAGGTTTGGCTCTCTTCCATAGCAATAATGGACAAAATAAACAATTGAATCTGCTTGTTAACTGGAAAACTCCCAGTTTTTCAATGTTAAAAATAAGCTATGGGGCCTTAATAGACTCTAAACCACATTAATATGCAGTATAATGCCATAATATGTCCCCAGTTGCTTCTTTTCTCCTCTTGTCACATTTCAAAGTGGATGGGTTGCACCTGAAGAATCGCTTGCTCTTTCGAATTCCCCCTCCTGTACATACAGTATATATAAACATTTTTTTAAACCTTCTTTCCACTCTACTTGTTTCCACATTGGGGTAATTACGATTCAACACTCTGCTGAAGGCTTCAGCTGTAAATTTCAATCAGCAACCAAGGAGGATTTAACTCCCAAACTCCCATATGTTGAGCTTTAAGGCCTTATCCATTGATTTAGAAGTCAGCTTGTTTCTCTTTTGCTGTAGTAAAAGTGCTGTAGCACAGGTTTATTTGATTTGCAAGCATTTTGGAAAGAGATGCACGTTGCTCAACAATGACTGCTGTAGATTTGATTTCATCAGATATTTCCTAAGCTGACGAAAACTAAACAGAAAGGTAGAATGAATATGAATAAGTACTTTGTTCCCTACCACACCTTCTTTACCCATACTTTTTGGTCAAAGGTTGCAAGGTACATGAAGTGCTTCTTAAAATAACTTTATTTTACTAGCATGGAACATGTGATGTATTTGGTTTAGATTTTATTATATATTTTTTCTTATTTTTTATTTTTTATTTACTCAAGTTCAACGGGGAAAAAAATGTGTTTATAAGAAGAAAGGCTTTAATGTAAAATATTACTCTTAGCATGTTATTCTTATTCGCACCTTTTTGTTTTTATTTTTATCATTAGCTTGTTTAGCAGACGGAACTTAACTAGCATGTTTGGGCTTTGAGTGCCTTTAAAGGTAAAAAATCAAACTCTAACAAGTATTTTGTTGCAAAAGAAAAAAGAAATTTCAGTGCCCTCTCAGCCAAGTTGGGTGAATTCTTTTAGATTCCAATGGTTTTTCATGTTAGTGATACATGATTACATGTTACAGTTGTCAAAAATGTTTCAAGAATATTTTAGGATGAATAAATTCCAATATTTTTTCCTATTTTTTGTTGTATTTTTTTCTCTTCCTTTTTTCTCAGTTTACTGGGGCCTTCCTGGCTCCCATTTTGACAACGACTTTGACAATCACCGTCATAACTAACAAAACTCTATTAAAAGGGAGTGGTAACAGTTTATTTACTGATTTTCTACAGTAGGTTTTAGGCTTCATTTGCCTTTTCAAGAAATGCAAAAATATAACTTGATGAAATAGGGTCAGCAAAGGTAATCATTAACATCTTGTGCTTTTACTTTAAGGGAGATTTTTCCCTTTCGTGTTTCTTTTGTTCAGGAGCAGTTCAGGGCTATTGCAGCCAGCAGGGGACTAATATCTTATTCCTGCTGTTTCCAGATTTTTATGAGGTCCTCAGCCCAGGAAAGCAAAAAACCCTGCTGACACCAAAATTACCTGGTAATGCACACTGCCCAATTTAGATGTGGAGAGCAGGGTATTATGCAGTACTGTTTCAACATCAGTCCATGCTGTGTGTGAAGAAATATTGGCCGATATGGGCTGATAATGACGTTTTAGAACATTAAAAGTGCATATATTGTATAATTTTTGGTTATAGCCCTAATTTTGATAGCAGGAGCAGATGCAATGAACAGATGTCTTTTTTTTTTCTTCCTTTTTTCAGGAAAAAAGGTACTTATCCATCTGATGGGACAAAAGTCTCAGAAAATAAACTAGTGTTATTCAACCCAAAGGAAGTTTATCTGTATTTTTTTATTTGCAAACATTAATAGAGCTTTAAAGAAACAACTGAATTATATTTAAAAATATAAAGCATTGATTTTTGATAATCAAATCTTGTATTTCTGAATTATTCAGCTCTTTCCTCTTTTGTAGCTTAATAATTGACAACCACAAGCATTTAATAGAGCAAACCATTTGGTCTATCGAGGTTTATTTTCTGTAATGTCTGGCATGTCTTCACAGTGTCAGAATGCTTGTGCTTTAATATATTTAACATGACATAAGAGTCTAGCTAAATTGTTGTTTTCCAATATGGGGAATTAGTAAGAATAATGTTTTTACCCTTTTGACTGATAATTGGTCCTAAAGCATAAAATACTGCAATTTCAAAGGATTTCTGCCCTAATTATTGCCAAGTTAAAAGTGACACCAATTAGTGGAAAAGAAAAAGCAATTAGAGTACATGCATCTTAATAAACTGTCACTATGCCTTGCACTCATTCTCCATACATATTTCCTCCATGAGGGCTCATATCTTGACAGCTATTAGCAGAAGTGATTTACAGGGTTTACCTTGTGTCTAGATGAATTCTGGGACTTGCTGTCATGAAAGACTCAGGAAGGAATGGTCTTTTCTGTCTCTTGTGTGTGTTTTTTTTCTTTGTGTTTGTGTGTGAAATATAGACTACAAATTGATTTTTCTGGTACATCTTGAAGAAACAAAAGCTACCCTTGACTGGTGAAGGAAAATTGACTTAACTCAACCATTTTTCTAAGTTCTATCTATCTTCAAAATACCTTTCCAAGATTGATGCAGGTCTTTTAGTTGAATTAGGTTTAAACTTGTTTAATTTGGAATGTTTTTTATGCTTATTTAGTTTTAATGTTTTTGCTTTACATAAAAAAACTATGATGTAAAAGTGTTTCATGCTTTTGAAATTTGGATTTGATATTAGACGATGAAGAAACATCTTAATGCAGGACCAGAATATATTTGTATAAAACATAAATGCAATTTTGTGTGATTTTATTATATGTTTGAAAATAGGAATGCTGTAGCCATTTTGAGAAATGGTATGAAACCAGGAAGATGGGAGAAAAAAGTTTCTAGAAAGGTAAACAAACCATTTCTGCTCTGAAATCGATAAGAAAAAAAAAAGACATTTACTCCTGCTAAATTGCTTAGACACCAGAATAGTTAATACAGCATCATATGCACCTCATGCCAGCTATAAAGCTGGAGGTTGAAATTGTTAAAATCCACTCTGAATTCAACCATGTATCATACATTGTGTTAAAAAGAACTGCAGAAAAAATAAAGCTGAGGCAGAACTGGAAAATAGCCCAATACATACCATTACTGGTCATATTACTGGCTGCATAATTAGAGCTGGAGAGTTCTAGGGATTTAGTCAAATCCCAAGACCTTTTCTCATCATGAAGCCATGCAAAGATATGAGATGAAATAAACATCTATCAGCTCAAGTAAGGTTGTGGCAGCATTTTTCTGTGCAGAACAGAAAAGGCTTAGATATGCTAATAGAGGGTAGGATGTTTTAGTTCCTCAAGAAGATACATTTTTGTAAATACTTTTGCTTTAAAATGTAAGTTTTTTTTTTTTCTAATTTTTCTAATAAAACCCCAATTATTATTATTTTTTTTAAAGAAATGTGACATATTGATATTTCCACTGAAATAACGTGATATGAAAATGGGTGCCCCCCCCCCCCCCCCCAAATTAAATACCATCCAAAGAGCTTTTCAGTCTAGCTAACATCAAACTCTTCACTGGCACAAATCATTTTTTGGTGAACTTAATACTTGACAGTTATGTAGATTGCTTTTGTTCTGTTTTTCCCAATTGAAAATACAGGGTGATGGTCTACCTGCTGTGCATTGCTGCCTGACGCACATCCACCAGTGCCTTGGACAAGTGTGCCTTGTACCCCCCTGGTCTTGAGCGGGTCATCAGCTGGGGATGACCAATCATGGATGTTTTGCTCCTTTAACCTGACCTACAGTGGGGCAAAAAAGTATTTAGTCAGCCACCAATAGTGCAAGTTCTCCCACTCAAAAAGATGAGAGAGGCCGGTAATTTTCATCATAGATATACCTCAACTATGAGAGACAAAATGAGAAAAAAAAAATCCAGAAAATCACATTGTCTGATTTTTAAAGAATTTATTTGCAAAATATTGTGGAAAATAAGTATTTGGTCAGTTACAAACAAGCAAGATTTCTGGCTCTCACAGACTTGTAACTTCTTCTGTAAGAGGCTCCTCTGTCCTCCACTCGTTACCTTCATTAATGGCACTTGTTTGAACCCGTTATCAGTATAAAAGACACCTGTCCACAACCTCAAACAGTCACACTCTAAACTCCACCATGGCCAAAACTAGAGAGCTGTCAAAGGACACCCGAAACAAAATTATAGACCTGCACCAGGCTGGGAAGTCTGAATCTGCAATAGGTAAACAGCTTGGTGTGAAGAAATCAACTGTGGGATCAATTATTAGAAAATGGAAAACATACAAGACCACTGATAATCTTCCTCGATCTGGGGCTCCAGGCAAGATCTCACCCCGTGGGGTCAAAATGATCACAAGAACGGTGAGTAAAAATCCCAGAACCACCTAGTGAATGACCTGCAGAGAGCTGGGACCAAAGTAACAAAGGCTACCATCAGTAACACACTACGCCTCCAGGGACTCAAATCCTGCAGTGCCAGACGTGTCCCCCTGCTTAAGCCAGTACATGTCAAGGCCCGTCTGAAGTTTGCTAGAGAGCATTTGGATGATCCAGACGATGACTGGGAGAATATCATATGGTCAGATGAAACCAAAATAGCACTTTTTGGTAAAAACTCTACTTGTCGTGTTTGGAGGAGAGAGAATGCTGAGTTGTATCCAAAGAACACCATACCTACAGTGAAGCATGGGGGTGGAAACATCATGCTTTGGGGCTGTTTTTCTGCTAAGGGACCAGGACGACTGATCCGTGTGAAGGAAAGAATGAATGGGGCCATGTATCGTCAAATTTTGAGTGAAAACCTCCTTCCATCAGCAAGGGCATTGAAGATGAAACGTGGCTGGGTCTTTCAGCATGACAATGATCCCAAACACACCGCCCGGGTAACGAAGGAGTGGCTTCGTAAGAAGCATTTCAAGGTCCTGGAGTGGCCTAGCCAGTCTCCAGATCTCAACCCCATAGAAAATCTTTGGAGGGAGTTGAAAGTCCGTGTTGCCCAGCGACAGCCCCAGAACATCACTGCTCTAGAGGAGATCTGCATGGAGGAATGGGCCAAAATACCAGCAACAGTGTGTGAAAACCTTGTGAAGACTTACAGAAAACATTTGATCTCTGTCATTGCCAACAAAGGGTATATAACAAAGTATTGAGATGAACTTTTGTTATTGACCAAATACTTATTTTCCACCATATTTTGCAAATAAATTCTTTAAAAATCAGACAATGTGATTTTCTGGATTTTTTTTCACATTTTGTCTCTCATAGTTGAGGTATATCTATGATGAAAATTACCGGCCTCTCTCATCTTTTTAAGTGGGAGAACTTGCACTATTGGTGGCTGACTAAATACTTTTTTGCCCCACTGTATATCTAAGGCTGCTACGAACAGAATGGGGGAGATGGAAAATCCCATGGCAATGCCAGCCTCCAGCCTTACAGCCTGTTGTGAAGTCTTGTGAGTGCAGCACAAAACAAAACCAGTAGGATTAAGTGAAAATTATTGACTTAAAACCCCCTTTGGTTATTTTACCTATTGTTTGAATCCACAGGCTTTTTTTTTTGTAAAATCCCTTGAGATTAATTGTAATTTGGTACTATATAAATAAATTGAATTGAACAACCTAATGTAACCTGGCCTAATGTAAAGTGTGCATTTTACGTGAAACACACAACACCTTTTATGTGAAATATGACCGTCTGTCAGCACTGCTGCAGAAGGAGCATTGATGGATGCCTTGTTCAGAAAATCCAAAAAATGAGACTTCCAATACAAAAATTAGGCATTGATTTTTAGCATCAAAACTCTAAAGAATGACTGTCAGTGTGAATACACCTTTTGACTTATGTAAATTCAATACAAGCTCCACCAAAAAAGGTAGTAGGGAGAATGAGATTTTGCATCAACACACTTGTTGCATTTTGATTTTGAAGCTAAAGAAGAGGAAATTACCGCCCAAGAGCCATAACTTGTAGATATTTTGTCAGTGTTAAAATTCTAAACATTTCAAAGTTGGAGAAAGATGTAACTTTAATATATTTTCAGTGTAACCTCTATGTGACCTGTTAGAGAGGATCTCTAAGCACAAGCCATTCAAGGAGTCTATAGTAGGTTCTTTAATTCTTAAAAAAATAATATTATTTGAAAAGCTAGTTAATGTGCACAGCTGAATACAGACAATGCTTTTAAATTTATGAAATCTAACACAAACACTCGCTGTAGATATACTTAAAGTTTACTGTGGGGAATGCAGTGGAGGTAGGGGATGCTCTCCTTTACTCTTAAGTTTAGATAATGTCACTAATGTAACTCTAAATGTTACATATGTGCATGCTGTATAAGAAATAAAGTCAGAAAATGACCCAAGCTGAAGGTCTAGGGGATGTCTATGAATAATACTGTATCTCCATCAGGATCCAGATGGTCAGTGATCTTTGATCAAAATCTTCCCTATGCATTTTATAACTCTGAATAAATAATGTGTCTGCATAGCATCACCAATAACCCTTAGGATATAGTATAATGATCAGTATTCACTCTCGCATTACATTTACTTTACTTTGGGAACATTTTATGACTACTATAATGTTCAAATAAGAATATCTTGTTTCTAATCTGATTTTCTCTTTTATAATTATTGAGTTCTGGTTTTAATTTACTTATAAGTTATGGTGATATACATTAGTTTATAAATAACTGGTTGAAATAATCTAGTGAAAAATGATAAAACCAGGTTTTTCTACATTTAAATTAGTTATGAAGCAACAACAAATGTTTACCATTGTTTTTATAAAATGTCACCCTGTATTAAAGACATACATATTTATGATGCATTCGTACTGAATCTGTTTGGTCAGAAAATGTGAGCAAGTCCTACAATATTTATTAGCAATTTCCATGTCTGATTATGTCACTTAAGTCTATACAACTGTGCATAAAGTCATGAAATATTAATTTTGATTCAATTGAAAATCTTTGTTAATTTCAAAGGGAAATAAAAATCTTGTAACTTTTAGGGAATCATTGGTTGGTCATGGAGCATTAGTAATTTTTAGGTCTACTACCAAAAAAATTGAGTGAGCTGTTGTTTTAAATTAACTGTTTAGGCCCAAAAAAAAGGAGCTTTAACAAAGTCTTGTTTTAAGGTTGTAAACACATTTAGAAAAAGAATATTGGAGATTTTTTTCTTTAGCATTTTTCAGCTAACATATGTTTTAGTTCAGTTTATTTTTTAAGGATATGATGCTCAAGATTGGAAAAGTATTTACCATTACTTTATGTGTCACAAAAACTTGCTCATTATAGTATGGGGTAGAAACTCTAAAACCCATTTCTACTATGACGATTGTCAAACACCTTTAAAAGCACAGCCTACGTCAGAGGGCTGAACTCCTTCTGAACAATGCAAGGAATGCAAATGCACGTCTGAAAAAAGTGACAAACAAGCAGAAGGGTGCAAATGTTCCTGTCTACAATGCTCTACTTGAAACAGAGGAGCATGAGGAAGACTTTGTTTAGAAATGTCTGACAGTAAAATTTTTAAATATAAAATGTTTATACTGTATTTAAAAAATCATGTCAATAAAAAACCCAGGTGGATGAATTTATTTTTGACTGAAATTCAGGTGTTTAGAGCAAACCAGAGGAAGAGTTAGTTTGTTGTGGATGACATGGTAAAAAATGACATGTTCAAAACATTATTTAAACCAATGTCATTCTAGTTCTAAGGCTGATGGGTGCAAATGAGTAATAGATGCTCAGCAAGAAGAGAGAGGTGTTTCTAACACATGAATAATGCAACATCCAAAACACACAAGCACTAAAAATAAATGCAACATAAATCCTGCTACCAAAAAAAGATACAGGCCAATATTTTGATAGTAAAACAAATGTAAGGAATAATGTGGAAAATACCAAAAAAAAAAAAAAAAAGGCTTTAATCCTGTTCCAAAAAAGTAAGCCCACCAGACCACTTGGGGGAATTCACCAAGTATGATGGGATGCAGCATAATAATTTATTAGAGATTATGGAGAGAGATCAGGTGCAAATAGTGGCAGCGCACCTGCCACGGCACCGGAGGAGGTGACAGACAGCCTGCCACTAATTTTCATGAAGTGCCACGGCCGCGAAGCAGGTGCCAGACAGCCTGCCACTAATTTTCATGGCCGGCTGTCTATTTAAGCAATTTTGAAGGACAGTCACACTGCAACACATTGGTGCCAAAAAAATTACTTTTAAGGAAAGAGATACATTTTCTCAGAGTACCTAATATGGATAAAAGAGAACGAACTGACACGCTTCAGGCCATAAGAATTGGGAGGGAGATTATGCTTACAGCTCTCCAGCCGGATTTGTACCTTTTTTTGGGACCATGGTTGACACTTGCTTGTGTCAACCATGGGTCTTCTGGCCTCCTGTGTCATCTTTGTGGCAAGAGAGATCTACCAAGTACCAGCATGTTTTTAAGTGATCCACACTATGATAAACCAAGTCTTTTCCATCCTTTCAGCAAATCATATACATACTAAGGTATTAGAACATATAGTTTACAAATAAAGAAGAAAAGATTTGACCCTCTATATTTTTTATAGCATGGTAAACCCAGAAGAGTGTTGATGAAATTGTTGTGTCTGACTGTGCCTATTGGCCAACGCTCTGATCAATGAGCGTAACTGACTGTGACGTAGTAAGTGCAACAGAAAACTGGTGGGGGAGTGTAAACAAACAGCCAGTTGGTAAAACTGTGAATACATCCTTCTCAAAAATGAATGAGCGTAGAGCCTCTTCCTCCTCACGTTTCAACGAAAACCCCCAGTATAATCCTTCCAAAAAAGATTTCAAAGCTGAGTCAAAACATTGCCGTAAGAGCCTGCGGTCTTTCACACACGACTATGCCCAGAGAAGGCTGCTGTAGACGGGCTGCGGCTAGCCTCGGAGCTCCGCTGGTTGCTGTGGTTCTCTCAACTTCGGAAATTGCTTTTTAAATAACGCATTAAAAATAAATGGACCATATAGTGACGCTTTAAATTATAATATTCTGGCCTCAAATGATCTTAAAACAAAATTTTATTAAACAACAGCATTAAAAAAAGACAACTTTTAACTTTCATTGGAACGCTCCATTGAAAGCTGCTGCTGTCGCAGTGCATGCTACTGTGTCGTGCAGCTTTGTTGTCACGCCCTCAAAACCCCGCCCACTTTGCATCCAGACATTCAAAACACATCTCTGCGTTATGATTGGTCCGCCAGATTTAGGGCCTGAGGCATTGATCGAGGCTAGACCAACTCGCAGGCAAAAAGGATTTTGGCTGCTGGCGGGTGTGCCTAGTTTACTAGGCTTTTTTTAATATAAAAAGAAAATCCAGCAGTAAAATAAATAATCTCCATGTTCTCCCTCCAAAGTTTCTCAGCATCACCCCTGGACAGGATATTTCTAACTTTTGCAATATTCTGCAAATGAAAGAAGGAAAATCTAGAAACCTATTTGACATGGGATTATTATCTGAGATCAGTTTAATCCCAACCAAATGAATTGACCGAGTAATCAGCTTCTTTTCCCTCCCCTAGTTTTTTTTCAGAAAGGTTTCTTAACCTTTGTTGAGTAAAATAAGATAGCTATCTGCTGGGTACAACTACTTAGTGATTTTATTTCAATGTCGGGGAGGAATCACATCATTAATGATGCCACCCAGCTGGGTGCTGTCTGAAAGGAACATTATTGCAAGCTTTTTATTTTGTTGTTTCGTTTTTAGTTTTCAAGAAAAAATAAACCAGGATTAATCCAGCATTTATTGAGACTATTGTGTGTCTGTGAATAACAAAGAGGCCCAACAACTAAGCCAAAAAGCACACAGAGTTGAGAATTTACCTTTATCAACCTGACAAGACAACAGGAAAATGCCATAGTTATCAAAGGTTTAACGTCAGCTAAACGCCAGTAGATGCTTAGCAGGAAATTTAATAATTGCCTTTGTCCCTCCTTCTTCATGTACGCAGATGATCCACCAGCATCAGGAACTTCAATGCCTCTCATCCCCCCTCCCTGTCCCAGTGAAAGGGTGAGCAACATAACAGTGTGTTCAGGACAGGGCATTATATATATATATATATATATATATATATATATATATATATATATATATATATATATATATATACACACTCACCGGCCACTTTATTAAGTACACCTGTCCAACTGCTCGTTAACACTTAATTTCTAAGCAGCCAATCACATGGCGGCAACTCAGCGCATTTAGGCATGTAGACATGGTCAAGACAATCTCCTGCAGTTCAAACCGAGCATCAGTATGGGGAAGAAAGGTGATTTGAGTGACTTTGAACGTGGCATGATTGTTGGTGCCAGAAGGGCTGGTCTGAGTATTTCAGAAACTGCTGATCTACTGGTATTTTCACGCACAACCATCTCTAGGGTTTACAGAGAATGGTCCAAAAAAGAAAAAACATCCAGTGAGCGGCAGTTCTGTGGGCGGAAATGCCTTGTTGATGCCAGAGGTCAGAGGTGAATGGCCAGACTGGTTCGAGCTGATAGAAGGGCAACAGTGACTCAAATAACCACCCGTTACAACCAAGGTGGGCAGAAGAGCATCTCTGAACGCACAGTACGTCGAACTTTGAGGCCGATGGGCTACAGCAGCAGAAGACCACACCGGGTACCACTCCTTTCAGCTAAGAACAGGAAACTGTGGGTACAATTTGCACAAGCTCATCGAAATTGGACAATAGAAGATTGGAAAAACGTTGCCTGGTCTGATGAGTCTCGATTTCTGCTGCGACATTCGGATGGTAGGGTCAGAATTTGGCATCTACAACATGAAAGCATGGATCCATCCTGCCTTGTATCAACGGTTCACGCTGGTGGTGGTGGTGTCATGGTGTGGGGAATATTTTCTTGGCACTCTTTGGACCCCTGGGTACCAATTGAGCATCGTTGCAACGCCACAGCCTTCCTGAGTATTGTTGCTGACCATGTCCATCCCTTTATGACCACAATGTACCCAACTTCTGATGGCTACTTTCAACAGGATAATGCCCCATGTCATAAAGCTGCAATTATCTCAGACTGGTTTCTTGAACATGACAATGAGTTCACTGTACTCAAATGGCCTCCACAGTCACCAGACCTCAATCCAATAGAGCATCTTTGGGATGTGGTGGAACGGGAGATTCACATTATGGATGTGCAGCCGACAAATCTGCGGCAACTGTGTGATGCCATCATGTCAATATGGACCAAACTCCCTGAGGAATGCTTCCAGCACCTTGTTGAATCTATGCCACGAAGAATTGAGGCAGGGGGGTCCAACCCATTACTAGCATGGGGTACCTAATAAAGTGGCCGGTGAGTGTATATATACTGATATTCTGATATTTATCCTAGTTTTGATTCATTGTTGGTCCACTTGAATCTGAGGAATGTAATTCTGACATGAAGCCATTTCTCAGCACTATCATGGAGCTACATGTACTGGGATCTGAAAATGCATGCGTCCTCAGCCAAATATGTGTATTGGTGCAGAATCCCTTCATTTAGATACCAACACCTTAAGCAGCGAAAAAATAATTACATGTTTTGGACCTGTCAAAATGTATTTATTCTGCACCACTCTAGATTTTCTAAAGAGGTATTTTCTGTGAAATAGCATTACTTTTGATGTAAACATTTTGAGTTTTGACCTTTTAAAGTTGCATTACCAAAAAGATAGTTCAAAAAGTATTTACATTTGCTCTTTGTTGAATAAGTGATCTACATTTCCCCCATTTTTTTTAACCCATAGCTTGATTTTGTTGCCTATTTTTGTCGCTAACAAATAATTTATTTGTTTAAAAATCCTTAAAATCCCTAGATTTATCAAAATTTGAGTGTTAATACTGATTTGGGGCTGCTTTAATATCTGCATGTCTGAATGATGTTAAGTGCTTGGAGTGGATTGCTAAACAAAAACAAACAATAGCATCAGAGGCATTTTCCAGTAGAATTGACGTACAACTCATTTTGATATTTGGTACATTTTAGCAACAATATTTTACAGGATATACACTATATTGCCAAAAGTATTTGCTCACCTGCCTTGACTCACATATGAGCTTAAGTGACATCCCGTTCCTAATCCATAGGGTTCAATATGACGTCGGTCCACCCTTTGCAGCTAGAACAGCTTCAACTCTTCTGGGAAGGCTGTCCACAAGGTTTAGGAGTGTGTTTATGGGAATTTTTGACCATTCTTCCAGAAGCGCATTTGTGAGGTCGCACACTGATGTTGGACGAGAAGGCCTGGCTCTCAGTCTCCGCTCTAATTCATCCCAAAGGTGTTCTATCGGGTTGAGGTCAGCACTCTGTGCAGGCCAGTCAAGTTCATCCACACCAGACTCTGTCATCCATGTCTTTATGGACCTTGCTTTGTGCACTGGTGCACAGTCATGTTGGAAGAGGAAGGGGCCAGCTCCAAACTGTTCCCACAAAGTTGGGAGCATGGAATTGTCCAAAATGTCTTGGTATGCTGAAGCATTCAGAGTTCCTTTCACTGGAACTAAGGGGCCAAGCCCAGCTCCTGAAAAACAACCCCACACCATAATCCCCCCTCCACCAAACTTTACACTTGGCACAATGCAGTCAGACAAGTACCGTTCTCCTGGCAACCGCCAAACCCAGACCCGTCCATCAGATTGCCAGATGGAGAAGCGCGATTCGTCACTCCAGAGAACGCGTCTCCACTGCTCTAGAGTCCAGTGGCGGCGTGCTTTACACCACCGCATCCGACGCTTTGCATTGCACTTGGTTATGTATGGCTTGGATGCAGCTGCTCGACCATGGAAACCCATTCCATGAAGCTCTCTGCGCACTGTTCTTGAGCTAATCTGAAGGCCACATGAAGTTTGGAGGTCTGTAGTGATTGACTCTGCAGAAAGTTGGCGACCTCTTCGCACTATGCGCTTCAGCATCCGCTGACCCCGCTCCGTCAGTTTACGTGGCCTACCACTTCGTGGCTGAGTTGCTGTCGTTCCCAAACACTTCCATTTTCTTATAATACAGCTGACAGTTGACTGTGGAATATTTAGGAGCGAGGAAATTTCACGACTGGATTTGTTGCACAGGTGGCATCCTATCACAGTTCCACGCTGGAATTCACTGAGCTCCTGAGAGCGACCCATTCTTTCACAAATGTTTGTAAAAACAGTCTGCATGCCTAGGTGCTTGAATTTATACACCTGTGGCCATGGAAGTGATTGGAACACCTGATTCCAATAATTTGGATGGGTGAGCAAATACTTTTGGCAATATAGTGTATTTTAAGAGTAAAAGCCCAATCTGCTGTAAAGTCTAGATTCCACAAAAATGGGTCTGTTTTTGTGTCTGCAATCTCTGACCGCTCATTAGGAACTTTAGCAATGTAAGCTAGTTGAAAGTTATTACCAGTCCCTCAATTTGTTTGAGGTTAAAATGAAAACAAAGATATTGGAGTTTTCAGTTCAAATTACTAATGATCCATATAACCATGTGCTTTCAAAACAATCAGCAGGCAGAACTACAGTGCATTCTCCCAATAGTCAAGGACAAGACTTTAGCTGACAAACAAAAGGAGTTTGCACAGATGGCAGGTTTGGGGGCGGAGGGGAATGGAGATGGATTTCAGAGGTAATTAGAGATGACATTCTCCGAAGACTGCAGCAGCGCCCAAGTCCCTTTCAGCAAAAAACGACTTGTTTCTGGGGAAAACTGTTGGAAGACCCTGTAGATTTGATGCACAGAACCCATTGATGCTTTTTTCTATAAAACAGATGCTTGATGACTTGCTGACACCAGGACTTCACACACTGAAAGAAATAAGACCGTGTTTGACCTACTGGGGTCTGGCTAGACAAAAAAAAAGGTGAGCAGAAGAGGCAGTGAAAAGTAAACTTGATTAGGACTTCCAGCTGGTGTCTTTACTTTGTGTTTTGGGGAGAGGCTTACCTGTCATGACAATTTGGATCTTTTCTTTATTTTAAGAGAGCTGCTTGTATTTGTTAACTTATCGGACAAAACTTATACCTAGATACTTAAAAAGCTTTAGTAAAGCTTTCCCACTTACCTTTTCATGTCCACAGAGTTCTTTCTGCAAAATAAGGAGAAAACACGAGGAATGGTGTTTGAATGTCTCCTCTAGATTAGACACAGTCATGAAAGGCTGATCCATGGCCTTGGTTAAGTATTTATTAAACCCATATTTCATGATAAGGAATGCAAAGCTGGAAAAAAAAAATTCCTCCAGCTAATTAGCCCTTTCAGTATTGTTCCCTGACAGCTACTTACAGGCTGCTTGATGTATGATGTCTAACGTGATGAATATTTAAAAACTAAGCATCTCTCGTAGTGAAAAAGGTTTTGCATTTCACAATGTTAAAATCCCATATACTAGTCTCTTTTCTGGTGCTGCACAGAATCCTGTGAAAAGCCTTACATGATCAATCTTTATCTTGGCTGCAAGACAGAGGCTGTCAAGATAGCCTAAATAATCGGTTAAACTGAGAATAAATGGGGGAACAGACAACAAATAAAGCTGTTTTCTATCCAAGGCTAAACAACATTGAATGGTTACTTAAAAATCTAAATATTTCTAATCAGATAAAGAGTATTGTGGTCTGGAGAGTTGAAGAAAATTTGCCCCTTGCTGCAAAGAAAGTTACCATATTAAGGTTGGTGATTATTGTATTTATTTTGCTTTCAACTAATCATTTTTACTAAATTCAATTCCTAACTTAAAATGTAAAATGTTTGTGGGTCACCGTTTTTTTGATTTTGTTGGATTAAATAAAAATAAAGTTTGGGAATTTTGTAAATTATAATTCAAAAACATAATGATTAAAAAAGTGTCCTAACTGTTTAGTTAATACATTTTTGCGGCTATTCAGAAAGAAAAAGTATTGACATTACTGTAACTTTCATTGATGTCTAAGAACATTAGGGGGTAATTTTTTCACAAATTTACAGGTGCATCATATTACAAATCTAGAGCATACCAAAAAAAGTTGACAAAATATATAATAAAGTAATGAAAAATCTATCAATTATTTTATAAATTACTTAAATAATCATGATTATTTTGATTTTTTACTCCATCAAATTCTACTACTAAGAATTTTCTGACTTGAAGTCTATACACCTGCATATCTCCGTTTAGTCCCTCTGTTTGCCCCTATCCTTCCTTTATTACTGTTGTAAATTCAAATGTAATTATATTTCAAATTTCCACACATCTATCCATCCATCTTCTCCCACTTACTCCACCGGGGTTGATTGATTGGCAATATTGATCTCACATTGGAAAAATTTACTCATTACATCAGTTTAAATAGTAAAAGGAGAAGAATAGGGTGCCAAAGGAAGAGAAAGGTGCATGTGATATATACAATCCACATAGTTCCATGTTTTGGTAGGGGTCGTGCCTATCTCTGGCAGTCTATGGACGAGAGGCGGGGTATACCATGGACAGGTCACCCGTATGTCACAGAGCAACATAGCGCTTGTGCTTGATTTCAATGCTTGTGTCCTCACAGGACTGGATCCTTCAAGGACCGTGAAAATGAGAAGGCTGGAAGAGTTTGGCTATTGATTCAAACAGGTCCAGCCTTCTGTGGCCTCCACCACCCATCACTCAGGGTACTTTCTGTCGCCTAGCAACCTTGACATTTGACACACAAAGCAAGTAAATAATGGTTGCCGAAATTCTGCACTACCCTATTAAAGGAATATATTTTCTACAATTCTGAAAGATAACTTCCTTATACTTAATTTTCTTAGATTTATAAATAATGGCAACAGGGTCAAATTTAACTTAGCATCACCTCGAAAAACGATTTCTTTTGGTATGTGGTGAACAACAAGCTGGTGCAGTACCAAGTCTAACTGCAAAGAAATTGTTTGGATTAAACAAATTATTTTTATGTTTTGTTTTTTAATACCAAGAGGCCATAACGAAAATGAGCCTAAATGAAACCAAACTAACGTGTGTATTTTTAAAATGTAAGGAGTAGAAGTAAAAAGGTGTCTAAAAAATGATCACTACATCTGAGCATAGATAAGCAAAATATCTACAGTACTTAAGTAAGGTAACAAAGTATTTGTACTTTGTTAATTGACACCTCTGTTCCTTAGCCAAAGGAATGCAACAAATATATTTCCCGGTCGTTGACCATCTACCACATTTTGAAGTTTTCACTGCAGCTGTAGTCAACTTTTTGTGATTTCCTTCAAGCAACTGAATGGGCATTGTTTCACAGCCATCCTCAAGATCTGGCAATCAGGGTTGCCCGTGGATCTTTCTTACATCCTCTGCTTTCCTTTTAATATGCCTGGACATGTCACTTGGTGAAGGGCCATCTTGTTCAGTGGTGACCTATATGTCTTATCCTGGTGGAGAATTTCATTAAGTGTTGGAGAACTGTCTAGTAATTAGACTTCAAGACTTCTGCAAGACAGAAAAAAGGGTTTTATTTATTCTTTCCTTAAGGACTCAGATTTTTAGTCCATAGTTATAAAAAGAGTAAAATTAAAGCCTAGAATTCATAATGTTTTAATGTAATAAACCTTTAAAGTTTGACTAAAACAGTATGTTTTCAGTAATGCTAAGCCTGTTGTATTCATAGGGTTTTATGTATTAGTTTGCCTGGTACCTCCTTGAGGTATTATTTTTTGCTGCAGAGGCTGTAAATGATTGTACCCCTTGGAGATCTGATCTTAAGTTTAGTTTCATATGATTTCTCTAAATATGTAGCGATATAGAACAGAATCATTAAACTGAACAAATGGATTTGAAGCATCTTTTTTTATTTATTCAGCTAAATGTGTTGGAGAGCCCTGAGAAGTTGACACATTGTAAAAAAAAAAAAGTTTGCTAATGATGGAACTCATGGACTTTTACTCAGTGTTTAGTGAGGTAAAAATAAAAGGAAACAGCAAAATAAAAAAAATAAAAAATAACAACACTATGCCATTGTTTTCCCACAACTTTTAAAAAAAGAATTGCAATTTTGTGACTGTAACATTGCTCTAAAGTATTGTGCTAATTAATGTTATTCATGCTGTTCAACAGAGCTGCTGACTTTTATAAATTGCATAAATTAACATGTCCTTTAACTTTCTCATTAAAGCTCTGTTACCGTTGTCATATTCTTTATGAAGTATTTTTTTATGCAGAGGTTGGAAATTATTTATTGGGGAAAAAATTGCATATTTTAATTTTGTATGGCTTTTAACATACTAGAACTCAGCAGGGGTATGTTTCTAATAAGGAGGAAATTTGATGTCTGATATTTACATCAGCAGCAAACTGCCAGAGGCTTCCTGCCGATGTCTCTAAGTCATACATATATAAGTTCTGTTTAGTACAAGACTTTGGAGACTGGGAAGCTGCGCTGCACAAACAAAGCAGACTTGAACCCTGTAAGTGTCTGGTCTGTTCTAAATTTTTTATATTTTTATAAAAGATAACTAGGGTGATCTATATTTTATTTTCCTTATTATCTTAACTTTTTATACAGATAAAATCTAATGAAGTTACAGTAGTAAATATTACACTTCTTGTGCTGATTAATTCCCATTTTGCAAGAATTACAAAATAATTGCTCACCTTATTGGAATGTTGAGTTCAGAAATAACAGGAATATCAGGAATCTGGCCTGGCTTGCTTACATTCTGCGCTCCTCACTGGAGTTTTTAAGGTGATGTACAGAACTAGTTCTCCTTAACTCACAACATTTATGTGTAGGCTTAAACATATATACTGTTGTTTAATTAAAAGGAGGATCTTTTGCTATTTTCTTTGCCAGACTTGTTACGAACAGCAAACAGGATTTCTTGTAGCTTAGTTTTTATCATGGTATTCTCCTTTCCACTTGTCCATGAAGTCCTATTTTATCAACAAGTATTTTTCCACCGAAGCTGTGTATCTGGAGGCCCTACAGCTTTTCCGGTTACTCTGAGCTTGTTGGTTGGTTTCCTGATGTTCTTCATGTCTTGCTTTTCAGTTTTGGTGGATGGTTTGCACTTCTGTTATTTTATTTCTGTTTTTAGATGAATAGAACTGAGTTCTGTGACATGGTTAGAGCTTTGGCTATTGTTTTGACATACCCTTAACATCTCCATAATTCTGTCCTGTCTGCTTTGTACTACTTTGTTCTGTTTATATGATGCTGTTTGTTCATTCATCTCTAAAATATTAGAACAGCTTCATTCCCACTGAGATGAAAGTATTGTAAGATCGAAATCAGGGCCATCGTACAAATGCATGCTACATTTGGAACAGGTCCCTGTACTAATCAATCCTATATATATAAAAAAAAAAAGGATCAGATCTGAAGAACTACAGTAATCTCCAGCTTTAAAACACTTAAATAAGCAGTTGCCTCTCAAATTCACTTCCATCTAACTTATAATAACCTGTATGAGCAACTCAATTCTGGTTTCCACCCTCACCACAGTACTGGGTCCTGGGGTCCCTGCTTTTGTATCATCTTCCTTCTGTTGCTTGGTAACATCTTTTGGAAATGTCATATCCCATTTTATTGTTATGTGGTTGACACCACCTTTATTTATCTGGCCTAACTCCAAACAGCCCCCTCAACCTTCCTTGCTGAAATTAAAGCCTAGTTCACCTCTAACTTCCTGAAGCACAGTTGCAACAAAACAGAGGTCCTCCGGATCAGTTTTATCCAAGAATGACAGTTTTTCTTTTACAATTGACAATTTCACTGTCTCTCTCTCTTCTCAGGTCAAGAATCTAGGTGTCATTCTTGATAGCACTCCTTCATTCACCTCACGAATCAACATTATTAACTGCTCTGCCTAGTCTCACCTGCAAAACATTCATCATCTTTGTCCCTCTCTTGTGCCGCACTCTGCCTCTGTTCTGGTCCATAGCCTTGTCACCTCCCACATCGATTACTGCAGCGCTCTTCTTTTCGGTCTTCCCCAGAAATCTCTTCATAAACTCAACATGGTCCAGAACCCCCTCTTTTCATCACATTACCCCAGTCCAAAAGGAGCTTCACTGGCTACCTGTCGGCTTCAGATTCCAGTTCAAAATTTCTCCCGTTTGCTTTCAAGGTTATCCACAATCTTCCACTGACTCCCTTCATTATTTTTAATATAGTATATGTTGTTTAATATTTTGTATTTTTGATTTGTTAAGCAGTGCCCTTGGTTTTCCCAAAATATGCTTTAGATAAAATGTAATATTACTATTAAAAATATCACAACAAAAAGTCACAACATTTTTTCTGTTAAAAAACAAAATAACAAAAAAAAAAAAAGTTTTTGATTTAATGTCTGCAGGCTAGCACATCCCCTGATGTAATATGAACATAGAAATATCTAGTTTAAAGTTTACTTGATTAAGTTCATATTTAATATTATTTTGAAAAGCATGTCCCGTTAAAATTTAAGAATCCATTTCATTTCCTGGTTAGGTGAAGCTACCGATTCCTCAATACACAATTTAATCAATCTCCAAAAACCACTGATAGAAAAATAAAAGAAACAAAAGGAAACCTGACTCCTCGCTGAGGTGTTGCAGTTGCCTGTGATTTCAACACACTTTTTCCGTTTTGTTTCCCAGCAGAGGAAAATGGATAGAAATTGAACTTTATTGTATAATCCCTCTTGTTTTGTCAAGGCTTTTCTCAGGCAGCTTGCCTCTCCTAATAAATCACTGTTAGGCTTGATACTGCCACACAATCAGGCTACTGAGGCTCACCTCTACACATCTGCCTGGAAGGACCCTCACATGTAGCAACTAAATTTTCAGCATGACCAGTGGGGCTTTCTTTCAGATCCTCCACTGCTCCCTTTTCATTTTCGCTAAGAATGTCTTGCATTTGTCTTTCCCCTTATATTCTTCCCTTAGAGTTTTATAGACCACTCGACAGCTCCTTTCCCTGCAATGTGTTCAAATTAAGAAGGGACTCTGAGACAGCTGAGGAGATTAAGTGGCTCAGATGGTTGTTAAAATTGCATAATGCTAGGAGGTTTGCAGTTCTTAATCCTACAATATTATTGTCGATAACTATTGTTTTTGTTTTGATGTATTAGTGCAGGACTGATTCTCTAAATGGGATTACTTGTGTCTTGCCTTTATTCCAAAACTCATCTGTTATTGATAGTCATAAAAGAATTTCCAGAATTTCCCCACTGTGGGACAATAAAGGGATTTTCTATTCTATTCTGTTCTAGACGTCTGTGGGTCTGTGGGATGACACAGTCAGTCCCTAATGCAGACTGAAAGCTGAGTAATCTCAGTGAGATTTAATGAATAGAAAGCAAACAGAATGGGCGGGTGGAGCAACTCTTTTAAAGTGTTACAAACTCAAATCTTTTCTGTTGGAGTGTAATGTGACCGGGAGTGCGATGTTATCATCATTTTCAGATATGCAGAGGAGTGCCCCTCCCCACTTTACACTGTATACTGCTGGCCAGCTGGCTGAAAGGCCTCATCAATTTTTTTTTAAATACAGGTATTGTTTTCTTTTCTGCTCTTTAATATTCCAGTATTTTCAGTATGTGTTCAATTTATATTTTTGATTAGGTCTGTGTATTAGCATCTTGATAAATTTTGACAGAACTATGTAATTATCATTACCTAGTCAATATTTTTTGGCTGTTAAAAAGTTAAAAAGTTAAGATACTGTTATGTATTCTTTTTTTATTTGAAAACTAAATAAAAATACAATTGTATTTTTCCTCTATATTTTAGTGGGAAGCTAATTAGCAGCCTGTGAAAAATGCTGCTGCTCACACTGTATCTGAGATTTTTGTCATGGTGTCTGTGTGTGGCTGAGACTTCAGGTTTCCCTCAGATCTCCATTTGGAGGGCGTGCCAACCGGACAGGTGACACACCTGTTCCTCATCTGGTGCAGCACTTATAAGGAGCAGCTGGACTACCATTCACTGCCTGATTGTCCGACTCAGTTGGTAATATCAAGTCTCTCTCCCTGAGTGAACTCTCCCAGAGATTTGGATCTGAACTGTCAGGTTGTTGCTGACTCACCTGTGCTCCTGCTCATCCCGCTGTCTTTTCCTCCAGGCTCCGCTGTTTCTCCGTCTGCCTGCTCGCTCTCCACCGTTTGGTCTCCAGCCCACCTTTCCAATCCACAAGCCACCTCCGGGTTTGGAAAAGAAAAGAGAGTTCCCACCTTTTTATAAAAATTTCACTGAGCTTTCCTAGGGTGTTTATAATAACATCCTAACAGGTACTATCTGACAGTATTGGAAAAGAAGTTACCATTGTAATGCATGCACAAAAATGGGTACGTTATTGAAGGGAAGTATGGCGGTTTAAAAAAATGACTGAAATCAAATCAATACAATAGAACTATACAAGATGACAAATAGCAAATGTAGTCTGAATTTCCCTAATTGGGCTGCCACCTTATCGTGGTGGAGAGGTTTGAGTGTCCCAATGATCCTGGGAGCTATGCTGCCTGGGGCTTTTTGCCCCTGGTAGGGTCACCCACGGCAGACAGGTCCTAGGAGAGGAACCAGACAAAGCGCAGCCCAAAGACCCTTATGATGACGACAACCTTTGGAGTCGGCGTTCCCTCACCCAAATGCGGGTCACCGGGGCCCCACTCTGGAGCCAGGCCTGGAGGGGGGGCACGATGGCGAGCGCCTGGTGGCCGGGCTTTTACCCATGGGGCCCGGCCGGGCTCAGCCCGAAGAGGAAACATGGGTCCCCCCTTACATGGGCCCACCACCCGTGAGAGGGGCCATAGGGGTTGGGTGCAGTGTGTGTTGGGCGGCGGCCGAGGGAGGGGACCCTGGCGGTCCGATCCTCGGCTGCAGAAGCTGGCTCTAGGGACGTGGAATGTCACCTCGCTGGTGGGGAAGGAACCGGAGCTAGTGTGTGAGGCTGAGAGGTTCCGGCTAGAAATAGTTGGTATCACCTCGACGCATGGTTCTGGTTCTGGAACCAGTATCCTTGAGAGGGGCTGGACACAATTCCACTCTGGAGTTGCCCACGGTGAGAGGCGCCGGGCAGGAGTGGGCATACTTGTTGCCCCCCATCTCGGCGCCTGCACGTTGGGGTTCACCCCGGTGAACCAGAGGGCAGCCTCCCTCCGCCTATGGGTAGGGGGATGGGTTCTGACTGTTGTCTGTGCTTACGGGCCGAACAACAGTTCAGATTACCCACCCTTCTTGGAGTCCTTAGGGGGGGTACTGGAGGGTGCCCCTCCTGGGGACTCCCTTGTTCTGCTGGGAGACTTCAACGCTCACATGGGAAATGACAGTGAGACCTGGAGGGGCGTGGTTGGGAGGAATGGCCTCCCCGATCTGAACTCGAGTGGTGTTCTGTTGTTGGACTTCTGTGCTCGTCATGGATTGTCCATAACAAACACCATGTTCAAGCATAAGGAAGTCCATTTGTGCACTTGGCACCAGGACACCCTAGGCCGCAGTTCGATGATCGACTTTGTCATTGTTTCATTGGACTTGCGGCCATATGTCTTGGACACTCGGGTGAAGAGAGGTGCGGAGCTTTCCACTGACCACTACATGGTGGTGAGTTGGCTCCGGTGGTGGGGGAGGATGCCGGTCAGACCTGGCAGGCCTAAACGTGTTGTGAGGGTCTGCTGGGAATGTCTGGCGGAGTCCCCTGTTAGGCGTGGCTTTAACTCTCATCTCCGGCAGAACTTCGAACACATCCCGGGGGAGGTGGGGGACATTGAGTCCGAGTGGACCATGTTCCGTTTCTCCATTGTCGAGGCGGCTCATCTGAGCTGCGGCCGCAAGGTTGTCGGTGCCTGTCGTGGCGGCAACCCTCGAACCCGCTGGTGGACACCTTCGGTGAGGGATGCTGTCAGGTTGAAGAAGGAGTCCTATCGGGCCTTTTTGGCCTGTGGGACTCCTGAATCAGCTGATGGGTACCGGCGGGTGAAGCGGCATGCGGCTCGGGTGGTTGCTGAGGCAAAAACCTGGGTGTGGGAGGAGTTTGGAGAGGCCATGGAGAAAGACTTCCGTACGGCTCCGAAGCGATTCTGGTCCGCCATCCGGCATCTCAGGAGGGCGAAGCGGTGCAGCACCAACACTGTTTATAGTGGGGATGGTGTCCTGCTGACCTCGACTCGGGACGTTGTGTGTCGGTGGGCGGAATACTTCGAAGACCTCCTCAATCCCACCAACATGCCTTCCATTGAGGAAGCTGGGCCTGGGGACTCTGGGCTGGGCTCTCCAATCTCTGTGGGCGAGGTCGCCGAGGTGGTTAAAAAGCTCCTTGGTGGCAGGGCCCCGGGGGTGGATGAGATCCGCCCGGAATTCCTCAAGGTCCTAGATGTTGTGGGGTTGTGTTGGCTGACGCGACTCTGCAACGTTGCATGGACATCGGGGGCAATTCCCCTGGATTGGCAGACAGGGGTGGTGGTCCCCCTATTTAAAAAGGGGGACCGGAGGGTGTGTTCCAATTACAGGGGAGTCACACTCTTAAGCCTCCCCGGCAAGGTCTATTCTGGGGTGCTGGAGAGGAGGGTCCGTCGGATAGTCAAACCTCGGATTCAGGAAGAGCAGTGTGGTTTTCATCCTGGTCGTGGAACGCTGGATCAGCTCTACACCCTCAGCAGGGTCCTGGAGGGTGCATGGGAGTTCACCCAACCAGTCTACATGTGCTTTGTGGACTTGGAGAAGGCGTTCGCCCGTGTCCCTCGGGGAGCCCTGTGGGGGGTTCTCCGGGAGTACGAGGTGCCGGGCCCTTTGATACGGGCTGTCAGGTCCCTGTATGACCGGTGTCAGAGTCTGGTCCGCATTGCCGGCAGTAAGTCGGGCTCGTTTCCGGTGAGAGTTGGACTCCGCCAGGGCTGCCCTTTGTCACCGATTCTGTTCATTACCTTCATGGACAGAATTTCTAGGCGCAGCCAAGGTGTTGAGGGGATCCGTTTTGGTGGCCTTAGGATTGCATCTCTGCTTTTTGCAGATGATGTGGTCCTATTGGCTTCATCGGGTCATGATCTGCAGCTCTCGCTGGATCGGTTCGCAGCCGAGTGTGAAGCGGCCGGGATGGGGATCAGTGCCTCCAAATCCGAGGCCATGGTCTTGAGCCGGTAAAGGGTAGAGTGCCTTCTCCGGGTCGGGGGGGGGGGGTGTCCTGCCCCAAGTGGAGGAGTTTAAGTATCTCAGGATCTTGTTCACGAATGAGGGAAGAAGGGAGCGGGAGATCGACAGGCGGATTGGCGCAGCGTCTGCCGTGAAGCGGGCGCTGTACCGGTCCGTCGTGGTGAAGAGAGAGCTGAGTCAAAAAGCGAAGCTCTCGATTTACCGTTCGATCTACGTTTCTACCCTCATCTATGGTCATGAACTCTGGGTCATGACCGAAAGAACGAGATCGCGGATACAAGCGGCCGAAATGGGTTCCCTCCGTAGGGTGGCTGGGCTCTCCCTTAGAGATAGGGTGAGAATTTCGGTCATCCGAGAGGAGTTGCTGCTCCTCCACGTCGAGAGGAGCCACGGCATCTGGTTAGGATGCCTCCTGGACGCCTCCCTGGTGAGGTGTTCCGGGCACGGAAAAGACCCAGGACACGCTGGAGAGACTATGTTTCTCGGCTGGCCTGGGAACGCCTTGGGGTTCCTCCTGAGGGGCTAGAAGAAGTGGCTGGGGAGAGTGAAGTCTGGGCCTCCCTTCTTAGGCTGCTGCCCCCGCGACCCGACCCCGGATAAGCGGAGGAAGATGGATGGATGGATGGATGGATGGATTTTTTGCATAGATTGGAAGAAATACCTACGAAATTTAAGTGGCATAAACATAGAAAGGTAACGTTGTAATTACAAGTATTATCTCATTCTGTTCTCTCTAATTTAGAAAGTTCACAACAGCACAGAAACTTAATTATAGTTTGAAAAAACAAAACAAAACAATCTCTATTCGTCACTCTGGTAGCTGTTTCTGTTCACCTTAATTCTGCATGTCCTACAGAGCAGCAGACAGAAAAGTTAATTGATGATTTAATGGAAATGTGTTTAGAAGTTGATCTGTTGGTGCTGAAAATCCACATGACTTTTGGGGATGTTAAGGTAGTTACCTGCCACAGGCTGCTTAAGATAGAGATGTCATTGAGTCAGTGGCATTCAGCCTCAGGCCGACTTCCCACAAGCTGTGGGTGACCTCCATATGTTATATTTTAAAAGGCTTTTTAAAAATGATTGTTTTTCTTAATTTTAAGATATCTGATGAAAGACTCAAACTAGTTTCTACTTTTATGTTTCTTTTAATTCAATATAAAAAAGCTCTATCAACATTTACTGGTCTGCATATAATTCCCATAGTACAGTTTAAAGATAGAACAAGAAGAAGGAAGAATTATCACCGGCAAAACGCACCAGAGTAACCACCGTGGAGAGATATAAACATATCTTAATTAGTGGTTGAGAGGAAATGGGTGATATTTATTTTAGAAGTTTGAGCTTTGGTTGAAGTTTACACAGAGACAGACGCTGACCACATGGGTCGCCTTCAGATAACAGCTCTGTATCTTTAGCTAATTGGTCCTATCAATGTTTTTTTCTTGAGAAGTTGTAGCTGTTATTTAATTTATTTTTTACATTATTGAGATGTCATCTTTTCAAAAAAATGTTAATTAATTTGAGAAGTCTAAGTATTTGTGAATACCACAAGGTTAAAACAGTAATGAAGATATGTTGAAACAGTCCCCAAAGGCCTCAAAACATGTTTTTTAATGATAAGAATACACCATTTACTATTTTAAGGCCTTAAAGGAAAATAACTGGATCCGATCAATACCTTTTTTTTTTTTACCTAGCATTGCATAAGCACAAAGTTTAAAAAGCTATTTTTTTATATCAACTATCTTCTGACTCCTGAACAAAATGTCAATCTGAGGTGAGAACAGGCTATAAGCTAAGGCTTATCTGTTAAGTCCTCTACTGTATGATGTGATTAATAAGCTGAAAGTAAATACTGTACATGTCTTTTTGTTTTCTGATTGGAATTAATGTATTTTTGGAGCAAAATGTAAGAAATATGGAAACTAATAGGTGTGGAATAGTATCATAATCCCACAATCTCAGATTTATATTGTTATTCACCTCACCTAAAGATCACACCCAACTTATGGTACTGTTCATAAGATGTTTAGACAAATCTAACAGGGGTTTTGCTACGTTTGAGTTAAAATGCAGTAATATGCCTGTGGTTTTCACTACATAGCATTTTAAAACTATTTTATCTTTGCATTTTACCTTTGCGTTTGTTTTCTTAACTCATACGCACTGCTCCAGAATCTTATCGTCTCTTCAGTCTTTTGGTACTCTGGCCCTGCAGACATTCACAACACAAGCAAACTGCTTAAGGGTCTAGTTAAATTATTCATTGACTGATATTTGGAACCATGCATGAGTTTCAGGGTTTCCTTCATGGTCTTGGATTAGGTTTTCTCAGGCCTGATCCACTCCAGAGACCAGATTATAGAGGAAATAAGTCTACTAAAGATTAAAGCTGTTGGGATCTGGAGCTGTACCACCTTCCTCTAGCAGAGTGCGCCGTGGGTCTCCTGGAGCTGGAGTCTTCCAGCACACCTGAGACGTATCTACTCATCAGGAGACCTGCCCTTTATAACCAGCTGCCAGACCTTGCTTCGACGCCGCAGTGTTGACCTTAGTTTGGTTAGCAACCTGAGCCTTGAAACTGAAATGAATCTTAGCTGTCTCTGGAGAGAGATCAGATTCTAACTCTCTTCTGTTTTTGCCTCACAGGAAACGTGTCTCTAGCCAGAAGCTCTGGATGAGCTTAACCTGCCAATCTGCCCTGGAGAGCCAAACCTGAAGATTCCTATGTGGATTCCCCTGCTGCTCTAAGTTAAGAGCTGGAAACTCTGATCAAGGTCTGCCATAAAAGTCAGAAGCTAGACGCTGCAGCTGCTCTTGAACTCTGCTGAACAAACAGTCTCTGGACCCAACGGTTCCCTCTCTCTCAAAGAGAAGCCCGGATTCAGTCAAGGTATAATTCTGAATTATCAAAGACTCATTCTCATCAGCCTGCCAACTAATCAAACTATCTTCTCAGCAGACTTCTGTGAACCAGCCCAGACCAGCCCCTGACCCAGTACATTGTCTCTTTATTGTAAAACTTTAAATAAACCGTGTTTAACTTTTACCCAGCCTCCGTTGTGTTCTGCATATGGGCTAAGAACCTGAACCCATCATGACAAAAGCAGCTTTAGACTTGACCACAACTCTGGAAAAAAAAAAGGCAGTCTGATGTCAATCTTAGCTTGCAGAAGACCTGTTCTGTCATCCAGGGGGTACAAATAATCCAAAAAATCCCCCAGCTGTTTTCAGAATATGTAAAGCATCTGACGAGACCACATACTTTGTGCATTGTCTCCCACCCTCTGAAAGCAATCAAAAGTATCTTACCATTGTCATTAAGAGCAACACTCACAATGCTCCTGTTTTTGAATAAAGCAGTAATGCAGAGCACATACACCTCCAAACTGCACATTAACAAACATAAAGGGGGATTTTTTAGAAAATGTTCCATAACAGGTAATAAATACAATCTTAGGCTTTAGACTCTTAATTATAGCAGTCAAGTAAGGTGACCTTCAAAATAAAAAACTAGATATATTATGCATCTAAAATCAGATGATGAAATTGTCTTTCATTTTAAGTATACATAATTAGCTTATGTAATAAGATTGTCTTACAAACACATAATAAGAGAAGATACACTTATTTAAAGAAAAGGGGTGTATCAAAACTGTCTTTATGCCGTATTATTTTCTCCAAATATGCTATCATTTAGCAGTGAAAAATAGGCTGAAATATTTGTGGTGTTATATTATTTTTAGCTGAAATGAAAAGTTACAAAGTTTATTTAATGCTGAGACTGAAATATTTGTGATTGACGCAGCATAAATGTCAAATGAAGCTTACTCCGACCAAAAGTTAGAAGCAGGAAATGAGATGAGTGTTTTTTTCTTTTTGTTTTCATAACTGCAGCTTTGTTGAAGGAAATATAAATGATTAACTTCCTTAAGGTTTCAAAGTCTTGGTTTTATTTATGTATGTATTTTTATAGCTTTTAAAACATGCTGAGCTACTTATGCTTGTAATTTATTTTAATTTTCTATTTCACATCGTTCTAATAAATTTTTCGTTTTTTTCTTATTTAAAAAGCCAAATAGTGTGATTGAAAAAAAATGAGCTGAATTAAGTTACATTCATTCTTACATGTGATTAGCTTTTGTTTCATGATAAGAACACTGGAAATTGCTGTTTCCTGAATCTATGAGCTTTCTTCAGAAACAATCATCTTCTCATCAGGGAGGAAATGACCATGGTCTGATAGTTGTGACACTCACTGTTTTGTAAAATATAAACACAATTTTAGACAATTTGGGACTGTGTTCTTAACACGGGGCATCTGTTGGTGTCATTTATCACAAACAAATTAAATAAGTTCACATTTTATTTTATTTCTTTCCTGTTGACTGATCTTACCTCATTCGTTTCTCATTATAGAATAATAACTTTCCTTTTTGCAGGGCAGTAGGAAATTGAACCCTTTAAATGATATCTACGTATGCAGAAGCAACACATGTAGGTAAAGACTTTACTAATGCTTATAATATTTGAGTTACCTTCTCTGAGTACTTTCTAAATTGTCTTTTCAAAGATATTTTGCCCTTAATAAAATGCTCTTTGGATGAATAAAATTAACAGTACACTAAATCTCTTCAAATTTTATAGTTGATAAAGATGTTTTACTGTAACATGTTCTCAGATTAGAACTTAATTTCAAGTTCTTTCATAGATTCAGCTTTAGGCTTTGGATAATGAGCCATTGCAAACCTTTCATTTCCCATGTGTCTCTTTAGACTATTGACACTTTGTAATCGAACCCATACATATGATTTAACATTTTCGGAATTTTAAAATATCTTTCTTTGGGAGTGGATGGTTTGCTGAACAGACTCTCCAGAACAGGGTTATGAAAAATATTTTCATATTATCTCGCTCTTGTCATGATTGGTTCAGAAAGGCCCAATATGCAGAACACCACGGAGACGGAAACTGGAGTAAAAGTTTAACAATGTTTATTGAACAATGGTAAAATGAAAGAGTCTAGTACTGGTTCACTTCTGGGGATCTGGTTCACAGGAAACTGGAAGGGAGACAGTTCAGTTAGCCACGTAGCTGGTGAATGTGGAAATGTTATCTTCAGAGATCTACGTTGAAGAATCCGGGTTGGCTTTGAGAGAGGCACTGTTGGTTCCAGAGACTGTTTGATTCAGCAGAGTTCAGTTTCAGCTTCAGCGTCTTGCATCTAACGATAGGACAGACCTTGGTTTTCCAGCTCTTAGTCCAGAGCAGCATGGGAAATCCAGAGAAGGTTCTTCAGGTTTGGCTCTGAGGGCAGGCTCGACAGGTTAAGCTCATCCAGAGCTTACAGGACAAAAACAGGTTTCCTGTAGGCAGAGACAAAAGGTAATTAGTTTCCAGCTAGGAGACTAGAGGCAACAAAGATTTCACAGAGGAAGTGAGGCTCAGGTGCTAACCAAACTGGATAAACACTGCGGCGTTGATGCGAGGTCTGAGGGCTGCTTATATGGTGGAGGATCCTCCTGATGATGAGATGGGTTTCAGGTGTGTCGTAGGCTCAGCTCAGGAGGATCCACAGTGAACTCTGCTGGAGACAGGTGGTACAGCTCCAGATCCCAACAGTTTTTAAATGTTAAAGTTTTCCAATGAACCGGTTGCAGCTGTTTTAAGCAAAAGCATTTCATTTAGTGATGCATGATATATAAGCATTAGCATCGGTATCAGTCCGATAAATAAAACCGTTAACTAACAATGTTTATTTTTTTTACTTTTTTTTGTTCAGTTACAGGAGGGTAGTGGAATCTTAATGTGATTTTGTTTTTTTTTTGGTATAGTGAAGGAGTCTGGTTAACTGAAACAGAGAAGCAGTGTTAATGTTTTTGGTAATTTTTTTAGTGTGTAAGAAAATATAAAATATCAGCATATCAGATATCCGCCATAAATGTAGAGGAAATACACCAAAATTTATTATCATAATTAACAAAGACCCAACAGATCATTTATTTAGTAGTTTTATCCATTTTATACGCTCTAAAATAATACATGGCATTGTTTTATGACATGCTAAGATAATTGAACTTAATTGATCTCACATTGGAGAAATTTACCTCTGCATTTATCCTGTCCCATTGGGGAGAAATGGGCTGCCATTCTCCGGCGCCCAGGGAGAAGTGTGCGTTTAAGGTTCTTGCTCAGGGACCCAGTGTGCCAGCTGTGGGGATCCAACTGGGTACTTGCAACCTTCTCAGAGCTCAAGCTCACTACTTTAACCCCTAGGCCAACAATACCCCATGATGTGGCTCTTTTGGCTCCTGAGGACTGTATAAATTGCTTTGGTAGGGCAGATCTGGCCAACGGGCCTTTGGTTTAGACTTAAGACTTAGACAGATTTATTTTTACATTTTGTATACACAAGTAAAAAAAAAAGAAGAAATTTCGTTAAGAACAGCTCTGTAGAAAATTTCATTTTTTTTAAGTGCAGCCTTGAAAACAGTAAAAACTAAATAAAAACAGTAATATAATGATATAATATATAATAGTTTGACACATATGCTTTAGTTTCAGGAATTGTGTTGACATTTTCAATTAGTTATTTATTATTAATATTATAAATTAAGAATTCTACAAGGACACAGAAATTAATTAAATCTAAATGTGTTTATTTATAAGAATTTTCTTATTAATAAACACTTATTTACTTATTTTAATAATCATGACTTTCAGCTTATAAAAACCGAAAATTGGATTCTGTGAAAAGCTGACAGCTGACGTGTCCAATCCTGTCTTTTTTTCCATTGGCTGTCAGCAACATGTGTTTTCAGCTGGGTTGGTAATCGGCTCACACTACCTGACTGCATCCAGATTTGGTTGGAAAAAAAAAACAAACTGCGACTGACACTTCTCTGCTCAGCTCCTTTCACACTGACAGATCTTTTTTTTGCAAACTCTTACTGCTGAAAGAACCCGGCTATTGGAGTCTGTTAAACACCTTTCTTAATCGGCAATAAGGGTTACAATTGTTTTTTAAAAAAAAAAGTCTATTTTCTTGGCTCCAGTTCGGGTCACTAAATACTTAAGTTTAGGGTAAAGCTTACAGTATAGTATCATGTATTTGAAAAAAGTTCTAATAGTGAAATAAACAACTGTGTGGCTTAGATTGTTCTAACAAATCCTTTCCTCTGGAATGTTTAAACAATCACAACTCAATTAAGTCTAAGCTTATGCTGGAGCAGTATACAGTACAGACTGGTCCTTACAGCTTTTAGGTTGCATCATCATCAGTTTATCAGCCGCAGGTAACATATCTGTAATAACAACAAAGAAGTAAGCTTAAATCTCCAGTGGAGTGTAATTTTCAAAAGAAGTTTTCACATGTACAGTGTTGTATCTAATTCTTCTTCCCTGCTCGTAATTATGGGGCTGGAAATGATGACAGAGCCACATGGTGGGAACTTTTGGCATCTCTAGAAAGGTTTCCGTTTGTTTATACTGCCTGCCTCCATAACGCTACCATAAAGGTGCATTTTGTGAATGAAAAAAAAAAATAGAAAATGCAAACTTTCTACATAGTTCACCTTCTGTTGATTGCTTAACATTCTGCCTTTTTATTGCAAACATTCCCTGTCTACAATACAAACACAAAGGGGAGGAGGAGCATCTATCCATTTCCCGATTCCTGTTGTCTGTTCAACTAATTTTGAATTTACCAAGTGAGTCCCTCCACTTTATTTGATATGGGAAGCCAAACAGTGCCGACATCCCCCGATCCACCACATCTGCTCCCAGTTCTGTCATTGCTACCACCTGTCAAGGAGGCGCAGCTGGCTTATTGCTTCCAGCCTTACTTCTGCCCCAGTATCAGGAGCTGCTCAAACTGCACTGGGGAACAGATCATGCTCCAACGAGTTTTTGACAAAAAAATGTTTGCCTTCGCTTTTCTTCATCACCCTTCATCTCAAACACATTGTCTCCTTGATGCGTTATTGTGACACAAATAGACAGAAATCTTTCTGCAGTTATATTTTGATCTATTGATATATTTTAATCTGAAATGCATTCTTCCAGTCTACCACCTTTGATTTGCCTCTGAATGTGCCTTTACATAGGGAAAACATGTAAAGAACTCTGTGTGATTCACCTTAATAGGAAGTAGGTTTGAAAGAGAGCAAGGAAGGCAGGCAACATAGGTCACCAACACACGACTAAAACCCATAAAGAAGATGCACAATGATCGCCGGTTGCAAAACTAGTAGTGGTGCTGTTGCTGCAGAGAAGTTATGCTGCGTTTTAACCCTGCATTGTTGCTGCACCCCAGATGCAAGGCCTAAGATAATTTCCAACAAATTTGTCCTGCAGAAACTAGATTGGGTGATAAGCACTGTGAGGTGAAGATGTATTGTGTTTTTGTACTATTGAAATTATAATAATTTCCTCTTTGAGTAAAAACATTTGGAGATCCTGGACTCACCTAATTTGCTTTGTCCATGAGCCCTTAAATACTTAGGGCCGGATTTATCAAAGGTTTGCGTTTATTAAAACGTGAGCTATTTCACTGCGCACGCTAAAAAATGTACAAACTGATCTATCAACAGCGTGCTAAAAGGATTTGCTCTTTAAAACGTGCTAAATAGCGCCTCTTATCCATTTAGTACTTTTTCTGCAATGAATATGCAATATGGGGCGTTTACACGCAAAAGTGCGTCTTGTGGGAGGAGAACATGTAAATATATTAATTTAGCACTCGCAAAGTGATTTATCAAACCTGAAAGCAATTTTGCTAACGGTATCTGACTCTATATTTAACACGTTTCAAAAGAAGGTGCAAATGGTCTGTATGCGTAATTGCGCACACATGGCAGCGGTTATTGTCGCAACAAGGAGACATCTAAATGAAGCAAGGAGACGCAGAGAACGCATTTTTTCACTCCGTGTGAATATTTTTGGAATGAACGAGGAAACGATCATCAAAACATATCGTTTATCCAGCATTGCCATTTTGGAGCTGTTGGGGGAACTCCGAATGGATTTGGAGCCAGCCACAAGGAGGACCCACGCAACACCAGATATCACAAAACTCCTTGCAACATTGCACTTTTTTGCATCTGGGTCATTCCAGCGTACGGTTGCAGCGAGAGCTGGGATCTCCCAATCTCGTTTTTCAGAAGTGCTGTCTGATGTTCTAAATGCCATGTCGCCCTGACGCCCTAACGGAGAACCCCGACCTCTGCGCCTGTGGAGCAACATGCCAATGCTGCGGAGATGTGTACGCGCAGTCATCTCATCCACAGTCCCATTGTGAGCCATTTGGTATGTGCATTTTTCTACAGGCCAATACAAAACACCTGTTTTTTTTTTTTTTTTTAATGCAGTGAAGTAGAAATTCAGCCACATACCACCTTAGGGAATAAAGGTAGCCAAGGTTTATTTATTTATTTATATATATATATATATATATATATATATATATATATATATTTTTTTTTTTTTTTGGAGGGGGTGGGGGTGTCACTGTAAGATTAAAATTTCTTAATGCACTAGTTTGCACAAACTACTTTGCCGCAAAACACAAAACGCGCAAAACCATCATTTAAATAGGGCGTCTCCAACAGTTTTGCACCTGCCACCAGTTACGCAATCGCTCTTGTTAAATCACCCGCAAACCATGGTTCAGCCCCTCGCGCAAAATTCCAGTTTGCGAGCGCAAATTACTGCACGCAAAATTGGATCTTGATAAATCCGGCCCTTAATGTTCACTCGTATAAAATAAAGAAAAATAATAATAATTGAACTTTATTGATCTCACATTAGAGACATTTACCTCTGCATTCAACCGAACCCTTTGGGGAGCAGTGAGGTGCCATCATGGAGCACCCGGGGAGCAGTGTGGGGTTGAGGGTCTTGCTCAGACCCAGAGTGGCAGTCTGTGGGAGTGGGTCTCAAACTCAGAACCCACACCCCCAAAACAAAACAACTCAATAGACAACATAGAAAACAAGCTCAGCTTCTTAGAAATGTAGCAGGTCTTGTAAATCCTTTCTCCATTAACATTCACATATGGATGTATTTCACCAAGAGACTGTTTCAAGATGACAAACTTTCGGAGTAGGGTCTAGTTTGTCGCTGAACAATCCACAGCCGCTCTTTTGTTGTACGGTCCAAACACAAAGAACATTTAGTGCAGGCATATTCCATATTTAGTACATGTTCTAAAATAGCTTTTACACACTCCTCATTAACAGCCATGTTGTTGATCATACACTCAATCTCATTAAGTAGTTTTGAAATAATTCCGTTGTGTACATATGGAAATAGCTTTTATTTAATCATCTGTTTAAAAAAAAAATGACATTAGAACAAAACATGCCATTCCCCTGAATGACAGTCTGGGACATATGGACCATGGGCTTCCCTTTTTTCATATGGTTCCTTTTTTGAAAGATGCTCTAATAGTGCTGCTCCTCTAAGATTGCTGCCATTATTAAAATAAGCAGGTTGCATCGCTTTTTGTAGTTCAGCTTAGATTGTTTCTTTAATCACTTCAGCACTTCTGCAAACTCCCAAAGTCATCATCTCTTTCCAAAATGAACTGGCCGGAAAAGCAAAGCCTGCCCTTGCTAGCTTTGCAGACTGGAAGCAATATTTCCTTCATGTTTTGGAATCTTCTTCACTGATTTTACCTGCAACTGAGAAGTCAAAGGTGGAAACCTGAAGTAGTTGGAAAATCATCATTATGGACTAATATCAGGTTGGCACTTTGTCTAAGAAGTTGCTCCATGATTCTGTACTTTCTTTCTGCCCTTTACGAGGGTTAGTAACCTTGGGCATTACAGCATCATTATCACCAAACTGCACTCTCATTTCGTCAAGATGCTAAAATCTCATTTACATGGCACATCTCTGGGAGAGGAATTTCACAGTGCAATATTGCATTGCAGCACTAAATGGATTTCCAAGTGCCTTCACACATATTACCACATCTTTATGTGTTTTATGCAGACAGCGATATTACTGCTGTGGATAGGGCTGTATAACATTGAGTTATCTATAGCTATTTCAATCAGTTTACTGGTAATGAAGTCACCAGTGGTTGAGTAATTTATTGGTGTGTTTCTCACTATGCTGATGGTGTTTTGCCTCATTAAGCCTCATAGTGTAGGCAGGTATTTTGTTTTAGGGTTTAGTTGCAGAAGTTTTGCTTTGGCTGCAAGTAATAATTTGCTCCCCTTTTCTATGCAAATGACACATCAACTTGCCTTACATATGATGATGAAGCTCTTAATTAGTTTTCCTAAATTGTTTATTTTATCTATACATTAGCAATAAACTGCCACTACAATATACAAGGCCATTTCGCCTCATGCTAATATCCCTATAGCATTCATTTTTCAGACTATTATCCCATTCCGAGCACAAACGAACAGACAGTTGATAGCTTTAAAATAAATTTTCCTGGCTTCCTTTTTCCTTGTCTGTTGGAAACAGCCCTATAACCAAGTTCTCTGAGGAGTCTGTGTCATTAAATCATGAAGCAGCTCTGCAGAGGAGATTACCTTTATGGCATCATTTGATAAATGATGGTGTTGAGGCAGGTTGATGAGGTCAGGTAAAGATCTGAATGTTAAAATAACACCTAAAGCCTTCAAGAGAGATTTTTTTTCAAACCAGTTTACTTATACCGTCCCATATTGGTTATCTTGGTGTATCCCAAGTAGTGATGGGATACAACATAATTCTACATTTTTGATGGCATTTAGAAACCAGATAAACATTGTTTTACATTTTTTTTTCTTCCATAGATGGATAAATATATACCGTTTGTTGCTAGATGTGATGGATTGGAATAATCGTGTACATGTTATACTTTATGATATCCAGACCTCAGATTCTTAGACCCAATACTCAAAGAAGACAGATCTATATAATTTTCAAAAATAGAATAGAAAATAGGATAGAAACTCAGGGTAGTGACTTAGTATAAAGTTGACAACAACTATGACAATAACTCAGTTATGGACTATGCAGACATCACTTACTTCACCCAATGGTGCACAGACAACCATCTGTAGCTCAATGTCAGTAAAACAAAGGAACTCATATTCAACCCCCCTGGACCACAGCAACCAATTCATATAAATAATCAATCAGTGGAAACAGTGGACAGCTTCAAATATCTTGGTGTAACAATCGACAGCTCACTCACATTTGACCATCACATCACAGACATTCATAAAAGAAGCCAACAACGACTCTCCATAAACCGGAAACTCAAAGGACTCTATGTTTCACCAAATCTGTTATTACTTCTGTACAAATCAATTATTCCACCCATCCTGTTATACTGCTCTACTTGTTTCTTTAATCTTCTCACTGTTAGAAACAAAACCAAACTCACAAAGGTCACACACACAGCTGCTAAAATCATTGGACTCCCCACACCCAACCTCACGGACACAAACCAACAGGCCATTGGACGCTTTTTACTCTCCATAGAACGAGACTCCACTCACCCACTACAGGAATAACTCATATTCCTGCCCTCTGGACGGAGGTACAGAGCACTCAGGTGTAGAAGGGCCCATTTTGGCAGGAGCCTGATCCCTTCAGCCATCACCTTTTTAAACAACAGGCCCCGTTGAGTGTATCATGTCTCGTATCATGTCTTGTACTTTTGCTGGTGTTGGTGTTTACTGTGGTGTCTTTTTTTTATGTCTTGTGTAAACGAGCTCTTTGTATGTGGAAAATAATCTCCCCTTGGGGACAAATAAAGTCTAAAGTCTATGACTATCAGTAATCTGGTTCTGAGCTCAGGTTGATCCCAGAGGAAGGAGATTAATCTGAGCGGGAGATTGTCCATCGCTTGAGATGGGTGCCGCCCCCAGTTTTCATAGTGATGAGCAGAGCTGAAGCTGAGGAGTAACAGTGTCCCTGAGGGAATATCCAGAGCTAAATACGAAGCACAACCAGGTTTACAGACCACAAGATCAGAGAGCCGAGTAGGTACCGGGAGACAATCCAAGCCGAGGTCAGAAGCACATTTCAAGTTCGGTTAATCAGCAGAATCCAGGAATCAGTCCAGAATAAACAGGACTAACAGAGCAGACAAGGGCAAAGCATTCTCGGATATCCAGAGGCAGAAACAGGTCAGAATAAGAATCTCAGAACAATATTAAGAACGTTAGAGTCACTCTCACCAAACAGCTCTGATAATCTGGCACCGATGGTAGGCAAACAGGCAGCATAAGTAGCAACGGGAACCAGATAGTCAAGATGAATGTAATGAGCCTCTGGGCCAATTAGACAGGTGACAGGAGTAAATGATAAAGCCAACCATCAACTCCAAGACCATGACATACAGATGTTATATGGCAACGTTGTATATTGACATCACATTCCTGTCTGTCATCTTTAGCCTGTCATTAAACCCTCCGTGGCCTTGAAGGTTCAAGTCTCATTTGAAGTTCTAGAACCGCCCCTGCATCCTTGATGCCTTTTGAAATTTCACATGTTTTCGTTAATGCAACAATTTCTGCAGCTTGCGCAGAATATGATGATTTTAAAGCAGCACTGTAAAGAGTTTTTTTTTTGTTTGTTTTTTAAACTCATCTACAATTGTAAAAACAACTAATTTCTTTCTGGAAACTGACACATCCACATACAAATTTTTATAACCCTCCTGCGGTCCATCTTTTAAATCTGAAGGTTTGGAGGACTTAATCCGTTTAACCATCAGACTGGATAACAGACTCCGAACTAGAAATAGTCTAAATTTTCTGTGTCAGCTCCTGCATTTAACAATGCTTCTATTTTTTCTGGACCCGCAGAACCCAGTTCCAAGCCAAAGTCTAAAAACCAGACTTTTTCTGTGCCTGTCCAAGTCTCTCACTCAGATGGAGCGGAGGTCGAACCCATGCAGATTGGACACACAAGGCTATCCCCTGAGGAAAGACAACGAAGATTTAGAGGCAATCTGTGTCTGTACTGTGTTGAGACTGGCCATTTCATTGCTTCCTGTCAGGCTAAGTCAAAAAGCCAGGGCCCGTCAGAGGAATTGAGGAGTCTGACGGGCCATCTGAAAACTGAAAAAACTCCTGATCTTATGTTACCTGCTACTCTTTTTTTTTTTCTCCAACCAGAATCTCACCTTGTCGGCTTTCATTGACTCTGGGCGTGAAAGAAATCTCATTGATTCAGATCTGGTCCAGCAATTAAATATTGAGACTGTCCCTTTATCTAAGCCTCTCAGAGTATCTGCTATTGATGGAAAGAAGCTTCATCAAGTCACTCATCAGACACAACCTCTAGAACTTTTAATCTCTGGAAACCATCGTGAAACATTAACGTTTTTTGTTTTTCCTTCTGCATGCTCCCCTCTGGTGCTGGAATTCGAGTGGCTGGAACATCATAATCCCCTTATAAACTGGGCTGAACGCCACATTGAGTCTTGGTCCACTTCCTGTCATGAGTCATGCCTTCGTTCTGCGGCTCCTGCTATTCAGTCCCCTAGAGGTAGGGGGAGATGGACTCTCCTGACCTTACTTCTGTTCCTTCCGAGTATCATGATCTGGCACCAGTCTTCAGTAAGGTCAGTGCGACGTCTCTTCCACCTCACAGACCATATGACTGCGCCATAGATTTACTACCAGGAGCCCCCCTTCCCAGCAGTAGACTATACAACATCTCCAAACCTGAACGCGAGACCATGGAAAAATATATCAATGAGTCTCTAGCTGCTGGAATTATTCGTCCATCTTCATCTCCTCTTGGTGCTGGTTTCTTTTTTGTGGGTAAAAAAGATGGTTCCCTATGACCCTGTATAGCTTACAGAGGCTTAAATCAGATAACCGTCAAAAATAAGTACCCGCTACCATTACTGGCATCAGCGTTTGAACCTGTTCAGGGTGCAACAGTGTTCACTAAACTCGATTTGAGAAATGCATATCACATCCTTAGAATAAGAGAAGGAGACGAATGGAAGACAGCCTTTAAGACCCCCTTAGGCCAATTTGAGTATTTGGTCATGCCTTTTGGTCTCACAAACGCTCCTGCTTGCTTCCAAGCTCTAGTCAACGACGTTCTCAGAGATTTTTTGAACGTATTTGTTTTTGTGTACATCGATGATATTTTGATCTACTCCAAGAACCTCTCTGACCACAAGAAACATGTTCGTCTAGTTCTTCAGAGACTTTTGGAAAACAAACTCTTTGTGAAAGCAGAAAAATGTGAATTTCACCAACCATCTGTCACTTTTTTAGGGTTTGTGCTCGAGGGCGGGCAGGTGAAGCCATCCGAAGACAAGATAAAGGCAGTTCTGGACTGGCCGACACCTGAAAACCGCAAACAGCTTCAGAGATTTCTTGGGTTTGCAAACTTTTACAGACGCTTCATAAGGAACTATAGTCAAACAGCTCTACCTCTCACAACTCTGACTTCTGTGAAGAAGACCTTTCAATGGACACCTGAAGCCCAGAACGCGTTTGATAAATTAAAAACCCTGTTTTCCAGAGCACCCATCCTTATCCAGCCAGATCCCTCTAAGCAGTTTATCTTAGAGGTGGACGCATCTGACTCCGGTGTTGGAGCTGTTTTATCTCAGCAATCTGACTCAGACCAAAAAACTCACCCCTGTGCTTTTTTTTCACGTAGACTCTCACCAGCGGAGCAAAATTATGATGTTGGAGACCGAGAACTTCTAGCCATTAAACTCGCCCTGAAGGAATGGAGACACTGGCTCGAGGGGGCCGAGCATAGAGTATTGGTTTGGACAGACCACAAAAACCTGGCTTATCTCCAATCGGCAAAACGATCCAACCCACATCACTCTAGATGGTCATTATTCTTTTCCCGTTTCAACCTCATTATTTCTTACAGACCTGGTTCCAAGAACGTCAAGCCCGATTCTCTCTCTCGTCTGTACTCCACTGATCAACCTGAGACACCCGAGCCTGTTCTTCCTGCCTCCTGTACGGTTGGAGTCGTCTCCTGGGAGATCACTGATCTTATCAACTCTGCCCTAGCCTCTGAACCTGACCCAGGTAACGGCCCTCCAAATAAAACTTATGTTCCATCTTCCGTCAGATCCCGACTGATCCAGTGGATGCATGCAGCTAAGTTTTCCGCCCATCCTGGAGTGAGCAGAACCATTGCCCTCATAACAAGACGTTTCTGGTGGCCATCACTACACAAAGACGTTAAGGAGTACGTTTTGGCATGTCCCATCTGCGCCAGAAACAAGACCTCTCATCAACCACCTTCTGGCCTGCTGCATCCTCTACCTGTTCCAACCCGTCCTTGGTCACATATCGCCATAGATTTTGTCACAGGTCTCCCGATTTCCAGAGGTATGTCCACCATTTTAACCATCGTCAACCGTTTTTCCAAGGCCTGTCACTTAATTCCCCTCAGGAAACTTCCCACGGCTTTCCAGACGGCCCAGCTTCTCGTGAAGCATGTTTTCCGACTCCATGGTATTCCACAAGAAATCCTCTCTGACAGAGGTCCTCAGTTCATCTCACAGGTCTGGAAAGCTTTCTGTTCTACATTAAACTGTAAGTCCTCCCTCACCTCTGGTTATCACCCACAGTCTAACGGGCAGATGGAGAGGATGAATCAACAACTAGAATCCACTCTCCGCTGCCTAACATCCAATAACCCTACTGACTGGAGTCAATTTCTGACCTGGATCGAGTACGCCCATAACTCATTGAAATCCGCTTCTACTGGTTTATCCCCGTTCCAAGTTTCTATTGGTTATCAGCCTCCACTTTTCCCTGCAGACGAGAGAGAGATAACGGTTAGATCAGTCCATCACCACATCCGCCGTTGTCAGCGCATCTGGAAGGACACCATCACCACCCTCAACCTCTCATCCGTCTCTACCAAACGCTTCGCTGACTCCAAGAGACGTCCTGCCCCTGATTACACCATAGGCCAAGAGGTTTGGTTTGTCAACACGTGACATTCCCCTCAAAGCCATGTCTAAGAAGCTGTCACCCCGGTTCATCGGCCCATATAAAATTGCCCAAATAATTTACCCTCTGCTATCCGCCTGCACCTGCCACCGAATCTCCGCATCCATCCTACGTTCCATGTCTCCCAAGTCAAACCTGTCATTACTAGCTCCCTGTGCCCACCATCCGACTCCCCTCCACCCACCCTGGACATCGACGGCCATCCGGCCTACACAGTTCGCCGGATCGTGGACTCCCGTCGGCGAGGTCGCGGATGGCAGTACCTCGTCGACTGGGAGGGCTACGGTCCGGAGGACCGCACATGGGTTCCTGGCTCATACATCCTCGATCCGTCCCTGATCGAGGAGCATGAGAGTTCCCTCCCGTCCACTTCCTCGGGACCGCCAAGAGGCGGTTGTTGAGAGGGGGGTACTGTTGGGATCTGGAGATGTACCACCTTTCTCCGGCAGAGTGCGCTGTAGGTCTCCTGGGCTGGAGCCCTCCTGCACACCTGAGACGCATCTACTCATCAGGAGACCTTCCCTTCATAAACAGCTGCCAGACCTTCCTTCGACGCCGCAGTGTTGACCTTAGTTTGGTTAGCAACCTGAGCCTCTGTTACCTGAAAGAATCTAAGTTGTCTCTAAGTGAGAAAACTGGTTCTAACCTTCCTCTGTCTTTGCTCACAGGAAACCTGTCTCAAGCCTGAAGCTCTGGTTGAGCTTAACCTGCCTTCCAGCCCTGGTGAGCCAAACCTGAAGATTCCTATTTTGGATTTCCCCTGCTGCTCTCTGTGAAGAGCTGGAAACTCTGATCAAGGTCTGCCATTCAAAGTCAGAAGCTAGACGCTGCAGCTGCTTGAGTACTCTGCTGAACCAACAGTCTCTGGACCCAACGGTTCCCTCTCTCACAAGAGAAGCCTGGACCCCGTCAAGGTAGAATCAGAATTATCTAAAAGGACTCTTTAATCATCTGCCTGCCCAGCTAATCAAACTATCATCTCTGCAGACTTCAGTGAACCCAACCCGGACCTGTTCCAGATCCAGTTCATGTCTTTTGTGTCAAACATCTTTATTAAACTCTTTTAAACTTTTACCCAGCCTCCTTTGTGTTCTGCATGTGGGTTTGATATTAAACCAATCATGACACTTAGATCTATTTATTTAGGTTTTCATCGTATCTGCTTTGTGCATGTATCATACTCTAACTTCCACTCCTGCAAGTATTTTAAATTACTTGGATCAATCTGACACAAACTTTACATCCCCTTTATGATCTTCTCTATACTCTTCCCTGAACCCATCCTTTTTAATTCTTTTATCCCCCTGACTCACTTTAGTTCTATTATTTTATAATTTAGTTCTTATTATTTTATCTTGGAATAGAGGCGTCCCTCAAACCCATATTTTTTCCAAACTATATATTCAAGTGATTATTTATTTATTAATTTTTTTGAAACCTGCATTTCTACAACTTCTAATCGTAGATTCTAAATTATCTCTAATTTATTTTGACCTTTTTCCCATTTTAAAGAATTTAGTCCAGTACAAACACCTAGGGTAATCTACGCACTGGATGTTTATTCAGCAGGAAAGCACCCAAACACTGTTGTGGTAATTTCTCCTTCTACCTTTTCAGGTGAGAAATTCTTGCCTCTGCATCCACAAGAGTTATACTATATTAATTCCTGCTGTTTTAGTATGAAACAACAGAACCCAAAGGTTCGATTGTTTCCTCACACACTTTCACACAGTCACACACACCTATTCTAAAGCCTACATTTTTTTTTATTTTAACCAACATGGACAAAAAAAACATTTATCGTGTACACTTTGGAGTCTCCAACTCCAGAACCTTGCACTGCTGCGGCAACTGCAAACCTTACTTAGCTGTGTTCTTATCTTAAAAGAACACAGAGGGTCCCAGACCCAAACGCACAGAATACCGATCCCAGATCTATCACAACAAACCCTGTTTGTCAAATATTCTTGCAACTACAACCAGTTAGAGCTTTAACACAGAGGGTCCCAGACCCAAACGCACAGAATACCGATCCCAGATCTATCACAACAAACCCTGTTTGTCAAATATTCTTGCAACTACAACCAGTTACAGCTTTAACACAGAGGGTCCCAGACCCAAACGCACAGAATATCGATCCCAGATCTATCACAACAAACCCTGTTTGTCAAATATTCTTGCAACTACAACCAGTTATAGCTTGAACACAGAGGGTCCCAGAACCAAACGCACAGAATACCGATCCCAGATCTATCACAACAAACCCTGTTTGTCAAATATTCTTGCATCCTCAACCAGTTACAGCTTTAACACAGAGGGTCCAAGACCCAAACGCACAGAATACCGATCCCAGATCTATCACAACAAACCCTGTTTGTCAAATATTCTTGCAACTACAACCAGTTACAGCTTTAACACAGAGGGTCCCAGACCCAAACGCACAGAATACCGATCCCAGATCTATCACAACAAACCCTGTTTGTCAAATATTCTTGCAACTACAACCAGTTATAGCTTGAACACAGAGGGTCCCAGAACCAAACGCACAGAATACTGATCCCAGATCTATCACAACAAACCCTGTTTGTCGAATATTCTTGCATCCTCAACCAGTTACAGCTTTAACACAGAGGGTCCAAGACCCAAACGCACAGAATACCGATCCCAGATCTATCACAACAAACCCTGTTTGTCAAATATTCTTGCAACTACAACCAGTTACAGCTTTAACACAGAGGGTCCCAGACCCAAACGCACAGAATACCGATCCCAGATCTATCACAACAAACCCTGTTTGTCAAATATTCTTGCAACTACAACCAGTTATAGCTTGAACACAGAGGGTCCCAGAACCAAACGCACAGAATACCGATCCCAGATCTATCACAACAAACCCTGTTTGTCAAATATTCTTGCAACTACAACCAGTTATAGCTTTAACACAGACGGTCCCAGACCCAAACGCACAGAATACCGATCCCAGATCTATCACAACAAACCCTGTTTGTCAAATATTCTTGCGACTACAACCAGTTATAGCTTTCATATGGTCCCAGACCAACTTTTGATCAAAGGCTTTAGGCCTACCCTTTGTCGTGTAGATCAGTCCTCAGTTGAGTCGTTACCAATATGTCCAGGGCAGGGCTGGACCAACCTATTGGCCCCGTCCGGCAAAGGGTGGACGGCTGTCGACAGTTTCTTGGCCTTGGTCCCACACGGTCCTGGACAATTGGATCTTGACTCTTGAGTTTTGGCACCAAAAATTTTTGGTTTTAATCCAGAGAAATGTGAGTTTAAAAGATTAAGAGGAAATGATCAAACACAGCCTGGGATTTTGAAAAGTGAACCTCTGCAAAGGGGAGAAAGACTGCTGGCTCCAAAACCAGCACCGTTTCTCACAGATCCCTTCACAGCAAAGCCTTTTATTAACAGTTTACAACATAATAGGGCGGGCCTTAAACAGAAGACCCAGTAATGATTATCTGGGAGGATGCAGGTCATAAGATAGTGTGAAATGACCATCTTGCTGGATGGAAGTCACACAACCGTGTGATTCTGCCTCATGACCTACTGGATGGAGGTCATAAAAGTTTATGACCCTTCTGATTGAATCACAGGATAGAAATATAGCATCTTCTTTCTTTCAATGTTTCATATGTCCACACAATAATTTTATAATTATCACTCTAACAATAAGGTTGTGGTTTTTAAATGTATTTTCTTATCCTGCTAGTACGGATTAATTTGTCATCTTTCTTTTTTTGCAATATACAACAACAGAGACAAAGTTCACAACTGTTACTATTCTTCCTTTACCACCTGCTTAAATCACCTGATCTGTGTCATCTAATCTAGTTTGAGCCTGTGATGTTCTTGCCACAATGGTTAGACTTCATATTTGTAAGAGATTGAAAGCCAACTTAACTTTTAAAACGCCATGCTTATCCATTAAAGTCCATATCTGTTCAAAATGGCCTCCAGGGGTTAAATACATGCATTTCTATTCAGCTGAGCTTGTGCAGTATTTTTTTGCTGAGCAGTAAATTAATCCATCTAATTGCTTAACATAAAATTATTGGGGTGACACGCTTCCATAATGCTGCATGATGAATGCAGTGGCTGGGCTTGTAAACACTGTTAATGGATTAATAAAAGGGTAATAAGGGCTCAGGGACAATTGGCCTGTAAATGCAGTGACTTTTACTTGAGAGAAAAACTGCTGTTATGTTCCTTATTCTTGTTCCTTGAAAAACCTTGAAAATCTTTTTAGTCAAACATGATCCAGATTTTGAGATCCAAATAAACCTAATCCTCTTCTCTTTTTGTCAAAAACCAAGGGTGTTATTAGGATCGTAGCATCATAGCTCTTTAGTATAGATTAAACAGCTTTTAATATTTTTTTCCTGGTATCTCTCTCAAACGTGTATATTTTGTATCTAATACATATTTTATAATATTAATTAATAATTAACAGTAAAGAGCTTTGGAATAAGCAAGCTGTGTTGCCCAACCTTTAGGATTGCAAAGTGTAAATGATAAAGCAGACATGTTTGGATTTCTCTTTTTTGTATGGATGTCATTCCCTTGTCTACACTATGAATCATCTTTTTAAGTAATATAAAGAATCTGATCCATAAAAATCCCTGTGGTGATCCTATGTACAGCACATGATGTTGATTCACCAACTGAATGGGAAATCAAATCTACATAACTTGTTCGAGGGCCAGAACAACAAGCCAGAATAAATTTAAAAAATATAAATTATTACATTTTTCTTTATCAAATCCTCTTTAAATTTTTAAAATTATTGGTAAAATATGCATTTTCAAACTTAATAGATGTAGTCATTGACTGAATTAAATATAATCAAAAATGCGCCTGAGTTCATGAGCATGTTTCTTTTTAATCCGCTTTTTATTCTGCGCATTGACACGATCGCCCCTCTGCTCTGGAGCAGCAGGACTATGGCTTTCAAACTCTATGAGAAATCCCTGCTGAGGTTTAAGTCTCAGTCTATTGAGATAAGCAGCAAGAAAGAGCCTTGATTGAATAACACGACAAAACACGTCACTTCTGTCATGATCTGCTGTGATACTGTAGCTGGCCTTAATTACTCATGCCTTTCACCTGCTTTACTCTTTCCAGCTCCTAATCATCACTCATCTCATCCACCTACCAGTTGCCCTTATATTGGGCTCAGTTCCAGGTATCATGGCCAGATCATTAGGTGTTGTTTTCTGCTCTGTCTGTTTAAGTTCTGTTTGTTCCAAGGTTCATGTCCTGGATCCTGGCGGCCAGTGGAAATAGGGTTTTATGTCTGTCTCGTCTCCTGAACGTCCACTGTTCCTCTCCTGCTGAGTCCTTTGGGTTTTTGGCTCTTTACGCAGGGAGGTTCAGTTTTTATTCCATAAGCCTGGCTCTAAGGTGGAGACCCGTTTATAGGTCCTGGTCTAGTTCTGGTTCCACGTCCTGTCTCAACTACCCTCTTCCACTGAGCCTGCCCCTATCTGCTCCTCTGTGTATCCGCCTGGTCACGCTTCTGGACTCTGAACCTGCCTGGGAGCTCTACGATGCCTGGAAGCCTGGATCCTACCTGTTCTGTCTGTTCCTGCCTGTTCTGAATCCCTGTCCAGGATCAGCTTCCTGCAAGTCCTCTGGGACTGCATCACCGTAGACACTCTGGGTGACGCACATTGCGTCAGCTGTCAGCCCATCTGTTGGATCGCACCCCCCTTCAAGGGTGATGGACTGAACTGTTAAACCAGGTAAGTGACTCACTGAGATCATCATCTTTTGCCAGTTGATCGTAGTCAGTTACCTGTTTCTCCCACAGAGTGTCAGATTGGGCGGTACCCGCCCCTCCCTCCTGCAGCACCCATGAGCCGCAGCTCCTCTTTAGTTTTGTTATTTGTTTTTTAATAAAAGCTTTAAACTTTCCTACTGACTGTCTCACCTTTAATACTGGGTCCATCTGTCCCGTTTTATGACAACTTCCACTGAGGCTAAACCTATTAGGGTGTCTATGGAGCAGAGGCAGGTTGTGAACCTGGCTGCTTGATGCTGAATTGCAAGCATACCGTTTAAAGGTTTTTGAATGACAGTGGCCAGACAGCGAGGAGGTTTTCCTCATGAGTTGAGAGGGAAAACTTATCATTCAGGCAGAACAGTCATGTTGTGCTGAACTCTTTCTGTAGTTCATTATTTCAGAGCAGTTCACAATGGCTGTTTTTATCCATTGTAGTGATCTGTTTTATTTATTTCAACGTTTGTTAATGCAATATTGGGTGTTGGATTTAATTAACATCATTGTTCCTGAGAGCAACAGCTGCCACTTTTTAATAAATATTTGTCATTTCTCCTCAAAAGTAAAACATAAAGTGTAACTCAATGCTGATAGCTAATACCTTAAAACACATTTGAGCTACCAACAAAGTAAAAAAGGGTAGAATTTTGCACATTCCTGTATTTTAATCTATTGATCTGACAATAAAGCTACAAAAGTGTACACTGACATTTTAATTCATATTTAAATAAACATTGAAAAGGGGCCTTAACTTTGCATTATTTTAGAAAATACATTTTATTTTGTTTTTCTAACCCATGGTATCTTAGAAAAATTGCCTTCTGTTTCTTATTGTTTAGAATAAGGTAAGGATCTGTTTCCCATGACTCAATGAATCTTTACCAGTAAACACTCAAAAGTCAAAGGCCCAATCCCAATTCATCCCCTACTTTCAACCACTAGCCCTCAATCACTACCTGCATTCCCTTGAATCTCTCTTCCCTGGGAATTGGGACACCCCTCACTCTGTAGTTGTTGTTTTGGTATGTAAACGACTATGCATTTACATATGCAGATGCATAAGATACATGCCACCATAATAGACAGGACTAGGCTTGTTTGAAAAAAAACAGCCATTGCACTTGAAAGTGTAAAAAGGGGATTAAGTTGAGCTTTGTTAGCGATCTTTTTCCTGTTTCAGGTACAATTAGTTTTTAAAAGTGACTATTAAACCTATCTTACAAATTCTAATGTAAGAAATATGATTACACAACAATAGGACAGACAATAATTTTCACAAAGGATGAAGTTGGGAATGCTCTTAAATGTTTCCTTTTAGAAAAGCTGTTTTAATTAAGTCCTAGAAGGACTGTTTTTGATCTACCTCCAGCACAGACCTGACAAGCTGTCTTCTCGCCATCACTCCAGGGCTGTATGTCTGGCAAGCTGATCCTTTGCCGGACTCCATCTCCAGCAGTTAGCCAAGAGGCTAGCTCCATCTAGCTGTACCCTCTCTTAGCTCTATCTCCCTGGCAGGGTTCTCCGATGTACTGCTGACCTTCTCACAGCCAGCTGTATCTGTATCAAGCGGCCGCCTCCTCTCCCCTCTGTCCTGTGCTATTTTCCCGACAGACTCCTCCTATCTCCCACTGTGGTTCCTCGGCTGCAGAGAGAGGAATGGCTGGAAGCCTTTTTTCCATTTCTGGTGCTCTCTCTGCTAATGTTCTCGTAGTTATTTCCTGCTAGCTCCTTTCGGAGCACCATCTCTCTAACTGCTATAGTCCAAGAGAATCAGGTAAACTAAAAAATCCAAAGCAAATTGCTTTGCTTGGCTTTCAAAAGTAAACAACAAAGAAACAAACTCATGTTCGGCTGAAAGTATTTAGCCCACTTGCAGACCACACTTGGCAACAGGGATCAGTTAATTGTTTGAGTTGTACAAGACAAGCTGGAAGCAATGGAGACTACGAGGGAGCACCAGCATCGGGACCCGTTCGACTTCTGAAAGGGAAGGTAGGTGATTAGGTGGGAAAGGCGATCAGGCGAAATGCACAGAGGAAGTACCAGTTACTTGCACACACCTGCGGAGAAAGCAGAAGAGGCAGAACCGGCAGAAACTGCACAGCTCTGTCGGCTGAGTCCTGACACAAACAACAATAAAAAAAAATCCCCATCATCCATGTTTTGTCTGAAATTGCCTCTGGCCCTTTCCCAGTGAGTAAGCATCTGAATTTCCTTGTTTTTAAAGGCTTGATTCATATCCCCTACCCCTCGTTATGTCCACTAATCCTACGTGCAAAGAGGAAATGGGACACCACTATTCTCTCTGGCACACACAAAATTGAGGAGTAGAGATAAAAAGCAAGGTTAGGTGGTTTATTGGTATTGGGCCACAGTCTTTTTTCTATTGGATTAATTTAGCCCCTCTATTTAGGGGGTTCATTGAGATTCATTAGAATCCATTTTCAACAGTACAGTCTGTGGTAACTGCAAAAGCGATAACACGGTTGTCTGCTTAAGGTGAGACTGTCCTAAAGAAACAAAAAAACTATTATTTCCTTATCAAAACCTGTTTAAAAGGGAAATTGATATGAGTTTTGGTTCCTGTTTGAGAACTGATCATTGAAGAATTTGACTCTTACGAATAATCAATAATCTTATTAAGTCCTTGGGTCAAATGGTACTATCTCCCCAGACATTTTTTCTATGTTTATTTCAATGAGTCAAATCATTCAGATCAGCTGGCTACAACTTTTCCATCTATGGAAAACCAGTTGATTCCATTGAGTCATTGAATTTACAGGATGCGATCCTCCTGGATGAGCATGTAGAGGCAGTAGATGATAGATTGCATTGCATCATTGACTCTACAGTAATCCCTCATACTGAGCATGCATATAGCAAAAGTGGAGAGGAAAACCTCATTTTAACAGGGAGAAACCTCCAGCAAAGCCAGGCTGAGTGCGAGCAGACTTGTGTGAAGGCCAAATGAGCGATCAAGGAGAGAGGCAGACATACAAGGGGAACATAGATGCACTGATACATAAACGCTTTCAATGTTAGAAGGGTTATGTTTAGAAGAGCTAAATCAGCTCCTCAGGTGACTGTCTAGGACCGAAGAGCAGCTCTGAGCCAGTTTACATACCAAAAGAGATGAAAGATTGCATGTAGTTAGACAGACTAAAAGCCAAGTCCATAGCTTTGTCTATGAGAGAAATAGGACTATGCAAAATCCAAATAGAACCAAGCCAGGTTTTACCTGCTAAGGGAGACATAATAGAATTTTGTTAATGGATACTGCGTTTAATTTATGTTGAACTGAAGTTAAAACTGACCTAATGTCCCCACTACTATGAAAAAAAACCTTGTTAAAGTGATCTTTATAAAAATTTGTTGATCAAACCTTTAGACAGATTAAATCAACTAATTGTTAAGTCAACTTCTAATTACTCTCATAGTATCCGTTTCGAACATAAACTTTCACATTTATGCCAGGTCATTCATCTTATCCTGACAGGCAAATTTCTTTGTATTTGGTCATTTGATTTCTTAAGGCAGCTTTAGCAAGACTATTTGTAAAGTTCTTGAAGCAGGACAGCACAAATTGCTGTTTGGATAATTATTTCAGTTTCTAATGAAAGCCATCTACTTATTTAAATATAGGGGGAAGAGGTGACAGGCCTGTGCAATATTACAATGAAGTTTTCCTGGAATCTTTAATCAGAGAGTGATAGGTTCTTTTTAAATAGATTAATCCAAATTACATTTGAACCTAAGTATGGTCGATGGCCAAAGTATTCAGTGCATACCAAATGCATCAAATAGGAGAGTAGTTTAACAGGATAAATGTGTTAGCTGCTGATGGGATTTAACCAATGACTTTCTAATTACAGCTAAGTATCTTTAAACCACAAGGGCACCTCTACCCTTTCCCTCCAGGGAAATCACACCCAGACATTCTTTTTTCTTGTTCAGCAAAAGACGGGAAGCTTTGTATCACATTTTATGATTTTGTCCTTGGCCTGCAGATTGGCTTTTCACTTTTTCTGCTACATCTCATCCTGCTTACTGAGATGTTCAGATCCTCCATCTTTAGGTATGCTATGTCCTCTGGATATCAGTTTGCGGAACGTCACACTAAGACTGGCAGGATTAAGGGTTTTTTAGAACATGTAGTTCAATAGATACATCAGCAACCCAGTACTGTTAAGGTCTCAGGTTCCCAGTGCTGCACAACACTTATCCCAACCATCATGTTTTATAGATTTTTGCATTACACTAGAACAGAAAAAAAATCTCTATGCAGGTTCAAATGTTTTAAACATTTGTATTGAATTTAACTATATATTAACCCTAGATTGATCAGGCATAATTGCACATATTTGTCATAGCACCTTTTGGTAGGTGAAATTCAATACATTGTCAAAAATATTGGCAAACCCATTTAAAAGAGCAGAAGCAGGTATTTCAGTCACTGGCGTATAAAAAGAAACACCTCAATATTTAGACTATTTTTAAGAGCAATTGTAAAATAATTCATCACCAACTTTCAGCAGTAAATTGCTAAAAACCGCTAGAGCACATGAACTTTAGATCAGATCAGGAAGAGTTTGTAGAGGAGTTTATGAATAGATTTCCATGCCCAAGTAGCTGCATCAAAGTCACTAACTGCAATGTAAAGCTTTTCATATATTTGTGTATAACACTCTCTAAAGACCAGTGGAGGTTCTGTCTCTAGAGTGACAAATCATTCTTCTCTGGCAATCTGATGGATGAGTTTGGGTTTTGCGGTTGCTAGGGTAATGGTACTAGTCTGAACGTTTTATGCAAAGTTGGGTAGAGGGGAGAGTTAGGATTGTTTTTCAGGAGTTTCGGTGAAAGGAACTTTCAATACTTCAGCACACCAAGAAATTTTAAATAATTTAAGGCTTCTAACTTTGTGGAAACAGTTTAGAGAAGGCTCTTTCAGCATGACTGTGCACCATTGCACAAAGTAAGGTGCATAAAAGCATTGATTAAAAAATCTGGTTTATGGAGGACAATTTCTGATGTAATGAGAAATAAATAGATACATAAATGATAATTTATTACATATATATATATATATATATATATATATATATATATATATATATATATATATATATATATATATATATATATATATATATATAATAGACCAGAAATACGTAAAAATTAATAAAAGTAAACATTATTTATACAAAAACCTTATTTGGGGGCCAATTTTCCAACACCAGCACAGTTTATATTAAGTGAGACTTGGTTAAACCACTCAGCAGGTGATTATGGAATGAATTATTGAATGTTTTGGTGCTGCACTGCAGCAGAGAACTTATAGTGATGTGCAAGAATCAGAGCACATACTGTAGTAATTTTGTCAGACATCTGGAAATGATCTCAGAGCTGTTTACTTGTTGGAAACTTGACATCAATGATTGTAAGATTTGGGTAAATGCAGGGGCTACAGTTTTTGTTGGGGTCAAAGGATACTATGCATCTAAACATTTGTGTCCATGTTTACAAGTAACAGAAACGCATGTTCAGGAAGCATCCGCATTGTAAATAGTAAGGAATACCATCACCGTTTTCAAATTGAACTGCTAAATGATTCATCTTAGCTAACTAATAACCCCGTAGTAGGTAGCCCTCTTTTTTGTGACTGTGACTGCTCTGATGGAATACAGACTGTATGCAGTCTAACCAACCAATCGACATACGCTATGACCATCCCCTCCTCATTTGTATAATGAGGCAAAAATACATACAGAAATGAAAAAAGGACAGGATAAATAGGGTGGAAGAAATGGAGGGTAAAAAAAAAACTATAAAACAAACAGAAAATAATGTATATGTCAACATGCAGGGGTGAGGTTGCTTGCAGGCCCAGATGCAGAGATGAGTGGGTTAGATAGATTAGTTCTTGGTTAGTTCTTGGTTTAATGAGGAAAAAAAATGTAGAAAACATCCAAAAATAGTAAGAACCAAAAACCACCAAATATCAGGGAAACTCACGAGGGGATCGAGAGATGAGGAAGCAACAAACAACAACAAGGAACCAGCAAACAGTGACTGAACATGAGGTGTATAAATGTGAGACTGAACAAAGACCAGGCTAATCAGCAGATATGGAGCAGTTGTAAGTAAGTTAAGTATTAATAAGGTGAATAAATACAATGAAATATGTTTACACATGTATTTCTCATTGCATAATTTAATTACTGCTTACATTTGAGTTTAATGTATTTTTGCCCATTTAATTGTATGCACATTATATTAGATTAGATTAACCAATATATTACTTAGAAACTGACCAAGCCAGTGGTTTTGGTTCAATCAATTTTATTGATTAACAAAAAAAACAATAAAAACAGTAACTGGTGGTTTACTAAGCTGACTGTTTGGTTGTAGTCAAGTGTAGTGTGTAATATTGATGGACCTAGAGAACAATTACAATGATGTGAACATTAACATCAAACAAATCTTAGAGGACACCTTGTGTTGTGACATTATTTCATTTAAAATACTAGTATTAAATGCTAAGCAGTAGTAGGGCAACAGTGGTGTTGGATGCAGGTGTTGCCTTGCAAATAAAGGGTTGTTGTTTCAAGACTTCACTCTGATTTCATTGCTGTTACACAAATTACCCAATATTATGACCAATTTGGATTGGTTTACTCTTTTGGCATTACAGATTGGTTAAAAAACACAACCATATAAGATTGGTTGTTTTAATCAAAAGACTAGTTAGAAACATAACTACCAACCAGATCGATAAAATTCCACCCATTTTTGGTTGTATTGATCAGTTTTTAGGGTGTGGGATGAATCAGAGTGGAGACTGAATGAGACCCTCTTGTTTAACACCAGTCTATTAACATTTAACACAAATGCACCATCTTTTAGTACTTGCAGTTTTACCTCATAGTTCCAGAGCACAACTTGAGCTCTCATTTCTGTCTGATCTTCAACTTTCAGCTCTCTGCCTGTCTTGTGGACTGCTTGGTCTCTGTGCACCTGTCTCCTGCCCACTCTCAATTAATCATAAGTTAACACAGTTTGTGTGTTACAGCAGGGTGGACTACGTTAGCTGAAATTCTTCTTGATCAGTGTGATTACTTATAAAAACGGACACCTTTGTAGCTCAGCCACCAAATACTTAAGTTTTTGAATGCTCTTTAAAACAGATGAAACCTGTGCTGGATCACTGACCTCTGCAGCATTCTGTAATATCATATAATGCACAAGAAACCTGCTGTTCATTCTCTGCATTTAACCCATCCCCTTGGGGAGCAGTGGGCTGCCATTGAGCAGCATCCTGGGAGCAGTGTTGAGTTAAGGGTCTTGCTCGGGGACCCAGAGTGGCAGTCCGTAAAAGTGGGGCTTGAACTCAGAACCTTTGAGATCCAAGTGCAATGCCTTAAGCACTAGGACACTCCTCCCTCTGAACTCTCAATAACCTTATTGAGTCTAAAACTGAAAACTGATTTTTTTTTTTTACAAGCTCCACTTTCAAGCAGAAGTCTTTTTTCAGGAATAACCTTGCTGTAGCTGGTAAAAATACATAGGGGAGTTAGGAAGTTAGGAAGAAAAATCTTCATTTGAGTATTCATCCATTCGTTGGGGGTAAAAATAAAAAAGATGGTTTAGTCAATGTCCTTTCAATCATAAAAAAATGTCTACTCTTGGAATTGAGTGTCACAAATGTCAATTGTGCCAAGTGTCCTGCTCTGTTGCTCATTATCTGTAGCTTTGCCTGGATATTTCTTTCCCTTTCTCTGCTCATGTTTAGCTCAAGAAAGCTATTGATTGGGACTACTTGGCTCTTTGTTTGCACACATTGCTGTGTCCTACAGGACGTATATCCTTCCCCAACACAAAAACATCATCATCACCTCCGCTACACAGAAAGATGACTCTCTTGCAGCTTTCCCTTTCCATTATATGGCACAGGCTCAGCACTATTGTACAAAGCTGAGACAAACATTCAAAATAAAAATCCTGACTTTCAATTTTAAACTTTTTACTGTATCACATTATATATCCTAATCAGCTATACAATTATTAGAACTAACAATGATGCATTTAAGTCAAAGTATTTCTTTATTACCTACATAACGATTTGTCAGTTTAGGAAGAGCATAAAAGTAATTGCTAAATGGCTGGGTCAGAGTACCTCCTAAACTGTAGCATTTGGGTTGTTTCAGTTTAAAGTAGTCTTTGTTAGAAGTTCCCCAATGGAAGGACAGGTGGTAAACCAATACCATGATCAGGTTCATCCAGTGCTCACTGATGTGTATTAGGAGCAAAGTTCACCCATGTGGTCAAATCCAACAAACTTCTGTCCAAATATCTACTGAAATGGGGTTTTTTTGCAGGAAGGTATCGGAGTACATTGTGCATTAGACTTTTCACTGGGGGCATATAAAGAGACAAATTAGGTTGCTCATGCTGACACGGGCCAATGCTTAAAGAGCAAATGATGACCTGCTATTTTCTGTTGGGAAATCTTACAGACTAGGTAGAACCACAGGGCCCTGACGAAAAGTCAATTCAGAAACAGTGTGAGAAGAACAACAATCAGGTTGTGGGTTACCGAGATATTTTTCCTCTTTTTACAAATTTGTTTTGATTGTTTTTTTATTGTCCTCAACAAATTTTTAAAGCATTTCTGACTATTCGTTTTTTTGGTTGTTTTATGTTTATCTCCTTCATATTAACTATGACATTAACATCTAAGGGATTTGCTGGACCTAAAGCCTAAACCACAGCAGCCTTTACTTACAAACTTAGCTTTGTTGCTGATGCCTACAGTAGGTGCCAGATAATACAGAGTAGACATTCGGGTTTTTAGTAAAGTACATTATATGCCACAGTAGTTCAGAGCCATTTTAACATGGAAAGGCAAGGCAAGGCAAGGCAAATTTATTTGTATAGCACAATTCAGTACAAAGACAATGCAAAGTGCTTTACATGATTAAAATACAGGAAGATAAAACAGAATCAAAGCAAGTAGGCAAAAATAAAAAATAAATAAAATAAAATAAAAAATGCAGAAACAAAAAAAAGAATAATAAAAACAGTTGGATTAAAGAAAACATGTTTTAGTTGAACTGTTTAACTAGAACAGTCGAAGGCAATCCTAAACAAATGTGTTTTTAGTCTTGATTTAAAGGAACTCAGGCTTTCCGCACTTTTACAGTTTTCTGGAAGTTTGTTCCAGATAAGTGGAGCATAGGAACTACATGCTGCTTCTCCATGTTTAGTTCTGGTTTTAGGTATGCAGAGCAGGCTGAAGCCAGAAGACCTGAGTGGTCTGGAGGGTTGATACACTGATAGCAAGTCTGTGATGTATTTAGGTGCTAAGCCATTCAGAGATTTATAGACTAACAGAAGTATTTTAAAGTCTATTCTCTGAGATACAGGGAGCCAGTGTAAGGACTTTAGAAATGGGGTGATGTGCTTAACTTTCTTAGTCTTATTGAGGACACGGGCAGCAGCGTTCTGGATCAGCTGCAGCTGTCTGATCCACTTTTTAGGCAGACCGGTAAAAACACCGTTGCAGTAATCAATTCGACTAAAAATAAACGCATGGATTAGTTTTTCCAGATCATGCTGAGACATTAGTCCTTTAATCCTGGAAATGTTCTTCAGGTGATAGAAAGCCGACCTTGTAATTGTCTTTAAATGCTTTTGGAGGTTCAAGTCTGAATCCAGCACTACACTTAGACTTCGGGCCTGATCAGTGGTTACTAGCTGAAGCGACTGAAGCTGTGTGCTAACTTTAGATCTCTCCTCTATTGGTCCAAAGATTATTACTTCAGTTTTGTTTTTATTCAGTTGAAGAAAATTATGGCACATCCAGGCATTGATTTCTTCTAAGCATTTCCTCAGTGCTTGAATTGGTTCATAGTCACCTGGTGACATGGTGATGTAAAGCTGTGTGCCGTCTGCATAGTTATGGTAGCTGATGTTGTTGTTTTTTATTAACTGAGCAAGAGGGAGCATGTAGATATTGAATAGGAGGGGACCCAGAATGGACCCTTGGGGAAACCCACATGTGATTTTTGTCATCTCTGATGTAAAGTTGCCTACTGACACAAAAAAGTCCCTGTCCTTTAAGTATGATTTAAACCAGTTGAGAGCTGTACCAGAGAGGCCGACCCAGTTTTCCAGGTGCTCTAACAGGATGGAGTGATCTACAGTACAGTATTGAATGCTGCACTGAGGTCCAATAGTACCAGCACAGTGGTTCTTCCGCAGTCTGTATTTATACGGATGTCATTAAACACCTTGATAAGGGCGGTCTCTGTACTGTGGTGAGCACGGAAACCTGACTGGAACACGTCAAAGCGGCTGGTCATATCTAAGAAAGTGTTTAACTGTTGAAACACTGCTTTTTAAGAGGGAATTAAACAGTATTTGGTAGGTTGACATAATGCTGTGCTTTATTAGTATAAACAATAAATACCAACATATTTGACTACCTTATTATCTCCAAAATGAAAAGACTAATCGTAAGATATTGTTAAAGGCTTCCTTAATAAGACTTCCGATATGTTATATCTTAAAGACAGGCCATGGAAATCAGATTAATTTACTTCCAAGCCAATGACCATGAAGAATGTGTTATTTACACGTAATAGATAAAAACAAGAACTGAAGAGTTGATGGAGAAGGTTCAAATTTTTAAAGGCCTCCTTTCAGTTTGCTCCTGCACATAACAGGTCCCACAGCCAGTATCCTTTTCATTGGTATTTTTCATAGTACATTCTCCACCGTCATGCTGGAGGTTACTTTATAAAATTTTCTGTCTAGCAGCAGGACCATTTCTTGAGGTCATGCTGAAATGTTCAAATTTATGCCCCCAGGAGCCTTGTACCTCATTGGTGCAGTAGTTGTTTGAGAAATCACCTCCTGCCTGTGTTTATTTGCTTTAGTGTAAGTGGTATGAACAGAGCACGACGCAATGAACTCCCTCATCTAATCCTCTGCCAGAGTTATTTATGCTGCTGTATAGTCATAGTGGATCCAATCTCATCAGAAAGTCTGACACTCAAGAGTTGTCATTTTTATGACTTATTGTCAGTCCATATGTGCTCTCTGCCACTATTTTTCTTACCAGCTGAGCTTCTTTGTTTTTCTCCCTCATATTATCACGTTGTGGTTTTATGAAATCTCTTTATTAAAAAAAAAGATATTTCAGATTTCCACATGAACTTTCAACTCCATACCATAGTGATAAGTGATGCAAAGAAAAAAAGAGAAAACCACCTGAGGCAAGACCATGCTGCGGAACAGACAGCTCTGATAGCATGTTGACTGTTTAGGGAATTCAAGGCTAGAATTGTTTCATTAGTCTCTTCCCCTGGTTCTTCCTATTCCTCCAGGGAATTAGTCTGTCGATAAGAAGGCATCAGACTAGCTGCAGAGGATGGAATCCATTTAACAAGCCTTTTGTTTCCAGCATTTTCCTGCTGCCATCTGGAAAATGTCATGGCAACCTTATCACAAGAGTCGCATGATGTAGTGTCAACAATCAGGATCTGACAAAAGAGTGTTGGAAGTAATATAACATGTCAGTTGATATGGGCTCCAATCAGGCTGCTGCCATTTTGCCCTAACAAGCTGTGAGTGCTAATACTCTCAGAAGCGCAGGCGTAGTTTTTCCTTTCTGTCAACCTAAGTTGTTGGAAAGGCATATGTTTTGAAAAGATATTTGCTGGTGATTTATTATGATGGCTGTCACAATGAAATGTAGAAAAGTTAAAGTTAATGTTCCTATTAGTAATAAAGACAATTAGTTAAGGTTAATTAAAATATTTTTGGAAGATCGGTTTACATAGAAGTATTTGGGGATGGTAATCTATGCAGTGGATTTGATTGGAATCATTGGAACCTCCATATTCTTGTGGGAATATTGCAAGGCAAAAAGATCTATATTTAGTCTGCATTTTGTACAATCTAGATGTGCTTCTTTTCTTCCATCTGCTCTCTTGACAGTTCCAGGTATCGTAGGGAGGCCAAACTACCACACAGCCAATTGGTTATCTTTATTTCAGGATGGCTCTATTTTTAAGCAAGCAGTCCTTGAAGAGAGACACTCTTTATTCTTCAACAGTCCTCCTTTCACCAATTGTACTATGCCATGGTGAAGCAGACAAGCAATTAGTCCACAAAGGCCATACAATTACAGAGATCGCTACAAGACTTCAAAGAGAGCAAGGCGTAAATCCTTAAGGGCACAGTAGGCATCCCTCACACATCCCTGCTGGCTGGCAGTTTATTTTGTCTGAAACGGGAGCAGAGAGCCAGCAGGAATGTGTCAGTCTGAATTTCCGCTGAGGCTTTGGCAAGATAAAAACTACAGAATCGTCCTGCAAGCACAGAGAGAGACCTGTCTGTAATTTTGGCAGAAGTGTGCCTCCTGTTTGCAATGCTCATTTGGTTTTATGCTGCTGTGAATGCTCAACCTGCGCCAGATCAGAGCTCCACTGTAGCTTCAATCTGAAAATCTAAATCTGTATCAATTGTTGCTTAGCATTTCGGCTTAAGCTTAAAAAAGGTTTGGCTTTTTGATAAACTCGCTTTTCATTATTTTACTGAGCCATACTGACGTTTAAAATCATTGTTGTTTTAATGTTGTGTTAGTGGAAATAGATAGACTTTGGAGCAACAACACAGTGTTTTTCAGATATAACAACTGATACCTTATTCAAGGTTTGTTTCCATGAAGCAAAGCTTTTGCAGTCTAAAATAACTGTTGATGAGATGCTGCTGTGCCCAGCTTCCTGTCAATTGTTTTATTTTACTTGTAGATTGGAGGGGGAAAATATATATGTTTACCTCAGATAACAATTATTTGTCAAAAATTATATTGTGACTGATATTTCTCTAAGTACTTGAGGTAAATTCTTTCACAAAAAATTGTTAGATAAAAGTAACTGAAAGTATTTATTTAGGGGAAAGTACAAGTGTGAGGGATTGTATTTGAGTCAATGAGTCAATGCAATCAACTGGTTTTCCTTAGATAGAAAACTTTGTATCAATTTGACTGTATGATCTGGTTGAACTGTAAAGTGCCTTGAGATGACATGTGTTGTGAATTTGGCGCTATATAAATAAACTGAATTGAATTGAATTAATGCACAGTTTATCACCTCTCCCATATTATACAGAATTCACATTATAAACATTTGTTTACAGACATACATGTCCTAAATTCTGTCTATGAGATTCACAAATGAAAGAAACCCTTTTACCTCTATCATTGCCTTTCACCACCTCTTAGCTAATTTGGGCTCTAAATGCTCTGTTAAAAAATCATTCCGTCTATGGGGAATAAGCTTTCCATAGTGGTCTTTAGTAGCCCATCGGTCAGGCCACGGCCTTAATCTAATGCATTATTTGGCACAACTAGCCGCTATCTTTACAGACTCTGACTGGTTGCCACAGGTGAGTGTTGTGGGGGCATGGCCTTCAGTAGAAGAAGGGTATGGAAAGCCAAAACAGCTAATCCAGAGGAGAACTGAATAAAGAGATTTTTGATACATGCTGGCCTGCCTAATCTGAGAGGAATTGTCCTGCAAAAATGACAGAAAAAACAGGCTCAGGGGTCTTATCATCATATTCTTTCATTCCTAAATGAAACATAATATGGGATCTTAAAAAAAAGAGAATTAGTCCAAAGAAAATGAATCCTGCCATTTTTCTGCCTTTACCAATTTGTCAATTTGCACACACCTCCACCATTGCCCATAAGAAACATTGTTACTAAGAACTCTTCAGAATATCCAATCCAGACCATAGGTGTTGTGCTGAACGCTGTTGTCACTCTGCCTATTTATGGTGGGCTAAAGCCTGTCTAAGATGTTTGCAGGCTCCCCAAAAATGTGAGACTAGCATTGTCCATATGCATTAACATTACATATGGATGATGCTAGTCATATTGAGACCAAAGCTTTTAAAATATAAACCACATTTAAACAAAAAGCCAGTTACACAAAACAGTGGACAGCTGAAGTTCTCCAATAGAGATACCGAGACATGTGAATGTGTGTATATTTATGTGTCACACACAGTACATATGAAGGAATGATGATTTTTTGCTAAATTTCCTGAGGTGGTCTGTGTGTATGCATCCAGTATCCCAAAGGATTGCGGGATTCTTTGAAGCTTCTTATTACCAGTGAGGAACGTTGCAAACTCCCCATGCAAAAGGAACTATTATAGGACACTTAAAAGCTCCTTTCCCCATCTAATTCATTGCCGCCAGAACTATTAGGAGAACACATATCATGAAGACTGTTAATGCAGATCCACCATGGCTTAAGTGTCCTTAACAATTTCATGTATTCAGATTTAGCCAGATTTTTGGCATTACCTCCTCAGCAGCAGTGATGGGCTGCAGAGGTCTGTTAATCACCCTATTTTAGATGTCAGATGTAAAGAGTTAAGGCAACTAAAATTGCTACTCCACAAAAGTTTTATTTAAATGTCTGTATAGATGTGACAATTGGCAAGACAAAGTTTTTGTAGCAATTATGATACCAAAAACTTGGGAGATATAGTTACTCCTAAAAGATGCTTGAATTCAAGCTCTCTTTTTCCTCCCAAAGTCTTTTCACCATGACACTCTGAATTTCATATGACAGAGGTGAGCACTTAATGTCTTGTAAAAATTTGCATATTGTGTGAATCTATTTTTAGTCTGATGAAGAAAGCACCCACAAAATCTAATCAGCATAATTAAACCCATTTATTGTCTTTCCTTTGTTCTCCTCCGACTGCTTGATTATCACAGTGGAGTCATCATCATGTGATTGTGAAGGGCCACATCACAGAACGAGATTATTTATCACAAATCGTTGTATTAGAAATTACTTCAATTAATTTGGCTCCCTGAGGGCTGATAACGTGACAGGAAATTGAGCCACTCCAGCAGAAATTACCTCTGTCACAGTGGGGAGACTTGATGTTGACATTTGATGCATTCTAGTTTTTTTCACCCCATATCTTGAGAGATTTAAGATAAAAATTGGCTTCTGAGCTGTCTGTTTAAGCTTTGAAACATGTACATCAAAGCGTGTTTCTGAAACCACTGGAGCACAAAATTACCTGACAGACTTCTGTCAGGGTTTGTGATTAAGTGGCCAACCTGAATGTGAACCAATATCCAGTCCAGATTGTTCTTTTGGCCACCTGATGAGGCCTGGTTAATGATTGGTTCTCCTTTGGAAACATGAGTTATGTCAGTAATCATCTGCAATGTTTCTATCATGCTTTCAGCTGATTCATACGCTCCAAAAGCTAATAAGAGACTAGCAAAATAATATAACATATTATATAATAATATAATATGTTATCCTGTATATACAGTATATATATATATACAGTATATATATATATATACAGTATATATATATATATATATATATATATATACAGTATATATATATACAGTATATATATATATATATATATATATATACATACACACACACACACACACACGTATATATATATATATATATCTTAGCTGTTCCGAGGAAAAGCTAAGATACTGCGCAGAACCCTCAATTTCCCAGGCCTCTGGTAGAGGACCCGAGCTTGAGGATGACACATACCACCCCACGAGGGGTGAGAAAACAGTTTTTTTAGTTTATATATATATATATATATATATATATATATATATATATATATAAATATATATATATATATATATATATATATATATATATATATATATATATATATATATATATATATATATATATATGTTTCCCTGACATAATGAATGGCCTCATGTCTGTGCAGTGTGCTGCTTGACTGCACTTGTCTACCAACTTGAATTTGTCGGGGTCGCAAGAGGAACAAATAGAGGATGTTAAAGAAATATGGGAGGAAAGACCAAGAAAACTTGTTTCTCTTTCGACTTTTCTTTCCCTTTCTCTGTTATTGATCAGTGTTCTCATGAAAGATATTTAATCAGAGCTTAATAACTGGAGAATATAAATGTGGTTTTTTTTCTTAGATCTTTAGGAAAGCTTTACAAGAAATAAACAAAAGAAAATCTAATCTGGTGAACAAAAAGAAAATGAAAATCACCCAGGCAACCAATCTTTGACTAAACGGCATTTCCCTTGTTGTCAGTAAAGGTTTTTGTTGTAATTAAGTAATGACTTTTTAATTGCTAGTTCTGCAATTTCAATTCATCTGAAAGCAGAAGATTGTGTGGAGTACAAGAGAGCTTGGTATTTGTTTTCATCATTTCACTCGTTTTGACTGAAAACGAATGAGAAACAATAAATCCTACCAGTAGCTGCTTGGTAAATGTTGAAAAAGGCCTTCAGGTTTTGAAACAAATGTTTTTTGAGTCAGAAAACACCAATCTCATGAACACATATCTTTTCTTAAAACCCACAAATTTGCTTTACACTAAATCTGGGTTGCTTTTTGTTCAGAGATCATTCAAGTCCACTTTCAGCAGAGGATGTGTTCACATGAAAGTACATTTAAAAGAAGATGCTTTTCAAAGGTTCAATTTGTAAGGAATGCTCAATATCTGAAAGGATAGAGCAGTTATTTATAACAATCAGCTTTTTGTTTTATGATTAATTTTATTTATTTTTTTTTTTATATAAATTCTTGGCTCACTATTATCCTGATAAAATGTCATGATGGTATCAATCAGAGAAAGCAATGTTAAAAAAAAGTAATGCTCCAATAGACTGAATTAAACAAAGAAGACAGTTGAGCAGTTACAGTACATCCCCGAAGGCAAAAAAGAAAGGAAAATAGGCTGATCTGTAATACAAAAAAAGTATAAAAGTAGGAGTAAAGGATTGTAGCAGCAAGGAGAGGAGCTGGAGCCTGTAAGTTTTTGGAAGTCTGCCTTGCTATTATATTACTGCCAAATCTCTTCTTGGACCTATGTGCTATTCAGCTGAGACAACCGTGGGAGTTTCTAGGATGCCAAGATCCACCTCATACGAGCAAAAAAAGCATCAGCAACAATGATGAAGAAGGAGGTTGTTTACATCTTCTGAAAATCAGATTTGTTATGGGCCAGTGCATTTTACCTGCTTTGTCAGGTTTTATAGCATAGATCATACGAGGAGCATTCTTATGAAACTATTTTGAATCACCTACTCTCTACAATTCAGTTATTATTGTCCTGGGGACACAATGTTTTGTTTGATTTATCATTAACTGTGGGTCATTTTTTCAGAATGAGAAGCTTTCTCTTTATATTATTTTTTTTCTGGTGTTGGAGAAAGCATTGAAAATTTTGCACTTGTAATATAAAAAAATAAATAAAATGATCTTTTTGAAATCATTGTGCATAGATTTTGACCAGATATGTAAAGTATGCATTAAGACACTATCTTTCCAAATAGGCTGTTAAGGAATGTAGGTATAGTAGCACTAGCTGAGGTTTAAAAAAAGGACTTAAAAATTATCAAGAGGAAGAATACAGGAAATTAAGTGGTATACCATTGAATTGACTTTAGCAAATGGAAACCAGCAAAGTGGAAACATTTGATGGAAAATTGAACATTTGTCAAAGAATGAAGAAAACTAACAGACTTTAACTACTCAGAAGGTTAATCTTCATGAGAACCAAGTGTGACCAACCAGAAGAGAGCCAGAGCATTAAGACCGGAAACCAGCCAGAACCTGAGCCAGAAACTGAAGGAATTTGACTAGTAAACATTGTTTGTATTCACAAATGATCACATTTGGTCTGCTTTAAAAAGAACAGAGTTCATTATCCCCCTTATATAGACCTTTAGTGGAGGTGTGAACTCTGATCAGGACAAAGACCTACATTTTGATATGGTCTAGGTTTCAAATGGACTCAGAGCAGTTGCCTCAAGTATGAATATAAAACAGCCTCGGTCTGACTCAAATAAAGCAGCATACATGTCTTTGAACTTAGCAAGCCAAAGTAATAGTGAACATAGTATCATAATCGTATCTGTGCCAATCAGGGGTATATAGCGTTGTTTTAGATCTATAAAAGTATAATTAGGCATGCCAAGATGAGGACTTATCTAAAAACCCCTGAGATTTAAATGTACACCTGCTCTAATATTGCTGTCTCTAGTGCAAAACCCATTCTCAAAAATCAAATATGACAATAAATATATTAATCTTTGAAATGTTTTCAGAGGCAAAATAAACAAAAATGAGTGTACCTTGCAATAAATCAGATAAGAGAAGTTAAAATAGCTGTCTTGTCAGCATAATTATTTTTTATGAGCAGAACAGTCTCAATTGTGTTGGACTAAGTGTTTTAATGCTTAACTCAGATGGGAAAGAAAATCTAAATTCACAACAGGAATAGTAGCCATTTATTTAGATAATGGTCATCATTCAATGCAGTCATTTTCAGCAAAGGTGACTGCTTTGGGCTCTATTGAAAATGCCGTTATTGGCATTCAACCACACATGATAGAAGAGGTAAGGGGGAGGCTTTTAAGTGAATTTATCTTGATAAAGATTACAATAATCTAGAACTAAAGTAATAAATATTCTTTACGTGAAGAAAGATGTCCTGAAAAACCTGTTAAAAAACTATTATTGACATTTCCTTCAGTTTGTTACTAAAGGTAAAGTAAATGCTATCTATCCAAATATAATTACTAAGTTAGCAATCTTTATTTATATAGTACCCTCACAGATGCAAAGTTCTTCACAAGAACAAAATAAATGACAAAAGCAAAAGGAAAAGCAACTCTTTAAGTAAATGCTTGTTTAAATAAGAAAGTCTCAAGGTGTTTTATAAAGAGTCAGTAGAAACTGTTAAGTGCAGATAGAGTGAAAGGCAGAACTTGAAGCCCCTCTAATTGCCATTGATTTTAAGGTGAGTCAATGGTACCACCAGCAACTTCTGGTTAGAGGATCTCAGAATATCCATAAATAACCTGGTGGGATGTGTAATTACCATCAAAAGGGTAAAATCTGTCAAACAAATATGATCTACACCAGCTCAGTACCGATACCTTGATCTCTAATTCATGTTCAAGTCTAGGTAAGAGAATTGACAGTATAAAATGCCACTGCAGCAGACTATTTTGAAATACTTAGATAAGTTGTTGATGTCTTTAGAATATATTTTTTAAGTAAAGATTTTACATAACATGGCATTATCATTGGGTCTGAGCTCTGCCTGGCTGTGTGTTTCCTGGACGGGGCTGCCTTTTACAGCTGCTTTTTGTGTCTCTGCTTCTGTCTCCTTGAACCCCAGTCGGCCTCGGCAGATGGCCGCTCACACTGATTCAGGTTCAAGCCCGGGACAGACTTCACGAGTGTTCTCTGTAGAGAAGGGATAGTTTGGTTAGCCAGGGGTCTGGGGAAGTTTGACTGAGTTTGATGTTGTTCTGTACCTGAAGGTATTCAGACAGACGCGATGAGAGAGGGAACCAGTTGGGTCCAGAGTTTTTGGAAGTTGCAGAGAGTTTACAGCGGCAGAGCTTGTCTTCAGACTTGAGTATTTTCAGACCTTGAGGGATTGTCAGAGTTCTCTCCTGAGAACAGAGTTCAGATCCAACTTGCGACTCTTCAGGTTTGGCTCGTGAGGGCAGGCGGACAGGTCTAGGAAGCAGAGAAGACATACACAGGCTAGATCAGATTACTCAGATTACTTCGCAGAATAGTAGAAGAACAGACTAGCAGGCTTGGCTCAGGTTCTGCTAACCATAACTTGGCAACACTCGACACTGAAGACAGGTCTGGCCGCTGCTTAAGTAGCTGGTCTCCTGATCAGCTGATGATCCTCAGGTGTGCCTGAGGCTCCTGCTCAGGAGACCCAGGGCGCTCTCTGCTGGAGACAGGTGGCAGAAACTCCAGATCCCAACATCTTCCTGTTAAAAGGGAGTTTTTCATCTCCACTGTCGCTAAAAGCATGCTTAGTATGTGGGATTGCATTCATGTAAATGAGTCAATGCAATCAACTGGTTTTCCTTAGATAGAAAACTTTGAATCAATCTGACTGTATGATCTGGTGAACTGTAAAGTGCCTTGAGATGACATGTGTTGTGAATTGGCACTATATAAATAAACTGAATTGAATTGAATCTGTAAATTATCTTACATGTGAAGATTTACCTTCTAAATTAGGACAACATATACAAAGTAACAAAATATAGAATCTAGTTTAAGAAAACGTTTTGTTTTCTACATTCATAAGTGTTGAGCCTTGTTACAGAAAATGTTTCCTCTTCACCAGCCTCAATGCTACTGAAGCAGCACTAATTCTGTTCCAGTAATAGACTTATACTTAAATGCCTCCTCAGGGATCACCTGCTGCTTATTACATTAGGAAATAAAAATACATCTCACTAGCTTCTCTTATACCAACATTTGATATTCAATTAAAATCAATTCTATTTATTTATATAGCACCTTTTCAAAACATGCCGTCTCAAGGTACTTCAAAGTCAATTTAATCAAATCTTACAGACATAATGAATAAAAGTTTTCTGTCCAAGTAAACAGATTGTATTGATTCACTGACTTTCATAATTTACCCTCACAATATAAGTGACTGTGCAGAACATACAAGGTATAACCAATCCCTAGTTTCATTTAATGTTAGTGGTATGAAATACTTTGTAGCATGAAAATCATGATGGAGAGAAAAAAAAAGATTTCTATCAACGCTTATTATACTTTCAGTCCATGAATGGAATAAGTAATTTTTTTTATATTTAAAGTGAGATCAAACAACATAAGGAAACATGCCCTTCTGCAGCCTTCAATTTTAAGGGCCCGCTATCTCTTTTAATTTAACTTGCACAATTGGACTTCTGTCTTTATTTTTCCAAACCATTAAATGTCCACCCTTTCTATTATTGCAATTTAACTGATGTAATAATAGCATGCTTGCCAAAGCCTCTAATAGAAATTCATTACACTGAACAGGACACATATAAGCAGAAATGATTCACTAACCCAAGGGAAAGATCCTGAGACAATTTCCCTTTTTGTTTCATAAGGGACGAGGTCAGAGGCCTTAATGATTTATGAATATCCCAGTGTCATCGCTCATTCAGAGAAAGCCTCCCAGACAAATGCATTGTTTAACAGAATGTGCATGTTGCATATATGGACTAAGCAAATGTTTCTATCCTTATCCACTTAAGAGTGTAATGCCTTTCAGTGTGATGGAAAGGATTTCAGAATTCCTATCAAAATTGGAGGGATCAGATTTACCGTCTACATGAAGCCTTGCTTCAGAAACATGTGATCAGAGGTACTAGTAGCATGCAGTTCAAATAAAATAAACCATATTAAGCATAAAATCAATTTGGAACCTTAATCATATTTTGTTATCTGTTTTTGAGGGTCAAGGCAAATGGAGATGAAGTGCAAATTACAAAAAAGGTAAGCCTGACCTTTCTTTCTGATACTTTATATTGGGAGGAGTAAATTTCAACAAAACAAAGATCTATTGTCTTATTACTTTGACATAACATGGGTTATAATGAATTTGTTCAAATTTACTATAATCCATGTACAGGTAAGTATGCAAATCCTATTTTATCTGCACAGCATTTTGATTTAATGCTTCCTATAGGCTTATATAAATCACCCTGCATTTAAATTATACTTAACGAGTAGATTTTACTTTGAAGAACAAACTTTAAAAAAAATGCTGATGATCAAAATATACTGTAGTGTGTCCCTGATAAAGAAAACAGCAATCATTTAAACTGTATCAGTAAATATTAATTTTAATCTATTAAACTGAAAACACAAAATACAAAACAGGTTCTTGAAAGATGTTAAATGAATTTGTTATGAAATGAAATGCCCTGGAGCCTTATTGCTTAGAATGCACACCTACACATGCTCTTGCAAGCATTAAAATACAGAATTTTATTGATAAGTCCTAAGATTTTAATATATTTTGTTTTTTTATTGTATGTATCTTTAAAATTAAGCCAATAACTAATTCATTTTAGGTTCATCGTTGTTCATCTTAGCTTTCACTCAAAAATTCAATTTATTGTTCTTAAAGGTTAATGAAATGTATCTTTTATTTTGATTTCAATATTCACCTATATCCTTTAATAAATACCTGCATAAAAATGAAATCCGTAAGGTGTAACTCTGAGTTCAGTTTATATAAAAAACTTGTTTAAGTGTTATGTTTATAAATAAAACCTGTAAGACAGGTTTTATCAATAGGTGAAAAAAAGGGCTTTAAAAAGAAAGAATGGCTGAGTAGAAAGCTCCGACTGGTTCTGTGCTACTCTTACAGAGTTTGCAGTTTCTAAAGAAATGTAACTAAATTTGGTATCTAATCAACTCGGAGTTAGGCATGAGGGCGAGACTAAGGAGCCTTTATCAATTGAACACAAATAACATGAATCAGAAAGGCAACAGCAGGAAAAGAGCCTTTAGTTTTGCATTAAGCAGCCGTTGCTTTGTAACGCCAATGACGGCATATGCTGACTATCCACTCAAAGAAATGTTTTTATTCAATATACAATCCTTGCAAATCATTTTAAAACCCCCTTTACATATTAAGTGACATATCAATAAATAAATAGTTTTTAAATGCTATCTGTTACACCTTTTTGTTAACAGCAGCCAATGCAACATAAAAATGTCTAATAAAATGAACCTAAAGATTCTGGACCATAAATTTACATATAAGCCATCATTATTATGTTCTTCAATTTTTCAGTTCAAAAGAGTCAGTCATTTGGATTTTGTACTATTTCGCTGTCATTTAGATCTCAATTGACATTACTTGTGCAGAATTGTTGGGTAAGCATTGTGAATTACTAATGAACTTTCAAAAAATGTAGGCTGGATGGTGATATCGGTTGTGGTGCTATTGCTTTACAGCAGAAAAGTCCGGTATTCAACTCCAGTCAAGGGAACTTTCTGGATGGACATTTCTTTTTAAGGTTGTAGTATTAAAGGTATCCAGAAATGGTAAGTATTTATTTTGATGTTTTATACACAACTATTCAAATTTGACATACTTGACTAATAACATTTAAGCAAATTTATTGAAAAGTGAAAATTTGTACCTTTAGTTTTTTTGGTGGGTAATTTCTCTAGGCTGGTTTCCACAGCGATACCAATGCTGCTGCTACAAAAAAGCAAGTTAGTTTGGCAGATAATTGGACACCAAGTAAATGCATTAGTGATATTTGACAGAAAAGAAAAAAATTAATTACAGAATTCAACATATCAGAGAAAAGTTTTTGTGCTTGTTGAATATACAGTATATCCAACACAACGCGCACCACAAGGATGTGGCAGCAAGTGAAGATAAAGTATAAAAAACTGTTAACTCAGACAAGGTTAATTTAAACAATTGATTAAATTCAAGATTTACATTCAATTATAGGTATGATTTTGGACCAAGTTTAAAAAATATTTCTTTATTCTCTCTCAAAGGTCCGGATCCATGTAGATACACAGCTTGAACAAATTAATACCTTTGTGGCTACACCTTATATTGTCTCTGTTGGGATGGGACCTAAATCGCTAGTGTTTTGTGCAGTGCAATGCAGCTGTCTACCTTTTCTTAAGAATATAACAGTGATGTATGTATAGGGATGCAAGACCATCAGAGTAGAGTTGCTGAAAGGTTTAAAAGAGAACAGTGGTGATTTGCACAATATGGAGGAGCAAATCACAGCCTGAATGACGCCAGAAAAAAGTGTGCTTCAGTCATAAAGATGACTTCTGATAAATGCAGGTGGTATTTTCTTTTTTATTCTGCCGTAACAGAAATGCAGGACTAACCTTTCTGAGAAAATCTAAAAGAAAAACATGTATCTGGAAAAAGACCTGATGTGATTGATACACTCTAAAAGTGTTGGATTGATAACATGCTTTTTAAGCTACAGATCCATAGAGCACAAGTATCATGATGGACGTAAGGGGCATTGTTGGAACTGAATAAATACAAAATATTAAGTTCCATAAAGTCTGTTCCTAAGTTTTCAATTGATCCTGTATACAAACCAACGTTCCCTTTTCTCGTGTTTTTGTTTTCAGTAAAATGAATCAAATGCTGAGGCTGTCAATAGTCACTACTGCCACCCTCTGGTTTAGGGTGGAACTGCTTGTTCGGCCAAATAGACCTTTCTCACAATGTTAGAGAATCTTTAAAGGCGAACGATGTAACTTTAGGCCACTAGGGGCTCCAGACCTGTAACTGCCTGTCTTTAGCGTCTACAAAAAAAAAATAGAAAAATAATAATAAAGCGATATGACCTTATACTAGGGGCAAAATGTTAACTAAAGTGATATATTCTTCCACATTACCTTACCTGGCAAACGACAGTCCATCATCTCCCAACTTACAAAGTCGATATTTCAAGAGGGTAGCCCAACTTGTAGCATTGATGGTGTCAAGCGCTATACTGTATATTGGCCTGACGAATCATTCAAAATGACTCATATGCATCAACTTTTTAGGTCACACAGTCTGCGCTGTGGCTATAAAAAAAATCCTGTATCCAGATTATGATCTGAATTATCACCAATATGTAATGGATTTTTCCTTCTCATGAGAGATCTCTGATAAAATTTTTCACCTATAACTTTTTCACTTTCTGTACACACACCGACACACAAACTCTTCTTAAAAAATAAACTCCTTAGTGGGTGTAAAAAAACAAAAAAACAAAAAGTGTAGAATATTGAAGGTTTTTGTTTCACAAACTAAAGGCTATGTTCAATACAACCGCTTTCTTTTCCGATCCAATACCAGTACAGTACTGATACATTCCGTAGAAATTCAAAAAATATCCACTGGACTTGGTTTTCAAGATTTGAAGACGTTTCACCACCTCTCCAGGAAGCTTTCTCAATTCAAATGTCTGGATCCGCAGTGAGTTTGAGCCTTATATGGACAAGGCCTTGTATTGCTTGGAAACATGCAAATGATAACCGATGAATGGGTCGTTTTTTCATCGGTTACCATTTGCATGTTTCCAAGCAATACATTCTGTTTGAAATTGCTCACACTTACAGGGGAAACTGCGAAAAAAAAAATTTAAATTTAAAAAAAATTACTCATTAATTCATTAATTCATTAATACTCAGTAATTAACTAATTTCTATGTTGTTTCTGTCATTTTTCTTTTTTTCGTCATGTTTGTTAAATATATTCTAATTGTATTTTTCATGTTTTTGAAAACTTATTTATGCAGTTGTTTGCATTAATGCGAGACATGGATGCTGGTTTAAAAACTTTGCAAAAGTTTTTGAATTAATCTCTTATTCTTTATTTGATTTTGCATAGTATACAACTTGCATGAACGTGTGTTGAAATTTGTACAACTATCAAAATAGATCTTCCCCTATCTGCTCCTTTTCACCTCCACTGAGCTCACTTATCTGCAGTCTGACACACTTGCATTAATGAGGAACTGAAAGAGGAAAATAAAAATAAATTTTACGCCTAGCTTGTCCAGTGAAATAATGATTATAATTGACATGGGTTCTTTTTAACTCACAAATCCCAAACTGAATTAATTCAGAAGATGCCATTGAGTAGGTGCATTCCAATATTGCCTGCTATTCATAATTCAGCTGCAACTGCGCTCGGCTCTTTTTTTCTGAGGTAACAATCACTACCTTTGTTCCTGCAGCTGGAGGCTAACACACCAGCAGTGGTTGCAGCCCATCTGTGTTCCTCATTTTAGATTCTTAAATCATGCATGTTCCTCATTTCTTATTCATTTCTCTAGCATTCTTACTGGCCACTCTCACACATGAATAGGTAGTGAGAAGCTAAGCTATTAAAGTCCCAGTAAAAAGAGATTCACTTTTCCTTGTCTTTAACAGCCAGGCGGCTTAAAATGTAAAAGAGGTGTAAAACGAATTTAGTGAAACTGTACGCAGAAAAATGAACTGTTTGCAAAGTCAACCCACAAAGAGAAGTAGATATATAAATTTTTTCATGACAGACAAAATAGAGAACTGTTATCTATTCACATGAAACTAAACTTAACACAGCTTTAGAATCACATGTAAAGGTAATGTAAGGTGAGTTTACTATAGGAGAGTAATTAGTAGTTTCTCTAAATGTCTGTGATTAATTCAGCATCATCATCATGATTAAACCAGCAAACTGATAATTCTGTTTATGGAAAACAGTATTTTATAGTATACTGTCTATATATATAAAAGCATATTAATATCCATGTGTCTTGTATAAAAACATGTTAAGGGTAATTTCATTTGCACAAACATATAAATTATTTTCTTCCTTCACATGATGCATAGTAAAGTCATAAAATATGGCACAATCGGCCCTGCGTAATTTGAAGGTCAATAAACGGATTGTGAATGTTCAACCAAAATGTCTGTAAAGGTTGCAAATAAAAGTTGTTTATAGCAAAAAGAAAAATGATAGGCAATGCTACTTTTTCCCTTTCCTAAAAAGCTTTTTATTGGTTGTTTAAAGGTCTGTAAGTAATTTTGTCTGTAATAGCCTAGATGAGTCTCTACCAATAGCTGGTCTTTTCTCCTTGTTTCAGTCATTCTTACATTATAATAGAAGAAATGTGTTTCCTTACATTATGCTCCTTCAACACAACAAGCTGGTTTGGAAGAGCCATAGTGTACCATTTTAGAAATGATTAACTTTATTAATATATATGGTGGACAGTTCCTTTGAAACGCAATTCTGTAAGAGATGCACACACAACTCTAAACTTTTCTTGTTTCTGTGACAAGTCTGGAAAAAGTTCAAATCAAACCCTTTTTATCTGTTTAAGGTAATGTCCTTACTACGATTAACTTATTACATATATTCTATAGTGAGGCAGGTATGACAAGATGAGGAAGGTGAAGTGTTCTACTGTAAGTTTGAGTTTTGATCTTTCTCTAATTCATATTTTTGGTAATTTGTTTTCTAACACAAAAAATAATAAATCTGCCACAGGTTATTGTACCCCTTTTAGGATACTTACTGTAATTGGGCAGAACAGTAAGAACTAATTTCGACTCATCCCATCGGTCCGTCCATCCATCCATCCATCCATCCATCCATCCATCCATCCATCCATCCATCCATCCATCGACCGTTCATCAGTCCATTGGAGTTGACTGATATCAAAAAGGCTAAAAGTACTGCAGGTTCTTTTCTATATACTATAAATCTACTACTTAAATTCAACTCAGTTTATTCGTGTAGTTCCAATTCATAGCACATTTCACATCAAGGCACTTTACAGAGACAATTCAATCAAATCATACAGATGTTTGGTAAATGTTTTCTACCTCAGGAAAACCAGCTGTTTGCACTGAGTCACCTACTTTGTAGGATTCGGTCCTACTTGATTAGAATAGGGCAAAAATGGATCAGATGCGTCAACTTTTCAGCTATCCCTCAACCCGAACATGCATGCCGCAACAGTGAAAAGAAAAACACGTCCTTTTAGCAGGAAGAAATTTTTTAGTTTTTTTTTTTAGTTTTTGCGGCACAAGTGGCTCAACTTAATGGACGTGGGAAAGGACCACAGGCCGGATTAAAAAATAAAGTATACAGGTCCTTCTCAAGATATTGACAGTGCCACAGGCTGATCGCCTCCATGCCATGCCGCATTGAAGCAGTCATTACTGCAAAAGGATTCCCGACCAGGTATTGATTAAATAACTGTACATAATTATTTGAAGGTTGACTTTTTTTTTGTATTAAGACCACTTTTCTTTAATTCGCCAGATGAAATATGCTAATTTTGTGAGATAGGAATTTGGGGTTTTCATGAGCTGTGTGCCAAAATCATCCGCATTAAGACAATAAAAGACCTGAAATCTTTCAGTTAGTGTGCAATTAATGTAAAATATATGAATGTTTTATCATTACATTATGAAAAATAATGAACTTTATTCAAAATATGCTAATATATTGAGAAAGACATGTATTCTGAGATCAAAGTCCCTTTGATTAGATCAGGCTAATGGAATAGGACTTTCTATCAGCAATCGTTTATTTCTAAGCCTTTCAATTTATATTTTGCAAGTGAGGAGTGGCCAGAACTAAGAAATGTATCTTGAATCAACTTCACTACTTTTCATTGGTCAGCAAGGTTTGTAATTGTTGCATTAGAAATAATGAAACTGACATTTAGGTTAAAAACAAACAAACTACTAAAAACACAGCCAAGGTGAAACTTCAATGTCTGTTTTTTAAACTTGTTATTAAATGATCAAAATACAAATGTAACTTTTATTAGACACCTTTTTCCTATCACATATTTGGAAAATATATCAGAACAGAAAAGTACAACACCTCAGAAAGGACAAAAAAAAGTTATAAACAAAGAGGTAAAAAATATGTAATATTTAAGTTAAACAGATAACAAGCAGCAGCCAGTTTACAAAATGATAGAAAACTGAATAAGTGTGATTGTAAAAACAAAAAAAATTAAATATTAGTCATTAAGAGGGGGACGGGGCACCGCCAAATCACTGACACTCTCTGGAGGAAAGAAACACAGGTAAGTGACCTGATCATCTGACAGCAGATGATAATCTCAGTGAGTCACTTACCTGGTTTAACAGTTCAGTCCATCTCCCTAGAAAGGGGTGCGATCCAGCCAATGGGCTGACAACCAGCTATGCCCAGAGTGTCCCTGATGCTGCAGCACCACAGAATTTGCAGGAAGCCAATCCAGGTCAGGGAATGACAGAGCAGGCAGGAACAGTTCAGGAATCCAGAAAACCTCCACTGTATGAGAGGTTTCCAACCAAACAGGAACAGCCGGATCCAGTGTCCAGAGTCAGACAGGTGCAGAAGTGTGCCCACACAGACATACACAGAAGCGGACAGTCAGGCTCAGATGCAGAGGGGCAGGCTCAGTGGTAAAGACGAGACGTGGAACCAGGCTTTCAGCAGGACTTTAAACTGATCTCCTCGTCGGAGCCAGGCTTACCGGAATAAAACTGACCCTTTCTGCGTTCTGAGCCAAAAGGATGGGGAAACCGCAAAACCGCAGAGAAGGATCAGAACCCGATCAGAGGACAAGGCAAACACTAAAACCCTCTCACTCCACTGGCCGCCAGAAACCAGGACATGAACCATAGAATAAACTAAACATACAAACTAACCTGCATAAACAAACAGAGAATAAGCAAACATAAAAAAATGGTCTTGCCTCGATCACACAGACTGAACTGAATATAAAGAAATAGACAAAGGTAGATGAGATGAGTGATAAATAGAAAATAGGGCAGAGTTAGGCAGGTAAGTGAAATGAAATATTAAGGTGAGCTATTAGGCCAGATCATGACAAGGCCCGGTTAGCTGACATTGGTCAAAGTCATGGAGGAATGGTAGTCAAGTGTTTTATCTATCATACCAAGTTTTTCCAGAATGAGAGAAAGTACGTCAGCAAGCGTGCGTCAAAAGACAGTTAAAAACCTCAAATTGATTGCAAACCCTTAAATGACTAATGTGAGGTATTTGTCTTTACAAACCACTAGCTGTTTGTGTATAAGGGTACACTTTCTGTTTGTCACGATTTGGTTAAACGTTTCTTAATTGGACCCAAAAGCAGAAGCTGAGATGCAGAGGTGAGTTCTTGGAGGGTTTAATGCAAGATCAGGCAACAAAAACAGGTATCCAAAAATCCAACTTAAAAAATGTTAAACAAAAACGGGAATCCAAAAATCCAACATAAAAATCAAACACTAACCAGAACCATGGAGACATCAGGGAAAAACCAACAAGGAGCCAGGGTGAGGAAAGGTAAGACGAGGAACCAGCAAAGAGGGACTGCAGAGGGAGAGTATTTATGGCTGACTGAACAAAGGTAGAGCTAATGAGCTGATAGGGAACAGGTGTGATTAGAGCTGACGAGGAAGCCAAGGGAAAAGAACACAAGGAGGCAGCAGAGGACAGACAGAAAAACCTAAGCAACTTAAATGAATCCAGACACACCAAAAAAGCTAGAAAACAATGAAAAACCTGGCTAAACTTGAAACAGAAAACTTAAAGAAAAACAACAGAACCAAGATCGTTACACTGTTAGGTGCCTTGTGAATGACAACACCCCCTGTGAGTCATACGGAAATGCGTAATGTAACAAAATTCATCCTGTCAATGTGTCATGTACCTAGAGCAGGAAGAGAGTGCAGGAAAAACTAATTTGACAAGCGTCTTGTTGACGGGTTTTAAAAGATTAAACTTAAACCCACACTTTAAACTGCTTAACAATCTTTTTCCTATTACAGTCATGAGTTCAATATTGCAGCTGAAAACTACTAAACCACATTGTGTGCTTTACAGTTTTCAATAAAGGAAGCTTTTAATTTAGGCTCCAAGATGACTCGCTTTATCCACAATCGCCAAATATTGCTATTTAAAGTTTCCAATGTAAAGGTAAAGAATATTCAACACTTTTTATCTAAGTTTCTTTAGGAAAAATATTAAGAGAGAAAAAGAAGTGGTGTGGGGCTATAGTTTGTTTATAATGTAAAGTTTGGGTTTGGTTGGTTTAGATTCTACTCTAATACTATCTGCAAATGGCCTTTATGTGTAATAATGAAATGTAGTTCAGCAGTGTAAAAATCCAAAAAACAGAGGGGACAGTAAGCTCTAAAGAGCTGATGGATCAAGGTAAGAACAAAGGAAGAGCCTTCCTCATGACAGCAGGGCTTTTGGTTCCATCAGTCAGTAGAGCATAACAGATTACGTCAATTGGCTTTGAGGAGTGCAATCCCTCAACAGTTGTTAATGACAAAAATATGCAAAAATGTTCTTTGGGCACAGAGTACCTGGCAGACTGTGACTGTATAAAAAAAAAGCTATTTTCAAAACCTCTTCAAAGTAGTTTGATCCTGCCTATTATTTAAAAAAACAACATAGATATTTAGAGTGTATTGTTCACTAATGAAAGCATGCACAACACAAAAGTATACTTTTAATACTGCATTAGAGAGGGAGGATGCTGCAGAATGCTATGTAAGGTGTATACAATCTACATATCATTAAAATGTCAGTAAAACAGAGAAAAACTGTGTACAAATTTGGTTTCAAGAGTAGCTGTAACAAGTAGAAAAACTTCACTGATGACTTCAAGAAAAGCGCAAGAATGGGGGATCCAGCCAATCACTCACAGATGAACAAAGAAAGCAGCCAGCTTTCTTTGAGGAGTATATTGGAGTATTTAAGTAAAATCGGCTGATTGAGTTTATCAATTAAAGCACCACTGTGCTGCAGAGAAACAAATAATAACAACAGAAAACAAAGTTGTTCATTTTGGAAAAAGATTGTGATAAAGAAGTATGTTTGTTGATTAACTTTTTCGAAAGTGATGGGATCTGTGAACATTAATGATGTCTAACCCTGAAACTCCACCTTCATCTGAGAACTGTTAAACATGGATTCAGCTATAAAGATGGTGAGGTTTGCTTCAGTGAAAATGTATTGTACAGGTTATTATTTAGGTAGCTCACATATATTACGAATTCCTTTGGCAGAATTCCATTGAGCAATTTTAATTTAGATTATTCTAAGATTAGAGTGAGAATCATCTCATTCTTATCTCTCTCTCTCTTATCTCTTTATGTCATGGTATATATAATATATATATATATATATATATATATATATATATATATATATATATATATATATATATATAGGGATTAAAGCAAAAAAAAAAATGGGCATGGGATTAGAGATTGCATGAATGATTGAAGACTAAATTTGACTTTTAAAAATCCAAAACAGAAATGGCCAGAAGATGGCAAAAGTGCATCTTTATCTACCACTTGCATGTACCACATTTCTTTTGATACCCAGCTTTGCTTCTAAGCGTTGTTGGAGCACAGCCTGGTTAACCTGACTTCCTGCACCAGCTGCTAAATGGCTCGCCATCTCGCCCTGTCTCCTCAAGCCATCCCCAGCGCCATTCATTTTTGAGACCTTTGCCTATGGTTTAGTTCATGAACTGCATTGTGCCCACTCCATGCAATTCCATTCTCTCTATCGTCCTTGTCTCCAAACACAAAGTTTCCGTTATTTATTTTTTGACTTTTTACATGTCTCTCCATTTAATGAAGCCATAAATGGTGCAAGGTGACTGTGTAGAACTTCAGCACTGCACCACAATCTATCTGGCGACTTGAGCAAGAAACGATAGGGATGTTGCATTTATATATTGATATTTGAAATCTGTCCAATATCAGTCAACAACCTAATATCAGAATATTTTGGCCTACATCTAAAATCTTCTATACTAAAATGCTGACAGAATCACTCCACTTCTGTATAAACTTAATGTAAATAATGGGTCACTATTTTTATACTTCGTGTTCTTGAATAATTTTCACCGTTGAAGTAATGTAAGTATGTTACATACCATACTACACAATTATCAGAATGTAAGTATGTATGATCAGTGCTGATATAATATTGGGTTAATATTGGTATTGGTCAATACTCAAAGCTACAATATTGAAGTGTATCTTGAAATTAAAACTGAGTAGGAGAAATCTGTTTTATCTAAGCATTTTGTGCAAAAAATTTATTGAGCATGTTTTGTATAGTTGATAGACCTAGCCTTCCTTGTTTAGTAGGAGCAACAATAGGTCCTCTACTGAGAGCACTATGCATCAAATCAAATCCTTACCGGTCTGTCGTATGTGTTATGTAATCTTGGTAAAAACAAAAATTCAGTTTGACCACATTTTAGCTCATTAATCATTTGCACCAGGTCTCTTGTAAAAACCATAAAATATTTAGTTTGAATTATTTTTCTGCCTGTTTCCACAGTAACAATAGGTCAAATGACAACAGGCTTATGAAAGAGGTTGCTCATAGTAACAAACCCACAGATGGATTCATCTGAGCCTTTTAGCATATTTTAATGTTATATTTTATCAAGAGGCCACAGCTTTGGTTTTTAAATTGATGCTCACATCCCTAGCAACGGTGTATCTCCTCAGTTCAACAGAAAGCTATGGCTATAGACACAGAAAATGTCAGACAACTAATATAATGATAGTTCAGTGAATATTCAAAAAAGCTTCAAGATAATTTCACCATACATCATTCTGTATGATTATCATCAATCTAAGAATCCCATCATAGCACACACTGTAGTTCTAAAAAAGTGAAACTAAATACTAAAATTTTGCCCAGTCATTTTAGCTAAATTAACAGTTTTTTATTAGGGGATGAGCAACTTTGAATGTCAGTTTTCAAGCCACATATTCCGAAGTTTAAGCTGTGATTGTTTTTTTTTTTTTGCTTTTCTCAATAGGTAAACTTTTTGTCCTGGTTATTGTGTTTTGTTATTTTTCAAGGGGCAACAGGGGGAAAAAAGGGAACCCACACAGCCATTGGTGAAAAGCCTTGATCAAGAACAGGTGCTTCAAATAATTTCAGCCTGTGACCCCTAAAATGACAATGCAACAGTCTAGAGACCCTCTAAACATACAATCAGGCCCGGCCCTAAACAATCTGATGCCCTTGGCAAGATTTTAGGTGGCGCCCCCTTGCATCACTGTGCAGTACTTGCATGTCTGCTAGTGTAAATATACTCACAAGAAACTAAAAAGCTTTGTCTTTGACTTTTTTTATTTACATAAAACAATATTCACATCCAAAAAACTTAAAAATAATTAAAGAAACAAAAAAATGAACATATGAAATACAATATAAATAACTTATATAAAGTATTAAATTGAAATACTCCCAAAAAAAGTGTAAACAAGTGACATTAACTTAAATACAATATAAATATGGCACTGTGCACAGTAAGAAATCAAAGAAATGAGTAGGCACAAAAAATACAATGATTTAAATAAAAGAAAAAAAAATAACATGATAGTTCTAGTGGTGTTTTTAGTTTCCCTCTTAACTTGAATTACTTCAAAAACTATTTACTCTCACATGACTACAGCTTTACTCTCCTCCTAATTTCTGGATTAGAAATAATTCTTATTACTGTAATTTATTGTTATTACAGTGAACTGCAAACTGCAGTATGATATACTATAGCATGTGGGAATGCTAAGTTTACTGTAACATTAATGATGTACACTTTAACACTAACATAGTTTAACATGATGAACACACTTAATAATATGAGCTATAATACAGCTTATAGTTAGGCTCATAACTATGGAAAATTAATAGTATTTTGAATGACTGTTACCACCTGGGAAAAGGTAAAATAACAATTTCAACGGTAACATTATAATATCTGCTGAATAAATCTACAAACATTTGCCCGAGGATGGCAAGATAGGCCACTCAAATCACTATTTTCCAACAACTGGGCCTTTCCATAACATGAACTGATTTTAAAACTAACAGATAGCGCTCGCTATTTATTGATTAGCAAACTATGTCATGCTAACGGCTAATGCTATTATCAATCATTGTTCTGCAACAGCAAAATAATATCATTATCATCGTCTTTACTGTAACATTACCTCTGTCTTTGTAATGTTTTTCCTCCTCTTCTTTTCTTTTTTTCCTCCCTTGGGCACCAGACAGTTTAGGACGCTTTGACATGGTGAGATTTTAGATGCAACATAGACTGAAAATCGAGTTGCAGGTAAAAGACCTCGGGCTTGTTTTTTTTTTTTATTAAGGTATAGGTACTGGCAGGGCGCCCCCTGGTGGTTTGCACCCTTAGTATTTGCCTATACTGCCTAAGCCACAGGCCGGCCCTGCATACAATTCCAATTTAAATCTAATTGCAGTCCAGTTTAATTAGCTCCAATTCACAACACATCTTAAGGCACTTTACAGAGACAATACTTTTGCTTTTGAATGCAACTAAACATAGGTCATTGTCTTTGCACCAGTCTCAAAAAAAGGTGATTAGTCAGTCATTTTATCTGAATGATGTTATATTGACCTCAGATAATACAGTACAAAAACTTGACGTTATTTTATATCAGGACCTGTCATTTACATCCCATATGAAAGAGGTTTCTAGAATTTCTTCTTTCATCTCCTAAATATTACAACAATTAAGAACTTGTCAGTGTTGGGCACGTTACTTTGAAAAAGTAATTAGTTATAGTTACTAGTTACTTCTCCCAAAAAGTAACTGAGTTACTAACTGAGTTACTCCACAATAAAAGTAATTAGTTACTAGTAAAAGTAACTATTGCGTTACTTTTGCGTTTCTCGCCCCCGTAACTCTCATCATCCCGGCCCCCGGTGTGATTCAAAAGCCAGCTGAATAGAGAGGACGACAAAGACAAGAACCTGCAGAGAGTTTTGCATTTATTGCAACTCAACGTAAATGACATCAGGGGGTAACGCCATGTGAAGTTTTTTAACAGGGCATTCAGATCTGGTGAGTATATGAAATTAATAACTGGGGATGTCTAATTCTGAAATCCTGTGTGTTTGGGTTGTTATAGATGCTGCAACATCTATCTATCTATCTATCTATCTATCTATCTATCTATCTATCTATCTATCTATCTATCTATCTATCTATCTATCTATCTATCTATCTATCTATCTATCTATCTAGATGTATACTCTGTGTGTGACATAAAATATGGATCTCCATCCCTGCCACAAAGGCCATCAAATAATGTTTAAAATAAAAAATACAGTAGGTTGAGAAGGCAGAGTATCCATCCATCCATCCATCCATCCATCCATCCATCCATCCATCCATCCATCCATCCATCCATCCATCCATCCATCCAGATTTCTCCCTTTCATTTGATCGTTCACGCTCTCCATAGTTCTCCTGTGGCGCGAGCACAGGGCGACTGGTGCGCGCCTTTAGCGAGCATGCGCGTTTCCTGTCGCTTGCGCGCTGACTCTTGCCGCCTGCGCTGTGCGGAGATGCAGAGGAAACCGTATGTGGTGGGGAAACGCAGCTCGACGTCACACCGGTATTTCCATCAGGAAAACGCTGTTTTGCTGCTGGATCCTCCTCACTCTCCATCTCTGTGTGTGCTGTACGTTAACACCCGCCAGCGGAAACACCCACCTACCAACTGACAGACGGAATCTCACTATACATCAGCCATTCTCATCCTCCCCTCTCTCATGACAAGGCGCGCACCTCTGGATGACCTAAAAAATAATCTTTAATATCTCTTAAACAAAAGTAGCACAAACAATATTTTTTTCTGCACAAATCTTCACTAACGTTGCACTAACCATTCAGTCTATTTGCAGAGTTTTTTGACGTGGGTGGGGTGTCAGCTTCACGCAGCTGCGCACAAGTCATATCATGAAAAAAGGTTCATTGTGCGACCTGAGTAACGCGCAGTAACGGGGTGTCTGCAATGGTAACTGCGTTATAGTTACAGTCAAAGTAATTAGTTAGATTACTCGTTACTAAAACAAGGTAACGGCGTTAGCAACGCCGTTACTTTCAACGCCGTTAGTCCCATCACTGGAACTTGTACAGGCGGGATGCTAAGAAACTAGCCCATGCATGTTTTAATTTAAGGCTGGACAGTTGTAATTCTGTACTATCAACAAGTCAGCAAACTGTAGTTAAAAAGCCCAGTTCTGCTGAAAATTAAAAATAGAGATCATATTTCTTTTAACTTAGCTTCCCTTCATTGGCCTCGTGTTAAATCCAGAATAGAATTAAAAATAATCTTTCTCACATATAAAGCCTTAAATAACCAATCGACCAAAATGACATCAAATTATTTAATCATTTTAAAAGCATTTTCAATAATTTAATGGGACATTTAATTATTTAATTGTACATTTTTCAATTTAGGTTGTTGGGATCCAGAGGCTTTCCCACCAGAGGGCGCCGAGGATCCCTTCCTGATGGTTTGTACTTCTGTTGGGATCTGGGGTGCTGTCTACCTTCCTCCACCAGAGGGCGTAGTGGATCTCCTGAAGCTGGAGCTGACTTCACCAGCTGCTCCTCATCTGCTCATCAGGAGACCAGTACTTAAGGGGGCTGTGGACAACACTCCAGTGCCATGTTTTGCCAGTTATGGTTAGCAAGCCTGAGCCAACCTGCCTGCCTGAATCTAGACTCCCTGATAACCTGAACCTAACCTGTTTTTGTCCTCTCTGCTTCTAGGAAGAACCTGTCTGAAACCTGAAACTCTGGAAGAGTTTCTCTGTCTGAAACCAGTCTGTCTGATTACTGAAGAACCCTGGAGATCAGAAACTCTGGAAAAGTTTCTCTGTCTGAAACCAGTCTGTCTGATCACGGAAGAACCCTGGAGAATCAAACCTGTTAGCCCTCAGCCTGCCGTCAGCCTCTGGACCCTCCAGGTTTCCCCCTCTGCCGCTCTGCTCAAACCTCTGAACAGGTACAAACCTGCGCTCACTCTACCAGCAAGATTACCTGGACTTCAGCTAACCATTCTGTCCCCCTCTGCAGTGAAAATCAGTCTTGACCAGTCCTGGACCAGATTTTCCCCAGAATCAGTTCTGTGTTCTACCTGTGTTTTTCAATAAACCTTTGAACTTTTTCCCCTGTCTCAGAGTGTGTTCTGCATTTGGGCTAGAATCACAACCCAAACATGACATAGGTCTAAATTTGATTGAGACTGCTAAATAAATAAATATGACATCAGTTTATGTCATGGTACAATTATGTATTACAATATATATATATATAATCTCTGGGATTACATCATAATGATTGTGAAAACCATTTCACAACCCCCTTCTTTGGGAAACCCTCATCTAGAAGGTAATTATAGGTGATTATATCTTAATACGGCTGAAGCCCTCTTAAATGTGGAAACACTTAGTTCCCCACCCTTACAAATATATTTTAAACCAATTGTTAAACATTACCAATAAAAGATCAATCTGATCCACGACACCAGTCAATTTCAGTCCCTTCTGTCACCTCTGTAAAGTACAGGGGAGATAACCAGTACTAGAGCGGCACTGGGCCCTGTGGGACCTTTTCTAGAACCACCCATGGTTCCAAGTGTATTCAAAATATTAATGGAAAGGTAAGTAGAAGGAAAATTATGAAGATAGAAATAGGCATGGTAAAAAAAAAGATGTCCAAGTCACAGACATACATAACAGACTTACCGTTAAAGTAAAGCAAAACCCTTTTAAAAGAGGGGACAGAAATAACACCAAAGCTTATCGGGGCCAGAGTCCACGCTTGAGGAGCCACCACACACAGATTTATTCAGGGCATGGGCAGCCACGATATTTCTTATGTTGAAAAACAGAACATATACAGAATCAGAGGCATCTTACCTGGCCTTTGGATAATAAAAATCTTTTTGGTTGATTAAATTCTTCATTTATGATTAGTGTTGCACCGATACCGATACCACTATCTGACGGGGCCCCGATACTGCCCTAAAATGGTGGTATCGGTATCGGCGAGTACCAACAAATAGGGCACAGATACCATTTTGAGAGTTATAAGTTTATTCAACTATTGTCACCCACTCCTGGTAGGCAAGAAAAGCTTTTTATTTTTATAATCCAGTAGAACTTTTTATTAAAAAGTTCTACTGGATTCACTTTGTATTAGATTTTTTCCTGCTTCACAAAGGTAGACAGCAGCTTGACAAAGCCATGATGGCAATTATTTTACATTATTATGGTATCGGTATCGGCCGATACTGCACAGCCAGGTATCGGGGCCAAAAAATGGCATGATTAACTATTACTTTCCAAGTACCCAAAGAGGAACAAAGATATAATCCAAGTTGCTAGAAGTCGACTGCAAAATAGATTTTGTTTTCATGCAGGATTTGGCACTGTACCGCATAGGGACCAATGGTGTCACCTTGTGTTATTGGCCTGCAAGCATGAAAATCACAATTTCTATATTCAAATCAGTATAACCCATACAATGTTTTAGTGACACATAGACCTTAAAGTAGATCCAGATATGATCTTATAGTCTAAAACTATCTAAAGGACTGCATATACTGCACAATCTTCTGAAAAGCATTCCCGTGTTGAATATATTCTCCAGAAAATCAGGAAATTCCCAGGTGAGGGGCCCGTTGGTAGGTCGCAGTCAGGCACAGGAAGCTGAGAAAGGCAGCCAGTATTTGCTGGATCCATATTATTTTTGGAAATATAAGCTTGCTTGCTCCAGTGCATCTGAATTGCCTCCAACTCACCTGTGCATAGCCCTCTCCTGGAGGGAATAACTGTTTATACTTGTGCCATATGTGGTTTGCTTTTGTGCAGTCAAAGAGGATATAAAAATGTATATTGAGCACTGTATAAAGTTGTCCGACTCCCTTTATAGTTTAGGGGCTGTTACTCTGATTAGGGGATATGGGAGAAAGATAAAATTTTAAACCATTCCATGATGTGAAATATCTTTACAGCTCTTTGGCTGAAAAAGTAAATCAGATCTTTCAAAAGATTTCAAATTCCTGACACACTCAGTTTAAGCCCTTTATAGCATGAGGGACTTTGTTTATGCTTACAGTGTCTGGGCTAGAGGTATTCAGGTTAATGTTAGAGGATTAAAATCTTACACAAATATCTAAAATACACACCTATTGTGAAGACAACTATTTGCCATTAAGTACACAGAAATGATATCTAATGAGGTCTAATGAGGTCCACCTGCTACCAATCAGCTTACTAGTCCTGTCTTTGTTCAGGCTCCCATATACATATATATATATATATATATATATATATATATATATAAAAACTGTTTTCTCACCCCTCGTGAGGTGGTATGTGTCATCCTCAAGCTCGGGTCCTCTACCAGAGGCCTGGGAGTTTGAGGGTTCTGCGCAGTATCTTAGCTGTTCCTAGGACTGCTCTCTTCTGGACAGAGACCTCTAATGTTTTACCTGGAATCTGCTGTAGCCACTCTCCCAGTTTGGGGGTCACAGCCCCCAGTGCTCCAATTACCACTGGCACCACTGCTGCTCTTACTTTCCACATTTTTTCTAGCTCCTCTTTCAGCCCTTGGTATTTCTCAAGCTTCTCGTGTTCTTTCTTCTTGATGTTGCTGTCGCTTGGGATTGCCACATCCATCACTACTGCCTTCTTCTGCTGTTTGTCGATCAACACGATGTCTGGTTGGTTAGCCATCACCTGTTTGTCAGTCTGGATCTTGAAGTCCCATAGGATCTTAGCTCGGTCATTCTCAACTACCTTAGGAGGTGTCTTCTATTTTGACCTTGGGACTTCCAGCCCATACTCATGGCAGATGTTCCTGTACACTATGACAGCTACCTGGTTGTGGCGTTCCATGTATGCACTTCCTGCCTGCATTTTACACCCTGCTGTTATGTGCTGTATTGTTTCAGAGGCATCTTTGCACAGTCTGCATCGGGGGTCCTGCCTGGTGTGGTAGACCCTGGCCTCTATTGATCTTGTACTGAGTGCCTGTTCTTGTGCTGCCATGATTAGTGCCTCTGTGCTGTTATACATATTTAATATTAAGGCTACTATTAATTTCACAGACAAACTATTGTCAGCAATACCCATCTGGACAGACTGGAGCAAAGCTCTAAGGGATCACAAAGGATAACCGAGCTTGTTGTCACACTTTCACAGATATATATTTCGGCAGAATGTGACAGTGTGATGGACAGTTACTTATACTTTCTGAACCAAGGGGACCTGTATTGAAAGGTCGGTGCACTAGCACTACCCTGTCTATAAGCACTAGCTCGGTGCTGAATTAATGACTGCATCAAAGGATTGGCTTTTTTCTTTTATTAATATTAGTGTATTGTGATGCTGCAATACAAAATTGATGTGATTAAAGTGATATATATCGAAAGATGTAAAATGCCATTCCAATAACAGCACTGTAAACATCATTCTTCAAATGACTAAACTGAAAACTGAGAAAAAAATGTATAATATTATTTGAAGTCACATAGAAAAAATATGAAAGTTAGATCTATACCATGTGTAGACAAAATAAAAAAAAATCACAGCACGCAAAATACAATCCACTAGTGGGTTAGTGGGAGAGCTTGTATTAGATTCAGGGGAAGGCATGGGACAAAGACTTAGTGGACAATGATCTCTGTCTCTATTGTCAATACTGCCAACCACAGGTGTGGGCATTAGGGCATGCTATACCTGCGTTAGTGGCAACTCATGAACCTTCTGGTGGTGAACTGGCAATAAGGTATGCTGTTAGGCTAAGTAAGGGTCTGGTTAATTTGTGGGGCTCCTGAGGCAGCAAATGGGTACTTTAAAATCACATGTGCCACTGTATGAGCCATTGAAGAGGTAAAGACTCTTGCTTGAAAGGAGTTCAGGGAGGCAATAGAAAAAGACTCCCAGTCAGCCTCAAAGTGATTCTAGCAAATTGTCCAGCATCTCTTCAGGGGGATAAAATGCTTTGCTACCCACTGAGGACATTGTCGGATGGTGGAAGGAACACTGAGGATTTCCTCAACCCAGCTGTACTATTATCTCAGGTGAAAGCAGAGACTTCATAGGAGTCAGACTTGTTCATCAACCAAGTTGAACTCACAAAAATGGCCAAAACTCAACATTGGCAAGTGAATGAGATAGGCCCTAAGAATCTCAGATCTTTGAGTATTGTTGAGCTGTTGTAGTTGACACCCATTTTCAGCATTGCGTTGGTATTAGGGACAGAGCCCCTGGGCTGGTAGACTTGGCCACCCCAGTCTGCACAGAGGAGTGACTGCAGAGGTTGTGTATATATTGGGTGACTGAACCAAGACAGGCTAATCAGCAGATTGGGAGCAGGTGTGGGCAAGACCAACTAGGAGGAAGCCAAGGCGAAAGGAAACAAGTACAAGGGGGCAACAGAGGTTGACTAAAGAAGTCAGCACTAGTAGAAATGGACTACAAAGACACAGAACACAAACTGAAAAGGGCAGAACCCTGACAGAACCCCCCCCCCCCCCCCCCCCCCCCCCCCCCCCCCCCCCCCCCGCTTCCCCCCGCCCCCAAGGGTGGATACCAGACACCTAAGTGCAAACATTAACCTGACACAAAACAGATGGGCCCCAAGAAGGAGGTCAAGAACTAAACAAAACTAAGAGTCCAGCTAACAAATGAACCCCACCCAAGGTGGGCGAGGGCAAAGCACAGTCTCTGGACAGAGTCTCTGGTGGCTGGCCATGAGAAGGGAAGTGAGGCAGAGTCTCTGGAGGGTGCAAGGCCAGAGGTGAGGAAGGGGGATCTCTGGAGGATGGCCGTGAGGACGGCGACGAAGGATTACTCTGAAGGACGGCAATGAAGGAGGATCTCTGGACCACAGCATCTCTGCAGCAGGAACCTTGGAGGACGGTGTCTCTGCAGCAGGAACCTTGGAGCACAGTGTCTCTGCAGCAGGAACCTTGGAGCACGGTGTCTCTGTAGAAGGAATCCATGGAGGCTGCCGTCTCTGCAGCAGGAACCTTGGAGCACAGTGTCTCTGCAGCAGGAACCCTTGGAGACCAGCACTAACTGCGGCACAGGAGACTTGGGGGCCGCCGATTGCAGCAAAGGAGACTTTGGAGCTGCCAACTGCAGCACAGGAGACTTGGTGGCCGCCGACGGCAGCACAGGAGACTTGGTGGCTGCTTACTGCGGCACAGGAGACTTAGGGGCCACCAAGTCTGGCAAAGCAGACTTGGGGGCCGCCGACTATGGCACAGGAGCCTAAGATGAGGCGGCGCAGCTTGGGACCCTCGAGGAGGGAAGGAGCACCCCCTAAGGGGCCTCAGAGCACAGAGTGTGCTCAGAGGTCTCTTGATGGCATAGGGTGTGTGTTCAGGGGCCTCTGGACGAAACAGAGCATGCTGAGGGTTCTCTGGACAACACAGAGCGTCTCAGGGGTCTCTGGATGGCACAGAGCATGCTCAGAGTGGTGAGGAGGAGGAGCACTAAGTAAGCCTGCCTGAGGAGGTGCGCCAAATGAGTCTGCCAGAGGAAGTATGCTAAGTGAGTCTGCCTAAGGGGGAACACCTACAGGTTCTGACTATGGAGGGGGAACACATAAAGGTTTGGACACTGGAGCTCGGGCACTGGGTGTAGCTGTCTGAGTGGCTAGGATACTGAGGGGAGCTAACTAAGGAGAAGGGGGGACTGGCCTGCTAAGAGGCTCTAGCTCGGGGATTGGCCCGCTAATGGGCTCTGACTCGGGGACTGGCCCACTAATAGGCTCTAGCCCAGGGACTGGTTCGCTAAAGTGCTCTGGCTCGGGGACTGGCCAGCTAAGGGGCTCTGGGTTGGGAACTGGCCCGCATAAAGGGGCGGTCTGGCTCGGATTTTGACCTGGTAAGGACCTGCTAAGGAGCTGATGGAGGAGAAAAGGAAGACATCTTCATTCTCCCCATAAAAAACTCAAAAAGCTCTGTGTAAGGGGATGGTTTCGGTTTTGAGTACCCAAATGCAGAAACGAGGAGGCAGAGTTGAGTTCTTGTAGTTTTAATAGAGTACTCATGGGCAATTGAGGCAGGAATCCAAAAATCCAACATAATAAGTACAAAAACCAGAACCTTGGAGACATCAGGGAAAACAAACATGAGGAGCCATGAAAAGACGAGGAACCAGCACTGAGGAACTGCACAGGGAGAGTATATATCAGTGGCGGCTGGTGAAAAATATTTTTGGTGGGGGTGATATAGCCTAGTGTATGTCTCCAACTAATCCGGAATAAGAATTCAAATAAACAATTGCACAATACATACAATTTAACAGTAATGATTTAATTTACTATATAATAACAGTAACAGTGATGATTTTGGTCACTGTGACGGGGTTCTTTGGCCTCCAAGAATCCAGGCTCAGTCGGGTTACCGGTGTTGGTGATTTATTGTGCTCAAAAACTCAAAACAGGGTGCAAAAGAAACTAAACATATACAAGATCCTCTGGGCCTCAGCCTCCCTCCAGTTACCAGCAATGTAACAAAGAAACAGAAAACAGAAATGGCCACTCTTCTTCCCACAGCCCTCATTAAATAGTTTAAGCCCCTACCCTCAGGCTCTCTTATTTCTGATTTCTTCTCTTAAATCAGTTTTGTCCATATATTACCTCCACAAACAATTGATGTACAAAAACAAACAAATAATTTTTACAACTTAATTCTTTTACAAAGATTCATTGACTTATTCAATTACACCAAACTGGGTTGGAACCCAGCAAAGACAGAGCCAGACTGAAGATGACAAGTCCCCGTAGCACGCACACACACACACACACACACACACACACATACACGGCTAACCCCACTGAAATATTAAGTGTGCACCCTCAATGCGCCAATATATATATATATATATATATATATATATATATATATATATATATATATATATATATATATATATATATATATATATATATATATATATATATATATATATATATATATATATATGGGAGCCTGAACAAAGACAGGACTAGTAAGCTGATTGGTAGCACGTGGGAAGAGAAAATCCTGGAAGGGAGCTAGGGAAAAGGAGAACAACACAAGAGGGCAACAGAGGGCAACAAAGAAAAACCTAAGAACTCAAACATATCCAGAAAACACAGCAAAATAGGAATTACAGCAATAAAACTAGAAAACATGGATCAAAGTAAAACTGAATACTCAAAAGAAAACTTAACAGAACCAAGACCATGACACTCTGATTCTCTGACTTGTGAGAGAATGAACTTAAAATTTAAAATTTAAAACTTAAAATTTGAGATCGTTGGGAGCCAATTGCAAGTTTAAAAGTCCTATGATTGGTGAAACCTGGGAATCATGAAGGTGGCGACTGAGACTACAGAGGAAACTGACCTGCCTTGGTAGTGGCGTAAGGCTAGCATCGGAGGGTGTTCGGAGTTACTGGTGGCACAAATGTAGCCTTGCTTTTGTCAGTGAGTCCCATGGTAGCTGTGTGAGCGTGTTGTGGATCCAACAAAAACAAGTAGACATGTCAAGCTGCTTATGTTTGTGGCCGTACAACAAACATATATAACCTATAAATTTACATAAGTCTTTAAGCATTGATCCTGTCACAGTTTCGCTTTAATTTATAAGATGCTTTAAATGTGTTGGTTCTTAATTTAGTTGTGCTAACAGTAGGTATTTTCCATTAGTATATACTGTGAGGAACAGTCATGAAAATGGAATGAAAATTAAACACTTTACGGTTTGCAAACTATTTCTTTCACAATCTAAAACATTTATCAAGAAAAGGCTTTCCTCTACCCTCTGAGCCATCCGTGTTTTCTTCCTCAGGTTATTTATAGTTTTGACTTTTATGATTTAATAATCTGCATTTGCCTAAAGATGCATTGTTATTTCTTTAGAAAATTGGATGTCAGTAAGAAAATAGGCAATCTTTTTTTCATTAGATACCTGAAAAATAGCTTTTCTATTCCAGCATGGTCTTTGCCAAGTAACACTGATATATTGTTATTGGCTCTCGGCCCAGAATAGGAAAAAATGTTTACATAAATTTGTGCCATCTCATAATAAAGCCACATTGTTTGTGTCCTTCAATGAAGAGTTTTATGAGAAAATATGAATAGGGTCTGGTCTTTCTTGCATCAATAGGCTTGAAAGGTATGCAATGTACCTTGGTAGAAAAATACGGAATTAAACTAATTGCTGGCTTTAACTTGATTTATAAATGAAGTGGATGTACTATCTGTCTAGTTTTCATTGTAGAAAATATCAGAGATCCAACAGGAGAATAAGATTAGTTTCTGCTGAACTTCTTTTGTCTTTTGCGCTAAAACATTCAATAGATAATTATAAGAGTCTCAAGATGTAGAAGAGCTTGTAGTTAATGTTGGATATTTCAAAACACATTTTGGTTAAAAATAAAACAATTATCATGAGTTATTAAATCAAATCAACTTCCCAACTAGACAATTTAATATCTGAACCATACCACATTTTAAAGGACTCAATAATGAGATTTTTGTTAGTTTTCATAGATATTGAAACAAATATATGAGTATAGCTGTAAAGAGAAATACAGATTCAGCTGAAGATATAGAATGATATATTCAAGGATAGATATAAAGACAGTTACAAGTATAAATGTCGGTAGATACAATTTTTGTACAGCAGATCTTAAAAAAGAACTATTTGAAAGAAAATGAGAATCATAAGCAGAGACACAATGTTCTTTAACTTTTCTATGAGGAATAAGATTTTTTTTTCTCCTATATATTAAGGTTATTGTAAAAGTCAAGATATGGACTTCAGTCCTAATATTTAACCTTATATGGGAAGATTAAAGAGGGTAAGTCTATGTGAGAAAAGATACTAAAATCCCAAAATACCAGAATAAACAGCCTACATTCACAGTCTAGTCAGAATAAGGAAAAAAAGCTTATTTTTGTTGCTCATAGAACTATATTTAAAGTGATGGTGTGGATTTTATAGACCATTGTTTGAATTATTTTAGCTTCTTTGCTTTGGATTCAGGAGCAGTTGACATACATGCCTAATCACAGTTAGAGGTGTAAAAAACAAAGACATTCTTATTAAGGTACACATAGAAAAGCTATTTAATGTAGTGCACAATGCATCAGTATAAGTAAGGAGTGATCCTCCTAAATGGACAAAAGCTTTTTTAAAGTTTAATCTCAGGAAATGAAAAAAGCACAGAGATCACTGTCACTACAAATTACTTTCATATGTACGGACCCACACAGTATGGAAGGTCACAAACATATTTGAAAGTTTTTGCTGTTTTTTTTTTCTCCCCAAAATACCATAGAAATATCTGTACCTCCAAAATAAGTAAATTGGAGGAAAAACAAACATTATAAACATTTTATCTGTGAACGTAACTGCAAAAGGGAACGTAATAAAGGTATAGGTAATCCACTGCTAGTCTATAATACTATATCACAGAAATTGTTTGTACTGTATAGTTTTAGCATATTTTAGTATGTATCTTTGTCCACACTTTCTAAGGTATAGCTTTATATAACTGTCTGCCTTGGTCCAAAAATCACCAGAATATATTTTTTCTAATTTGTACTCAGACTGTTCTTCCTCTTTTACTCAGGATTGTCAAACTGGAAAGAGCAGTGAAGTTTCTTCTCTTGGCAGCAACCGAGCTGCTCTCTAGAACTGTTTCCCCTGTTGCAGGATGTATCGCCCCATGTTTGGGAGCCCAGGAGACAGTCTTCACAGCTGCTTCAGCGCTCACTGGTGAGAGGCAGTGAGAAGTAAATTCTAGTAATGGCAGCTGGCGGCCCATGAGCGACCCACCACAGGCTCAGTGTAGAGCTGGCATCTGCTCTAACAAACAGAGAAATCCAAAGAGGGGACCCTTTATGATTTCTGCAACAGTGATCAAACTTTGTAGGGTCAGGATGTTGCTCCATGTTTCACTGTGGTGGTTTATTTTATTCAATATAGAACTGTAAAAATGTCCCCTTATGTTTAGATTTTCCTGAATGTTGAATGCTTTTGGTTATAGATTGCCTAGAAATCCTATTGAGGCCAATTGTTCTTAATTTGCTTGGATAAATGACCAGTAGGATACAGAACATGCAGGTGCTCTTTTTTTTTCTTTTTCACAAAAAAACTGTTTTTACTTACAGCTATCTATGAAGGCCATGTACTTTAACACACTTTCAGTTTCATAGATAAACATTGGCAAGTGTTATAAAGACATTTGATGGATGAGTAGAGCAAGATACAGTTCTTTATTCTCTCACAGAATAAAGCTACCTTCTTGAACAAGGAATTTGCAGGACATTGTTCTCTTATTTGCTAAACTCCATAACATGCCTTTTCATCATTTAAGTTTGATGTTGATTTGTGAAGCAAATTGAGACAAACAATGCACAATATATTCTAAAGATGTCATCATCATAATATGAAAAGGTCAGATATTTTAACCGTAAAAGAATCTTTAAAGTACATAAAACAATGTTGATAGTAATATAAAAAAATGTTATAAGATCATGCTCTGCACACTCATGCAGTATTCAATTTAATTTTTTTCAGTTGATTCTATCTTATTCATATTACAGCAATTCAGAAACATCACTTTATGGGAACTTACAGAGATAAATTAATCAAATTATACAATCAGGTTGCTTAACAGTTTTTAAGGAGATCCAGGTGATTGCATCAGCTCATCTGCTCTACAAAACTAACTACTCCTGAATGAATATGTAGTGAAGGTAGACATTTGCTTGTATATTTTCATTAACTTTTAATTAATCCCTCTTACAAGCATACATGCAGCAGCAACCTCCCTTTTAATAGGAAGAAAGCATGAGCAATACCAGGATCAGGGCTGATTAGAGTTGAAATAGACAGAAGCAAACACTGACCATTAAGTACGTTCTATGTTAGAAAAGGTAATGGTAGACAAACTCCATAGGTGGTTCTGTCTAGCAAAGACACTGTAAAGCAGATGAACTCTTAGCCAGTTTTCACATAAAAAGGATGTAAGAGAGCATACAGCTAGTCAGAGTAAAAGCTGAGTCCATAGCTATGTTGTAGCTAGGAGAGAAAAAGTGCTGGTTAAAATCTAAACTACTGACTCCTTCTCCTAAAGAATTCCACCTGGGCTCAGCAGACTCAACACTCCTGAGTTAGTTATCCCTAAGCATATAGAATTTTGTTGAAGATAGGGATCGTTATGGTGGGAAAAAATACCAAACTTGTTTGGCTCAGAAAACATGCAAATTGAACTGGAAGAACTAGTCCGCCTATGGAATGACTAGGAACTGGAATGCCTATGACTTGCTTGTATTCACCAGCAAGTTGGAATACTGTAAGTTTTGGTTACTATTACAGGGTTTTTGGATGGTTTTAAAGTTTTGGCTATATTAAAAGATGTATTTTATTGAATATACTGAACCCACAAATATGACTGTTCACACCATAGAATACCTTCAGGAAATAGATGACTCAGGGAGTGCACTGACCATACGTATACTGAAGCACAATAATTTGTTATTAGCAAGCATTAGGCAGCATAATAACAGCAAGATATAAATATAAAATAAAAAAAATCAATACAATCCTTCCATTCACACTTCAAAATCCATTTTAATTTTTATTTATTGTTATGGTTATATTAGGGACGAAGGGAACCTAGACCTAGTTCCTAAAACTATGAATACTGCAGGATATCAGCTTCCAGGATCAGGCAATCAAAAACACAGGTACGCTAGAGAACTTCTCACCGCAAGCTTGAATAATCTGGCACTGCTGACTGGTCTAAAGGCTGGTTAAATAGAGGCTGAAGCAGGTGGATCTGATGAGCGGTAATTAGTAGTGGGCGGAGATAAACAGGTGATTAAAATGGTTGATCAGACCAGACATCACCGGCAAGATCATGACATTTGATCTTTTATGGAAGTTTTTGACACAGCTAAACAGAGTACCAGGTCAAATAAAGCTACTAATTTGAGAAGAACAACATAGAACCTAACCACTGTGAATAAATAATGCAGAATTGGGAAATACTGTTGAACAAAAAAAAATGATGTGATGTCATGATCTTGGTGCTGGGGACTGGCTTCATCACATATTTCATTCATCTGCTCATCTAAGCCTGAACCTGACACTTTCTGCCTTATGACCTCTAAGCCTGCCTGTTGCCTGTGTACCAAACCTGGAACTGATTCCTCACACTGCCATGGATTTTCCTTCGGCACCTCTTTGGATCTCAGAGTCCGGGCCATGACTCCTGAGCACCTCCTTGACACTGGCTTTGGCTCCGCCTAGTCTGTGCTATGTTATTCCACCCAAAATACTCCCCTCAATCTTTTAAATTGAAGCTCTTCAACCTTGTTTTACAGGCTATACATATGATGCTCAAACATCTGTGTCCAGGTGGTTTTTAATTCTTTGGAGTCAATAATCTTAAAACTTAGCTCTGCATATTCAAAGCCATGAGTAATGAGTAGAAACATGGACTCAAGAGTTAGAACAAGTCTCATTCACCGTTCAAACAGCAGTTGTTTTTACTGTCACAGGAGAAAGGAACTGAAATGAGTCTCACCCGCTTTACTCTGAAACATTCTTTCCGAGCACCTTGTGCGAATTACCAATGGTTCTGACGGCAATTTCTTTGTTTTATTTGCCAAAATGTTCATTTGATTTGTGTTTATCTGACTGCGTTAATTATTATTCACGCACTGATTGAAAAAAAAAAGAAAAAAAGAATTGATTATTGTTCATTGTTATTCAGCTAAATAAACTCACCAGCCCCCGTCTCTCACCGGTATCATGCCAAGGTATCCCCGACAAAATTCCCCTCGCCGGGAGCACGCACATTGTAGGAGCAGGAGCTGATCGAGTTCACTCTGCCTCAATTCCACTTCGCCCAGAGAACTTTAAGCCCTGCAGTTTCATACAACAGATGAGTTTATTCCTTTTTTGAGAGCAAACTTCTCACTCACCTGTAGTTATGATGTCGTTTTGCTTTTTCTGAAAAGAAAACAACGATTTAATCTTATTTCTCTTATGGCCCGAAAAAAAAAAAAAAAAATCTAATTCACTGAATCGATTTTTTGCCCAGGCCTGTTGTGTGTTTATTTGCAACTAATAATGATCTAGCAAGGTTAAAATGTTTTGATCTGTATTTCAGTCACTTAGTGACTTAGTTTCCATTCTTTCATAGAAAAACATTGAGGAATGTCTTCATTTGTGTGAAATGCTTATACAGTGTCTTGCAACCTATTTGTGCTTTGTTTAATCAAAATATATTACTGAAAAATATTAAATTTTATTAGGATTTTTGTTGGTTGACCAAAACAATGTGGAGTAGAACTCCCAAAGTGAAATTAAATGACACATGGATTTGAAAGTACGAATCTGTTCCCTAACCTTAACCATAAATATCAAGTGTAACTAGTTGACTTTAGTGCTCACTTCATTATTATACTCCACAGGAGTACAGTATAATTTATTCTTTGCATAAATGAAGTTGTTCCGTGAAGGCCTAAAGCATTTATAAAATAAAAAAAAAAGAATTAAAGAGAATGTGATGGAGAACAACACGTCTATTAATGTGTAAAGTTTAACATAATTGTGGAGCAATGTCAGCTTCAAAAAATGCTAGAGGACATTGCCAAAGAAAGCGGTTGAAGGGAGCATGTTTTCAAAGATCCTACTGACCTACTGGCAGAGCATGGATCACTTGCTGGCTTATATTGCCCATGGTGCTCATTTTGGAGCTCTACTTGGAGTAAGCCCATGTATTACAGTTGTAAACGAGAAGGAACTGTGCATGAGGTTGCTTGAGGACCCAAAAGCAGAGAGGGGTGATGCAGAGGTGAGTTCTTGTAGGTTTAATGGAAGAAAACTGAGGCAAACACCCAAAAACACAAAAATACTTAAAACCAAAAAAACAATATCAGGGAAAACTCACATGGGGAGCCAGAGACTAGGAAGCAACAAAACTACAACAAGGAAGCAGCATTGAGTGCCTGCAGAGGTGGTGAATACAAGGGAAACAGAACAAAGGATGGGCTAATGAGCTGAATATGGCGCAGGTGTGAGTGGAACTAACTAGGGGGAAGCCAAAGGGAAAGGGAACAAGCACAAGGGGTCAACAGAGAGAGTAAATAACGACTGCTTGAATATAATGGAAAATACACTAAAGATCAACTAAACAGAATAACTGATAACAGAAAACTAAAAACTCCGAGTCCCAAAAGGGTAGAACCATAATATTATATTTTAGAGACAGTCAATGGGAAAACTAACAGAGACCTGTTTTGTATGCTTTAGGTTTGTAATTTGAGTGCTTGGATGAAACCATTTCAATGTTAAAGCTAGAATAGAGTTATTTGTATCTGGTGTGAACTAGTATAAGTATCATTTGTAAGAAAAGGTAATACAGTTTTAATTTTGCCAGGTTTGTCAGAGATGCCTGAATGCTATTAGTTTTAAACAATGTGATTACACCTTCCCTTTCTTTTAATAAGTCTATAAATTGAGATTTTTTTAGGGAATGAAAACTAAATGCTCTTTACTCAATTTATCATACTCGGCTGCAGCAATACAATCTTAAAGGCTTGTAAATAATAAATACTGCAAAGCTGGTAAAAATAACATCCTTCGAGTTATTGACTAATCAGTGAAACAAAACAATTCTCATTCTAATGACCTCTATGAATTTCTGCTTTGGCATTGCTTATTTCAGACAAAGTACTTGAGTATATCATATAAAGCTGTAAAAAGTGCTATATATATATATATATATATATATATATATATATATATATATATATATATATATATATATATATATATATATAGGGGTCAAATGTTTGCCTAAAATGTGAGCTTTATTCTGTCAATATAACATGCAATATATTTCAGCACATGGCTTTTCAAATGGGAAATACAGTGTCATCTTATTAATAAAGAATTAATACATTGACAGTTCACAGTGAATTACTTTCTATTTACTCTACTTTCTATTTTCTTGCTTTAGACACAATGTCAATGGCTAATTTAGTCCGAGATAGCCAGACTAATGTTATGCTACATGGTATACTATAGGATACATTGGCGTATATATTGATTTTCTTCGTTAGTACACCCACTGAGTTTCACACACATGAACATGTACTTTGAGTACTTCAAAAACAACTTTTTAAAGATATATTTAAACTGTTAAAATCCTCCTCAGTAATAAAAAAGGAGCTCCCACCAGTTAGGATTTTAATGACTAGTGAATAAGTCAATACTGGATAGATGAGTGAGTTTATCTTAAACATAGTGCATACTTTCATTGATTTTCAGATCTTGTTTATTTTCTACATATCAAGCAGTAAGAAATTGCTGTGGTCACTTCTTCATAAACTGACATTTGTGTAATGCCCTGCCATATGAATCTAGCACATCCTTTTACTGCAGCATTTTTTTATTGGTGAAAATCTCTGTCCTGGAATACTAAGCTTTAAAAAAAGTGTAATGGATTATATTTACTCCCTGAAATCACATCTGTTAAGCTTTGCAGGTGCTTGAGGAGCTTGTAGCTGGAATAACCTCACAATAATGGAACTAATATGACTCCCAGATATGCTGATGTTTAAACAAGGTTACTGTGATTTCTAAGAAACTCTAGCAGCACTATTGATTATGGCAATACTGGGTATATTGGTTGGTATAACAGATGACTGTGATCTGATCACTCAACATGAATTGGTGTAGTTTAATAGGTGTTCTTACATCATTATCAGGCAGGACATAGGTGAAGACTTGATGTCAACAATCCCATAAATAATATAAATCAGTTTTTATTTCAAATACTATATACTTTTAGCCTATTTTGTGCAACAATAGGTATGGTTTGGCTACAAAAAACTCAGTAAGAAACTAAGAAATTCTGATCACAACAAATCAGGGTTTGTATCACAACCACCTGATAATGAGTAAAAAATGAACTTATTTTACGAATATCTGCCTGGTGAGGTGTGGTATTTTAAAACAATAATGATGTTAATTTGTGCACTAATATTTTCACATATGTACAGAATACGAGAAAACAACTTTCTCTAAACGCATATATTTATAAACAAAGTTTGACATGCTCTTAACAACTATGTAGATATATTTCTGATATTAAGTGAGACAACATGCCGGGAAAACACCGATTAAATGGAATAAGCTCACACTGGAGGAGGAAATTAGCCCATTAGCTCAGTGCCTGCTGGCACTCTGGTTGTTAAAAGCCAAAACAGAGTCAAAACAGTGAAAAAATAAAATAAATTTTAACAGTCTTATGCTAGGCTACTTCTTTCTCAATTATTGCTTATTTGATTCAAATGATTGCATGACCTCATCATAATGCCATAGAGTGCTGCAGAAGTCTCTTTATCATCCATTCATGTAAATTAGGTGGGTTTCAACAAGAATACAGCTAAACATGAAAGGGTTACTTTATGTGCTGGTTGCTAACCACTGTCTTACTTTATGCTCATTCTAATAGATAGTGGTTGTCTGTCAGAATGACCATAAATAAAATGTTCTTGTTTTTCTTTTTAAGAGAATTGTCTTTCTGTGCTGTGTACATGCATTGAACACACAAGGCACTGCAGTTTCAATGCTGTTCTTTTCTTAGGGCAGTGGGGACAAACTGCTTCATCGGAGTTAAATAGACCTGACTATTAGAGCCAAGGTTTCTTCAAAGATATATTTTGGAAGTGTTTTCCCGATCTAACCCTGGAGACCTGTGAGTAAAGCGCATAGCTGCTCCACCTAGAGTATTTTAACCCTCCAACATCATGGAGTCTCATGAAACTCATCCGTCCTGTCCTTTCTCATAGTCCTTAAAAAGACATAAATTGTTTCTCTGCTATTCCAGCTGCTAATGATCAAAGCTCTGCTAAAGGTAAGATAGTCGCCACTATTAGCTACTGATTAAAGCTGCAGTTTTTCTTAGTGAACTTAATCGCTAGTATAAGTATATTAAAATTGCTTTGAAAGGTTTATTTGTTGACTCATTCAGTAAAACTCATTCAGCGTGTGCAACAACATTTTTGGCTTTTCAGTCAAAATGGACAATAGGTATGGCCTCAGTCCAATTTAGTGCGTATTTACTTAGCTTTAACTGCATTTTTTATTCCTTTTCTTCTAAAAGAGAAAATAAGCATTTCTTTAGCAACAGCTTGCTAGTCATAGAACTTCAATAACTTTGTTAAGAGTTTCTTTTTATCTAAAACACATTTATGAAGTTTTAGATAAAAAAAAACAGACAAAAAAAACTGTTACTTATAGAAAAGATTAATTTCCAGAATTTTTTTTTTAAAGTAAATCGCTGTGTTATCTCTTCTAGACCATGTCTGCACTGTGTCTATTTATTAGTATAGTACAGTATTGTATGCGTGTGTTAGTGAAACAGTGCCACTTTCAGTACTCATTTACCTTATTCATGTACTGGAAGAATGTTCATTCAGCAATGCAGGGGTAGTCGTACAGGAAGTGAGTGTGTGAGTCAGCTGCAGAAATCCCTCATCAGTTGCAGTGAATCCTGACTTGGTCACTGCACCAGCGAATCATAGCCTGCTTCGTGCACATGGTAAGTTAATGAATCATCACTGCATCATGACCACATTACAAAAAATAATAAAGGTAATAAAAAACACAGTGCAACTACAATATTTGATTGTTGTACAATGCTACACCTCCCAAGAAAGGGACAGAGATTGGAAACGGTGATTAATTCCAGATAATCAGGTTGTGCGCTGAATTGGAAAGTAGGATTTAACTTTCTAATTTTCTTAGAAGCTTTTTAACAAAAGTTTAGTAACTTCCTCAAAATTATGACTTTCTGTCGAAATCGGTGATTTTTAATATTTTTATTGAAACTGATTGTATTGGCACAAAGACCAAGGCATTAAAGAAGAAAAGCTAACATCACAATGTAGAACAGACCCTCTAAGTATAACCCACTTTTCTTATTTGTTGGCTGTAAGCCTAAACACTAAGCTGTGTTACTGAAGATTTCAAAGTGTGAGTTATTAGTGTAGACTGATCTAAATTTGATACTTAAAATAGGTTTTGGAACTTTTTCTGATTTACAGCCAACAGCTAGAGTACAAAGAAGTGGTAACTATTCTGGACAGAGAAAGAGGACAGGGAAATTGAGGATCAGGAATCACAGCTGGTACAAGGTGCAGCACCATCTATGGCCTCAATCAGTCATCAGACCCCTTTGAACTGGTTGGACCAGGGAGGCTGAACTGTCTATTGGCGTTGGCTGCATGATTAAGGAGCCACTGGCTTGATTGCACTGCTCGCGTTATGAATGGAGTAATAGCAAGAGGCAAAGTGTGGTGTTAAATTCTCCTGATGGAGGTGAGACATGACTGAGGAGTTCAAAGCCCTCCCATGCTACCGCGAGAAGATAAAGGACTGACAAAAGATAATTAAGGGAGTGCTGGGGCCAAATTTTCTACTGGCATAGCTTTTTATTAAAGGGGGTTCAGTTATGAAGAATATTAATATAAACCACCGGCCTGTGCGACTCAAGCAGGAATATGAATTGGGACTGCTGTGAGAAGAAATGCATTAAGGAATGTTTATTACAAGGGCACAGTTATTATGTGGATGAGTCTCACACTTCTCCACTAAAGGTCTGCTGGTTAAGAACAAACTGCATGTCGCTCATGGTTATTGAGATCTGATCGTTTAATTAACCCTAGCTAAAGATTTTTCAAGATTTGTAGATCAACTAAATAACAATAGCAATGACACAATTTATGTAGCTAAACCTATAATGGAAGGATGAATGACTAATTGATCAGAAGATTAACAGATTGCTTTTTTTTTTACTATCTTGAAGTAATTAAAATAAATTTTTTCGAGTATAAAACAGGCGCAGTAAATCCAGTCTAACTCACCAGGACCAACAGGCATAGAGCAGGACCCAACCAACACACTTCAATTGTCGGCCTGACGAAACCTGTGAAAAATTTTTTTATTTAAAATTTTCCTGCTACTACACTAAGAAATTCCATGTGGTGTGCACCCCTGAACTTACTGTGCACTGGTACACTCAGCATAGTGTCCTCCTCATCAAGCGCTGGGCCAGTCATGCATGCCATACACGTCACATGCAGGATGTAACAGATAAGACTCAGATTTGCTCTTGTCCCCACTCCTGCAGTTGCATGATGGACAGCATCCAGATGCTCTGCTTGTGTCTTAATACCTGCTGTACCAATTTTCCTCTAATCAAAAATCATTTGACATCAAATAAATTACTATACATCTATTTACAATTAGTATAACAAAATTTTTATCCAGTTCAATGAAATAAATTAGGCTTATATCTACCGTCCATCAGTCCTGAGTAAAATCCAGGTCTGACTCAGCCCAAATTTTTCGGGTTGGGCTCGATGTCTGCCTTCTGTGTGAGTCTAAATGACTGAGCAGAGGCAGCATGCTGTGTTTTAAATATATATACTAGTGTATTCCAAACACTTACATTTTGACCATGGTAATGACATTTGGATTAGAGAATAGATTTTAGAGCCTTAAGTTCTGATACCTCTATTAGGTATTGATATTTCAGTATCAATCCTCACATCACCTCTACTAGGCACAATTGAGGTTCGAGAAGACAGAGACAGACACAAAAATAACATAAAAGCACAAAATAAATGCCTTCCATGTTAGGAATCAAAATAGTAAACTAGCTTCATTGATGGCTCTGTCTAGGAAGAAACAGTTCAATAGATGAGCTATGAGATGGTTTTCCTCTCAAAAGGATGAAAGAGAGCACAGTCAGTAAACAGTAAATGCTGAGTCCATAGCTAAGTCTAAGGGAAAAAATACTAAAAAAACAGGAAAAACTTTATCATCTATAATTGAAGTTGTTAACAGGAGCATCCCATCTGAAAAATAGAGAAAAGGGTAAAAGTAGAATTAACAAAAAGGTTGAAAGTTGGAAAACAGAATAAGACTTTAGCCTCCAGCTGGTGGTTTCACAGGAGAGAAACCTGATAACAAAAAAAGGCTTCTATTCTACTTTTGGAAATTATAGCAACCACCAATAAACCTGCAGTTTCAGAGCAAAGTGCTCTGAAGGACAGAAAGAACACATCTCTTATGTATGATATGATAATGCTTAATTTATTTGAGAGGGAGAAATATAGATTATCTTCTGGATTAAACAGGAAGGAAAATTAAATGAAGCTAATATGTGTTACACCATATAATATAATATAAATATAATTTTCATCAGAGCTCCAACTGTAGCATTTTGGATCAGCTGTAGACTTTTACCCATATTTTTCAGACCTCCTTATATAGTTAATTTCAATAGTCCAGCCTTGAAGTAACATATACATTGACCATTTTTTTAGCATTACTCCTGTAAAGGATTTTCACTTTTTTTTTATATTCCAAAAGGCGAAAGGACATTTAATAAAACTTTTAAACATGAGATTTAGATGGCATATGCTAATCAAAAATAACAAAGTTTTAATGTATTATTGTCTGAGGCCATTTTATTTCCACCTGTGGGCAGCTTATTTTTAGACTTTGGTTCAAAGACTTCTCTTTTGAGGATTCAATTGCAAAACATCTTAATCCAGATTTCGGACATGCTATTGTCTATGTGATGGATTAAATTGATTAAGATTATTGAACAAATGTAACTAAATATCCACACCATAAAGGTAGAAATTAAACCAGTGCTGTCTAATTGTTTTAACAATGGAAGCAAATATATACAGTGGGGCAAAAAAGTATTTAGTCAGCCACCAATAGTGCAAGTTCTCCCAATCAAAAAGATGAGAGGCCGGTAATTTTCATCATAGATATACCTCAACTATGAGAGACAAAATGAGGAAAAAAAATCCAGAAAATCACATTGTCTGATTTTTAAAGAATTTATTTGCAAAATATTGTGGAAAATAAGTATTTGGTCAAACAAACAAGCAAGATTTCTGGCTCTCACAGACCTGTAACTTCTTCTGTAAGAGGCTCCTCTGTCCTCCACTCGTTACCTTCATTAATGGCACCTGTTTGAACCCGTTATCAGTATAAAAGACACCTGTCCACAACCTCAAACAGTCACACTCTAAACTCCACCATGGCCAAAACTAGAGAGCTTTCAAAGGACACCCGAAACAAAATTATAGACCTGCACCAGGCTGGGAAGTCTGAATCTGCAATAGGTAAACAGCTTGGTGTGAAGAAATCAACTGTGGGATCAATTATTAGAAAGTGGAAAACATACAAGACCACTGATAATCTTCCTCGATCTGGGGCTCCACGCAAGATCTCACCCCGTGGGGTCAAAATGATCACAAGAACGGTGAGTAAAAATCCCAGAACCACACGGGGGGACCTAGTGAATGACCTGCAGAGAGCTGGGACCAAAGTAACAAAGGCTACCATCAGTAACACACTACGCCGCCAGGGACTCAAATCCTGCAGTGCCAGACGTGTCCCCCTGCTTAAGCCAGTACATGTCAAGGCCCGTCTCAAGTTTGCTAGAGAGCATTTGGATGATCCAGACGATGACTGGGAGAATATCATATGGTCAGATGAAACCAAAATAGAACTTTTTGGTAAAAAACTCTACTCGTCGTGTTTGGAGGAGAGAGAATGCTGAGTTGCATCCAAAGAACACCATACCTACAGTGAAGCATGGGGGTGGAAACATCATGCTTTGGGGCTGTTTTTCTGCTAAGGGACCAGGACGACTGATCCGTGTGAAGGAAAGAATGAATGGGGCCATGTATCGTCAAATTTTGAGTGAAAACCTCCTTCCATCAGCAAGGGCATTGAAGATGAAACGTGGCTGGGTCTTTCAGCATGACAATGATCCCAAACACACCGCCCGGGTAACGAAGGAGTGGCTTCGTAAGAAGCATTTCAAGGTCCTGGAGTGGCCTAGCCAGTCTCCAGATCTCAACCCCATAGAAAATCTTTGGAGGGAGTTGAAAGTCCGTGTTGCCCAGCGACAGCCCCAGAACATCACTGCTCTAGAGGAGATCTGCATGGAGGAATGGGCCAAAATACCAGCAACAGTGTGTGAAAACCTTGTGAAGACTTACAGAAAACGTTTGATCTCTGTCATTGCGAACAAAGGGTATATAACAAAGTATTGAGATGAACTTTTGTTATTGACAAATACTTATTTTCCACCATATTTTGCAAATAAATTCTTTAAAAATCGGACAATGTGATTTTCTGGATTTTTTTTTCTATTTTGTCTCTCATAGTTGAGGTATATCTATGATGAAAATTACCGGCCTCTCTCATCTTTTTAAGTGGGAGAACTTGCACTATTGGTGGCTGACTAAATACTTTTTTGCCCCACTGTGTATATAGTGAAGAGGCTGCACAGTGATGCAGTGGGTAGCACTGCTGCCTTACAGCAAGAAGATTCTGGGTTTGAATCCAGGCCCAATTGAATGCGTGGCTTCTCTCTGAGTACTTAGACTTCCTCCCACAGTCCAAAAATATGACTGTTAGGTTAATTGGCTTCTCTAAATTCTCCTAGTTGTGTGAGTGTGTGTATGAATGGTTGCTTGTCCTGTTTGTCTCTGTTTTGTGATAGACTGTGACCTGTCCAGGGTGGACCCCACCTCTCGCCAATTGACAGCTGGAGATAGGCACCAGCACCCTTTGCGATCGTAACAGTTATGAATCAAGACAGAAATTGATATATCGATATATATATTAAAGAGAATTGCCCCTATCATGATCACTGTGGTACTGTACAAGTAATCCTGAAGCTTGAAGATAAATCATTAACATAACTGATATCTGAAATCTTTTTAGAACGAATTCAATTTCAACCCATAAGAGACTATTATGATACACGGATTCAAATCCAGACCTAAAGAGATCTTACAGATGCTATGAGCTTTAAAAACTGACTGAAACATTCCAAAGAGGTATTTAGTTTGTAACTGCTCAAAAAGTTGATAGTAAGCCTTTTTCTTGTTTGGATCAAGAGAAGATATCTCATCCTTACAGTATACCAAGTGTGGAGAAGCTTTTACAGTAAGCAGCACTTCAAAAGAAATTAGACCAGGAAATATTATAACCTACAAGGACATTGAAAATGGCTTCAAACTGTATTAAGTCAGATCGGTGGGGGTTGTCACATTTTTTTACAACTGTCCAATTCCCCCAGAAAAAAAAGCAAAAGGCAAAAAAAATGACCTATATCAATACATGATGGAATACATGCAATTCCATGCAACTCCCAGCAAAATCCCCTCCAACTTCCAGCCACTGGAGTGACCCCCTCCTTACCCTGGGTATGCAGATTTTTTTAATCTGACTTCACTCTTTCACTGAATTACAGGATCTGACCAGATGATGGTGCTTCTATTTAGATCTTATGTTCACAAATCATGACAGAAAGAATATTTTAGTACAAAGACTGATGTTTAAAAAGAATTGTAGGGGACCAGCCAAGGGCCCATCAAGGAAAGTGGGGATATTTTGAATGGCTATCACTGTAAGCATATATTTTAACTAACTAAAAGCTTGCACAATATCCTCAAAGATACATCTGTGACAACCAACACAACTCTGTATTTGTCAGGCACTGAGAATGTTGGACCCAGAATACAAGCAGAATATCTGATCAAGTGTTTGTTAAACAGTCTGCATTAGTACTCAACAGCAGGAGGAAGGAAAACTGGATCCTCTGGTTCCGAGTTCAGTCTGAGCCCGGAGGAAGGAATAGAGTCTTGAGAGGAGATTTCCCCACAGCTTGCGGAGGGAGCCAAGAGTTCAGAGTGACAAGCTGAGTAGACTAATGAGCAAGCGCCAGCCGATGCCGAGGATCAAGAGTATCCGTGGGGGGAAATCCAAAGCTGGAGTCATTGCAGAACCAGGTTTTCAGGCTAGAACATCAGAGAGCCGAAGAGGTACCAAAGGAGAATTCAAGCTGAGGTCAGAAGAAAGGTCCAGGCAGAGATCAGGAATCAGTCCAGAACAGATTAGACTAACAGAGCAAAACAGAGGCAAAGCAAAACTCAGAAGTCCCAAAAGCAGAAACAGGTCAGGGTCAGAAAATCATAATGCAACAGAATAGCTAGAGTTACTCTCACAAACAGCTTGATTGCAGGAAAACAGGCAGAATAAATAGCAGCTGGAAACAAGTGGATCAGATGAACGGTAATAAAGAAGTGAGCAGATTAGACAGGTGAACAGAATGAACAATTAAGCAAACCTGCCAAGACCATGATGGTATTGGTTGTTCCACCCCATGGGGTTTGTTATCCCAATGTTATTTAATGGGGGAATCACTTGTTTTTTTTTTTTTTTTATCAATCTTGAGAAATTACATTAAACTTTAAAAAGTTTAATATAAGTTCATTACTAATTATGCAACATATGTATTAAAATAAGATCCTTTAAATTGAAAATAAAACAAATGAAAAAACTAAATTAAAAGCACCAATCTCATTTTAATTTTTAATTTGTAGCTTCTGTGGTTTTAAAATAGGAATAAGAAATTAAAATTATCATATTAAATACAATGTCCCATAAATGTGAGGCTTTAGGGCTTCAAATGGCAAGGTCATCTTTCTTTCCATGAATCCACCAGTTATCTTTTCCAACATCCTTTTCTCTTCCCACATGCCAAAATAGAAAGGGTTGTTACATGTATCAAAGGGCAAATGTGGCGTCGGATGCAGGATATTACTTTATAGTGAATTAAATTAACTGACCATTTGACATGATCACAACTTTTCGCTCCCCGTTGGCCAAGTAACCCGGCCTCCCCGCCAGGTCCCTGCACCGTCTTTGTTATTTATCGACACTGTCGGAGAGTGACAGCGGGCCGCTGTGACAACAAATCCCATAATGCCTTGCGAGGAGAGCTCTCCTCGCAAAGCATTCCGGGATATATCTGCTCATTTAGTGACCATGGATGATCACTTTTCAAGGAGCATTGTGGGAAATTTCAAGTCCACTGCTCTTTTATCCACTAGACTTTCGGACACTCATTTCAAATGGCGTAACCACTATATAGTGCCCTATATAGTGATTAAGATGGACATTTGGACAGCCTCTGACTTCTGACTGACTGCTTTTCTCGGCAAGTTGCAAAAAGCTGTTTTTCATATCTCCTTGATCATTATCTTCCATGGAAAGTGTGGACAGAACTTCAATAGTTAATAAATTTAAATCTACTAAATTTAAATCAAGTTCATCTTATGGTAAATGTTCAAATGGCCTATATTTATAAGTCGAGGGACTTGACCAAAGCATATTACACTACATTCAGTCATTCACCCATGTGATACATGTGATACCTTAAGATGTTTATTGCCCAACCCGGTAGGGGTGGCAAATATCTAATTTAATCAGATATTATTTGGGCTTTCATATATTGTTTATGAACACATGCCCTACTGGCTGTGTTTTAGAATAATAAATAAAAGAGTGAATTGAACTCAAATCATGGTCAAACAGATAATTCTGCACATACACGAATTAAATTCACCACGAATTCTTTTCAAAATATAAGCGTTTCTTAACAAATTTTTTTTTTTTTTGTTAAGAAATTATTTTTTTTGTTACTTCCGGTTGGTAGGCAAGTGGAGTAGACGCGTGGTGAGAACGCTTCGGCCGTTTTCATACTATTTCATACCAACCAGCCCTCATACCTAATAATTTGTGCACCTTTTTTTTTTGTTTGTTTGTTATACCTTCTTCTTTTACAAACTGATTTGCAAGTGGGATTAAGATGCCGTCTAGAGGGCAGAAAACTACTAGTGCTGAGCCTAGCCTAACACTGGATGCCATTAAAGTGCTACTTGAAGAACACCGTGAAAAGTTGTCTGAAGAGTTCAAGTCATCTTTTGACACGATAGACTCTAAGTTAGACCAAATTAAAACGTCTATGGACGATCATGACCAACGTATTTCTTCACTTGAACTTGCATCTGAAGATCTAAGCCAGCGTGTTATGGACTTGGAGAATGCCTGCTCGTCTCTCCGGGACGAGAATGCTAAGCTAAAGGATAAAGTTACTGATCTGGAGAACCGTAGCCGCCGTCAAAACATACGCATTCTTGGACTGGCTGAATCTACTGAGAACGGTCGCCAAACCGAGTTTTTTGCTCAGTTACTTCAGAAGGTATACGGGAAGGAAATTTTACCGTCCTTACCTGAAATAGACCGAGCCCATCGGTCGCTAGCTCCCAAGCCGGCCGCTGGAGAGCTTTTCTTACTTTTCAAGACTCATCGCCGCCTCCCCTACAACCAGCTTCATTCTAGGTGATATTGCTTCATTTTATTTTCATCACATATATTTAAAAGGAGGGAGGGGAGGAAAAAAGAAGGGAAAAGAAAAAAGGGGAGAGGACGGGAAGGAAAAAGGGAAAAAAAAAAAATATATATATATATATATATATATATATAGATATTGATCATATGTTTGATATACGAGGGTGGCGTTGTTTTACTGTAATATTTGGAATAATTTGTGTACTGTTAGTATGCGTTTTTTTGTTTGTTTTTTCCTAGCACCCCAATCTACATACAAACATTTGATCATTTTTTTAGTTACATATGCCTACTATTCTTTATTCCTATTTGAAAGTTTCCTTTTTCTCTTCTCTTGAGGTGCTATTGTTTTTTCTGTTTATAGGCCGGGGCTTTCGCTTTAATTGTTTATTAAAACTTGGAAGAGGAGTTGATGTGAGATGTTTTTTTCACAGAGCTTGCTGCTGTTTGGTTTAGCAGCTGTCTTGGTTTGGGGGGGTGGGGAGGGGGTATATGTCACTGTCAATAATGTTTTAGTATGCTTTAATATTCTGAAAAAGTGCTGGTCACTTTCTATTGCTCCACTCAGTGGGTCTCTGCAATCAGTCATGATTATACTTTCCTAATCGTGCAGTATGATTAACCATCTCAACTTAACAAGCTGGAATGTTAAGGGTTTAAACCACCCTGTTAAAAGGAGGAAGGTTCTTTCTCATCTCAAACACCTTAGGACCAAGATAGCTTTCTTACAAGAAACCCACATTCGTAGCTCTGATTCCAAACGTCTCTTATCTCGCTGGTCGGGTCAATGTTTTCATTCATCTTTCGAGGCTAAGACTCGGGGCGTCTCAGTTCTTATTTGTCATGATATCCCATTTGAACCTCATAACGTTGTTTCAGATAAATATGGACGGTATGTGATTGTCTCTGGTAGATTATACAATACGTTGGAAGTGTTAGTCAATGTGTATGCCCCAAATGTGGACGATGCAGATTTTTTCAAACAAGTGTTTTCTTTGTTGCCAGATCTAAATACATACTCTCTTATTTTTGGTGGGGATCTCAATTGTTGGTTAGACCCTGATTTAGACCGATCTTCAAAAAAACCCAGCTCAGTCAGTAGATCAGCCAGTCTCATCCGTGACTTCCTCTCTGACTTTGGTATTAGTGATATCTGGCGTTTTCTACATCCTACTCACAGGGAGTACTCATTCTTCTCACAGGTTCATCACACATATTTCAGAATCGAACGCTTTTTTGTTGATGATCAACTTCTCCCTTTGGTTCACTCTTGTGAATACCAGCCTATTGTAATTTCTGACCACGCCCCTCTTATACTAGTTATGTCTCTTCCTGGTCTTAGCCCTGGAAGCAGGCAGTGGCGATTTAATTCCACCCTTTTATCAGATGCAAACTTTATTAAGTTTATCGAGAATGAAATAACCCATTTTATTGACACTAATATCACTCCAGAAATTTCTTATCTCACCTTGTGGGATGCACTCAAAGCATACATGCGTGGACAAATTATGTCTTACACCGCCCGTATGAGGAGTGATTCAAAAAGGGAATGTAACGAGCTGATCCGCCAAATCGGAATTATTGACAAGCAATATGCCCAGAATAAGTGTCCAAACCTATATAAGAAAAGGGTGGAGTTGAAAACTAGATTTGACCTGCTCACCACCCACCATGTTGAAGGGCTGCTCTTGAAAAATAAAACCATGTTCTATACCTATGGAGACAAGTCAGACAAATTATTAGCCAACCAACTTAAGGGTTTTAGGGCAAAGCAGGCTATCTCTAAAATACAGTCAGATTCCGGTCAAATCATATCTGATCCGTTTGAAATCAATTCTTCCTTCAAAGAATTTTATACCAAATTGTACTATTCTGAGGCGCATGTGGATTCTAGTGTAATTTCTGGTTTTCTTAACGGTCTTGGTATTCCTACAGTTTCAGCAGAATCTAGAAAGAGATTGGAGGAGCCCATATTGCAGGCAGAAATAACGGCGGCCATTAAATCAATGCAGTCAAACAAGTGTCCTGGCCCGGATGGCTTCCCAACTGAATTTTTTTTAAAATTCTCCACGTTACTCTCACCGGTACTTTGTTCTGTCTTCTTAGAGTCGTGTAAATTATGTCAGCTACCTCAGTCTTTTACTGAGGCTTGTATCACACTCATTGCAAAGAAAGGCAAAGACCCCACTAACTGCACTGCAAAAACGATCTAGAAATAAGTAAAATTTTCTTAAATTAAGGGCATTCACTCTGAATTTGAGTAGGTAAATCAGATAGTTTGCCAATGGAATGAGTAATTTTACTCTTAAAATAAGATAATTAGATAATATGCACTTGAAATAAGACAATGCAATTGTGTTTTCTTATTTTAGGTGTAAATTGCCTTGTTCCATTGGCAAAATGTCTTTTTTACCTGCTCAATTCAAGAACAAATGCACTTATTTTAAGAAAAAAATGACTTATCTAGATTTAGATTTTTTGCAGTGTGTGCATCATATAGACCCATCTCACTTTTAAACACGGACGCTAAGATACTAGCAAAGGTCCTTGCTCATAGGCTAGACAGTATTCTTCCTACTATTATTTCTACCAATCAGACTGGCTTCATCAAAAGTAGGCAGGGATATTTTAACATTAGGCGGCTTCTTGACATTCTTTACTCTGGTCCTGAAGATAGGCCCGATTTATTCAAAGAAAATTTTGCTGTTTTACTAAATCAGATTAAACGGTTACTATTACAGTGGTCACCCTTGTCAATGTCTTTGGTTGGACGTGTAAATTCTATTAAAATGGTCATACTACCCAAACTCTTATATCTTTTTCAAACCTTACCAATTTTTATTCCTGGCTCATTTTTTCAGCAGTTGGATTCTGCCATATCCTCATATATATGGCAGGGCAAGCGCCCTCATCTAAACAAAACCTACCTTCAAAAAACAAAACAGCAAGGAGGACTTGCTCTGCCAAATTTCTGTTTCTATTACTGGGCGTCTAACTTGAGAAGTCTTGTACATTGGTCCTTTTACTATGACCATTCTGATTGTCCTGACTGGGTTGCGTTAGAGCTCTGCCCACACAATGACTTCTCTCCTCTGGCTGTTGCTGGCTCTGTCTTGCCTTTATGTTCTGTTGCACTATCTAACAATCCAGTGGTTAGACACTCATTGAGGATTTGGGCTCAGTTCAGGAGACATTTTGGCCTTGGCAGTTTCTCAGTCTGGAGTCCTATTGTCACAAATCATCTTTTTAAGCCGTCTACTTTAGATTTAGGCTTCCAGCGATGGCACCAAAATGGAATCATTCGTTTTAGAGAATCTACTGATAGGTAATACCATGGCCTCATTTGCACAGTTGAAAGATAAATATCACCTTTTAAATTCTGATTTATTTCACTATCTTCAGATACGACACTTTTTCGCTTCACAAATGCCCAAATTCTCAACTACCATAGAGACAGAAACCATTGATGAAATTTTGTCACTAAATCCATCAAAGAAAGGTCTAATTTCTAAATTGTATAACATTCTGCTGGATCTTAAAAACCCCTCTGTGGATAAATCCAAGATGGCTTGGGAAAAAGACATAGGTCTCCCCATATCTGATAACACCTGGTCTTCTGCTCTTGGGCTGGTCAACTCATCCTCACTTTGTGCTCGGCACCGGTTGATCCAGTTTAAGGTGGTACATCGTGCCCATATTTCTAAGGCTAAGCTGTCATCTATGTACCCTACAGTCAGCCCACTGTGCATCAGATGTAATCTTACAGAGGCCTCTCTTTACCATATGTTCTTCTCATGTCCTCTATTAAGCAACTACTGGAAGGCAGTCTTCAATACATTATCTTGCACATTTAACACCAAATTGGAACGAAATCCAGTTGCAGCCCTATTTGGGGTCCTTGAGGGTGGAGCTGTTTCAAGTGCTACTAGAAAATATTCTATAGCCTTTGCTTTACTTTTGGCACGTCGTGCAATCTTACTCAGATGGAAAGATGCCTCCCCACCATCTCATTCACAGTGGCTGCAAGATATTATGTCTTGTCTAAAACTCGAAAAGATCAGGTACTCACTTAAACAGTCTCTTGATACATTTGAAAATTTGGTGGGCCATTTCTTGAAAGCATTTCCAGCTCTTTAATTGCTCAGACAAGCTAAACTGCACTGATTCCATCTTAGGCAGGTCCTGAATGTTGTGGAGTGATCATATAGTTTTGGCAGTGACGGGTTGGGTGATGGGGAAGGGGTTATTTTGTTTGTTTTATTGTATTATATCTTTGTGCTTCACTACTTGACTTGTTCTATTGTAGTTGTCATTCTACTTTCTCTATTTGTGAAGCCTATATTTCCTTTACTTTAACAAACTTTTGTATGAGCAACTTGTTCAATTGACTTCTATAAGCCTACCTTGCAACATCTTATAACTGTGCTCTGCTTTTTGTTTATGTAAAACTCAATAAAAAAATATCTTGAGTAAAAAAAAAAAGTCTTGACTGAAAACTGGTGGAACTCAACTAAACTAAGCTACTATGTACACAGAGGAAAGAGAAACATGGTTGAAAACCCTTTCTTAGTTTTGGATAGATTTTATGTTTGAAGAAGAAGAACCGAAGTTTATCTTGAAGAATTTGGAATTTGATCAAATTAGCTTTTCACTAATTTAGAGCAGTTGGAATGTTTTCAAAGCAATTCACAATGAAATGAATAAAACCGCATTATTTGGCCAAATAATGTTTTATTGAATTATTTGCTTAGTCAGGAATCATTAACATTTAGTTAAATGATAGACTTTGACCACACTTACTGTCATTTTGTATACACAGAGTTTTTAAAAAAATAAAAATTCGCTTTGTACAGCTCTCATGACATTTCCAGGAGACTTATTCAGGAGAGTCCAGCTCTGAAAATTCTGAAACTCATAGAAATGTGTTGCAAAAAGTCTGTTTTGCAGCAGTTTGGTTCTGAAATGTCAACCATCATGACATTCTCAGCTCCACGGAGGGGCCAAGGTACATCTCTGTGGGAGGTCGCTTGAGGCGCAAGTTGGGGGAAGGTTTGCAGAAGCTTTGAGATGGCAGCAGCACTGTGGAACAGAACTTCACCCTCTACTCAAGTGAAAATTTACAGAAACATGAACATTGGTCCTCAATGTCCAAAACTTCATCAAGGTCAATGTCCAAACACCCTTTTACTCACACACTGATGGTGGCAAACTACACTGTAGCAACAGCACCCCAGAAGCGAGGCTGACATACATTGGCATCACCAAGCCCTCTGCCCACCCTCAGTAGGCAATGCAGGTAAAGTGTCTTGCCCAAGGACACAGCGACACTGAAACTGGGACTCGAACAGACAACCCTCAGATTGCAGTGCAAACTCCTGCACTCAACACCACTGTCTCCCTACCATCATTTATCTAGCAATAATTTACAACAAGATCAAGATTAATCGAATCATACAGACAGTTTGGGTGGAAGTTTTTAATCAAACAAAACCGGGCTGATTGAAGCTAGTTATAGGTTAAATCAGAATACCTCAAATGGGTAATGAAGCCACATTGGAAGTGCCTCAGGGGTCACCATAATACATGCTATTCAAATAGTGCTGGCAGTAAAGAGGGAGCTAATGGTTCAGTCTTTCTTTACCTGCAAAACTAAAACCTCTATTTCACAATGAAAAACCTTCGAGTTATGCCTTACTGAACTCTGTTACCAAGGTTATTTGGACTCGTATATATTGTTTGTTGTTTATGCTACTTTTTATATTTATTTACTGTAGGTTGGCAGAGAGTGGCAGCAGCTACCATTTAATTACTCAAATCGGCATGTATGAAGGACAGGTATGCAGTAACATGTACTCATGGTTTCACTTTATTTTTGAGAAGATTCAAGACCCAAGCTTATTTAATACTGTTAGACTTTATCTATTTTTATTGTTTTGGAGTAGCAAAACATTTTTTTTCTGGGCTTGGATTCCTTAAAATACAATGTCAGTGAATACTTTACATATTCTGACAGATTCAGAATACTTACCAGTGCAACAGTGACTGTTTCTGCAGTGAGATGTCTCCCCGTTTTTTTTTTTACCCCACAGTTTTTACTTTATTGGTACAGTTTACAAAATATTCCTCAGTTTTCAGAAGTCATTCTCTTTTTGTTTTCTGTCATTTCTTTCCAGTTTTCCAGAGTTCCTAGTAATGAAGTTTGCTATACATTTGAAAACAGAAGATTTAGTCAGAGAAAGTTAAACACCTCTGAAAATAAAACTACATGGCAGGGAGCCTGTTGGAACTACTGTATTTCAATTGAGCTTTCATCTTTTTCCCAAAACAGTTACATGATCTAAACAAATATTAAGAGTAAAACTGTTGGTTTGCTTGCAGTAAAACACTGGATGTTTCAATACCCTAACTTTTTTTGACTGGATCTATTACACCATGAAATCCTAGTGTAAAACCTTTGATTGCTGCCTCTAAATTCAAGTTATATGTCTAATATTTTTTGTCAATAAAGTAAAATGTATTTATAAAAACTTTCTCCATTGTTTTCTGTTGTCCTGTTTAATAAAATGCAATTAGTCAATATGGAATTTATTATTAACCAGAATGTTAACAGATTATGGAAGATTCCACTCATGAAAACCATTTCATATTGGCTGATACTTTATATTTAGCATACAGATCTGTTTAACCATATAAATGCTGTATGAAATGACTTTGGTTTGATCCAGAAAAGCAAAACATAAAGGTAGATTCTTACTGCTCATTCATTTGCAGGTAAGCTTGTTGTATTTTTTTTTTTTTTGAAACTTCCGCCTTATCATAAAAAGAAAAAAAACATTCACTCTTTTGCTTATTCAGGCGCCTAGCATTCTGCCTCCTTAACTTGCTAGATTTCATTTGAACCATCCATAATGCACTCAGAATGCATTAAATGCTTATACTCAGCAAAAGAGTTTAAATCTAGTTTAGAATATTGTTCTCATAGTATTTGTTCTTAGAACATATTGACTTACTTTGCAGCCAAATAATATTTAGAGCTTTCGTCTGATATGCTTTGATGAGTAAAATATATATTCTAAAACTGGGGAGACTTGAAAGCTAATTGCCATTTAGCCTTCTGACAGTTGGGAATTTACAGCCAATAACAACAGGGACAATTCTAAAAACTACATGAAGACACCGATCATGCTCTGGTGCATGTAGCTTTGAATTCACTCTGTATCATAATGCCACAGACCTTCAAAGGTGTTATATAATTGTTATAAAATGGAATTAGATAGAAATACATTCCCTGCTTCAGAATAAATACACCCAAAGGGAAACTAGAGTTCTGACCTTGTTCTTGCTGCAGCTGTTGCTGAATAGTAATGGGTACTCTGCTGTTAAGTGAAACTTTTCACCCTTTGACGGTGCACCAGAGATGGGATATTGAATTAACACACACAAAACGTTCTTTTCTTCTTTTATTATTGAGTAAAATGACAAGCAGGATTTATTTTTCTAAACAACAATCACATGAGGGAACATACAACATGGATATATGAGGCTGAAAGTTTTGATCACAATGTACAGAGGAACAGGAAGAAGATAACAGTTGAATGTTTTCATTCTGTAAAAGGACTGTGCTGAGTATTTGGTTTTAAAATGAGCAATGTGTGCAGGCATGAAAAACTAATGGATTCACAGTCAGCAGCTATGTACAGAACAGGGTTCATAATCAGCATTACCAACTTATATCTAGGAGAGAAAAAAGGTGATTGGAAAAGGAAACAAACTGAGGTGAACGGGAAAGACAAAAGCCTCCTATAATAAACCAACATTTAAAGGTTTAAATCAATTTAAGTAATTACCCATTGTTATAGAGTTAGAGGGTAAGGGAGATAATGCATAGAAATGTGTCCAGCAGGTGACAGTTTCCATGTCTGACAAGCTACAAATCTACTCCTGAAGCATCTCAAAAAGTTGCCTCTAACATTCAAGGCGTGTCCTCAAATACCATCTACACAAACCACAACTACACCATCCTCCAGAGTTCTGACTTTTCATTAGTTCACATTTAAAACATCCACTGAAACCATGCTGCAAAGCAGAGCAGACGAAGCATTTTTACCACACCAAACTATACATTAATATCTTTGTTTTGGTCCAAGGAAATAGAAGTTATAACAGCAATCACTACATTGATTCTGTGGCTCTGAGACTTTTTGAAACAACTTTGTGCATAACCCTGGTTTAATTTTAGCATCACAGATCGCTCTCATGTTTAAGCTGTGGAATACAAAGGAGGGGGGGACAAACAAAACGGAACTACAGTGGTCAAAACCCTCCAAAGCCGGTTATGAATTTGGATCAAAGGTTACAGAGTGTGGTGCCATAATGAAGCACTCCATCGCCTCTTCAAACAAGATGGGATCACAGCAAGGGCTCCTTCTAATTAGATAGATGGCTGCGAAAGACGGACATACTGATGAGAGAGGCAGATTTGTGAAGAACTACACTCGCTATGAATGAAGGGGTCAAAGAAAGAGGTGTAGTCTGCATCCACACTGGGAATAATTAGGCTTATTCCTCAGATGGAGGGTATTTTCCTTAAAGGCACAAGGAAAAAGTTGGGGGCAGGTGAAATCCAACTAAGAGAGTTGATCTGGACAAATAAAATATCTTTCAGTATTTCTTCCAATTTATTTACAGTATCATCAGGTGGTCACCTACTATATTTTCACATACTTAGTAAACCCAATATTGAATACATTTATAAATTCTCTTTTTGTTTTAGGAAAACCTTAGCAGTCACTTTCTGAGAGAGGCAAATTTCCAGGTAAGCTTTTATAAACAGTCTAATAATTTTTTCCTTACATGCTTTATAGTTTTAATGGCAGCCATTACCCAGTGGACTAACAAATAAATTTAATTATTAAATTTCTGTTTTCAACTCTGTTGTTCTTACAAAATTAAACAGCAACAGCAACAAAATTCAGTGCAACTGTACCTTTGAAGGAAAACAAAACCCAGTGAGTCTTGACGTCATGACCTAAGAATCCCCGACCCATACAACCACATTGCCTTTGAGAACATCTGTAATTTCACAGTTAAGCTTGTTGAGACGTCCATCCAGAATAAAGAGTGACTCTCTGGATGGGGTCATGATATACTGCCCGAAAAGTCCACTACTCACAATGACCCTGTTCTTGCTGCTCCAAGGCCAGTCAAACGACTTGATGGCCTCTTTCAAGCTCTTGATCATTTTGACTTTGCCGGTCATCAGCTCCACATACAGTGCATCAGTTTGACGGCCAGAGCTGCCAAACACATTGTACTGGTGGATCTCTGTGAACGAGCGCTGGAATGCTAGATCAGACAGGTGAAGGTTGGTATGGATGTCAAAGGGCTCCTGGATCTTTCCACGCTCAGAAATGGTCTGGATTCTCATCAGGCCGTTATTATCATCCACTGTGACTAAGTAATGACCATCTGGGGAGACGTAAGGGGAGCCTGTGACATCACGGTTTTGCCCAATCACATTGTCTGTTACGCTGTCTAAGATAAGCTGGGGCTGTGTGGCGCCGGTAGAGTCGGGTTTGCAGTTAACAAAATAGTAGCCCCCCACATGGGTGTAAGCTACAGACTTGGGGATGCAGTTAAACTCCCACAAACTGATGTTGTTGACATAAGTTGTAGTCTCCAGGTTGATCTTGTAGATAACAGGCTCATTTCGGTGAAAGATGAGTCCAAATCTAGAAGGAGTTTAAAGAGAAAAAAAAGACATTTGATTATTATTTTTTTACAAACACCCAAATGAGTTGTGACCAGGTTAAGCAATATAAGTATTCACATTTGCTCTGCTAGATTAACCGGTGATAAGCTGAGCTTCAAATTGCAAAAGGAAACAAAAGAGATACAAATAAGGTAATTTAACATTGTATATACACTTTAACAAAATGCGAATCAGTGTTTCAAAGCAAGTTCAGTATTGATTTGTTCAACATTTTTGTTCATCACTTATGAAACATGATTGACGTAGGTGCAAATGCCAAACGGTTTATGCATCATACCCTTGCTATCCAGTCTCAAATGTTTTAGGCAGGATTATTATGAGTGGAACATGCCGAAAGGGCCGAAAGAGGGCTTTTATGTCCTTGAAGAAATCCCTTATAAGACAGGTGTTGTATATATCAGTGCTGACATGCTCAAAGACCCAGCTAACACTGGACTGATGAGGGTACTGCATCATGTCCACATGTTCATTGTTCATTTGAAGAAACAAGATCCTAGATCATAGTAGAGCCTGCTCCAACGTACAGTACTGTGAAGGAAAAATTTCTACCTGGAAAACTATCAGGAATGTCCAGATTATTTTTTTTAAAGCAGAGAAAATAAAAACTTTCCTAAACCATTTAATGTCCCATATTTGGTTCTCAAACTCCAGAATAGGGTCCGTTTGTGGTCAGTGAGATATGATAGTATAAAGACTTTTTTTTTTGCTCTCTAAAATAAAAGCTTTGTCTAGCTGTCTATAATGCCATCATATGGTTTTTGAGCTGCAATCAGCTGTGGTGAGAGCTGAATTTGAATTTATGTTAACAATCTTGATCTGGTCAGAAAACACATTGGTTCCTTCAGCACATAAAATATAAATACGTTTGTTTTTGGGGCACGGCCTGCAGTGCCTTAGGCCTTTATGTAGCTGTCACTGGTTCACGTCCTGGGTTGTTGACTGTTTCTGTACCTCTTTTCAATCTAGTATCCTAGATTGAATTGTGTCAACCACCTTGCATTTCAGTCCATAACTCTTGCAAGCTCATCTTTTTACTTTTACAATGTGGTTATGACAGAGAGTCCCATAGTATTAGATAGTAGAACATAGTATTGTACTACACGTAAATAATTTGTTCTACTATCTTCCCTATTCCTAAGACATTGATAAAAAGAGTAATGCAATCTTAAAAAAAAGTTAAACTGGCAAGTTTAACGGCCCGTCACATAATGACACATTTAAAGATCACATAAAATGCCACTTTGACAGTTGAATTGTAATGTACAAAAAGGTGGATATCGATACAAAAGTACATTATCAAATGGTTCATATATTTCTGTAATGAATCTGGAGAAAAGTGATTGTGGTAGAGTTTCAGTTCACCATGACGTATTTCAAGTAGTGTTGCGCCGATGCCATTTTTTGGCCCCGATACCGATACCTGGCTGTGCAGTATCGGCCTATACCGATACCATAATAATGTAAAATTATTGCCATCATGGCTTTGTCAAGCTGCTGCCTACCTTTGTGAAGCAGGAAAAAATCTAATACAAAGTGATTACAGTAGAACTTTTTATTGCCTACCAGGAGCGGGTGACAATAGTTGAATAAACTTATGGCTCTCAAAATGGTATCGGTGCCCTATTTGTTGGTACTCGCCGATACCGATACCACCATTTTAGAGCAGTATCGGGGCCCCGTCCGATACTGGTATCGGTATCGGTGCAACACTAATTTCAAACATCTATTTCTGTTTAATTAAATAAATATTGAAAAATGCAAAATGTATTTACTTTAGAAATTGAATATTACATTCAACCAAGAAAAAGCTGCACTAAGTGCATTTCCTGAAACGAGAGTTATTCCTATCCCAAACATTTAAATAGGCTTCGTGTTATATATTAAATGTGCCTTTGCAATTTTTTTAATCACAATTTTATTTTTACAATATGCCTGGGTACACAACATTATATAACCTGCAATTTTAGTAATGATCTTTTGATATGTACTCTCTTTATAGAGATGACTGCTTTGAATGACTGCTTTGCTATAAACAATCTAATTTTCTGAGAACTTTTGGTTATCACTAACCTATAAGAATCAACATAAAATATGAGTAAAATAAAACGTTTTAAATATAAAAATTTAAATATAAATGAAATCCTTTACTGATATTGTAATTCACTAGTATAACCTAAGCTTGGATTATTTTTTTTATCATTTAAATAACACAAATATAAAACACTTTTTCCAACTACATTAAGTAACAATTTTCATAATAAAGAAAGCGATTTAAATAATTTTCAGTCAATTCATTTTTAAAGATAAAAAAAAAATCAGAAACTGTTGTCACTACCAACTACCACTGTCCACCGTTCTAACTGATTTTCCCTGCTCAATGATATATCCACTAGGGAGCCCACTCTGTTAATTGGCAGCTCCACTGTCAAAAACATGTTAGAGGCACCATGGTCAACTGTTTGCCGGGGCCAGAACAGGCGACACCAAATCCTACCTGGCTAAGGACAAGCTTAAATATAGTAAGATGGTTATTCAGGCTGGTGGTAATGACTCTACTCACTAAAATTAGTGTTGCTTCTGTGTGTAAATCTGCCAAAACAATGTCAGACTCTGTCATTTTCTCTGGTCCCCTCTCTGATCTCACCAGTGATGAAATGTTTACCCTCTTGTCGTGAATCAACCTCTGGTTAACGAGGTGGTGTCCTGAAAACGATGTGGGCTACATTGTTAATTGGCATTTTTGTGGGAAAACCTGGTCTAATTCAGAGAGACAACATCCATCCCACTTTGGATGGTGTAGCTCTTCTTTCTAGGAATATAGCGAAATTTATTAGTCCTCCAAAAAAACTGACAACCCAGAGTGCAGAGTCGTTATAGAGTCTGCAGCTTCTGTACTGTTAACCACTCATTACTCCAGCCAGAAAGTGTCTAAGCCACAACCAAAATCAAATAAATTACACAAGAATCCTAAAGGAGTAAATCATGATGATCTAATAAAAATAATTAGCACTGGGAAAAAAGTTAAAAACTATCAAATGTGGTGTATTTAACATAAGATCTCTTTCTTCAAAAGGTCTGTTAGTTAATGACTTGATTTTTGATAATAACATTGATTTATGTTTTCTTATGTTAGCATAAATGAGGCAACTCCTTCTAGGTATTTAAATGTTCACATACCCAGAAATTCTGGGTGAAGAGGAGGAATAGCAACAATCTTTCAGTCTGACTTACTGATTACTCCAAAGCCAGTTCATAAATACAACTCTTGAACATTTAGCCCTTAGTTTCCCTTATCCAAATTGCAAGCAAAACCTCTTCTTTTTGTAACTATTTATTGTCCACCAGGTCCTTACTCTGATTTTTTAGATCTGTTTTCAGAGTTTATATCTGATTTAGTTTTAATACTGACAATGTAATTATAATGTGAGACTTTAACATCCATGCTGACAATGAAGGTAATAGTTTAAAGGCAGCCTTTAAAGCTATAGATGGCCCTTCCATAATGAGAGTGTGCAACACCTTAAGTATTCAGAAAAAGGAGCTAAAAAAATCTGACTTCTATGAGAGCTGCAAGCCTCTAAAACCTCTGACCAATCCCTGCCATTCAGTCTGAATGGAAAAAAACAATCAGATGCATTCATCTATGTCCCCCATCCTCTGCATGCCCACACCACGTCTGGCCATTGCCAGAATTATTCACAACGCCCCTTTGCAAAACTTTTTAAACAAACATTACTTTAAGTTTACTGCTGTATAAAATTGCCCCTTAACAATGCGCGCAGCATATTTCTCTTCCTTAATAGGAGGAGAATAAGAATAATCCTAGGTTTCTTATTAATACTGTTATCATACTCACCCAGAGCCATAACATTTTCTATTGATTCATTCCTCCTGCTCTTAGTGGTAATGATTTTATGGGATTCATTGGAAATAAGATTGATTCTATCAAAAATAAGATAATTCACAACCTTCTTAATATGATTGTTTTATCTCTGGAAATGTGAGGCAGCATCTGAGGTAGAATCTGAACAGGGTTTTGATTGTTCTCCAGCTGAACTTCCAGAGTCAGCAAAACCATTATCTTCATCTAAGCTTTCAACTTCTATGTTAGATCCAGGTCCAACCAAATGATTTAAGGACATATTCCCTCTGATTTCCACCTCCATTTTAGATGTGATTAATTTGTCCCTGTCACAGTGATGTAGGCTTTTATCTATAATTAAACCTTCACTTAAGAAACCATCTGTTCTAGATCTATGTATATCTAATCTTCCTTTCTTATCTCAAAATTCTTGAGAAAAAAGTTGCCAAACAAGTGTGTGACCACTAGCACCATAATGAATATTTTAAAGAGTTTTACTGTGGTTTTATAGCCCATCATAGCACTGAAACTGCTCTGGTGAAAGTCACTAATGATATTCTAATGGCGTCAGATAATGGACTTGTCCTGTTAGAACCTCAGTGGTGAATTTGATACAGTTGATCATAATATTATTTTAGAAAAACTTGAATATTTTGAAGGACTTAATGGGACGGCACTAGATTGGTTTAAATTGTATTTATCTGACATATTTCTTTTCGTCCACATTGTGATAAATCTTTGTCATGCTCCAGGGTTACCTCTGGAGTACCACAGGGATGAGTGCTAAGGCAAATTCTCTTTACAATCCATATGCTCCCAAATGGTAAAATTATTAGACAGCATGGGATTAATTTCGACTGTTTCGCTGATGATAGCCAGCTATATCTGTCTACAAATCCAGATGAAACTTACATATTGCGTAGACTACAGGTATGTCTTGAAGACAAAAAACATGAATGACTCAGACAAAACATAATTTATAGTCTTTGGACCAGAGTCTTTGAAAAAGAAGCTGATTAGTAAATCACCTCATTTGGATGGTATTAAGTTGATCACAAGAAAATAAAGTAAAAAATATTTTCGTTATTTTGTATCAGAACCTGTCATTTAAATCCCATATTAAAGCGCTTTTTAAAATTCCCTTTTTTTCATCTCGGGAGTATTGCAAAAATCTTGAAATATCTTTTCTAGGGCTGATGCTGAGAAACTAGTCCATCTGCTACATCAAGACTGGACTATTGTAGTTCTTTATTATCAGGAAGTCCACAAACTCCAGTTAAAAGCCTTCAACTGATCAAAATGCTGCAGTCAGAGTTATGATGAAAATTAAAAAGAATGATCATATCTCTTCTATCCTAGCTTCTCATCATTGCCTTTCAGTTAAATCAAGAATATAATTTAAAATCCTCCTTCACACACAGAAAGCCTTAAATGGCCAAGTTCCATTGTATAGTAGATATCTGATTGTACCGTATGCTCCTAACAGAGCACTTCACTCTCAATCTGCAGGTTTATGTGTGGTTCCAAGAATTTCTAAAAGTAGAATGGGAGGCAGATCCTTTAGCTATCAGGCTCCTCTCCTGTGGAACCAACCAACAGTTTTAGTCCGTGAAGCAGACACCCTGTCTACTTTTAAGGCTAGGCTTATAATCTTCCTTTTTGATACAGGTTGTAGTTAGATTGGTCCAGGTCAGCCTGAGCTATCTCTATAGTTATGTTGCCATAGGCTTAGACTGCTGGAGGACATAGGGACCCCTATTTCATCCTGCTTTATTCTATCTCTGCCTCCCATTCTGCAGTATTTGTTAGTCCACCTCTAATTTTATGCTTTCTCTGCTTTTTTTCATCCTCGTAGTTTCCTCTGGTCTGTTCCTGTTTGGCTGTGAAAACAATCCCAGAAATATCAGGTGTGCTGCTGCCTTTGTGTATAGATTTTGGAGCTTGACCTGTTTTTTCGGTGTAGTCCTTTTTCTTTTACTACAGTATGACTAACTGTAAGGGCCGTCTTTCATCCTCTGACATAGGAGCTGGCTCGGAGCTGTTCTGCCTGGCTGTGTGTTTCCTGGATGGGGCTACCTATGGGGCTGGCTGACAGTTACCCTTTGTATCTTTGCTTCTTTCAGTATGTCTACTTCTGTCTCCTTGAACCCCTGTTGGCATTGGCAGATGGACGCTCATACTGAGCCTGGTTGTGCTGGAGGTTTCTTCCTGTTAAATGTAGTGAGGAAAAAACGTTTTCCCCTCTACTGTCGCTACAAGCATGCTTAGTGTGGAAGTTGTTGTTAAGTCAATGAGTTGATGCAATCAGCTTGTTTTCCCTAGGTAGAACATTTTGAACGAATCTGACTGCATGATCTGGTTGAGTGGCCTATGCGAAGAGCCATAAGTGTTTTGAATAAGCATATATAAATAAACCAATTTTGCTCTTTACCCTGTAATTTCACTTTGACAGTAAATTGTTTGACAGCCACCATGCGAATTGTACTCGCTCTAATGGGATTCACTGATCCTACAATTGTTTTTGTCTTCATAAGAAATTGGAAAACATCTGTTTGAAAATAGAAATTAAAGGACAAAAAGTATAAACAGAGTCTTCAAGAGTAGGACTCTCTTATTGCTAAATCTCGTAAATTAGCATGTAAATAAAGAGAACAAAACTGAATTTGATAGCTGACCTAAATGCAATAATAACAGACTCATTTTTATTGCATTTAAAATGTTCACATCAAAAGAAGCCAAGAAGAACAACATCATGTTTAAGACATGCTCTTTTTGTTGTAATTGGATGCTTTAATTTAATTCAATTTAGCTAGTTTTCCAGTTCCATTAAAGGTTCTGAGCTCATTACAACAGATGAAGAGTTTAAGAAATATTTTTTCTAAAGTTCAGGTCTCACATCAACATCTTCAAATACATATTTGCAAGAAAAGCATTAAATATTTCCGGTCTTTACTTCATTTTTCTACTGAATGATAAAAACCCTGAATGTTACTGGTGCTCAGGAAACTCTCCGTCTATAAAGTCTCTGAAAGCTGCAGATTACATGTTAGCTGTTCATGCAGCGCTAATGTTACCAAAATGACTAATCAATTAGGCCTTCCTGAGAATGACATAAAATATTATTGATGTGAGATTAGAAAGAAAAATCATTAGAAAAAATGGAATAAGTTATTTAAGCTCTGTTAATCATAAAAGTGCTTTCATCTCAGCCTACGACATAGAGAAATATATTTTCTATGCACAGAAATATATGGATTTATTCTCGTCTCTCCCATAATCCTTAAATTGGATTTTTGCAGACTATTTTTGTTAACTTTGCCAATCTATCAAATTATATTTAGTAAACAATCATATACAGTAAGATAGTTTAATTAGGGCGTTGCTGCCAGTGACATGAAATCTGCACTTGGTCATATTGTTTGTGAGAGCATTACATATATTGATAAGATATCAAATCCATAAAGTGTGAAATCTGCAGCTTAAAAAACAATTTGTTTTGGATATTTGTGGCATTGGGTGTTTAAATTAAGTCGATTTTGTTCAACTAAAGCAATTGAGGAAAAAAAAACAAAAAAACTCTAACCAAGATATAGCTGTATCACTTTTACCTTTTATGCAGAAAAAGATTTTCAGTTCATTTCAGTTTAGTTATTTGGCATTTTACAATAAAATAAAAAATCTATACTATTTCTTCAGAGAATACTTAATCAGTGTTTATATTTGTTTTCTATCCAACTTGATTTAATTTCTTAAGTTTATAAAAATACAGGGTCATATTCAAAGAATAAGAATCACACGGCAAAGGTATTAATTTGTCAGTTAAAAGTTGAATCTGGTTTAAAAAGTTCATCAATGGTCTGATGTAATTTACTTATCTCTAAAAAAAGAATGTATTAACTGTAACCAGAAAAATATCTCAGATAATATAAAAAGTCTTGAAAACATTAATGTGTTCTATCAGTTAATATAATAGTTCACTTTTTAATCAGGTTCTTGAAATAAATAAACATTACAGTGCTATTTTAATTGATTGAAAATGGCTTGATGACAATGAGGCAAAAAAGCATAATGTGGGGGCAGAGGGATACTTTCATATAAACCCCTGAAAAACCCCAGAAAAAAGAAAAATATAGCAAAAAACCTGTGGCCACAGTTTGCTGTAATCTTTCGTGCAGGTCTCAGTGGATCTAATTACAGCTGTGCCATTTACCCCGCCCAAACCCACAAAGCAGTCTGTTTATTCCTTCTCTCTAGATGACAATTTGCACGTTGAAATCCTGCAGACCACCTGCTTGCCTTCAGCCTTTCCGTAGCATATTTTAACCCTGAATGTTAGAGCTGCTTATTGCTTGAGAAATCAGGGTAGTTTGGAGAACGATGAAATTGCAATGATTTTTTGCACTGAATCACTAAGTGATATTTTCTTGTGCATTGCCAAAGCATTAGATACATGAACATGCAGTACATACCCCCTAAAAAAACTTTTTATTTCACATTAAAGCCATGCACTTCAATGTATTTTTTGTGATTTTAAGAGGAATAAAAGCCTACAAAGTAGCATATTATCAGTCAAAGGCAACTGATACAAGGTTCACTTCTTTAAAATAATAAATTCGGAGCAGCATAGCTTGTTTTTACCATTGCATGTGAATGCTATTGCCTAAACCGCAGCCCACAAAATAAAAGCATGTGAAATTGATTGCCTTAATCTTGTTAGTGAAGACTGAAAAGCTATTGCTATGTATATAAATACACCTGCTGTGTTAAGCTCCAAGGAAGAGAACATTAGAGCAGAAACAGCATTATGAAAACAAAAGAAAACAGGAGACAGTTCCGGGACCAAGTTGTGAAGTATTTTTTTGTTAAATTGGGGTGGAATAAAATAAGCAGAATACAATTCCCCTCTGCGCCATTTGGTATTTGTCAAAATGGTTGATAATTAGCTGACCTAGTTATGGCTTCTGCCTGAAAAACACTGTACTTCTAGCTAGTCTATCAAATCAAAATAGGATTGGTTGTCAAATGTGGTTGCAAAGAATCAAACATTTAAAGCTATGGATTTGGTCTTATTAATTGGTTTAAGAATTTTTTAAAATAAAATATGGAATGACCCCTAAATTTCTGAATACAGGTGCTGGTCATAAAATTAGAATATCATGAAAAAGTAGATTGATTTCAGTAATTCCATTTAAAAAGTGAAACTTGTATATTATATTCATACATTACATACAAACTCATATATTTCAGATGTTTATTTTGTTTAATTCTGATGATTACAAATGACAACAAATGAAAATCTCAAATTCATCATATCAGAAAATTAGAATATTGTGAAAAGGTTCAAAATTGATGGCCCCTGGTGCCACACTCTAATCAGCTAATTAACTCAAACCACCTGCAAAAGCCTTTAAATGGTCTTTCAGTCTAGTTCTATAGGCTACACAATCATGGGGAAGACTGCTGACTTGACAGTTGTCCAAAAGACGACCATCGACACCTTGCACAAGGAGGGCAAGACACAAAAGGTCATCGCTAAAGAGGCTGGCTGTTCACAGAGCTCAGTGTCCAAGCACATTAATAGAGAGGCGAAGGGAAGGAAAAGATGTGGTCGAAAAAAGTGTACAAGCAAGAGAGATAACCGCACCCTGGAGAGGATTGTGAAACAAAACCCATTCAAAAATGTGGGGGAGATTCACAAAGAGTGGACTGCAGCTGGAGTGAGTGCTTCAAGAACCACCACACACAGACGTATGAAAGACATGGGTTTCTGCTGTCGCATTCCTTGTGTCAAGCCACTCTTGAACCACAGACAGCGTCAGAAGCGTCTTGCCTGGGCTGCTGGTGAGTGGTCCAAAGTCATGTTCTCTGATGAAAGTAAATTTTGCATTTCCTTTGGAAATCAAGGTCCCAGAGTCTGGAGGAAAAGAAGAGAGGCACTTCATCCACGTTGCTTGAAGTCCAGTGTAAAGTTTCCACAGTCAGTGATGGTTTGGGGTGCCATGTCATCTGCTGGTGTTGGTCCATTGTGTTTTCTGAGGTCCAGGGTCAACGCAGCCACATACCAGGAAGTTTTAGAGCACTTCATGCTTCCTGCAGCTGACCAACTTTTTGGAGATGCAGATTTCATTTTCCAACAGGACTTGGCACCTGCACACAGTGCCAAAGCTACCAGTACCTGGTTGAAGGACCATGGTATCCCTGTTCTTAATTGGCCAGCAAACTCTCCTGACCTTAACCCCATAGAAAATCTATGGGGTATTGTGAAGAAGAAGATGCAATACACCAGACCCAACAATTCAGAAGAGCTAAAAGCCACTATTAGAGCAACCTGGGCTATCATAACACCTGAGCAGTGCCACAGACTGATCGACTCCATGCCACGCCGCATTGCTGCAGTAATACAGGCCAAAGGAGGCCCAACTAAATACTGAGTGCTGTACATGCTCATACTTTTCATGTTCATACTTTTCAGTTGGCCAACATTTCTATAAATCCTTTGTTTTTATTGGTCTTCAGTAATATTCTAATTTTCTGATATGATGAATTTGAGATTTTCATTTGTTTTCATTTGTAATCATCAAAATTAAACAAAATAAACATCTGAAATATATGAGTTTGTATGTAATGTATGAATATAATATACAAGTTTCACTTTTTAAATGGAATTACTGAAATCAATCTACTTTTTCATGATATTCTAATTTTATGACCAGCACCTGTATATACACATTTGAATCTGAAAAGCTCACATGGAAAGAAAAAGACAATTACAAGAATTTTATTGATACAACTACTTTTGTCTGGAGGGAATGACAATCAGATGGGCACAAAGTAAAAGAAGCATTATGGAAAAGTCAGAAGAAGCTTTAGCTACGATGGTGGAGAAGGGGATGGAGGTGGGTTGAATCAGGGTCAGACATGTGCGCTTTGGCTGGGTAGCAGACTGAGTTGTGAATAAGAAGTTCTTTTAAAATGACCTCTGGATGCTGATTAGGCTCCATGGAGGTGTGGTTCAAAGCTGATTGGCTTGCATTGGAGGCAGAAGAGGGTAAGTAATTCAGTTTCTTCACTTGAACTTCCGCCTAGGCATCATTTGTACAAAAAATCTTTTTTTTTTTTTTTTTCTTCCAGTAAGATGTTAGATTTAATATAGGTTATTAAAATATCAACATCAAACCTAAAGTATAATTAGTGTAAATCTAGGAGCTAATAAGTGGAATGAGGGATCCAAGGAATAATACAACATTTAAAATTTCATTAATTAATTAATATGGTTTTGACTAGACAAGACCAAATAATTAATTCCAAATATGTCTTTGAACAAACATTGCTTTATTATCTTCGTAGTATCAAATTGACCTAATTCATTCAAAGTTGACTCCTTACACAGTCCCAGAGGCTGCCAGGCCTTTCTCAATAAAAAGAGTTTTATAAATTATATAGTGTCAGAAATATATCTAAAGTTTTTGTTTTTAATAATCATTGCATTTTCACAATTAAAGGGTTTCAAAATTAAATAGTAAGGGAATTTAAATTTTCAGCAGAGCAGCATTCCTTTTTATTCTTACCTGAATAAAAAGGAAAACTACTACATAACTACCCTCATTAAACCCATTCTCACAAAGTGCATATTTATGCCTTTAGAAGTAAAAATTGTAGATTTGAGATTTAGAGGAACAATGAGTAAAATGTCCTAGGACTAAATGCTATGAATGCATCTGTTTGCTCTGCAAACAGAGCTGTGTCTTACATACCTGATGTGGTTTACGATGAGGCTGGAGGTGGGGATGAAGAAGTCTTCCACCTTATCGAAGTGCCTGCCGATCGGCTGGGTGTGAACGGTGTGATGGGAGACTTTTCCACTGGCTTGATTGATCACCTGAACACAAGCGCAGAGGAAGGTAGGAGTTTAACATGACCTTGCTGAACTAACTGAAAGCTGTCAGTTCCTCCCTGTTTAAGCCCTCGCTCAACTTAAATCCATTTTAACTGGAAGATATAATATTAATAAAACTGACATGTTATTTTTCAATTTCCAGATAAAACTCATCAGCTCCGCCTCTAACTGCCGTGGCATTGGAGCTTCACGATGGAAAATGGGGATGCGTGCCGTCGCCCTTGGTGTCTAAATTACACTTTAGCATGCATGAAGTCATGCAGACACCTAGCTGTGTGGGCTGAGTTTAATATGATTGTGCCACAAAGCTCAAAACAAATTGTCTCAGATCATAATGCACAGAACCTGTGCATTATGAATTCCAGGGTCTGCAAGGACAAGAAAGATTTCCAAGTGAAGGCAATAAAGTCTCTACCTGATTTAAAATGACTTCTGGAGTAAACCGATAAAAAAAAAAACTGCTCGTGATGTTATATAGTGTCATTTATTTGGCTTCATACCAATACGTACTGAAACCTTGATATAGTTTGACTTGGACTGGCTTTTGCCAGTTTATGAGAATCAATAGAGACAAGTTGGTATATAAAGCTGATTAGTTGAAAATAAATCTGTTGACCAACTAAATTTGAAATTATAATGAGGTAATTTTTCTTGCAATGATGTGACGTCTGAAGGGCTGCTTCAGAAAGAGATGTGTGTCACATTCTGAATACTTTACCACTGGAATGGAAGTGACTATTAATTAGGTAAGCAAGAAACAAATCAATTGAAAATCCCTCAGAGGCTTGGTGATTAATGTACACTTGTCATATTGGAAAAAAATGAAAATTGGACTCTGTGAAAGAATCCACATTCAACGATGCATTAGTTTCCCATTCCTTTAATGGGTATTGCTTTATAGAAAACATTAGTAAACCTTTTCTGAATTAAAATGTTTAAGCCCGGTGGCGTCAGACCCATGTTTTAACACCCACATTTTCCTTGTAAGGTGGTTAAATATCCACACATTTCTTACAACAAAACTCTCAGAGTGGAGCTGGCTGTATTTGCCCCCTCTCTTCTCTCTGGGAAGGGCTCACTAACCTGTGTCAACCAATGTCAAATGACACTGGTATCAACACAGGTAAAATTTGTCTTTAAAAGGCTCGGATTGATCGATATGCAGTATGATGGGAACGGCAGACCCGCGTCGATCCGCTTATTAATGTGATATCCTATGTGCATCACAACACTGCGTCAGTCACATGTAACAATAACAAGCAAGAACATCTCTGCTTTTATTTGATAAACATGGTGCAGCAAGCACTGGCAAGAGAGATTCAGATGGACAAAAGAGCCAAACAATAAAGCAAACTGACGACGCCCCTAGCTCGCTACCATGTTGCTCTACAAAGTGGTGGGGAACAGAAACCAAACAGCTTGCCAGTGGGACATCAGACTTTTTAGCTAAAAGGGAAAGGAGCCAAATGCAGACTGTTAGCAGGTTAACCCACGTTTGAAAAAGCAACGTTAATCTGCTAATTTCAACTTGTTCTTCATTGAATGATTACTCATTTTCTATTCATGTAAAAAGTACCATATAGCAACAGAACGCATACAAGTTTTTGTGTTATCATTTTCAGAAAGTTATTAAAGTAAATGTATCTGCTCTAATTTTGATGCAGAAGGCATCTGATTGAGTAAATCAGTTTATTTCAAATTATTTAAGATCTCTTAGGTCCCTATGTTTTATTTTAAATTCATGTTGATGAACATTTTACGAAACTATAAAAATATCTGGAAAACGAGATTATATAAATGTTAAAAAAGCAAAAGAAAAACACAAGAATTAAGGATCTAAATTCAAAGTCAATTCTCCCCACAGATGAACAGCATCCACCACACCTTTAAAAGGCTGCCTACTCTACTGTACTAACCATTATGAATAATTAACACTGTCATATTTTTATGAGCCAAGCAGATTTTACAGCTAGGGCATCTAAAAATAAAGAAAGTTTTCAAACAGAAGAAATTATCATTTTAGAAAAAAATTTTATTTTGATCTTTTAATTATTTTAATCATAACTGCAGGAATTTGACTTTACACACAACATCATGGAATTCCTGCTTTAAAAGCTATATTAATTTTGCTCAGAGAAATCCTTATGAGAATAAATGTAGGTGGATCATTTATACAAAAGTGAGACTTTCTATATTCACAGCGTGGGTGGTTTATATGTATTTTTTGTAACTTAACATTTATCTTCAATAATTAAAATGTGCTTTTTGTGCTTCGGATTATTAGGGATTAGTAAGGATAACAGGAAGGCTTAACTCTCCTTAGGATATTTTCACATCTCTGGGGAGAGCTCCAGTTTTTTTTAGACTTTCAGCTACTGCACTCAGATATTTTTCTATCATGATCCTCCTCATTTAATACAAACACTTTTTAAATCTAAAAAACGATGAACTGGAGTTCTTGCTGGAGACTTTGTTTTTTACAAACTTAATCCTAGTTCCTTCGATGGCTGACTTTGGCATTCCAAATGTAACATCACTCTTCTGCAACTTTCGACTACACTCTCTGCTGCCTTATATCGTCATTTCTCCCTCTCCATTTTCCTCCCGTGGATGTGGGGCTCTGATTGCCTCCATGTATGCCTGGATACCCTGTGGGAGGGCAGGTCTTTGGCATCTCACAACCACTACTGAGCAATTTTATGGGAAACATCACACACGTTTTTTTTTTACAGCCATTTACAGAAACACATTAATGCAGATAATATTCTGCTTTTTTCATCTTTGTTAGTACCTGTGATACCTTTTTTCTGTGGGGGAAAAATAAATATTTGTAGATTTCAAACATGGTAGTAATTACATTTGTAAAAATTATTAAATAACACCTTAAAGATATTTTTGTTGGCTCCTGTCTACTGTACACAATTTTTTTGAGTGAAAAAAGATGCAAGGTGATGTCTTAAACTGTAATAGACTATGAAACACTTCTTTTACATAGAATAAAACATGTTTACAGCTCGGATGTTTCACTTTTTGCCTTGAAAAGCCTTCATTGAATATGCTGTGGAAGAATACATGAATAATAAGGGTCTGACCTCAATCACGACTTACCTGGAGTGTGGGGAAGTTCTTCTCCATGTCTCCCCAGCTCAGCACCCACACTTGGTCGTGAGATTTGTCGTAATGGAGCTTCACAGGATAAGGATCAGTTCTGACGGTCTGAAAGAGTACACCGGATCACATTGAGGCTTTAAAGGCTAAAGCAAATACCTAAAGAAATGTGGAAAAAGCTATTTAATTCATTTGAGGTAAACTCAATAACAAATTAATGGACTGGGATTCAGTCAGAGCAAAAACTTAATCAAAAAAATTCCTTTTTATGCATGGACAATACTTAACTCTAAAAGTAAGAGAACATTAAATGCAAAGGCATATCTATTCAAGAAGGTGCACAGGGCAAACTAATTCTAAAGGTCTCTTATAAAAGGAGTTTTGCCTGTGACATTTGTTTTACTTCAAAATTCAAATATTATTGTTGTTTATCTTGGCACATTAAGCATTATATCAGTCAAAAGTAACAGCTCAAGAGAGACTTTCCTTAGAATCTTTTGAATCCTTACTAATCTTGGAGAATGTCATCATCTGAGAAAACAGGTGTTCATTATTTAACTCCAGACTATTAGTTTCTTACAGACTAGTGAAGATCATGAAGATCCTCAGGTAATATGCTTTGGAAAATTTCAACACACACAATGGATCGGACCCTGATCGAGCACAGAGAGGATCATATTCATTACTGTAGTCAGCTGTGACAATCTGTGTGGATAATAGAAGAACAAAAGGAATATTTTCTAATTATTTTTGTGAGAAGAAATATTTTGAATCCATTATTTAGAGTTCTACCTATGTATAGATTGAGAATATGCATAACTACAGCTCAAGTCACAGTTAAAAACAAGTGATGGTATCAGGTGGTTAATTAACAACTGCTAACATAATGCAAAGCAGCTAAACCTCCAGGCGCCTAAATAATGAACCGGTGACAGACTCTGGGACACCAGGCTGCTTACCGGCAGGTCTCTGAGAGGCTTTTGTAAACAGCTATCATGGCATCAGGAACATCTGTGGGTATCTAGATCCTGCTATATTATTGTGACGCATCCAAAAGAAACTGACTGACATCGAAGATTTAACTGACTGCTGTCTAGACTGTTGCCAAATGTCCACATCTAGAAATGATGTAATTTTCTTTTTAAGCTTCTTGAAAATATTATTCCCTAGAAGGGAAGATATTTTCCACACTGAGTGTCAGAGACACTGATTGTTAGAATATCTCGAAGAAAAATTGTGGTCATGTTACAACAATTGAAAGGCTGTCAGGCGACAGTATTCACAGAGGGTAGACCTCGGGGGTCCATGGTCATCACTTCAATGCGAAGGTTAACTGTAGATCTTGACAGTAGCAGTTTCTATGAAATAGGTCAGGTCAAGGATTAGCAGCTGGCAGAAGGTGAGACAGCTGACTTAAAGCTGAAAAAACAGCAATTTCACCCAAACATGGAGATATAACAACATTTTTGATAAGAAAAAACTTCAGAAACAAATGGAACAAATACATCTATTACTTGCAGATGTTGCTGTCTTTAGTTGCATCCTACTAAATTCTAATTAACTTAACTGAAGATTTATTCAATTGCTTCACCTCTAATCAGCTTTTTCTAAGCCTAGATGGTAAACTGTGCAGCCTCAATGAACCTAAGTATGTATTCTGATGTAAAGTTTATCTTTACAGCTGTTGTTTAAGAAAGACTGATGATGAGTAGTTAGACCTTTATAGTGTGTCTGACCCACGTATTCAAAATCAAGGAAGGGGGTTATTTATTGCACTTAAAATTTGATTTTTATTTACCATATGATATATGGCCTGTACTTATCTAGCACCTTTAAATCAGGGGACTCATTTTATACTACAGCGACAGTAAAGTCATATCACTAAGCCACTGACTGATCATGTGCCCTGGGTACTTGGTCATGACTTTCACCCGAGAGTCCATTGTGTACTTTGGCACACTTCATTCAGTCATTACCGCATTTATTTACAGTGATGGTGGCAAGCTACATTGTAACCACAGTTGCCTTGGGGCCCTGGGGTGTCCATGGACACCGCCAGGCCCTCTGAGCACCATCAGCAGAAAATATGGATGAAGTTTCTGGTCTAAAGACATGACAACTGGATGACTCTCAAGATTGATGACCCTCCTGTTCCAGGACCAACTCCTGCATCCTATGCCAGCACTACCCTCATATAGTCAGCTTTTCAGCAGTTTCATCTGGAATGGACCCTTTATCCAACCAAAAAAGTAGAACATTGTGGGATCTACCTAAACTATCTGCTTTGTCTGGATGGGGGCTTACTGTCTGCACACATAATATACATATCATCCATAAAGTGGTTATACATGCTACACGCATGCAATACAACTCAGGTTACAAACTATTTACTACAATTAAACATAATATTATGATCTGTCTTTTGATATTACGCAGCACTGATCCCTGAAGATGTGCCATTGTGTCTGACACTAGACAATCCAAAATCCGGACTGGTTTGGATATTCCTTAAATTTGAACCTTTCCTTAACCTAATTCATTTGAAAGGAAACACTACTACAAGAGAAAACACCATTAAGGGAGTAAGGTAGATACGGTCTACCAGATTGCTTGTGTAGATGAAAAATATCAGAAGAGCATCTCCCTCCCTAATGCACCCCAAAGTCATGCTTTTGTATTATGCATACTCACAGCTATACACATCACACCAGGTCACCTTCTTCCAATGCTGTTTTTAGTTCCACATACTCCACATGTTGCTGGAGCTTTTGGTTTTGGACAGGGGTCAGCATGGACACTTAGTGGCCTTTGGTAACACATCGAAATCCAACATCCCAGAACTGTTTTTCAGAAGGTACAACCTTCTACTGGGCCATTATTTAGTCTGTTCTTTGCTCAATTATCACTATATTGTCTGGGGTTAGGCTCATCCCCGAAACAGGGCCGGTCCAAAGTGGACCGTAGAGAGAATCATCAGGACCTGTCCTCCAACCAACATTTATACAGGCCTATGGTCGGGGAAAGGGCTGCCAACATCTTTGCAGAGCCCAACAGTGCTTGAGACAACCTGTTTAAACTTCTACGTTTAAATTGGTGCAACAGAACAAATGACAGGCAAGAAAAGTGAGTTTCATCCCCAAGCTGTCTCACTAATGAACACAATTACCAACTCACAGTCTGAATAGTCAAATTCTCTTTTATTTGGACAATCGCAGCTTACCTTTCTTTTCTCCTATTTCTGTATTCTAAAAGAAACAATCAGTACACATACATGCATGAGGGAACTGTTTCTATAATCCTTAATCAGCTAAAGTTTATATATATTTAATGTATATGTAATGTAAATGTGGGAAACCAAAGTCAAATTTCTGGTCTGTGGAAACAATCTTGATTTTATCTATTACTGATATAGTGCCAAAATGTGTAGTTACACGGGAAGAACGGCATCAGATTAATGCTGGATTAATTTAAACATTTCCAATAAAATTATGACACACAAAAATAATACCATTGCAATAACAATATTGCTATGACATGTTGACCACTCTTGTTACTCACTGAAAACATTTTTTATAAGGCGAAAGGAAAATCATTTGCTATGGGTAAAAGTGTCACATAATTCAGTGTTCAAAGATCGACATGTAACCCAGTTTTCTAATCTATGAACAAAATTACCTGGACAGCTTTCTGAGTCTGAACGTCAACTATGAGCACTCGGTCCAAGGTTGGCTGTGTCGTATAAATAAACTTGTCCTTGACGTTGACAGCGGATGACCACACACACCTCTGCAACACCTCTCCAGGCAAGGTGGGGCAAACCTCCTCCTACAAAAACACAAGCACAGACACGGTTTACTTTGAGCTAATTGTTTTTCATATCACAGGAAAATACATCTCATTAAAAGCCAATTACCTCTACCTAGTCTTGTGTGTGTGTGTGTGTGTGTGTGTGTGTGTGTGTTGTTTACCACTGCAGCCTTTTCACTGGGGGTGACATGAGTGGTGTTATCTTGGCAACTTAGATAAATTATCTTTGCAGTTTCCTGCAAAATCTTTGTAATGACTCTCATTTGTCCGTATACAATGTCCAGGACAAAGCCTGCAGATCATCTGCAGCTGCTCAGCTTCTAGTCCTGGCAGCCCCAGGCTTCCCTGGCCAACTGGAAACCTGTCAGCCTTCTGCCTTGGGAGTTTTTCTTCCCTGTACACACTCCAAAGCCCTCTAAAAGTTAGTGCTGTCCAGAAATCTGATCCAGCAACAGGTCATGTCCAAATGTAAATAGGAAAAACAATGACAGATATTAAATTTATTTGACTTAATAAAAAACCTCTGACTCCATTAACTATAATCCCATTTGAAGTCCAGATGTGGCACCATCTGTCACTGCTTCCCATCCAATATTATCAAATAAGCAAAATTCTTGCACTTGCAGAGCTAAGGTTGAATCACTGCTACTGAACTCCATGTCACCCCTGCAGACCCACACAGTGGTCATTTATACTCACTTATCGCGCCTTCAGGAGGTGAGAAATCGAACATCTGACACCCAGCTGAGGGTGTGAATGGAGGCGGCTTCCATTTTCTCAGTCTCGTGTGTTGCATATGTCATTCTGTGTGGGTGCATTTTGTGTATATAACTTAAGCAGTAAATGTCAGCCTTCAAAAAAGGAAAACTAGATCCCTTTAAAGTAAAAATATTTGATAAATACAAAGGATTATTTTTTTCCTGTTGATAATGATTATTTTGGAGAACCAGGGCTGTGAAAATCAGTGTAGTAGCCTCGCTGAGGCTGTGAAGTTAGGGAAGGGGCTGGGATTTAGTGCACTTGCTCTAAATCACAGCCAGTTTCATATGGTGATGTATTGAGTCATCAAACATAGCGGCTCCTTGAAATTGGGCTAATTCCATATGCATAAAAAGGAGTGGGAGAATTTTTCCCAGATTTTAGTCATGTGTCCAACTGTTATTTATTTCAGACCAGCTTGCTAATCATCACAGTTTACAGTAAACAAGCTTTTGTTGGAAAACTAACAACACACTAAATGCTTCTAGTGACAGAAAACAAAAAGGGAGAAATACAGCTTGTGCTGATGAAGCCAATTTGCAGAGCAGTAATTGATAACCTCCAATTACGACATTTTGAATGTATTATTATCTAAATATTTCAAGTTCCAACATCTCACCGAAAATGTGTTTTTAAACCTGAACCTGTCTGGTTCACACTTTGCAATTAGCTGTCATAGAATAAATCTGTGATCTTGGAAGGCAAGTTTGAAAATGTTTGCTCATGTGTTTAAATCAGCAGTCTTGGGTTCAATATATCAGATCCACAGACAGCAGAATTAGCCTTTAAAGTCAAATATCAAGCGCCATCACAAAGCTTTCTGGGAAGGTTATGTAATCGGACTGCTGCTGTAATTGTTTAATAGTTCTCTCCTACTGTTTTTCGCATTGTTCTCTCTCACTTTTCAGAATGTAAATCAAACGATCTTCAACAGTATTTTATGCCCATTAAACTTTTCGCCGTTGTCACTTAAAGCCACAAACAAAAGTGGTGTAAAAATTTTGAAATCCTGTTTTATATTATCAGTCAGTCACCTGGTGTTGTGTATGTCCATAAATTTAAAAGAAAAAAAAAGATAAACAGTTAACATTGAGGAATAAGAAACAAACACATTAAAGTTAAACCAATAGAACAGCTGGGAACAATATAAGATATAAAAGACTAAAATAAAAGGCAAGTTAAAAGGTTTTTACAGAGCGACTTAAAATTATTCAATGTATCAAACATTTCTACAGTGAGCAGATGATTGTTCCAGAGTTTGCAAGTAAGAACAAAAGGTTATATCTGTCCAGTCCACAAGTAGAGACAAAGGAACACCTAAAACAAACAAATACAGAAAAGGGGTTTGGTCCTTTCCTTTTTCTCAGAAGGTGTTTGTTCAAAAATTCTGTTATATTAGGAGGTCCCTACGCAGCTGTGGGTGATGACGAAGAGTTCAGCACAAGCTGCTGATAAATGATTCATATAATAGAGAACGATGAATGGACAATTTGACATTTCTGAAAATGATCAACCTTATAAAAAATGTAATCATGACATTGCTTTGACTCACAGCTAATAATTACTCAGAAAAAAAAGCAGGAAAAAAACTCTCAGACTGTCCTTTCAAGTGAGCTGAGACTACAAAATGATTGAACTACAAATAAACATTAAGTTGTTTTCCTCAGTTGGTATCACAGCTTACTACTTTATATACTGGACAATAATAATGAATGAGCTGTGTGATCATCATAACTAATCAATCAATTCCCCTCTGTGATAGAGAAAATCTGAGCACCATGTTGCGGATGGGCTCACACTCACAATACAGGAAAAGTAAGACGGCTCTAGAGCCAGCATCACAACACTAGCAGTGATTGATATCCTAATACAAGCACACCTCTCAAAGGAACACTTGGCTGATCGTTGTGCATTCATGGCTTCGCTTTATGTATAACCTCCATCCAATCAGCGCAGGACTGCTGGATGAAAAGCAGCTCAGAGGAAAACGTCTATTTGAGAACACATGTAAATCTAACAGGTATCTATCAGTTTGCAGCTCTGAATGTTTTCTGACTGAGAGCTCAGGTGATAAACGGTGATTTAGGGACGGGTAGCTGGGTGTAAAAGAGCCCGCTGAGGGATGAAAGCAACTCTGATTGCATGTAGTCTGTCAGTGAATTAAATTAAACAGGCTAGCTAGACACTGTAAAGTCCCCAGTCCCCCAGAGGACTAAAAAAAACATAAGTGGACTTGAAAAATGCAAAGACAACACAAGCTCATTTTAAACTAATAAAAAAATATCACAACTTGTATATGTATGCAGGAAATTGGAGTCTATAGTTTCCAGCTCAAGAGACAGAATTAAGTAGCAACACATGGGGAAATAATTGGATTAAAAAAACATGTGTGATATGAAAGAAAAACAAAAAGAGAAGAAAACAAACAAATCAAAATCTGAAAGTTTCACCACATTTGAAACCCTAGTTTTGTTGCTGGCTTTCTCTCTGTTGAAAACTTGCAAAAGTATTTGGTTTCAAGGCTTGTTCAATCTAAAAAGCAAGAGGAAAGAAGGTAAATCCTTATTTTCTCTGAGACGAGGGATCAACAGAGACAGATAGCACAGCTGTACATCACGCAGCGCTTGAGGAAAAACACTCTTAAGCTATGAGTTAATTAAATCTGGGAGCACTCATATAGTGTCTTGAAAAAGTATTTGCACTGCTTACCTGCAAACGTCATCCACCGATATCATTTAGTTATAAATATAAAGTTGAAGGAATGAAAAAAAGTTTTTTTTTAATCATCTGACTGTACTGCCATCCTTTTCTTTTTAGGAATAAATTAGCAAAAGGATTGAAACTTTAAAGGTTTATTATAGCTGTAAATTGTGCTCAACTTTTCATAGCTTTACATCTGTAGATTTGGATGGCCACTTGAACTTACTTGTACTGAATTATCTCATGAAGACATTAAAAGATAATAGGAAATGTCAACAATTTTAGATCTAGACCAGAGGTCACCACCACGGACCACATGGTGTGCCCTCAGGGTCTTCTGAAAACAGAGCAATTTACCAGTGGGCTAAGTTTGAAATTATACTTTATTCAGTTGCACTTTTTTTTTAATCATTTGTAGAGAATTTTATCATAATAATCATAAAAAGCATTTAAGCATTTATAAAGATTAGAAAGTAATAATATCTGAAAGACATCTAGAAAGAAACAATAAAAATATGTATATTATTTAAAAAGTTTAGGTGAAAGCTGACCCCTCCTATTCATAGGTCAGTGTTGGCAGCCCTTCCTATGACTCAGTAACCATGAAGTGGCCCTCAGCCTTAAAAAGGTTGGTGACCCCTGTCCTAGAAAATACAAGGGTAATTTCAACTTCTCAAGTTTAGGTCTAATTACAAGGATAATGGAATGGAACATTTGAGTTGAAAGAGATCCAAAATGTTAATTTCACTCGATCACTGAAAAATTTACTAATGATATTCAATTTCCTAAAATATTTGTCTTGTTTTTGTATGTGTAGGGTGTGTTTGTGTGTGTTTTAAGTGTGTAAATGGATAATTTGTTGTTGTTATTAATGCCCCATCCTGGCAGTACTATTAATAATTTATTTGTTTTTTTTTTCTTTTCAAGATTCACACATTCACAGCACATGATTCGCCAAAGTACGCCAAAGTCCATAAATAATTATAAATTAAATTACAAAGTACCAGTGGTCTTTAAACTTCACTGCATTTGTGTGTGGATTTTTGAGACTCGTGCCTCGATACACAAATGCATTTTTTTTAAACAGGAGATAGTTTGCAACCAATCACAGAGCTCCCTTGTATAAGCCAATCACAAGAAACTACTTCACGTTGGATGACTATTTGCTCCTGTCTTGTCCGGTGTTGTCAGCTCAGCATACCGCATAAGGCTGGCACACTCTTAGTAACACAGAGTTTCCTCTGTCTCCGCACTCCTTACATCCATGCAAGCTGTTTTATTTCACGATTTATTCAGGTTTTTGGTTGTAGTTTATGCACAAAACAATAACAAAAATAATTCACTTGGTTCGTTACACACATTAGGTTTAAAAAAAGAAACATTAGATGTCCGTTAGATGAGAATCTTATTAAAGAATGATCTGCATTTTTTCACAGAGAATAAATATATACGTAGGGAGAGGATTCTACAATCCAGTGACAGGATATGAGATTTATTTGTTTTTAGTTTGTTTAATATAAGAGAGATGAGGATCATTTTATTTTTATTTATTTATTTTTACAGCACATGATAAACTACTGAAATTATTTTCAGATTACACTTAAATAGATTAATTAATTCTGAGGAGGGAAAGGAATGACTTGAGGGTTAGGATTAGGATTCACTCGGGGATAATCTACTGAGCATACTGGCACAATCTTAAACCATTCTATGGGACTGAAAACCACTAATAACGATCATGCGCGTGTATGCGTATTATTAAGAATATGCTGGCCTGAGGTGGTATGCTGAGCTGACAGAACACTGGCCAGGTAAAGATCCGCAATTGCAATCGTAGTAAACAGGAAAAAGACCTTCGTGAAGATCCGGTTACTCAAACTAAAAATTGGTAACGATAGATCGGTAGTTACAAATTAAGAACATAATTCCTATGTATTCCCAAAACCTAAGACTGTTCAATTAAATTATTGGATGCAGATTATCGGTACTTCAACATACCAGGAACCAGATTTCTCATCTCGATCAAAATATTAATTTTATACTGCGAGGCTTAAAAGTTTCAGTCACAACAAGTTCCAACAGTGAATTTGTAAACTTCAAAAGAAACTTCTTATTGCAGGCAGGGATGAAGAGATGCTGAGTTTGCAGGTAGAACAAACCAAATTTTGTATTAATATTCCTATTACAAAGACCCATAATGAAAAAATAATGTTTGGGGAGAAAAATGTGATTGATGCATATGGTGAGTTTTAATATCGCATATTAAATTAAGTGTTCATTACCACATGTTTTTCTCCTATGAATTTAACAATAATATCACGCATGCTCTCCTCGATCTCCAAGGAAGTCGGAGCGGAGCAGGACGGTTTTGCTTTGCGCAAGCGGTCTGGAGCGGTGACTGATTATGTGGAATCTGGAGGTCAGTTATCCCAATCGTGCTGTGTGTGTACTGTGCATGTAAGGATCACATGTGTATTTGTGAAAATTGAGACAGATTTAGCTCCATAGAAAAACACAGGTTGGTACCATTATATCTATACTGAGGTTATAAAGATTGAGGAATGAAGAAAATACGTCTGTTTGATCATAAATATACTAACACAAAATGAGACCCTTTAATGATGTGTTTAAACATCTTTTGGTAATTTTTGAAACTCAACATCAAACATAAAGATGATAACAGCTGCACGTGATTAACTGCTTTACTAGTTGTGAAGTTTTCTCTTAATCACTCACCTGCAGAGCCAGCAGCTTCTCACTGGGTTTAATGTGTCTCTGTATCTCACATGCCACTGGCTGAATCACTTTAATCCCATCTTCATAGAACACGTAAAACATGTTACCAATGCCAAGACCTGCAGGAGAACAACAGGCTTATTGCATACTGGAAAAGCTCATAAGACTGTAAACTATGAACATTTAGAATTGAAATAAGCTGGCAGAAATGTTATCTATGATTAAAGTAACAAATCACTTAATCCTCATCACAGTTCAATAACTCTATTACACAAATTCAATTGACTCAGGTTAATGAATGCTATAGAAGAGAAGGAGCATCCCAAACGTACCTTCTTCGCGCCACAAGATGTTTGCCACTGTGAAGCAGAAAAATGGAAGAGAGTGCAGTTAAAAATAAATGCAAGAATCAATAGGACCACTCTACAAACACTATGATCCAAACAGAAACTCTTGCTGAGGTGAAGTGGAAAGAAAACTTCATGAATGTTTTTGGAAAGTATATCTGACTCATACTACAAAGTATTTTGCTTGGAGATATTTTTTATAGCAAATTCTGCGGAACAGAGGGCACTCAATTATGAAAACTGTTCACTCTGGTTGTCAAATCTAAACACTAAGAATTAAATAAAAGACTAGATAATCACTCAATAAATATGAGCTACAGACACTCATGAATAGTCAAAGTGTTTTACCTACATTATTATCATTAGAGAGAAAATAATGGCTGATTTGGCTCCTGTAGAAGGTTATTTCTCACAAAATTCACTTAGAGTTGATTACTGACATGAAATACAGGCTAAAAGCCACAAAGCATCCTAAGTGCTTTAATGGGGACGTAAAACACTGGCCGACAGATGGCTTTCAAAGCAGCCCCTGGTTACCCTTAGAAAAAAGATCCCTTTAAATGACTGAACAGGTAAAGTGGCAGAAAGATGTATATATATTCTTTCCATGCAAATGTGGGAGCAAATTTTGCATCCCAGTCAATTTTATCCTTCAACTCGGCGGCGGCAGCACAGTGCTCTCGCACCAACTCTTTACTGGTGACCTTCCCTCATTGTTCATCTGTCCCCCCCAGTGTTCTCTCCACTTTCATTTTCAGTCTGCGAACCAATCTCCAGTCCAATTCACATCCGATTTTAATCTTGCCTCTATTGCAATGCTCATCCTCGCAGCCTCCTGCTCAAGTGGACAGATGCAGACAAAGAAAAGGGTGGAGAGACAAAGGCAGCGAGGCACAGCGGCTCTGTTAGTCAGCCTTAATCTTTCAAAAGTGCTTTGTCAAGTGTTTCCAGTGCAGCCTTGCATACCTTTTACCTCATTAAAAGTTTGACAAAAGAAGCTGATCTACAGTCGGAGGAACAAGGAAGGATAGAAGGGAAGCAACAAAAAGAAAAACAATACAATTTTTATGAGATCTGCCAAAATAGAAAGCGGAGAAAATAGAAAGGACGATTTGAGATGAGATCTTGTGTGCTCCGGTCTTTTCAATAGCCTAAAGTATTGAAGCAATTCATCACTCGGTAGAGCGAGTGTGGCTGTTCTGCGCATGCGAGGGACCCATACATCAACTTCATCATCTATACAGCAAAACAAGCCGACTGCCACTGTAGGCGGCGAGTTCACTCTTTTTGGCCGTAATAACTATGTTTCCACTGGGCTCCAAACATCAGGGACGCTGCTCTCACCAGCCAGACTGGACTCTGCAGTTTGTACCCGTCAGCAAGGTTACACAAATTCAATTTGTTTACACGAACGTAGTGCTATGACAGTGGGCCAAACAGCCTGTGGTGCTCAACACAGTGGCGTGGCAGAAAATTGTGAATGCATAACAGAGGGAAAGAAACTGGATTACAGCGGATGTAACAGCAAAAGTGTAACTTCAGAAGACTGCCTTGGGTGTTCAAAGATTTCATGCTTATTTTTTTATATATATATATATATTTATACAGTAAGAAAATCAAACACTTCTTGAGGGAATTGATAATTGGCTTAACCTTTAATTACCAGGGCTGCGAAAAACAGCTTGGACAGAAAAGTCTGAACAATTCTGGAGACACAAGGCTGCTTAAAGGTTTTAAAAAAAGGGCTTGATCATTAAGCTGCAAAGATCAGCCCCTATCTAAGCTCCCTGGCTGTTCATAAATCACCATTCAGGCAGGTCATTTCCTATGATTATGTGAAATTTAAAATAAGCCTGCATTGGAGAAACAGAGGAGATGGAGAATGAAACCAGCCTAGCCCTTTGGAGCACAACTTAAATTGTCCCAGACTTTCCTTTTAAAGGGTAAAGAATATTGCTTTTGTATGGTAACTTCAGGCTTTAAAAATGTTAAACATCTTCACTGGCTAAAGGACTACCCTTGGCCAGAGTCCTGTAGACATACTTACCCACAACCTGACCAGTTTGTGAATGGCAAGAAATGCTGAACTGTACTACTACTGTGTCCTTCTCTGTGTGTTTTGGCTTTAAATCTCACGTCCGCTTTCAGGAGCTGCCTTAGATAACAAACGTGTGCTTTAAACCTGTGTGACCTTTAAAGGACAGCTGCTTTAGAGTTACAACTACGATGGGTTGACTTCAACACCCTATGGTGCCGGATTCCATTTAGAAAGCTTTTCTGATTCAATTTAGAAAGCTTTTCTAAATGTGGCTTCAAAAGTTCTATAAAATGCTGATTCTGAAGAAAGGAAACAGCAGAACTGAAAAGTTTATTTTTTCGTACAAATTTACATGAACACCTCAATACCTTAAGAGAAACTGGACGATACCACTTATAATGAGTGTCTTAAACAGGAATTTTGTCAGATATGTCCATCAATCTCTTGCATGAGGGTTGAGACCTGATATCTGATGATCTAAAATGTTTCTACATTCAAATTTAAAGATGACTCTATATGAAGAGTTCCTTTATAAAACAGCTATGAAGTCTAAATTTGTCACAAAGACATTTAAGTTTCATTATTGTTTGAGAATCAGGGGACAATAATTGACCTTAAAAGAGCAATGCTCTAAAAAAAAAAAACCTTCAGTCCTACCTTTAGAATGATATTGTGTTCTATGGCACAACAGATAATTGGTTCCTGAATGGTTTTGAAGATCTATCTTGCAATTTACAGCCCCCACAAAGTTTCTTGTTTGCTAATGAAGTATAGAGTTGAGTTTGTCTTCTTTATTTGTTCAAAGATGTTTAGTACAATTTCAGTGGTGAATAACTGCATGAGAAATAAGGGTTTGCTACACCATGTTGTCTGCAGAAGGAAAAACAACTTGTTCTGTTTTTCTCCCCCAGCAGGGACTATAGGGTAGGAGTTCACAGCTGCTCTGAGTGTGCAGAAAAGGAGAGGTGGACAGGAGGCAGACCAAGTAGATCTGCCTCCCTTTTTGTGGTAGTGGCACATTTAAAGAAAATAACAGCATTAAAAGAAAAGTGCATTTACACACAGTTATGTGTTAACTTTGACAACCTCATTGCAAGCCTCTGTAAACATTCACATTGCGACTTATCCCAGTGTATATTTTTCTTTAGCTATTCAATTCAATTTCAATTCAATTCAGTTTATTTATATAGCGCCAAATTCACAACACGTCATCTCAAGGCACTTTACAGTTCAACCAGATCATACAGTCAAATTGATACAAAGTTTTCTATCTAAGGAAAACCAGTTGATTGCATTGACTCATTGACTCAAATACAATCCCTCACACTAAGCATGCTTGTAGCGACAGTGGAGAGGAAAAACTCCCTTTTAACAGGAAGAAACCTCCAGCAGAACCAGGCTCAGTGTGAGCGGCCATCTGCCGAGGCCGACTGGGGTTCAAGGAGACAGAAGCAGAGATACAAAAAGCAGCTGTAAAAGGCGGCCCCGTCTATTGGTATGTGATAATTACAGTTACTACAAATATGACTTTAGGATGCCTGATATATATATTTTTTGCCCCGTGCCAGGCCCTTTGACAAGATTTGCTTCTGCGCTTTTGGTAGCTCAGTGCTGCATACATTAGTGTTGAACTCAAACTCCACTGATACTCGGAGGAAACATTTAAAGTCAGGTTGAGTGAAGACACTACCTTGGTAACAGCTATGACAGCTTCCAAATTAGAGTTAGGAGCTTGTGACGGATTTGAGTCAGGATCAGGTCTTCAGAGAGAAAACTGATCAGAAAGGCTTAATCCTTGCAGCAAAATCCAAGTTTCAAAGGACCTGAACTACACTTTTTAACAATGACAAGTTACTGAGAGAGCTTAAAACATCCAGAGCTTTATTACAAACCAACAGTGCAGTGAGAGATATGAGAATTTTTTTCTTTCATTTTGTCAATGCATGCATTTAATTATAGAAATAAATAACTAAAACAATATCAGAAAGTCTCTGCTTTATTTATGCCTAATACTAAAAACTTTTTAAATGTTCACTCATAAACCCTGGATGTACTTTAAGGAGAAATGTTGTAATTAACTTTATATTTATTAAAACCTTCCACTTGATTTATGTACTTCATAAGCCGACAGCATGAAACTGAATCGACAGACAGCTGGCTGCTCATGCTGGAGGTTGCGTCACTGTCTGGTTTTTAGCTTTTGTCCTTTTGACAGCATGTCCAACCCTCTATGGAAGTCTGCTGTGATGGAACGCACGCTGCTGATGGAAACAGAGATGCTATTTTAGCGAAAGCAATCTTGACTACTGGAAGGATGCAGAGCAGGCAGGCATCATATGCAAAGAGTATGTAGATAATTTGTTGTGGCGCTGTGGAGTCTCAGTCGTGCATAATCAAGGTTCGGGAGATCAGAGGAGTTTGTTTTCAACTGATCATTTGTTTCAGCTGATTTCACTTTCCCGCATTTTATTTGAATATGTGAAATCCTGCTACACTGATTTTTACTGGAACAAATTCACAGATATCAAAAACTGTCTGAGAAACACTAAACATGAAATAAGGGAAAGATTCACTCTCAAGTGGAGCAAAGATATTCTGCTGTGTAATACTGAATATGATGGTTGAATGTCAATAAAGAAGGAATGAAACATTTAGAACTCTCCTTTAAGATTCAGGGCTGCAGGGTAGTGCATTAGTTAGCTCTCTAGCTTTGCAGTGGGTAGATTCTGGAGCATGCATCCTCTGACCCCTAATGAAAGGTTTCTCTAATACGTTTATATGGGCTTAACAGGAAATCCTAAATCAACCTCCTAATTATGAAACTGCCATCTTGTCCAAGGTGTCTTCCTGTTGCTCACTGCATCACTTAAAAAAAAATGTACCGATATGGATGTTTTATCCTAAATGACCGTCTGCAGTATGATCTTGATCTAGCTTGATAAAAGAACACATACTTTAAAACCTTTGTTACCTATTCTGAGTTAAATGCATGGTTTTCATGCAAATCTGAACAAAAGGTGAAGATTTAGCAAGGGATTCAAGCGCTGAATGAGACTGTTCAGGACCCCTGAGAATGCTGGAATTCACAGACTGCATATCATGAAATTATGCCATCAGAACAAAAGTTCACCTTCTCTATCAAGCCTAAAAACTTCTTAGTCTGAACTTAGAATTTCAATCTAATTTAACATTTTTTGCTGCTTCTTAACAATATTTTCTACAGATTTTGAATGGCCATAAATAAAGTAGTAAAAATTGTCTTTTAATTTCTGAGGCTGCCTTCCTTAAGGGTGACAATAAATTTAGGCACTCCTGCGTGAATCTCCTGTTAGGGAGGAGAAATGTATTTTTGGGAGGGGTGAATATTTGTTTACAGGCTAAAACAGAAAATATCTTAATTGTGGAGACTAATAGTAATTAGCTTTTATGCAGCCTCTTAGCCTCATATTGTAGCTAATATTCTGGCTAAGGATAACAATATGCCCTGAGCTGGTCAATGTTACCTCATGGTACGGACAAAGAGAGGCTTAACCTCATCGAGCCCCTAACCTCTATATAATCAATCATTTTAATTTCATTAAATCCTCTGTATAAAAGATTTGTGCACTGAATGACCAATGCTCTTTCTCTGGGATACTGTGTATAAAGTGTGCTGACCAGAGAGTCCTTATGCAACCTCAATCCTCAATAAATTTGGGACAGACAGCAGAAGTGTTGTTGTCTGATTCCAAATAAACAGGCAACGTTCAATAAACTCAATACTAGTATTTCACTATTGCTGAGGAGCAGAAGAGGAAAGTGACTGCTAAGATTTACTCCTTATACATCATGGTCATTTTCCTTTCTGGTGTCTGCACTGGAGTGAAACCTAAAATGCATTAACCTAGCTAGGTTTTGAGTTTCTTGGGAAGCAACAGTGCTTTGGTTGTTATTGACTTTAAGTACAGATTGCATGTATAAATTGCTTCAGGGTATACATTTCTATAGATATCTGAAAGATTATAAATGCATTATTTGTTTTTGCTCTCCATGTCAACATTAAACACACTGGGTACCAGCCTCCCATGTACATCATCTATTACAAGTATCACAGAAAATCAAAAGGACAAACTAAAATCACTAGCAAGAACACTTCATGCATGCTGCAAACTGCATTAAATATCTTTGATTGGACTGGAATTCATACCATGCTAATGAGTTCTGTGATATTCAGTTTCACTGTGCATGTTCAAAAAAGTGCCCCACCTAATGCTACAGTAAATTATCTGAGCACTTTGCCAAAACATGACATACTGTAATATAACATAACATAGTTATTTCATTTTGCTTGACAGCTGCAGCTTTCATGTTTAAATTCAATTACACATTTTTCAAGTCCTTTTAAATTTTACAATTGAACACACTGCTCTTCCTGTAGTTGAAATACCTTTTTGGATTTAGTCCCCCTGAAACCTAACTGTAGAAATTAAGAGTTAATGAGGAAATCTGTGACAACAGCACAAAGAAATAAAATCAGAACCAAAAATACACTATTTACTTCAAGACAAGAATGGAGAGTAATCATCTGATTTTCCTCGGAATATAGAAACCTTCAAATAAGCAATCTGGCAATGAAAGACTTAAAAAAAATCAAAACATCTGAAGTGAACAAATACCTCATCAGCTATTTATTTAAAAGATCATTCCTGACTAATGTGACTGTCAAGGAAAACAAGATTATTGGTAAATCAGTTTTATTTTTTTATTGGCTCAGTGTAGATTTCAACAGCATAAAAACATGCAAGGTAGATAATATAGAAAGATTTTAGCAAAGTTAACTCCTATAGATAAAATAAGAATGTAACTTCTTAATGAGAGAGTTACAAAACATTTTCACCCCTCTTTATTTGGGTATCAGTCATTTCATCAGAAAATGTATTTCTAGCGAATAAAGAAAACATGTTGAAGGTTATCGAAACAACACCGGTTGTTTTCTTTTTTAAGATACACTATATTGCCAAAAGTATTTGCTCACCCATCCAAATTATTGGAATCAGGTGTTCCAATCACTTCCATGGCCACAGGTGTATAAATTCAAGCACCTAGGCATGCAGACTGTTTTTACAAACATTTGTGAAAGAATGGGTCGCTCTCAGGAGCTCAGTGAATTCCAGCGTGGAACTGTGATAGGATGCCACCTGTGCAACAAATCCAGTCGTGAAATTTCCTCGCTCCTAAATATTCCACAGTCAACTGTCAGCTGTATTATAAGAAAATGGAAGTGTTTGGGAACGACAGCAACTCAGCCACGAAGTGGTAGGCCACGTAAACTGACGGAGCGGGGTCAGCAGATGCTGAAGCGCATAGTGCGAAGAGGTCGCCAACTTTCTGCAGAGTCAATCACTACAGACCTCCAAACTTCATGTGGCCTTCAGATTAGCTCAAGAACAGTGCGCAGAGAGCTTCATGGAATGGGTTTCCATGGTCGAGCAGCTGCATCCAAGCCATACATAACCAAGTGCAATGCAAAGCGTCGGATGCGGTGGTGTAAAGCACGCCGCCACTGGACTCTAGAGCAGTGGAGACGCGTTCTCTGGAGTGACGAATCGCGCTTCTCCATCTGGCAATCTGATGGACGGGTCTGGGTTTGGCGGTTGCCAGGAGAACGGTACTTGTCTGACTGCATTGTGCCAAGTGTAAAGTTTGGTGGAGGGGGGATTATGGTGTGGGGTTGTTTTTCAGGAGCTGGGCTTGGCCCCTTAGTTCCAGTGAAAGGAACTCTGAATGCTTCAGCATACCAAGACATTTTGGACAATTCCATGCTCCCAACTTTGTGGGAACAGTTTGGAGCTGGCCCCTTCCTCTTCCAACATGACTGTGCACCAGTGCACAAAGCAAGGTCCATAAAGACATGGATGACAGAGTCTGGTGTGGATGAACTTGACTGGCCTGCACAGAGTCCTGACCTCAACCCGATAGAACACCTTTGGGATGAATTAGAGCGGAGACTGAGAGCCAGGCCTTCTCGTCCAACATCAGTGTGCGACCTCACAAATGCGCTTCTGGAAGAATGGTCAAAAATTCCCATAAACACACTCCTAAACCTTGTGGACAGCCTTCCCAGAAGAGTTGAAGCTGTTCTAGCTGCAAAGGGTGGACCGACGTCATATTGAACCCTATGGATTAGGAACGGGATGTCACTTAAGCTCATATGTGAGTCAAGGCAGGTGAGCAAATACTTTTGGCAATATAGTGTATATGGAGATTTCCTTTGCAAAGGGAGCAGACAGAAAAATGTTTAATATATATCACCATAATAATCCTTATGTAGTCTGAGTAACATAATTGAAACTAATCTGAGGTAGTTCACTGTTCATTATCAGGTTTGTGCATCCAAAGTTATGGACACACTGCTAAAAAAGCCTTTTAGTTATGTTCTTAGAAAAGCAACTGTTAGTACAGATTTTCTAGGGCAATACTTCACTTACAGTGGTGCAGAGCTCCCTAAAAAGCTAATACACCTAAAAAAGGTAAATTCAACAGCTTGAAAATACAGTATGTTCAATTGCTAAAACAATGACTTTCATTTTGTTTAAAGCAAAAGAATAGCACTGTTGTAAAGGCAGGGACATGTTAAGCAGATGCCCTGTTGGTTACCCATATTGAAAGCCCTACTAATTAACTAAAAAAGCCTCTTAGACCTCCAGTACATAGGTGTTGTTTTGGTCCACGCTATGAAGCCTCAAACTCTACGCTAATTTTGACATTTTTTATTGAAAAATCTTCCTGCATGGGAAGTGAAACGTCTACAAACTTGGAAACAAAGTCCAGTGGATTTTTTTTTTACTTTTTTGGAACTTCCAGTGTTGCTCTAGAAAGAGCAGAGCAATGAAAATGTGTAATGTAGTGCACCATGAACATGTACATTAAGTGAACTATCTATCTAGATCGATTTGTTGTTTCAATATTGTGAATGGTGGAATTACGGTCAGTCCTTTAACACCAGTTTGGATGATTATTATTTGTTATAAGAATCATAAATACAAAATAGGCTTAAATCGGAGGCACTCAGACTTTTACTCAGTTCTTCTGAAACATTTTGAACACCCTTGTTCAGTAATGGCTTCTCTCTTTTAACAAAAAAGGCCCTCATCATCACTTTTTCAAGCCATCTGTCCTCTTTGTCTAAAAACTGAACATTTTGGTCATGTTTAAACACACGCCCTTTGCTTTTGAGGTGCAGGTCTACAACTGAATCTTGCCCAGAGCTTCTGGCTCCTGAGTGTTGCACCATGTGTTTGTATAGTGTTTGTAGTTGAACAGAAGAGAATGATTGTCGTTTCAGCTTCCAAGCATCAATACTCTGTCCTGGAACTCATTCCAAAGAGGTTACACAAAAACACTCATGATGATTCAAATGGCTATGCACAAAAACCATACAAAAAAATATAGATTCCAACAGTCCAGTAGAACGACAGGTGAGTCATTGATTTGCATCTGACTTTGAATGTGTTTATGAGGATTGGCCTGAGGTGCTTAAAAACATCAGATTCCAACTACAGATTGCTCTGGTGTGAGACAACAACATTGGCAATGACTACTGGATAGCTGTGGAAATATTTCTAAAGAAACTGAGCAAAAGTCTGTTTGTCTCCAATTTAAGCCTGCTTTTGACCTGGATGACTGAGAATTTGCACAGGAAGATGCAAGATTATAACACAGGAAGAATCCCATGCTTTCCCAAAATTAGCAAGGAAGACTCATGCCACTACCAGACCATAGCATTTCAGAAGGCTGTTTCATTACAGAGCTGCAAAGAACAAACGATTTAAATAGATTATGATCCAACATAAATCAGCCTACACATATATTAGGTTTCACAGCATTCACAAACATGTTTTTCAACCTATGTACTTTTCACCTTCCAACAGCACCATTATATGATTAACAATACAATGGGGCATTTTCATACAACTCAATCAATTATAGCAACTTTTCATAAGGCAACACTTTTTGCAGGGAAAAGCAGAGATAGATGTAAATGTGATGCCATTTGGCTGAGGAGGCGTTTCTGAGACTCGCACCACAAGTGCCATGAGGAGATGCTGGAGAGCCCCTCTGAAATCACTGGTAGTTTTCCTAAAGCAAGCCCAGTAGGAGCTCTATCCTTAAAGTAAAATCCTGAAGCTACAACATGGGACATAACGTTTTTATTAAAGGGTGATACCAAAGTGATTGTGGTTTTACAGCAGCTATATTTACAGACATAGTTGTAATTAAGTAAATTTGTATTCATATTTAAAGAGTGAGAAAACATATGGAACTGAGAGCAGGTTATTCTCCTAGACTAAAATAGAGCAATAATAACAAAACAGTAATATGACTTTTTTTTTGGGTTCTTTTTTCTTTTGAAGCTAAACTGTTACAGTACTGTCTGCATATCTGTGGCTCTGTCTTATATTTACTACTACTAGTTTTAGTTTTTGCTTGTTTGTTTAGGGTTATACCTTTTCTTACTTTTTTAATCAAACTGGCTGCTTATTGGAACTGGAAGATTTACAGAAGAAGAAACAGTATACGCATCTGAAAGAATAGTATCAGTTCTACAGGTTAAATCTATGTTAATGGAAAGAAATTATAAGTGCAACGCACTGATGTTGTTTTTTGCAATAACTCCTCAAATCAGCTGATTGCTAATGCTATCATTGTAAAATGAATCACTAACCCTTCTTATAAACTGATATTGCTGAAAGTCAGAGTTCTTTGAAATGCCAGTTAAAGACCCATTTGTTTAGAAATGCCTTTATTATACTTAAACCATTAACTAAGGTATCATTAGTTTGAGTCTGTTGTCCACTTTTATTTGCTCGACTATGCTCTTTTATCATGTATATTATTTTCATCTGGTTTTATTCTGCTTTTTTTTCTTGTCTATTTTATTGGTTAATTCATGTAGAGCACTTTGAATTGTCTTTGTAATGAATTGTGCTTTGTACTGTAAATAAATTTGCCTTGCCTAGGACTCTGTGTCTACCCTGCTTTGGGGATCAGAGGTATAACATAAGCAGGTTGAATTTAACACTTCTTGACAAACAAAATATAGTTGGGTAATTAAATTCTAGCTGGAAGATAAAGAAAAATGAGCAATCAAGAGAAATTAAAAGACTTTATATATATAGATATCTATTTTACTTATAATTTAATTGTCCTCCATGTTGCATAATCTTGGTTGCAGAAAATAATTTTCCAAAAAAAAAAAAACAGCACCAGTTTAAAGGTTAATTACTAATGCACTATACGTATTCCCTCTGCCCTAAATTGACCCTATGATCCATATTTTATAATGACAATGGACATTACAAGAGATACATCATGTCAAACTTTTAATTTCAGTAAATAATGTTTCATGCAATAAAATTAAGCCATTCATCAGACAGAAAAAAAGTTCTAAACAGGGAATTTATCAATCCAATACTAGATAAAAATGATGTGTAGTAAAAAAAAGATTAAATGATATCACCACACTGACTGTAGCTTTTAATGTTCTAGAGTGTCCCTATTTTCTAGTTCAGTAGTGGTTTATTACTCCTTGTTCCTGCTGGAGTATTTAAAGGTCATACACTGATTAATGAACCTGTACAGGCTTGTATAAAGTGAAAAGCTGTCTTCAGGTATTTTGATGCTCTACCTATGCTGCCGTTAATATAAATTATCAAGTTTTTGTTTTACACAGATACAACCATAGCAGTTTTACCAGACTTTAAAGGAATAGTACACCGAAAACATGATTAGCTTTCATTTTCTACTCACCCCCATGCTGAACAACACTCTGGAGTACTTTTTTGATATCTCAAATGCATCTGGAGATCTGGGAGGCTTCTTGCTGTCTGCTGACATTCAAATAATGGAGGTCTATGGCGCCCGAGGCAGAAAGGTCCATAAATGTCCACAAAAAACGTGTCAATATTCCTCCATACTGCTCGTCCAATGTATTCCAAGTGTCCTGAGTGGGTAGCGTCCATAATTTACTCGAAACGAAGTCATTTAGAATGTTTTTACAGCATAAATAGTAATGTATAGGATTTCCTAAAAGCGTGCGCCTGCGAGTTTACGAGTCTACGGAAACCGCGGCAGACCAAACCAGATGAAAGTGCGCATTCAGCATCTGCTCTGCCGATAATGCAAGCGTAGAAGAAGAAATGTGCTGTTTACCTGTGCAAAGAAAGAAACAACGAAAGAAAAATGTCTGAGGACTTCAGTGTTGAGGAAGAACATGAGTTCTTTGCCGAACTGAAGGCTAATCATGTTTTGGGTGTACTATTTCTTTAAGCATATTAGGAAAATTCTTACTGAATCCTTAAACTTGAAGTAGCAAAATATGAAAGAGAGGGAATACAGCACTCTAAAAACTTTTTGGTGGGGTTCTGAAGTTGGCTTGATGTAACAAATGCAAAGAGTAACAACTGCAGACACTGTTTATGATGAAGTACTCCAGATCTTGGGTAAGAGGCAGGAAATGGTGCAGAAAGAGAAAAGACTAAAGCAACAAATTTTTGCTTTGAGCCGTGCAGATCTTCTGACACTGCAGAAATAATTGGCACATTGTGAGAGGCAGATATTTATGCCAGTTTAGCGGCAGCCTGTCAGAGATGGATGGGGCTCTGCCTGCTGGTGACAGTGTCGGTTAAAGAGACTTCAGAAACAACAAATGCTTAGGTTCGGCTAAACAGCAAAGTGCTTGGATACATTTTAGAGAAAAACAATCCATTGTTGTACCTGTAAGGAGAATGGGCTGACCTCAAGGCTCCTTTCAGCTGAATGGATCTCCAGAACATTATAAGAGACTCAAACATCAAATGAAGCTCTTTTTATCTTTCTCCTCCCTAGTTAGTATCTTAGTGAGTTGTTTGACAACTTGTTCACTAACTGAAGTCTTTGCATGAGAAGCCTAAGGCATATCATTAACATGGAATTCATAGAAATAGACCATTACTCTCCAGGAAGTCAGATTTTGGAAACATCTCAAAGTACAATTATGATGTGTCATTTAACTATGTTTGAAATTAGTGCTGATTTATGGAGGCCTCTCTGCTGCCTCTGTGTGCCCAACAGCGTCTCCTAGTCTGATCACAGTCCTTGAATCTGCAGCTTAAAGGAAAAAGCTATCCTTAAGGATAGCTCATCTGTGAGCCGATACATAAATAAATGAGAACTAGTTAAAATGGAAAACTTGAGAGAGAAAAAAAGAAGAGGAGTTGAAGCTTTGAAATCATTGATGACAAAGTTTTTTTTATGTCTGCAGCTTTGTGGTTGTATGATACAAATCTTTCATTTAGGGTTTCTTTTAGTACAGTATGCAGGACCAGGAGTGGCTCTGTAAATGAGGGAAGACTAAGCCAATGACTCTAAAGAGACTCATTGGCTACAGTATGTAATCTGCCTTAGGGAGCTGTTCTGTATTCACAGCCATGATGTTCTTAGTGATGAGTTTAAATAAGGATTTCTACTTAGTAATTTATCATTTAAGCGGGGCATGCAGATGTTCTAAATGTTTTGATCAAAATGTATTTAGCTTATTAAGGTAAAAAAAAGTACCCTGGCGGCTGACAGGTGCAAATGCATGTAAACTGATAAATGCTGCAAACAAAAGATGCTGTCATCACTTAAAAAAGAAGCAAAAAACTAAAATCAACAAAACAAGTGCAAATAAAAATGATGCAACCACAAACAAAAAACAGCAAGCAAAAACAAAAAAAGGGATCCCAGAGAGAAAATTATGCAAATTGTAAAAACTACAGCACACTCGCTCTATTTCTGGTAGAATGGCTCCAGACCACTAGAGGGAGTTGAAAAACAAACAACCATATTGGACCAAACTGTTACTTATAAATATGTTACTATCCATAACTATGCTTTTATCTGTAGTACTGTAATACTGTGATTGAAAATAAAATGAAAGATCATTTACCTCTATTTTCTTCTTCCAACTTTCGTAAAAAAAAAATCCGATGTTAAAGCTTAACTTTCTGTTTGTACAGAGAGTCTGATTTTCTTTTTACCATTGCAAAATTTTTCATTGCATTTTTTTTGCTGATTATTGGGTTTTGCTTCTATTTCTTGTGATAACAGCATTTTTGTTTGCAAGATTTTCCTGTTGTATCTGTTTTTTTTTATGTTAGAATTTTTGAAGTTTACATCATAGAGTGTGTGTGTTTGTAGCTCATTTCCCATTTGCACCTGTTTGCAGCCCATACACTTTTTTACCTTGCGTGTTTTGGAGATGGCATAACACATTTTTTTACGGCTCATTCTATTGCTTGTTGCTTGTTTGCACCTATCGGCCCCCGTAACATGCAGTTCGAACTTTATAACAAAAGAATCACTAGTGGAAAACTGCCCTGCTTATCAGTCTGCTACCCGAGTATGCCGGTAGCTACACCCCTAATTCAGTGGGTTATTCATTCATTCATTCATTCTATGCTAAGCCAGCTATACTACACCTGTTTTGGTTTTGATTCTCAGCCTAATCAGTAGATTTGGTCTGTCAAGCTTTATAATAATTTTGATCTAGAATAATTACTTTCATTTCAAAGGACTGATCTACTGCAGATAATATGGAAACTTCTTATAACCTATATAACATAGCCTCTGTTAAAGGATGTTCCTTTTCAAAGATAAGAACATTTACTGACCATGACTTGGTTAAAGTCGAGCTCCGGTTGTCCACCAAGGGACTAACTACACAGTAACTTTAAATGTTCATTCTGTATTTATTTTGCATTAAAACATTAGAAACAGACATAGCCCTGCAATGCCAAGTGAATCCTTGAATGTCATTTTTTTTCTTTGTATATCACTTTGTACGGGTTCCCTCACTGAGAATCACAAAAGATTGAAAATGTTATTACATTGTATCACTCCTAAACATGTTTGTGATCGACTGCAATGGTTAAAACACTTTTAGGACCAAACATGAAAAAGTATACATTTTAAAAGATGCTGAATTGCTTTACAAATCTCATTTCATTGAGTTAACCTTTTTTATTCTCTTCTGATGTTTTTTTGGTCTTTTTGTTCTTTTCACTAGTTTCTGTCTAGCCTTGGTATTTAGTTCCTTTGTCTCTTTTTTATCTGTTGTTACAAAATGAACTGACCAATTGACTTTTTTTCTTTTTTGCCTGTATGTGTTTTCTATGAATAAAGCAGAAAATGAAGAACCAAAGTAAAATTTGCAACAAAAAATTTGAAATGGGGGGGGAAATTATCCACCTAAAAACCTAAAGGAGGACCTAAAAAGCATTAAAAACAATTCAGCTTATTAATGTAATGTTGAATAATGTTTAAAAATATATATTTTTTCACTTTATAATCTAATTTGAACATAATGGTAACCTGGAAATCCTACCATGTACTGTACTTTTCAAAACAGTATCAATGTCCAGATGAAAATGCTATTAAAATAGATTCTGATACAGCTATTATAAAGCCATTCTTATATCATGAAAAAAGTAGGGGTATTTTATGTAAAGAGAAAATTTGATTAGTGATTGATATAAATATATGTTCAAAATAATGGTGGCCTCTTTGGCATTAAACCCAATCTTCTCTTGGCGTATTCTGCATCGCTGCAGGTTGAGGTAACAATACTAATTTACCTTCATGACATAGTAATTAATCAAACAAAGTTTTGTTGTGGTAGAAGTCAGATAAGTATCCCAGATGTTGGTGTTTTTAATTATAACATGATACAGAGATATCCACTGTTGGTTTGGTTTGTACTGTATTGTTTCACAATTACACTGCTCCTTTCTTGGGACAAGCTCAGCAATCTATCAACATTAAGTAGAGAGAAACATGATTCATTAACGCTCATGCTTTCTGTAAATCTGCCCAAACATTGTTTCTCTGAGCACCAGCTGCTTTTTCCCACTTCCTACACTGAGGATATGTGACACACCGTGGCTGCCTGGAGAAAGCCCTCTAAACCTTGTATTTTACCATACTTCAACATTTTTGTGCAGCTACTCAAACCACTTTCAATTTTACATCTCCATTTATTTGCAGGAAAGGTTTTGGTGTCCTTACTGGGTCAATTTTCTGTCTGTTGAAAATCATTTTGTCCTGAAATCTATCATATGGTGATGTGAAAGAAACTACCCCCGCGGGAGTAGATCAGCTGGATAAGAAATACTGCTTTTGACAATATATTTTTTTTAAAACAGCGTGATGGCAGCAGCTGAAGCATGTGTTATTGAAGAAAAGTTATCTTAGAGTTCAAAGGTTTAAATTTTAAGATATCCCTGAATCCATGAATGTTTTTGCCGTGGTGATGTTAGATCATTTTGCCATTTATCTTTGGTGAATACACAACTACCCACCCTCCCATTTCATCTTTCTACCACATCACCTCTCTTTTCCCATGCAGCCTACCTTAAATGGTTTCACCAGAGTTCATATTTAGTCAGAACTAGCTCACATTCCCTCAGTAAGAAGTTCTTAAGCAATGTTTTCACATTTTTTTTATTGTTGTTGGCCTGTCTTGAGCTGTTCCGCCTTGTAGTTTATTGTGGAAAACCAATCTTTCACAAATAAACTGAGAAATGCAATAAAAAAAATGGGGTTATTGTCATACATCTGAATTACACCATTACTTCAGCCAGTGCAAAGTGTTTCTGTAATACAGCGAGAAGCTAATTTATTTGTAAGGGCGACATGATCATTCTCACCGACACTGGTTATGATAAATTTGGTTTTCCGATAGCTTAAGGGTTTTCATCAAGTTATGTTTCTGTTCTTTAACCTCCAGCAATGACCTATTAGGACAACACAAGGGATGCTAGCTCACTAGCTTTCCCTACTGAGGAAATCTTTGGTAACATGAACCATTAAACGCAAGAGATATAATTCCTCATAACCTGCTGTTTGCTGTTTACTTTGTTACCATTATGAAGGGACAGTACACTTTCTGTTGCTGCAGATGCAGCACCAAGGCTTTGTTTCAAAATTCTTCCAGGTCTAAAGACAGTAGGGTCTTATTTTCAACATATATCTGTCCTTTGGGAACAAATGCTATAGTGACCGCTCACAGCTCTATACTTTAAACCCCCGTTCACCCCATTGCTCTCACAAAGGCAAACGCTCTCACAGCTCTGTAGCCAGGGGCGTACTGACATTCATTGGGTGGAAGCTGGATCCAACTTGCAGCTTTTGGATCGCAGAACAAAAACTCTTCACAGTAAGCTAAAGCACTTCAGGAAACATGGATTAAAATGCATAGAAAAATACTATAACCGTTTAGATATCTTGGGATTTGATCAGCTAAATAAAAGCAAAGATTTTGATATATTTGACTACCACACCTGAATTAGATAAACTGAAACAAACCCGAAGCCTTGAGTCAGTGTTGGCAATGCTAGATGTGACTGCATTCCTTATCTAATCCCAGCTGAAGATCTGAATAGACTCTGTAGTGACTGCTGCTGCCAGGGAAGTCCCGCCCACACTCACTGCAGTTTTACAGCCAGGGAGTTCACACTGACCACTTTGACAGGGAAAAGCTCTCAAGTTGAAAGTTAGTGCCAAGATTTAAGCACTGGTGAGAGTGTCAGAGTGTTGTTAAGATAAAGGTCAGCGAGAAGCCATCAGCCAGGCTCTGATGAAAGGGAGATAATAAGACAGGGTTAAAAGATCTTCAGGAACTAGAGAACAGAAGAAATGCAATCTATAATAAAAATCACAGCTGACTCTTTTTTTTTCACGATAGAGTTCCTTTCTTAAACTTATAGTAATTATCTTTTTTATTTGCTCTTAAGTATACAGACATTGAACCCTGCTAAGCTTAAAGCTACAGGTTTGTTAATCTTATCTTGACCAAGATAGCACACAGAGAGTCAGAAACAGAACCAGCTTTAATCACTGTTTAAATTCAATGTAATATGTCCTCGTTTTATATATATTAATCTTAATTATCTTTGGTTTTTATGTTATGTGTTTGCTAAAGGAATATTTCAAATTATTCAACTCTTTAAAGTAATTATTTTAAATCTTTGTCATAAATTAAAAAAGTAAAGACAATTGGTTTTGTTCCCTTTATAATTGCTCATAACATATTTATGTAAATCTAAGATTGTTGAATACATTCTCACATTACGTTTTTTTTGTCAAATTAGTGACAGAACTCTATGTAGATGGCCCAAAACCTATAAAAAGACCTTCGAGTAAGAAACACTCCAAATATTTTGGAATTAGAAACGTTGAAGATTCTTGTCCACATGCTATTCAATTGGAAACTTATCTTGTTGTAGATCTATTTTTTGTAGTGCTGCTCAGGCTCTCTCTGTCTGAGCTAAATTCTCTTTTCTGTGATATTTTTCTATATGCAGAGGCACTTTTATTCAATCAATCAATCAATCAATCAATCAATCAATCAATCAATCAATCAATCAATCAATCAATCAATTTCTTTATTGTCAACTATAATTTGCAACATAATCTTTGCATTTTCTGTTCTAAATCTTAAAGGTGGTCGCATTTTCCTGCTGCTCTAAATCTCCCTGTTCTGTCCCTGCTTCGCTGTGTCTTGTCTTTCCTAAGCCCTCTCTTCATATCACCCAAATTCATTTCAGCTGGTCTCTCAATGCAATAGATCAAATTTTCTCAACTGGAAGACAGGGAATAGCGGGCCCTTCCTGTCCTGCTGGGAAATACTTTGTGTGTTTCATGTCTTTTACTATGTTGTCAGTGGAGGATGTCGAACATGCATGAATTTAAGGATTTATGATATTTAGATTTCTCCTGTTTGGATTTGGAGGATACCTGATATATCTACAATTACAGAGGATGTCAGTGGCAATTTGGGCATTGATCAGGCTGCCGGCAGCGGTTGACGCACTGACAAAGGCTGTGATGACTGTAAGCTGAGCCTTTCTTTTCCTTCTATCTTGCTTTTCTTATCTTCCTGCCCTGAGGTTTTTGTTATAGAGGATCTGCCTATGTGTGATCACATGGTTGGGGGTTGCCATCTATTGTCTGAGTTCTTGTAGTTTGACCAACTTCCTCTGCGATAGGATAGGAGCGGCCATTTTTGAGTTAACAAGCTAAGATACACACATCTATATAGTTCTACAGTCCCTTTCCAGGTCACATGATAGGAGCAGCCATTTTATGATTTATAGTCTCCAGTAGATTCCAGGGTTGCTCCTCCCCCTTTTTTTTTAAAAAAGCGGGGTCTCACACATACACACACACACACACAAAACGCCTGTCACTCCATGTTGAGCAAAACCGCCCTGTTGCTGATAGATTAAAGGAAGATAGATTGGCTGTACCATGCTACTGTGTTGTTAATGCATTTGTAACCATTTATCATTTAAGCTTAATGTATTTATGTTGTTTTAACTGCACTGTTTGTGTCATCATATCCGCTGCTATTCCGAACAGACACTATTGAATGTAATAAACATCTGGCTTATCTTGGACAATATCAGAAGCCAGTTAAACTGACTCTTAGGATTTTTGTTCTCTTTCTTTCAGAACTAGTCATTTAGTCTACCTTGTTTCTATTTTCTAATAGCGTGTAGTGTTTTGCATGTGACAGTTGAATAAACAGAGATAAATAGTTATTTGATTGATAATTAATAGCGCTAATGACAGCCTAGCCTAGGTCACTAAATTAGTAGGAATAACTGGATTTTAACGGCTGGTCCTGAAGCCACCTGGGTGTGGAAGGCCCAAAATCCTGGTTAGTGAGCAGATTAGAGTTATATTTATTCAACAAGGAACACCAAATTTATTTTCCCTTTGATTTTGTATAAGTTAAATAATTAACTACAACTCCAATTCTAGTTAATATTGTGTATTCATAATCTACAAGATATTCTTGCATAAAAGCCTCTTGACGTGATTCAACTGCTGGTTGTCCTGAAAACGATTTGGGCTACATTTAACAGTGGCAATCTTTCTGGGGAAAACCTGGTCTGAATCGGAGAAACGGCATCCATCCCACTTTGGATGGGGCAGGTCTTCTTTGAAGGAATCTGACCAAATTTATTAACCTTACAAAACCCTGACAGTCCAGAAAGCAGAGTCGTAGTTTAACACAAGTATCTACAGCTTGTCTATTGTTACCCACTCATTACTCCATCCAGAAAGTTATTGAGTATCCAGTGAATAGTTACAATTCTTTTGAACATCTGACCCTTAGTTTTCCCCATCCAAATTGTAAAGCAACAAAACCACTTATGCTTATAACCCTGTATCGTCCACCAGGTCTTTACTCTCAATTTTTAGATCAGTTTTAAGACTCCCTACCTGATTTAGAAATAAATACTGATAAGTTCATTATAGTGGGTTATTTCAAAATACAGACTCACGAATTGGACTTAAATGTAGCATTTAATGCTATCTTAGACTTGATTGGTTTTGTTCAAAGTGTGTATAGTACCACGCCTTTTCACTGTCATACTTTTGACCTTGTGCCTACATATGGCATTCACCTTGAAAAAATAGCAGTATTTCCTCACAACTCTGTCCTATCTGACAACATTTAAGTAACTCTCTAAAATACTTTAACAGAGTTCTCCTCCCCAAAATTTTGTCCAGGGGTGATGCTGAGAAACGTTTCCTCATTCTGCTTCATTCTATCTCTACTCTCCCATTCTGCAATATTTGCCAGCTTCCACCACTCTCTCTGCTTCTTCTCATCATAGTGGCTTCATCTGGTCTGTTCTTGTCCGGCTGTGTCTCCAACATGGATTGAAATATCAGCTGTGCTGCTGCCATCGGCATGTATGTGTATAGATGTTAGAGCTTGGTCTTTTTTGCTGTGACTAGCACATTTGGCTTGGAGCTTGTTTGCCTAGCTGTGCTTTTTCCGGACGGGGCCACCTGTGGACCTAACTAACAGTTACCTTTTGTATCTGCCTCTTTTTCTATGTGTGCTTCTATCTCCTTGAACCCCAGTCGGCCTTTGGATATGGCCACTCACACTGAGCTTGGTTCTGCTGGAGGTTTCTTCCTGTTAAAAGGGAGTTTTGTTTCTCCACTGTCACTACATGAATCATCAGTGTGAGGGATTGCTGAAGAGTCAATGACAAAATGCAAGTTAAAATTGTTGTTGCAAGGTCATCCAGGAGGAGCATGTCTTGCAAGTAAATATCCGGATGCAATCAACTGTTTTTCCTAACCAATCTAACAGTATTATATCTGTAAATTGCCTTGACATGATACAGTATGTGTTGTGAATTGGCGCTATATAAATAAACTGCATTAAACTAAAATAAAAAAACAAAAATAACTATCAAAAATCAACGTATATCAAGGTGAGGTCCACAATAATAAACTTTTAAGTAAGGTTGTTGTGTGACACACAGTAGTTGAATGAGGTCGTGCCAAAAACCTCACAAAAAGAACCCCCATCTCAGACTTCCTCTGCTGTTGATAGGACCACGGGTCATAAGCAGATGGTAGTCTTTCTGAAATGCTTCACTGTAATGCCTTTCATGAAAAACCAAAAGACAGATTTGGCCATCTGCTTTTCCTTAATAAATACCAAAATAATGCAAATGACAAATAAGGGTCAAACCTCAACCTGTGACCATCTCACACACTTAATGAGCTTTGTGTTTGCTTAAAGGAAATGAGCAGCTGGATCCATCAATATCTCTGACTTAAGGAGCAACTAATCAGACCTTTCTCTAGAAAAATAAAAATTTAGCTGATTTAGAAGCAAAAGGGACCAACATTTACCTTTAACTAAATGTTTCTAGGAAACCCTGGTCCCTAGGCTGTAAACAAGCAGTGCCCCACTAAAGTATCCCCACTGATAAAGTTTGTCCAGTAAAAATGGAGATTAAATGCAAAATGTTGGATGAAAGAAAAATAATGTATGGCTATCAAAAATTGTCAACAAAAAAATATATATATATTTAAAAAATTGGAGTGGTTTTGTACTCAATCCCTCCAAGGTCAGTACGTTGAGGTATGTCTTTACCAGCTTTAAACATGATTGATTGAACCATTTTTGGGTCAGACCTGAATTATATAAGTGGTATGAGATGCATTCCCATGTGTTTTTGCAATCAAAAGAAATCAGCTTGCAAACATGGTTGTTTATTATACTGTTAATGCTGAACTAAAAACATATGCAAGTATTCTAATACATCTGTTTAATACACCGTTCACACACTCCTGATGCATGTCATACTGTATATAAATTCTGTAAAAAAATTTTAGATTATTGCTGCAGTCCTAAACTTTAAAGCTGGTCATACCATTGAGAAGTTAGACAAATTATACAGTATAGCTACTGTATATGAGAGTTGGCATCAGAAACTGATATTATTTACCTCTAGAAATAAGTAAAAATCTCAGCTCTTTTATATCCAGAACCTTAATGCAACACAAGATAACTAACAGATGTGCACAAAGAAACCCCAGCTATGATAAAAAGTAAGGGTAAAAAACTAAAATAAATGATTTGGCACAGTTAGGCCAACTGCCTTAAGAATTATGCCACCAGCTGTTTCACAAAGCCAATTTTAGTGAAAAAAGTCAAAATAAACTGCAGAACAATTTAACTAAAAGGGTAATGATAGAAAGGAAAGGATAAACTGTTGGGATCCAGAGGCTTTGCCCACCAGAGGGCGCCGAGGATCCTCTTCTGTTTTCTGTTTTCTGTTAGGGACTGGGGTTACTGTTGGGAACTGGAGATTTACCATCTGTCTCCAGCAGAGAGCGCTGTGGGTCTCCTGGGCTGGAGCCTCCAGCACACCTGAAGCTCATCAGCCCATCAGGAGACCTTCCTTCATAAGCAGCAGTCAAACCTTCCTTCAACGCCGCAGTGTTGACCAAGTTTGGTTAGCAAAACCCAAGCCTCTGTTAATTTATAGAATCCTAGTAGACTCTAGAGAGAAACTAGATTCTAACCTGCCTCTGTCTCCTCTGCCTTATAGGAAACCTGATCGAAGTCTGAAGCTCTGGATGAGCTTGTCTGGAAACCTGCCTGCCTGCCCAAGGAAGCCAAACCCGGAGACATCAGTCTGGATTCCTCCAACAGCTCTCAAGGAAGAGCTAGGAAACCAAGTCAAGGTCTGAAACTCACGAGTCAGAAGCTAGACGCTGCTGCCGCTGAGCTCCCTGCTGAATCTACTGTCTCTGGACCCAACCGGTTCCCCCCCTCTCTCAAAGGATCTGCTAGAACCTCATCTAGGTACATTCAGAAACTACCCACTCATCAATCCATCTAACTTCCTGGCTAACCAAACTCTCCATCTCTCCAGATATCAGTAATCCCAGATCCGGACCTGTACCAGAACCAGTCCATGTTTCTCTGTGTATCTCCCGTTAATAAACATTGTTAACTTTTCCTCTGTCTCCAGTCTAGTGATCTGCATATGGGTTAATTCCTTTAGCCCTTCATGGGAGCTAATCTTTTTAACAGTATCTCTCTTCTATGCAGCCATTAAAGATTACTGCCATTAAGTTCTTCCCTTACTTTTTTTAAAGGACTTCACACCCTTGTTTTAGTGTATTTTCGTGTGTCTGCTCTGTCCTCATAAACCACTGTATTGGGTCACTGTTCAAAAAAATTATTTATGTTGCTAAAGCTTTGTTACACAGAAAGGGTTTCTAAAAGTCATTTAGCATACTGTATTTAAACACTGGTCTGCTTTACCTCAAAAAATCTTTCAGTATTTGGCACATGAAAGGTAACTGAATATGATTTGATTTTATCATTAATATTTTAATTAGACTTGTAGTTTAAACAGAATATTCTAATGTCATTTGATTGATCTTACTATATATTTTGATGTAGAAAGATGGATAAGCTATTTTTGCAAGTACTTTTTGAAATACTTTTTTGTGTGAATTTGGCATGTATATGTAGATAAAATTTATTAAACTATGTACATGATTTATTCCAGTTAAATTATACACATGATTCAGTTTTTTTTCTTGCAACCCAATCTGTATGAGAAGAACCAAACTTTCCTGCTGCTATAAATATGATTGCAGATCAAACACCAGCATTAAATGCTTCCTGATATGTTTTAGAGCAAAAAATTATTAAATTTTAATCTAGTTAATAGAAATTAAAAACAAATTAGTTGTTTTGCATAATTCTCCCAGCTTAAGAGATGCAGGCACAACAGCAATGCATATGAAAATAAAAATGATTAACTTGTCAAGTAATTAGCTGCAATAATTAACATTTTCTTATTTGTTTAAATTAACATTCAAATGACTAAAGGTTTTTGATCTAGGGATGCATTAATGAAGTTTATGCTATTTTTGTGACATTTGTTGATTAAATGTAAAGTACAAAACAGTTTTTAAGCTAAGACTGATATTTCCTGGGATCAGATGTGCAGAATCCTTGCAGCAAAGGGCTGCAGGCAACAAGGACTGACAGCCCATTGTTGCTGCAGGCTTACCTTGACAGCTATTCTGGCAAAACTGATGATCAGCTTCCAGTAGTTCCCTTCAGTTTTTTGTGAATGTGGTAGGTGATGTTACAGGAAAACTAGAAAGGGTCATGTATTTAGGATGACAGATATTACGTAAACACCACAACATCTGTAATAAAGTATGTTTATCCTTTTTTAAAGCAGCTGTACAAACCCTGACTGTCGATCCGCTGACATCCCTTTGAAGTCTATCTTGTGGGGTTTTTTCTCTCCAAAAGAGGGTCTACCATATCTAACTTTGAGCATCATTTTAGCCTTCAGTAGATCTTCAAAAGCTTCAAAGCGAATGGGGCAACATGTGACCTCATCGAGGATGACCCTCTGATGTCTGACAGGCAGGGCAGAGGAAGCTCTACTCTACAGGGATCACATCTAAACATATTTGGTTTTTACACAGGTCTGGGACAGTGAACACGTGATATATGACCTGACTGCAAAGTTGCAATGCTTGTACCAACTGAGAGCCCTAATTACCCACAGAAAACATTGAGCACGCTAACGACTGGATGAATGCCCCTAAGACAAATTCTGACATTTCTAAGAAGGTCAAAGCTAATTACTGTGTGCTATTCTTCTCATGAGGTAAGAACAAGGCGAGATTGTTTGCTAAGAAATACTTCCAGATATAAATAAGGTAGCTTGTTTCTCAAACAGTGTGTTAAATTTAATGGTGACAAAGTAACAGAAAAAAAAAGGAAAAAACAAAACAATTATTTTTAACAGTAATAAAGAATTGCTTTTTGCTACCACAATGTTTCGGAATATTTTTTTTTTTTTAAAGTCATAATTTAAATAATTTAAATACAATGGATGAAGCTTGAGATCACAGCAGTCAAGTTAATGGTCAAATGTATTTTTCTGTAATTATATGCTCAGAAATGTTTCAATACATACAAGTAATGTATGGTGTGAATCAAATCTCATATGAGGGGGAGAAATCACAGCTCCTGCAATGTTTCCACCCTTTCATTTCTGCTGGAGGTTAACAGCCAGACCATTGAGCCATTGGCAGTTGTTTGTCTGCATTAAGTTTATGAAGAAAATGCTTTCTTTTAAAGTTGTTTGTACTTGTCTACTGTACACTTCCAGTACTAAATTTCTGAATGTGTCTGTCATTAGATATCTTTAGGTCATCTTAATCTCTTCCTAAATATTAACTTTTGATACTATTTATGGGCTGCTTCTTTGTCTAAGGCTGAGCTCACACTGACGGTGGTGCAGTTGAGGTGAGGGTGCAGCAAAGCATCCATATAATTAAAGTCAATGTGTACTCTCACATCAGTCACAGTATACAGCACAAAAAATTTTCGGACACTGAAACCAAGTGGCTCAAAGGAATTATTCCACAAGAAGGAAGGTTGGCCTGACACTGTCGAGGTCTCTGCAACAAGATTCTGAATTTAACAGTCCAAATGGGAACAAAAATCTCAGAATAAGATCAACCCACTGACCTATTCTCCTAACTCCACAAGTAGAAAACAAAAAGACAAAATGGAAACATAGGGAAACAGAGGAGCCATTATGGGATGATAATGGATATTTTTGCGCAGATAACAATTTTGCCCTAGAACTCCCAAAAAGAGCATGAACCTAAGTGAAGTTGGGATTTTGATCTGCAAAGAGTTGTACAAATGTGTGCATAGTAGTGAGTGAGTTAGGGTGAATGTAGCTATAGCGTAAAGGGCTTTAAGTTGTCATAATGTTTAGGAAAGCACTAAATCCAAATTCAGTCCAATTACAATTTAAATCCCTCGAAGTTAGTTTTCTGAATCTTTGAGCTAATGCTAACAAGCGTGTCTCTCACAACTTCTCCTCGCTGGGAAAAATACTTTCAACTGATCCTCTTTCCAAGATAAAACACTGTAGACAGTCTAGATTTGCATTGAGAACCTTGCTAATAAATTATATAAATATTAAATCCTCTATGCTTTCTTAATTGGTTCTGCATCAAATACACATTACAGTGGTTAAGCACTGGTTCTTTATCTATTCTAGATTGTTTATTGTTAAAAGGATCCCCATTAGCTGTCACCAAAGTGGGATGAGCTGGTCTTCCTGGGGTCCTCAAGACAAAACAAAAATCACTTAATCAAACATTACAGACATTATTATAGATCTCACCAGAAATCATTCAGAATAAGTTATTACATTAATATCTATTACATTAATTCTCACTTTCATACAATAAATATCTTAATTCACTACTCACAAATTTAAATAGTGCATTCCCAAGTAATATTTAAAAGATACTTTACTATCCAGTTCACGTCTATTCAGTGAGCAATTATTTCACAAGCTGATGGCAGGATAAATAACTGTTCTCTTTAAGGCATTTGATTTTGGACATGGCAACATTATAACTAGATTACTGCATATACCCACAAAAAATACATACAAAAACTAGTTCCTAAAGGAGCATGGGTTATTTGTTTATCAGTTCTAATGCTAATATATTAATATCAATGAATTATTAATATATTTTTGTTGTCAGTTAATAAATTATATTTTAAGATTGAGATTGAAAGGAGATTCAATCAAAATATCTCTGGTACATCTGTCTGTTTTAAATGGATAATGCTTGCTCCAAAATGTGGAAATTTTAGGAAGAACAAATTCCCTGAGGCAAATCGGTGGCCAGCGGTGGTCTAAGGTTTGCCGGATATAACCCTGTAAGGTCCTTAGCTCTGCCCTTGGTTCTCTTTTGTTTTCTTAAGGCATACATTTCCATGTTTACTGTTTATATGCATAGACATTTGTTCAGAAACCTAGCACATCCCCACAATACGTTTGAGTGGGGGAAGCCTAAATTAATTCAAAATGAAAATGCAAAAAAGTGAATCTAAACTATTTCAAGGTAAGCAATATATGTATAGATGAAATGGCAAACCAGAGAAAACTGACCTGGTAGACAGTGTTTGTGCATCAAAAAATAACAAAATGATGGAAGCAAAGAAAAAGCTTTTAGAAGCTTTATTTGCACTCCACTCTACTGACTGAATAAAAGAGGAAAACAAATTAAAGCTGGCTTCATGATTAATACATACAGGTTTTGCGAGCCGAGTCCTCCACAAACAGGGAAGAGATGTCCTCGTCCACACCGGCTTCGTTCTTGGCTATGCAGGTATAGGCCCCAGTGTCTTCAAAGTGCACGTTGCTGATGTGCACCTCACTTCCATTAGCTTTGAAGAAGAGCAGAGAGGACTTACAAAAAGGGGCAAAGTGTTTGCTTTCCAGAAAGACATAAAAGTAGACTCCCATCTTGCCATCTTAGGTGCCATTATGTAACAACCAGATAATTTTGCTTCAGGGAGAATTCAAAAGGCCGTAGTTCAAAGTAAGAAAGTTAATATCCATGCCTCTGGGAAGAACAGAACGAGAACCCTTCACTGATGTTTCTAAAAGTCTGAATTTAAGTTTGTGTTATCAACAAGTAGAATCTGTACACATTTTAAACAAAAGGCAGTACAAAAACAAAAGAAAACTACATATTACTGCATCATTGAGGCTATAGCAGGTCTAAGATCTTAGTAAGAAAATTATATTTGGTTCTAGAATATGAATACAGGAAAACATGTTTCAAAGAAAATTATAGAAATAATGATGTTGTCTACAAAGTTTTGTTTTCATCCATACTGAGTTACAAAGAGCTGCAAATTTGACACGTTTTCCTATAACATGACAGAGGCTTTGGTTCCCCCCATCTGTCAACTGTGACTGGCTTATTCAATTTCCTCAGTGAGACATATATTTCTCCTCAACATCACTATAACCACATCAACTGCTGTTTTCCCCATGACTACATGACAAATAATGTACTAGGTGATGCAGTACAGAATTAGAAAACAGATGCCCAATGCCCATAACATGCATGATCTTAACTGAGTAACTAAATTATAGAAATATGTGCAATTAAAATGAATGTGAAGTTCAATCAGTGAGGGTATTCATTCTGTTTCTACTTAAATTTTATAAAAACATGGCCCGTATTTACATACAAAGACAACAAGAACCAGACCTGCTGTTGATGTATCATATGTGAGCTTTCTTTCATGTCTGTTTTTGTGGGGATAAATATAAATGCACATTTAGTACATTTTCTTAAATCGTCTGACTAATTTGCACATTCCTTTAAATGTGAGTTTGCTATTTTTGATAACTGCACAGTATTTTGCTCTCATGCTTTGAAATTGCGCCTTCTGTAAAGACTGTTCTTATTTTTAGTTTTACACTTTTACCTTTGGGTGTATCTGAATGCTTCCATTTACCTGTCACTTTGCAGATTGCTGGTACACCAGAGTGTCCCCACTGAGGTACAATATGGGTCTTTTTATTTTTTTTATGTATTCTTTGAAAAATCTGAGTAAATTCAGCAGTTCCCCATACTTTGTTCAGGAGACAGTGTTATATAACTGGTTCTGTGTGTATAAATAAACTGGAGGGCATTTACATTGCTTTAGTATAAAAATTCTATGAATAGAGACTTCACATTCTATTTTGCAACTAGTTATATATATATATATATATATATATATATATATATATATATATATATATATATATATATATATACATAATGTGGCGTGATAACTTGATCTAAGTCTTACTAAAGTTAAAGATAGGATTATTTAAGACTGAATGTGTACTTTAAAAAAGACCTTTGCTTCAGCTTTGACTTCAGTACCAATGACTTGTGACAAGAGCATCTTAACTTGAAATGATGTAATGCTATCATTAAGGTTAAAAACATGCCATACAAAAATCATAATCTGCCTATATTATTTTAATTTAATCTATTTGGTGCTCAAGGGATAGCTCAATATAACTTATTAATGCCTTGATACATAAGACTTGAACTTGACACGGGGCTTCTTAGTCTGGACTATAGATTGGATCCTAAAACATGAGACTAACATGTTCCTTAGGAAGTAAGGACTTAGTCCGGATCGTAAACCCACCTAACTTTTTATTTTATTCGGTCTGGTTTCATGGTCTCATAAATAAAATAAAATATAATGATCAATATCTTTTTACAAATAGCTTTTAACACTATCTTGACAATCATTTTGGATCTCTACTTTTCTCTACTTAGGTAGAAATATATAGAGTGCTCCTGTTAGGAAAATGTTTGATTATTGTACCCACCTCTGACTATAATGCTTTATTCAGGATCTCACATGAGTAGGGCTGGAGCAACTCATGATTAATTGATTATTGACATATCAACTAATTTGTAACAACCCACTTAGAGCAGTTATATCAAAATTGTAAGAAAATATAAAAATATTTTGGATTTAAGATTTCTGGTTTAATTTAGCAAAAAAAATCTTCTTTAAGGAACCTTTTAAGGAACCTAATCGTTAGTTGCAGCCCTACATATCCGTAAACCTCTTATATGTACAGGCGGGTTATATCTATTCTAGTGATGGACTGTTCTACCACTGATCACATTTTTATATTTTAAATAAACACCGTATGCAGTGGATATGGCAAACAAAACTAAAATATACTCAGAGTAGATTTTAAAAATTAAGGCTTGTGTTTACCTTGCAGAGTAAGCTGTTTGGACAGCTTGGTCTTTATGTCCATGCCATTTTTGAGCCAAGAGAGTTGTGGACTGGGGATACCCTCAGCGTGACACCGCAGGCTGGCAGTGACTCCTGGCTCCCGGGCTTGGCTCTCTGGGTAAACTCTGATGACAGGAGGGACTGGAAGGTGACAGGGAAAGAGATAACAACATGGTTAACATAAGCAATGCTTTGTGCCTCTCTGTTGTTTACATCAGTATTGTCACATAAGAAGTTTGGAAACCTTATCAAACAAGATGTTTTAGATAAGAAGTTAAGGAAATGCAAGGCCCTTCATTAGCATCTATTATCAATAGGTTTGAGTGCAGCATTAGTAAACATGCTTAGATAAGATTAATGTGATTCATGCAATCAAATGCATCAGACAGATAAAAAAGGAGCAAACTGTTGTTCTGATTCTATTGATTTTGCTTGGTCTTCTATTGATTTCCTGTAACATTTTGTCAAGGAGATGAGTGGAATGAAGCAGAAAAAAACAAAACGTGTGAGAGGGGCACAGGCGAAAACTAAATAAACAGCGGGTGTTACACTGTTTGGAATGTCCGTGAGGTTCATGCCAGAGTTTCAAGGGTTAAATATCCCCCAAAGCAAAACAAATAAATAAAACGAACCTTCATACTGTATCTCTAGTTTCCACATATTAGCATAAATCAATAATCCACTCAAATGGATAAATAATATTCATTTATGCATTGGCTGAGACGAAGCCACAAGTTTTGTGCTATAGCCTGGGGCTGGCTTGTTAAAATTTTAGTCCAGAAAACAGGGGGAATATCAAAAGCCTGAATTTGAATAATCCTCTAAAGGGAGATGCACTTTTTAAATAGCATAACAATGATAAACCTTTTCAAAAAGAAAGTTTATCTGAAATAAATTGTGACTGGGACCGAGACAGTGACAAATAAATGCTTTAAAAACAACCTGATTCGTTCCACGTTTCACAAATAAGCATGACAACCTGGCGTCTGTTTGCATAGAGACATGAAATCTCTATCCCACTATCTTGTTTTGAGCAATCCCTTTAAACCTTCAGTGACCCAAATCAGTGTCCCTTTTTTCCCCCTTTGTTTTCAGAAACAGACTTCAGAGGTATGAGTGCATGACAGAAATACAGGTTTTGGCATCAGCTGAGAAGGCAGGCATGCTTTTGAGGCCTTTTACTGTGGATGTGTTGTAGGAGGAAGTCTTTACTCAGCCAGGTGAATGAAAGGACTAAGGATTGCTGCCACAACCATCTGGTAATCACAGCACACTGAGGTTTGGAGTTTGCATCATTCTATCTGCCAAGAGAGTCCACTGAGGGCCACAAGGGCTGCCACTTCAAAATCCCTCCCAATCACCGCCACACAGGTTCTCCAGTTAACGTGATGCTTTTGATGCCTTTTAAAAACACTGCTTGAATAAAAAACACTTTTTTAGGTCTAGCTTATCATTTCCTTTTTTACATCCCAGCAGCCAACTGCTTATAGTGAATTTTTAATGTTTGCAAAGACCACATCATACAAATTCTTAGTGGTGCCAATTTTTCTGCGTTGTGTGCTGTAAACCATCTTTATTATCTTGTTAGGTGTCATTGTGTTTGTGTCTATATTAAAGATAATGGTCAAATAGTTTATTGTAATCCCACTAAACTGAAACTCATATCAATTTATTGTAAACATTCATATCTTTCAAGTATCTTTCAATAGTTTCTTACTTTATTTTAATCAATATGCGGTACCCCTATAGAAAACACAATTTATTTTATAAGAAAACAATAAAATTTGATGAAAGCAAAAAAAAAGGTTACAGAAATGGGAGCTTCCATGGGGTATATCCATACTCTATACAGAGTGTGTCCTTAAAACATTGTCTGCATCTGTTACTGCATCAGTGCATAAACTGGCATAAAAACGTGTTTCTTCTGAAGTTAATTTTAAAGCACATTTTCTTTAATAATAGCATTTTGCGCATTAAATTGTTGGCATCTCATTTTCTCTTCGATTATAAATCATAAATTTACTACAAATGCATATATTTAGTTGTAACACATCATCCATAACTTTTCACCCAAAGTTTTGAAAGGAGCCATTGTTTTTTTTTAAAGCTGATTCATCATTTCTGCTGCTTTTTTATCATTCCCAGTGACTCTGTAAATAATTTTCCATTAACTTGCTACATCATCCTTATTTCCTAATAACCATTTGTTGCTTAGTTCTTTTATAGATGATGCTGCCATAACGAATCTGCTTAATCAGCAGGTTTCCAACGATTATGTCAGGCATAAAATGGTTATTAAAAATTAATGGTGTTAAAATCATTGTTGTGTTGAACTTACATAATAAATCAATACTTTGATTATTCTTTATATTTACAATAAGCAGATATTAGTCCCTGAGTAGTATAATAAAGTTCTTTAGATAAATTAGCTTCCATGAAATTCTAATTTCTTAGGGTGCACTTTTATCACTTTGTGTGGGTAAAACTCCTGAAGCTTATACTATCTTCCTGAAATATTTGTACTTACATCAGTGATTTTTTTTTTTTACATTGACATACAGTGTTTGTAAAGCTTTGGCTCAACTGATTTGATAAAAATAAAAACTTTTCACCTATTAAATATCCATACCCATTGTACACTCATGGTTATGCTGTTGGGTGAATCTAACAAAAGGTTAGACTTTCCGAGCACCCCCCAAGGTAAACACAAAAGCAAATAACACAGACACCCATGCATGTATATTAGAACTTTAGCCTTACATACATGTGTAGCAGGAAGACAGGGTGGAAAAAGCAATGAAGCTTTTTCAGAATGACACTGGAATTCAACCTACATGATCTACAATATCAGAAATCGATATCATTGGATTGCAGTTACATGCAGGTTAGGATAAGGTTTTTTGTTGGTATACAAAAGTAAAGAATATTAGAGTCAGTAAATTCCTCTTTACGTGTCAGGAACCTGTTTAATCTGCAACATTCACAATACAATTTTAATCATTATATTATTGAAAAAATAATCATACAAATTTAATAAGTATAAATACGACTTTTTGAGTTCTCTGAAACTTACTGAATCTTTTAACTCACTTTACCTGCATGAATAGTTGAAATTCACTATTTTGTGTATTTAATAGAAGCTTTAATTACTCTTCAGACTTTAAAAAAAAAACATTTATACCCAATAATATATATACATTTTATTTGTATCTCCTTGTTGCTTCAAACTGCAATAGTACTTTATCAGGACTGTACAGTATGTGATAAACCAGCACAAACTAGTAATTTTTTTTTTGTCAGTTAGAAAGTGAATGAAAAATTATTTAAATTTGTCTATATTTCTTTTACAGCATAATAACCTGAAACGCATTGCATGCATCTGTATGTATCCGGTCCAGTCAGAACAGTGGTAGCCTATTGGGATACAACTCTTTCAGCTTTACATCTAGGCACTAATATATTGACTTTTTCTTCTATACGACTTGAACTCAGTCAAATAGGATGGAAAAAGCATATGAACAGAGCTAAAACTCTTGACACAGTTGAGCCTGAGGAAATCGAATTAGACATTTTAGTTTAAATGCACACATCTGTGTGTGATCCTTTTTTAATTGAATAGCATTTTCATGTATAATGAAAGTAAGGGTTTTCCAAAAAATTCTTTATTCCTATAAATAATGCCTTCATTAACTTCAAATGTCAAAACTTTACTGCAAAATATGTTAAATTTTACCATACGAAAAAAGGTCCTAAGCTGGTATGCAGATGTCTGTTGCTGTGAAGAACTACATAACTGTTGTTTCAAAGTAGGATCATATTCCTGATGAATTGCAAGCATGACGACATTTTAAGGTGTACTTTTTAACTGAAGAGCATCTTACAAAATACCTTTTTCCAAGTCATCAGAACAAAATAAAATTTTGTAACCCTGTCTATTGTAACTGCTGTTGTACATAGAGACCCACAACACATGTTTGACATTACAGATGAGGTTCTATCAAACCTGTTCGGTCTTCACAGAATATTTGGTTTCATAAAACTTAGAGTACAAAGAAAAATGGTTTGTATTCACCATATGACTAGGACTCTAGAAAATTTAGCGAGAAGGCTTAAATGCATCCTAAACTATTCAGAAATTGATTTTCTAAAATGTTAGGAACTACTTTTGAATGCAGTTCAGTTACACAATACTTTAATATCCAGTTAGGAAAACTTGTAGTTAGAACGTAAAATATTTTAAGGTGCGGTAATTGTTTTGTAAGGCATGAAACAACTGATTTATAGAAAAGGAAGCTGATAAGAACAAAATGATTGAACGACTGATCATCAATAAAGGAGAGGTCGTCTCCAGTGTTGTAGAGTCCAGGCAGCAGGAGGAAAAAACATAGACAAACAAATGATTCAAATTATATTGCAGAGACACTACAAAATTTCACATAGAATATGAACATGATCAATGTTCATATGAAAAGTTTAAAATGAATTATTTTATTTTTATTATTAAACAGTGCCCACTGTTATTTACAGACCTCCACTGCTACAGTGCTACAATTTGACCAACAAGAGTGTTGCAAAGAGTTTTTCGGGAGGAAACAAAATTTATATGTGTGGCTTTGATTACTATTGGCCACCCACAGATATCAATAAAGGTAATTACTTCAGTAACAGCTCATTATTAGGATGGAGCTTGTGTTCGTAATTTCCCCTTGTGACTGTGAGCGCGGGGGAGAAGATTCACGTGCCGTTGTATTCATCTTCATTTGTGGCTGCAATTTCTTGCTTTCACTGACAGGCTGATATAGTTGTTAAAAGTAAAGAATTAAAATAAAGAAAGCAGATATAGAGTATACATGGCTGTAAAAAAGAGGTGGGTGCGATTTAAATGCTAAATGCAGCATTATAGGAACTGAAATTCATTTCTAATGCATGTAATTAGATTCAAAAACAAACTTAGCTGACCCCATGAGAACTGGGATAATTGTTTCGTTAAAACAAGCAGTTTTCTAGAAAAAAGTGACTCTCTCAGGAATAGGTATCATTATTAGTTTAAGTGGCTAAAACTATTAACAACTAAAATGATTAAAATTACATCAAGTATAACATAACAGCTGCATTGACTGTGGCCATTTTAAAAACCCAGTGGAGCTTCATCCAAGGATCCTAATTTCTGTGATTTACTGTCAGCCTTAAATCTTACTTAAGCTCTGAGTTTGGTCCCTTTTCTTGTTGGACATGGTAAAACACCTCTAAAAACGTCTCTGGGCCAAGACTGGCTTAACACAAGGAAAGCATCAGTATCGTGTCCTGGATATTCCTTTGTGTGTTGTCTCATAAAGAACTGACTATTACCACTACTTTTCCATCCATTTAATCTTTCAGAAATACGCTTTAAATCAGCACTATCTCATGATCTCTACTAATTTTCCGTTTTGGAGAGTTTCAATGACTGTCTGGAGAGTTGTTTGGGAATGTATTTTATTTCGCTTTGATTTGTTGTTTTGGATTTATTTGGGCTTGAGCTGCAGGTTACATTTACTGATTAATTTTTTTGGTGGATTTTGTCGAGGTAGACGTTGCCAACAATGATGTGACTAGAGACTCCCACTGACTATCTACAGTGTTCTCCATCAGTTGTAGTGGCGTGAGAGGAGAAAAAAGAGAGCGTATTATACGTGATGAAACCAGGGTGCAAACAGCCGGGGACAACCTGATCAGCAGAGCACCAAAGAGCAAGGAGCTTAAAAGTAGGAGGTTGAGAAGCACAATGGAAGGCACCAGGAAAAGCTGGACCCGGAAAGAATCAAGTGCTCGAGGTAAAGACCATGAAGGAACATGGTGTACACGAGGACAGCGCCCCTCTTTAGTTAAGACTTGGTTGTTGTTTTTTATCCTGAAGGGCTTTTTCTGCTCCTGTTGCCCTTTATCTTATCTTTTTATTTTACAGACTGCTTTGCCTACTGGTTTTTATATCTAGACCCTGTCATGCATTCATTTACAGCAGTAGCAGATTAAAAGTTCCCCTCTTTCCATGATGGCTCCTTCACTGGGAGGCTTTTATGGTTGGCTGAACTTGGCTGGAAACCAGAGGCGTAAAGGGAACTTAAAGACTGCTACTGTACATTGTAATAACTTATTGTAAAATTTAACCAAAAAACCCCCCCAAAATTTCTTGCTGCTTGTCTAACTAGGTGGCGTGGTTTGCAATCATTAGCCATTATTGTTTAACATTTATACAACTTGGCGGTCACATATGCTGTTCTTTTCTTTTTTTTTGGTGACTTATCTCATCTATTTTGCATTAAATGTTTTTTTATGTTAATTTTTATTAGTTGTAAACTAAAAATAAATAAATATTAGAATGATGTATAAAATTTGTTTATTTAATATTATTAGTAGGACTGGAGCGATTTTAACACCTTAAAAAAAATAACACAAATAATTGCATCATTTTATATACATACTGAAATCTCAAGCGGGAACCTTTCTAGTTGCAGTTTCTTGCACACCTGTAGATCTGACACACAGGTAGCATCACAAGTTTCAGTCCACTGGGGATATTGGCTCAAGTGCACCTGTCCTGCAAACCGGAGGCCTGGGTCGTATCCCAGCGGAATGAGCTGCCAGTGTGGCCCTTCACTAATGCCTGCTATAAGGAGTATACACTCTGTGTATGCAAAATTACAATAAAGTTTGTCTAAGTCACCAATGTCGCCAGCTGTAGAGCAAGTTCTCCAGTCAGTCCAGTCTATAGTCCATGTCAATAAAACTAAAGAACTCCCTGGTAAAATGGGTTGCAATAGAAATAGTCTGTCTTAGTAATTGGCTTAAGGAGACAAAGTAACCTCTGTGATTTATCTTTTGCATGTTGAATGCAATAGCTGAGCTCTGAAAGGCAATGCTTTCTGCATAGCCCTACAGTCACAGTTCAGTTGTCAGTATTAGATAGGGAACGTTAACTTCTGTTTACAGCAAATGCTAAACACTTAAAGGCAATTATATATGCCTTGTTGCTATATTTTTTTACATATTCAGTGGAAGAAATCATGCTCTAATTGATGTTCATGTTATGTTCACACTGCCATGGAAGTCATTTTTAAAAGAAGTTCAATAAAATATCAGGTTTGTCTAAAAAGCAAAATGATTTTAAGTCTAGACCAATCCAATTGTTGAAAAACTTCCATGATGGATTTAAATAATAAATAACTGAGTTGCTGTGCACATATATTTATTTATTCAATTTATTCTTCAAATTCTATTTTCTTCGATAAATGGTTCATTCATTGCAGACCCTCCGATTGAGTGCTGCTTTTTAAATGAAAAACTAGAAGAAAACTTTTTAATAACATTGTCACTTTCACACATATTTCAGTGAACAACAATCTATAAGAAGTAGCATAATATGAATGCCTGCCAGATGGTAACATGCACATGTGTCATATCTGTACTGGTTTATAATTAGTTATCCATCATTCATTGCTTACATTCATTATTTAATAAAGGCTGGCTATCTTCACTATCACATACATTCATTCCACAGAAAATCTGTGCACTCCTGAAACTGTCCTGAAAATGGGTAAAAGCAGCACTTTTTAATTTTTTTTTTTTGCTCTAAACTTGATTCCGACAAGATATGGGAGAAAATGCATTCTGATGCCTTTCTGAGAGCATCAGGAGAGCTACTGCCAGGAGAACGTGACACGGCAGGGCTGACAGCTCCATCATAAAGCTCCCAAGCCGGTCGTCAATCACTCAGCAAGGCTCCCGTCTGCTTTGCTGCTTCAGAGGATGAGCAGAGATGCACAAAAACATTGTGGCAGGGGACCACTTCACCATCCCACAACTGGGACAGTTCCAACAAGTCCAGGAAGACTTATTACAAAGCTTCAATCAAATCAAACTCTAGGACAAAAAGAAAAAAAATGCTGGTCAAATCCATTGGAGTTGAGGGAACCAATAAGAGAGTGCTCCATCAAGCACTTTTTCCATGGCGTTTAATAAACAATACCCTGCAAACAGATACACATGTATGACAAACAAACCTACCCCATGACAAAGCATTTATTCACTGTTATTATTGTCCCATGGAGATGTAGGAGTCTGTCTGCATCCAGCTCACAGAGGTGAAACAGTACTTTTTAAGTGTAAAGCAAAGGTAAAAAATGCTAGAGTAAATTAGATGTGGGACAGAACTTGTAAAAAGTATTATGGAACCTCAGGGAAATCTGCAACAGTTTTTCTCATCTTCTCTCTTCTGAAAAGGTGCTGCATGCCTGCTTTCTTTTCTCACCTTAGTACTTTATGTTTGAGTTATTTGGCAAAAGGTACTTATAGGAACTTTCCTTTTATTGCATAAAATTTAAGAAAAAATTATGCCAAAAGAGATTTAGATATTTATTTCATTTATTTATACATAGTATTTTTGATTCTTTCTAAATCAAACCAATCACGGCAAAGGATAACAATCTAACAGTCATACCAGTCAAGGATGTCCTAATTAAACCTTTTCTTTTGCTGATCTCAGACATTTGAAGTGACTAGTAGGTTCTCCTTGTACTTAGAAGTTCTATTTTTGTCATGTTCGCTGCCCTGATAGCTGGCCTAATTGCTCACTTCACTCACCTGCTGACCCTCCCCAGTCACTAATTATCATTCATCTAATTCACCTGTTCCTTATGGTTCTGGAACAGGTGTTCCTTCTGAGCGTTTCTGCCTGAGCTCGCTACTGGACCCATGGAACTCTGATTCTGCCTGAACGCTCTGTGGATTCCTGGATCTTTCTGCTCCTGCTCTGATCGGATCCCCTGACCGGGTTTCTGACTTCTGGATCTCAGAAAAATTCTTGTTCTGGACTGTTTCCTTGACCTGGCTCGGACATCTGCCTGTTTTACAGAGGCTACTGCATTGGGGACACTCTGGGTGGCTCCGCACAGCATCTTGTTGGCAGTCCATCGGCTGGTTCCTGTCTCACTCTGAGAGGATGGACTGAACTGTTAAACCAGGTAAGTGACTCACATTAATAATCTTCTTCTATCACATTATCGTGGTCACTTACCTGTGCCTGTGTTTCTCCCTATCCAGAGTGTCAGTGATGGGCGCCCCATCACTGACACCAGCATGAGCAAGCCCATTTCTCTTTGTGCTTACTCTGTTTAAAAGTTGCTGTTTGCATCGCTCATACAAGCTTACTTTCCACAATTTTTTTTCTACTATGCCAGACTCACCACAGGTAGGTGAAAAGGGGGACAAGCATCTAGGACAGCCTTTCATAAAAAATTCACCAAAATAATTGACGATTCGGAGGACCATTTATTTTGATTATCCTCCCAGAAAAAGAAACATGCTCCACTATACCTTTAAATTTTCTGAAAACACCAGGATGCCTTGCTCTCGATGCTTGGAATCAATGTAGGACCTTTCGACACTCTATGATGCTGTTCACCATAGACTTTGCATGCAAATCAGATCCTTCAATGCCCAGGACGCCTTTGATGTGAGCACAATATAACTCTGATAATATTATTATCTGACACTATTACTCCATTCATGGGTTGAAACTTGGAATTGGATCACCTTTAAAAAAATATTGAAATATTAAAATGCTGTTAAATTGTTTTTAGCTGTTACGGTTTGCAGTCTATTCTCAGAATCCAGTGCACATTGCAGTCTACAGTTTAGATACTGTACTTAAATACTGTACTGTAAAATCTATGATAATTTACTGCTATTCAATCAAAACAGCCAGCATGGTTGCCAGTGTCCAGCCTTTGCCTATTTTCTAGTCTTTACTTGCACAGCAGGCATATTTTTTCCAACCCCAACCAGACACTGCAAATCCACAAATCTGCACTGCTTGTCTGAGCTCATTTCGAGGACTCACACACTGCTAAGACCCAGACTTTTTACCTGCAGGCATTCCTTTGGTACTACAGGGAAGGAAAAAATAAAAAGCCTTCAAACCTCCCGGCAATCACCTTAGGGCTTGCAAGTCTCCACACATCGACCAACAGTGGGAAAATAGATGAATGCGGTTAAATCATACACTGTGTGCACAATATATAGAAGTAAGCTCTCATTAGTCTGGCACCTCCTCTACCTCTGGCCTTCCTTCCCTACAAATATGACATTTAAGGCCAGAGAGATTATTTTTAAAGCCAAAAATCAACACATAAAAAGACTCAATCTCTACCTGCCACCCACAGCTGTCCTCCAAGCTGACATCCTTTTTACAATGTCCAACCTCTACCAAAAGGAGAGCTCTCACAAAGGGCTGAAGAACAAATGATTACTCTAAAATGGTTGTAATGAAACACAATTCTTTAAGCACTCTGCATGTGATTTGCCCTTTTGATTTTTATTGTATCATCTGCAGATGCTGGAATCCAACAAGGTAAGCAACAGCAGTTGGCGTACAGTAGTTTTTTAGTTTAGCTTCCATTAATCTATTCCAAGCAGCGATTTGTTTTCTGCTAAAGTGGCTGTGAGAGTGGACAAACTTTGCAGACACAGTGAACAAATGAGATGCTACTTTATTGATTGCAGTGGGTAAAGTGGGGTTACTGCAACAAAGAAAGAAAGGAGCTGGCACAGTAGACTAAAATTAAAAAATAGGCCCAGTAAAATTAAAATCTTTAGAATAATAACAGGCATTAAATATAGCACTAGACAGTCTCCATTAAGATGAGATGGACCGTAATCTCAATCAATGAAAATATGCAAAATGATGTTTATGATTTGATTTATATTTTAGCAAAGACAAATAACACCTCTAACTATAATTTTTTGTGATACTAGGGATTTGTTCTGTCCAACTGGACCATGATCTCAGAAAAGGCACATTTTCAAATCCCAGAGGATTTCTGCCAAGACAGTTTCACATAGAACCAAAAAGTTAGACAAAAAAATACTTGAATTACCTGTTGCACAACTGTGAACTCCCAAATTAATTAGGGTTTCTATACACGAAAACCTCCGAACCTTCAACCCTTTGATCCAAAGTCAGCATACAGTCTGTTTGAGTTCACATCTCCCATCAATTAAAGTGAGCTAAGATAACCTGAACTAAAGTTCAGCCGAGTAGGATTTGTCTCCCATCTAAATTGCACTCTTTAGGTAGAATTGTAGTTTGCAAGGGATCCAAATGTTCTTTGTGTATAGGTGCATATGTTGAGGTGTAAAATAACAAACTGGCACAGTGGAGACATAAATACATAGTTAGAGAAAATACAGGACCAAAGTCATAAAAATCTTTTCAGAAATCAGGAAAACACAAAATGCAAGCTGGTTAAGGGCGCTGCCAAGATGCTGACACTACAGGTGCTGGTCATAAAATTAGAATATCATGAAAAAGTAGATTGATTTCAGTAATTCCATTTAAAAAGTGAAACTTGTATATTATATTCATACATTACATACAAACTCATATATTTCAGATGTTTATTTTGTTTAATTTTGATGATTACAAATGACAACAAATGAAAATGTCAAATTCATCATATCAGAAAATTAGAATATTGTGAAAAGGTTCAAAATTGATGGCCCCTGGTGCCACACTCTAATCAGCTAATTAACTCAAACCACCTGCAAAAGCCTTTAAATGGTCTTTCAGTCTAGTTCTATAGGCTACACAATCATGGGGAAGACTGCTGACTTGACAGTTGTCCAAAAGACGACCATCGACACCTTGCACAAGGAGGGCAAGACACAAAAGGTCATCGCTAAAGAGGCTGGCTGTTCACAGAGCTCAGTGTCCAGGCACATTAATAGAGAGGCGAAGGGAAGGAAAAGATGTGGTCGAAAAAAGTGTACAAGCAAGAGAGATAACCGCACCCTGGAGAGGATTGTGAAACAAAACCCATTCAAAAATGTGGGGGAGATTCACAAAGAGTGGACTGCAGCTGGAGTGAGTGCTTCAAGAACCACCACACACAGACGTATGAAAGACATGGGTTTCTGCTGTCGCATTCCTTGTGTCAAGCCACTCTTGAACCACAGACAGCGTCAGAAGCGTCTTGCCTGGGCTAAAGAGAAACAGGACTGGACTGCTGGTGAGTGGTCCAAAGTCATGTTCTCTGATGAAAGTAAATTTTGCATTTCCTTTGGAAATCAAGGTCCCAGAGCCTGGAGGAAAAGAAGAGAGGCACTTCATCCACGTTGCTTGAAGTCCAGTGTAAAGTTTCCACAGTCAGTGATGGTTTGGGGTGCCATGTCATCTGCTGGTGTTGGTCCATTGTGTTTTCTGAGGTCCAGGGTCAACGCAGCCACATACCAGGAAGTTTTAGAGCACTTCATGCTTCCTGCAGCTGACCAACTTTTTGGAGATGCAGATTTCATTTTCCAACAGGACTTGGCACCTGCACACAGTGCCAAAGCTACCAGTACCTGGTTGAAGGACCATGGTATCCCTGTTCTTAATTGGCCAGCAAACTCTCCTGACCTTAACCCCATAGAAAATCTATGGGGTATTGTGAAGAAGAAGATGCAATACACCAGACCCAACAATTCAGAAGAGCTAAAAGCCACTATTAGAGCAACCTGGGCTATCATAACACCTGAGCAGTGCCACAGACTGATCGACTCCATGCCACGCCGCATTGCTGCAGTAATACAGGCCAAAGGAGGCCCAACTAAATACTGAGTGCTGTACATGCTCATACTTTTCATGTTCATACTTTTCAGTTGGCCAACATTTCTATAAATCCTTTGTTTTTATTGGTCTTCAGTAATATTCTAATTTTCTGATATGATGAATTTGAGATTTTCATTTGTTGTCATTTGTAATCATCAAAATTAAACAAAATAAACATCTGAAATATATGAGTTTGTATGTAATGTATGAATATAATATACAAGTTTCACTTTTTAAATGGAATTACTGAAATCAATCTACTTTTTCATGATATTCTAATTTTATGACCAGCACCTGTATTACCAAGAGCTGCTTGTGTTGTACTTGCAGAAATAATTTGCTGTCCACATAATGCTTCCAGAAAGTGATCACAGCGAGCGCTGTTTCCACTTTTGGTTATATAGGAACCTTATTCCGAATGTATTAAACTAATCTCCTCTCTCAAAATTATACACAAAATACCTTATTATGAAAATCTCAAAGTTTTTTGCGGGGTTGTTGCAAGCTTATTACAAAAAGAATAGAAAATCACAATCACATAATTATCACTGAGAATTTGACAATGTCTGATAGACCCCAAACATCACTGTGCACCATTTAAAAAACAAATTGCCAGCTATGAAACTAAGTGGTTGTAACATCATGCTATGTAGTTACTTCTCCTTAGAAGAAACTCTTTCTTTGATAAGTGGGAAGACCATGTCACAATGAATCAGCTTTTACCCAGAATATTTCAATATATGTTGGAAGGTGGATATTATTTTCGAGAACTTTTGGAAGTACAGGTTGAATAATTTGATTGAAGTTTGGAAATGGTCAAGACAAAGCCAACTATAAGAGAAGTTTGGAAAAGAGATGTCCAATCTTTTACATGCAAACTTGCCATTGTTAAGGTGTGGGACAAGAACAGAACCCAACCAAAAGAGGATAAAGGAAAAATATTTTGTGTGCACTTTTAGGTAAGCATTTTGTTTGTTAATTGTTTTATATGCCAAAAAACTGAGTTTATTTTTTTGTTCAAATATACATTATAAATGGTATATAAAATGGTTCTGAAATAATTTAACATGAGTTTATCTTTTAAGTCTTAAAGGAAGTCATAGTTATCAATGCATTTATCAGTGCAATCAGTAGAAATGTAGTCATAGTTATCAATGCATTTATCAGTGCAATCAGTAGAAATATAATCAGTGATATAGTTTCCAACTTATGTCTAAAAACATTAAGTACAGTGTATGTACTTAACAGCAAAGTATACTCCCCCATAAACTATGTGCATTAGTTTATAGGGGAGTGGCGGCCTAGTGGTTAGGTCATTGAGAGCCTGGAACTCTGACGTTCTGAGTACAAGCCCCACTCCCACAGACTGCCACTCTGGGTCTCTTAATTGCTCCCCGGGAACCCCACGATGGTAGCCCATTACTCCCAAAGGGGATGGGTTAAATGGAGAGATAAGTTTCTCCAATGTCAGATCAATAAGTTAAAATAATTAATTATTTAATAGTTAAATGATTCTAATATAAAATGTAATATTTAAGCCAAAACAATCAATAAATTGGAAAGGGGGTGAAGGTCTAAAATGGTGAAACGAAAGATCACCATATACATAATTTAAAGCTCCTTATTTTTCAGAGGATCTGATCTTAATTTTTAATACCGCTGTAGTAATAACATCAATAATAAATAACAAAAAACTAATTTCACAATTTCTAGACTTAAGGACTCTGTAGAAAACCTCTTTCTTTAGCAATTCAGAAAGACATTAAATATAAATTATGCAAGGTTTTTATATCTGTATTTGTAGTGATTGACAGTTTTTACTAACTTTGTAGAATTAGCCAATTTTAGCCCTTTCTTAATTGAGTTGTAAAAAAATCGTATCTCAGTAGGATGATAGCAGGTCCTTAGAGACTTCACCCGCACTCAGAATGTAAAAGTCAGCCTTCATTGAAAAGGTCGTATGAAAGTTACAATATTAATTACAACCCAAAGTTATTAGTCTCCCGAGACTCACACTCTCCATATACACAATAAGTTCTGTATATCAGTACAATTAACCTCACAGTAATCTGTTAGAAGAATGATAATGAACAGGCTGTCTGTCAAATGTAAGTGGTACATATCCATTGACTATACAAAGTGGTTTATTTGCATCCACCTCATGGAATTTAGAGTGGTTCAGTCTCATTTACTGAAGCTGCATCACTTCACCTTTGGCCTCTACCATGTCTCCCTGTTTCATTATTCACATGGTTCATCATGCCCACCCAAACCAATTAAAAGAAAAAGTAACTAAAAACTAGTCAGTGTCAATCAGCTGTAGTCATATTACCTTGTGCATGAAGTGTTATGATTTTAGTAGCAGATTATTTTTAAAAAGTGTGAAATTAAAATTAAGGAAATCAGTAGTAGAGTTATTAAAAAGTACTGGGAGTAAAGTAAAATTCATTGGGCTTTTTTTTCCAATTTTGAACACGTTTCGCTTCAAACTTGGAATCTTATCTATTTTTCAGTTTTTTTTTTTTTTTTTTTACTTTTTTGGAATGACCATGACCTGGATGACTGAGAATCTTCACCAGCATACTGGGATTTTCTTTACTGGGGACTAAATTACTGGCACAACTTACCTAAAATTGAAGCAAAAACTGTTAAATAAACATATGGGTATTTATTGGAAACACAAAAATAATCATGTATGCAGGGTTACTATCACTAGGGTGAATTGCTCCATCCCATAAAAGGCAGTGTCTCTGCCGGAAACAATTTTTCCCCCAGAATTATGCAACATTTGGAAACGTTAAGGGATAACCAAATGCTGAAGGAAGAGCCATGGCTTTAGCGTAGAGTCAACATCCAGGATACCAAAATCAACCATAAGCGCAGAGTTTAAGAGGTATAAACAAAAATCTCAAGTTCACCTGTATCGACAATTAATTTTTCTTTTTTCAAATGCAGTGAAATGCTTTTTTTAAGGTCGAACCAGATAAAGCTGAGGGAAACGTAACTGCAAACAAATATAAGTTGTTTGTTCTTAGTCAGTATCCTTAAGCCACAAAAAGCCACAAAACTATAGTTGAACCTTAAAAATAAAATAAAGCCTGATCTTTTGGGGGGGAAAGTGAGACTTACAAAACCACTGTATAGCTCACAATGAGAAATCAGGTCATTCTGGTCACATCTTTTTTGGAGAAATGGGAGTAGTGAAATCTGTGGAAATTAGGTTAACATTATGGGGACATTCAACTTAATCACAAACAAATTTTTTATTTTGTTTTAGAGGTTATTGGAGAGGAACAGTGATTTATAACTGTTGTATTATGCAGGCAGACTGTGCTAACCCCAACAAGGGCTTTTATGCATTAATAAGGTATTACTCTCTTCAGCCAAGAAGGGAAAATCTCTCCTGACTTCCACCATCACACTGAATAAATCTATATATTACATTTTATTTTACATGCTTATGTTAAAGACTTTGCCAACACAAATCTTCTCGCATCTGAAGAGAAACTGATACCAAACTTTGATGTTCCTCATATGGCGTCAGAATTAAGGAACCGTGATATTTGTTTTTATTTTTTTGTTGTATTTGTTTTATTTTCTTTCTTATGTTCACATGGTAGGTTGTAAGCTACAAGCTTTTGGACACAGAAAAAGAGGGAGTGTCGTTAATGGATGGTTTAGCTGGATGATTGGATGATAAATATGGTTTTATATCAAGTTTTTATTTAATGGCTCCTTTAGAAATTCAGACAAACTGAAGATGTTAGTTGTGAATTTCTTTTCTTTCTTAGGTTTATTAAAGTATACGCTTACCCGCTGTTGGAGCTTATAGGTGTTACCCTTCATTCATTTATGTAGTATCTTCTAAGCTTATATTTAAATAGACAATAAACTAAAAATGCAGTTTGTTCTTAAACATGATAATGGGAATTTAATTTATACCATTGTGCTTGTATGTAGGAATTATTGCTACAAAAATAAGATTTGCACAAAGCAACATCTGATGAATCTCAGCTCAGTGAGGATCACTGAATGATCCAATGCTGACCTAAATGACCAATAATGATAAATAGAAACCACCTGTGTGTAATCAAGTCCCCTTATAAATGCATCTGCTCTGTGATAGTCTCAGAGGTCTGTTTAAAGGGCAGAGAGCATCACGAAAGACAAAAAATATACACCACGCAGGTCCGAGAATTTTAATGCCAGATGTGGATACAAAAAGATTTCCTGAGATTTAAACATCCCAAGGAGCTATGTGCAAAAGATAATATTTAAATAGCAGCAGTATCAGACCACTGCGAATCTACAAAGACCCGACTATTCCTTTAACTTTTCAGGCCAGTCAAGGAAAAGATTAATCTGAGATGCAGCCAAAAGGCCCAGGATCACTCTGGATGAACTGCAGACTTCTACAGCTGCGGTGGGAGACTCTCTTCCAAAGGACAACATTCATTCGTACAGTATACTGCAAAAATCTTTATGGGAAAAAAACATTTCTTAAAGACATCCATTAAAAGTCCTATTTAAAGTTTCCAACAAGCCGACTGGGAAACACACCAAACATGAGGAAGAAGTTGCTTCGGTCAGATGAAATTGAACTTTTTGGCAACAATACAAAACGTTATGTTTAGTGTAAAAGCAACACAGCTCAGCACCCTGAACACACAATCCCCACTATCAAATGATGTGGAGGCAGCATTATGGTTTGGCCTTGTTTTTTCTTTAGCAGGTACAGTGAAGGTGGTTAGATGGATGGGAAGATGTATGGAGTCAAACACAGGACCATTCTGGAAGAAAAGCTGCAAAAGTCCAGAGAGTAGAACGGAGATTCATCTTCCACATGGAATGGTTAAGAAATGATCATATCCAAGTGCTAGAGGGGTCAAGTCAATGTCCAGACCTGAATCCATTCATGGAAAGAACTGAAAACTGCTGTTCAACAAAGTTCTCCATCCAACCTCACTGAGCTTGAGCTATTTTGCAAGGAAGGATGCGCAAACATATCAGTCTCTCAATGGGCAAAGCTTATAGACATACCCAAAGTGACTTCCAGCTGTAATCGCAACAAAAGGTTGTGCTACAAAGTATTAACTCAAGGGGAATTAATTTGCACATCCAGTTTTATATTTGTTAAAAAACAAAAAAATCCAATAAATTTCACCAATTCTTCACAAAAAATTACCACTTTATATCTTTGAAGCCTGAAATGTGGCAAAAGGTTGAAAAGTTCACTTTTGCATGCACTGTAGGTCTAGGAAAAGCCTTTCCAAACCTACCTAAATATGAAATTCATTTCACAGCAATTTATCTCTGGCCTCAAAGGGGAGAAAAGAGAGTTTCTGATTTTAATTATGATAATTTAGTCCAAAAACAATGCAAGTTGAAAAAAAGGAGACTATTTAGAATTCTCTCCATAAAACCAAAAACAAACTGCTTAGGTGATCTGTTGACAGAGAGGTGTTTGTCCAATTATACCCAATAACAGTTATAACAACACATTCTTCCTGGGTCTGAGTGAAAGAGCAGGTGTTTGTAGACAGCTCACCTCGCAGGCAAAACAGTTAGTCAAACTGAGCCATTCAGATTACACTTTACTCTGAGATTATTCAATAAAAAGAACCACTGACTAAACAAAACGGTGAGCTTAACATTAATTTTGGAGCCAAGTTAAAATTAGTGTTGCCTAAGAAGCTTAAAATAGTGTCTAAAACCTTTTTCTTACATACAGTATTTTACTGCTTCTAATTGATGACAATTTTCTGGGGCTGTCAAAATTGTTTTTTTTATTTTTTTTTGTGTAATCTGGGTAATTACACAGACATCAGCTGCTTCATGAGACAAACTATGTTTATTATTTGAGAGAGATTAAAGTTCAGGATGTGCTCTCTTTGTCAATTTTTAAATGAAGAGGTAAATTTAGCCTCTGTGCTCTACTTATTTGGAGTAAACTCCCAGAAGACTGTAATAAGTGCTGAAACCCAAAGTTCTTCTTCATCAGTGTTAAAACTCATTTGTCTGGACTTGCCTTTGACAAATCTATTTAAACTCTTAACTGAAACACCATTAGTCTAAGTTTGTAGACCAACTGTTCTCTTCCTGCCTTTATTATGCCACCGCAATGTACTTCTGTGTTTTCTTTTCTCATGTTTTATTCAAAAACGGCACTTTGAATTGTTTTGTCACGGAAACGTGCTACACAAATAAACCTGCATGCCTTGCCTTTATTTTTTGTTTCAACCAGCTCCTTTGGGACAGAACTGCAACCGCAGTAGCTAAATCGCCCATGGAGGAGTTTCTAACTGCATCCATCTGCTTCTTGGTGCTGAGCGGGCAATGTACTGTACATTGAGCTGAAATTCATAGCTGAGGCCTCATGTTGTCAAGGTGAGCTGAAGATTTGAGCAATGATCCTAGGTAGATAGATTCTCTACTGGGTGACCTTTTTCTCACCATCACATTGCTTTGCAGCTGCTTTGGCAGATATCACAGCTACTGTCAGCAAAGTTTGATCATACCGGCCACTAAGCTGAGAGTGAACTGTGATGTCTCTTGTTTTATTAAAGAGAACAGTCTGTAAATTTAAAATGTGAAATTAACTAAGGTGGTACTTATAGTGCCCGTGGCCACTCTGTCTTTGCAAAAACTCGACACCTATACATATTTCATTAAAACTTTATATGGCGGACCAACAAAAACTATAGCATAATTGTGAGCGTAAAGAAAGTGATGCATGTTTTTTTTTTCTTTTTCTTTTAAATCAACACATTTTAGCACTTACATATTTACTCCACGCTATTAGACATGTGATTTAACCCTGCTTAACTGCACCAACAAATGCACATTTAAGGGATATGTTTCAAAAAGCTTTCTCACAACAACAGAATGAATATTTCAACATTATTTTTTTTTAAATAGCCCAAGCTCAGACATATAGGATATAAAGCATGCTCTTGGTACAAACTCTTGACTTGAATTGGGTCAACACTTTGCTGTGCTATTTTAACCTCTGTAATGCTTTGGCTAAACCATCTCAATACATCCCTGTGCTGCAGGTTTGGGATTGTCCTCCTTACAGGATAAGGCAACTTACATCACAGTCTAAATGTCTTTTGCATCATGTAACAGTTGTTTTTTTTTTTTTTTTTGTTTTTCAGGGGTTTTATCCCCAGGATATTTCTTTAATTGGTGCTAACCATCTTTCCAGCAACTCTGATCAGCTTTCCCGTCTCTGTTGAGAAAAAGGATCTGCACAGCATAATGCTAACAATGCGTCCTTTTTTTTTTTTTTTACCAAACTAGGCATGTGACTTTAATGCTAGAAAATTTACTCTTACAACATATTTATTAAGTTCCTTATAATGCCTTGTAGCAAACAGGTATCTATTAGAGTTTTTGTTCAATACTTCTTTCTATCACTATTCCATTAAGATCTGGTTTTTAAAGTTCAGGTCTATTCAGAGAATCTCCCAACTGAGCTGTGGATCTATGCAGCTCCTCTGGAGTTACCTTTGGCCTCTGTAATACTTCTCTGATAAATGCTGGCTTTATCCAACTGGTTAAATTTGGTGGAAAAAATGCTCTACTCTTATTTTAGAAAATACAGTCAGGTCTGTGAGATGTTTAAGGCTTAAGATATTATTTATAAACTAAATCTAAATTTACCTTGTCCAAAATGTCCCCATTGCCTGTCTTTTTTCCCAAGGCATCCGTAGTGTTATTTTTTTCTCCAAAACATCTCCAGGACCTCCAAAACAATATTGGATGTCTTCACTCATTGTTCCTATGGTTAGCAATTACATTTCACTTTGTGTTGGCTACCCAGTGGATCTTAAGTGGGGGTAATAATTCAGAAGGCATAAAATTCCACCAGCAAAATCTTTACCAGCAGGTGGAGCCATTGCGCGCCCCTCCAAGCTGACACTAAAAGTTCCAAACCCCACAGCTCAGGAACTGTTATAGGTAGAGGTTTTTTAAAATTTTCTGCATTTGTGGTTGACATGATGTAGAACAAAGATAATTCAATAAAACCTTCCCTTTCTCAAGGATGTCTTTATTACTGCTGTTCAAAAAAGACCTATCATTTCCGAGAATAAAAAAAACAAATTTGAGTCATGTTTGAACTGATGCAGGTTGGTCTGTGTTCTAGTCACCCAATTTTAACTAGAGGATGTAACCTTTCAAATAATGTATCGCACATGTAATTTAGGCCTACAGTTCCTAAGTTATTTGCTTTTTCATTTGGGTATGCAAAATAGGCGAGGATTACCCAAAATGAGGTGGATGTTAAGAGGTTAAAGAAAATCTAAATTAAATACTACAAAGTTGGTTGTTATAGTGCAAAAATTGAAATATTTCAATTTGTTTAAATCCTTTTGCAAGGCATCATATGCTCATAAAGGTTTAAAGAAAAAAAGGAAGTTGGAGTATAACCCTCTTACCATTCACTTGCAGAATGTGGGTCTGGAACAGTTTTTCATACCCATCGGCATGACAGGTGTAGTTACCCATGTGGGTGGTGGTCACCTTGGTGATGTACAGCGAGCCATCATCCCCAAAATCCTAGCAGAGAGAAAGAGAGAGGGAACAGAAGGAGCCTTAATCACCTAGAGCAACACCTCACAGACTAGAATAAGCAGCTGTGCCTGAGTCCTGGAAAACAAATGGTTTCAATGAAAATGCAACAAACAACAGTGGACAGATGGGAATCTGGAAGTAAAAAGGAAATGAAAACTATCACAGCTGTCAGTAATGGCACGCTGTAGTGCAAGCCTCCATTAATCTAAGGCTTTGGTTGAAATGGTTTCATCCCTTGGAACCGAAAAATATCAATCAAAGTCATATTTAAAAATAACCATGTACTCATACGGGATATTTTTCCAAACAGATGACAGCAATTAGATTTAGAGTGCAGCTACAATTAATTACTACTTCCTTCAGAACAGCACCTAGCAAGTGTAAAGTTGTAGACATTACCTAAATAACTCCTGCTGCCCTTTTCAAACATTAATTCCCCTGGGAGACATAATAAAACAAAAAGAAGCTGCTCTCTTAGAGCTTCCATATTAAACTAATAGATGAAACTATTCCCATGTTGCCTAGTTAAAATAAAACAAAAGCAAACACTGTCCATGGATCATGGGGTGATAAGTAAAACATGATGAATTCATGCCATGTTGTAAATATTAAACCTGTGAGCAAAACAAAGAAGTTTCTAGACAAAGAAGAGCAAACAGAATAATAAACTGCTCAGGCAGCAGTGCAGACACAAGCCCACAAAGCTAATGAGCCTGATGATGGTGCAATTCACCAGGCAGAGAATGAACAGATGCTACCTTGTAAAGACCACACAGCAATGAAAACTGAACACCACACATATTAAGAAAAGTGTGCTCTGTATACAGCCAATGAAAAGAAACACCACAAACAGACTGCATGGTTTAATTTTAAAACAGGACCCTGCCCTTTCATCCATCTGCTGCTAGTGACGTAAGAACTTTATCATGGTGAAACAATCAGTGCTAGATATTGAACGGCTTTGGGTCGGCTTTCAGATGGGTATGAAATAGTACTGGTTTAGAGTGTGCAATATTACCCAACTGAGATTCCAGCAGTCATTTGGTTTTTCACTTTAAACACATTTACAGCGATTTTAGCGTTTGTTGGCAGCAGGGCGCTGTTTTTAATAGATTGTTGTTTTTCCTTTTTGATTCTAAACCAATATTCTTTAATCCAATTCACATTTTGTTACATGCTATGAATAAATTAAAATGCAATTTGGAATTTTTATTGCTACAGCAAATATGACATTTTATATAAATAAAATGGGGCTCAGCTAAAGAAGGATATTTTTTCGATTACAGAAGTTAATCTTTGCAAGTTATTCCTGTTTACAGTTTATGTATGAACAAATAAAAAGAAAATACTCTAACTTTTAACAGGATGTTTTTTTTTTATCACTTTGGTTCTCTGGTTCTCTTGTCTTGTAGACATAAACCTTTTCTGTTCGCAATGAGTTTTTGATTTGTTTGAAATAAAATGAACTAAATAAACTACCACTTCCATTTATGTTGAAAAATATGTATACATTTAGAAACCTCGTAATGTCATAAAGAGACTGATAATTTAAGATGTGAATGGTGGAAAGCAGTTGAATTTGCTGTGGCCTTCAGAGTTCCGCCAATTTCAACTAGCATAATGAATCTTTAATGGCAAAACATGCTTTTTAAAAATGTGACGCCTTAGTTTAAAACAAAAGGAAAAATGTCACTTAATATCTTTCATCATTTTGAATATTTGCTCTTCACTCCAGTTTGAGGTTCAAAAAGATTCTTTAACTTCTGATCAGAGTTTCTATTTTCTATGTATTCATATCTTGCGAGCTTTAAACTTTGACATTAAAATAAGGAAAGACAGGTTGGAAGCATCGGGCTGCCTGTTTAAAAGTGACAGTCTGTTTATCATTTTATTCTGCCAAGCTTGGAACTGACTTCTGAACCCTGGATGAGTGAAGCATCAGAGCTTCACAATACGAGGGGAAATCAATGGCACCTTTTGGGTTGCTTGGGCTGAGAGCATATTGTGTCACCTTCTTAAATGAAAAATGAAGGCAGGGGAGAAATGAAACTCAGAGGGGTGGAACGAGTCATGGCGGAGACTGTCGACATAATTCCTCCACCTCACCTCATCACCCTCACCTTAGCTATCAGCAGCGCCCAGCTCTCTGCAGACTGAACAGGCCAGGGTAGAACTGCTCAGGAGGAAGGCTGACAAGGGCGGGTGGAGGAGGATTTACAAATAGGCCACAGCCCTCAAGAAAGTATAATTAATAAAGCTGCCAGTGCTGGGTCACCTTTGAAAAGGTGTTGAAAGGGCAGCTCCACCAGTGACAAGGCATTATCAAAGAAATTTCCTGTCAGCTTCATAAAACTTGTTTAAAAGCAAACAATAAGTGCTAGTAAAACTAAAACCCTCCAAAACATGGAGGTCTGCTCTAAAATTGTTTATCAAACAATAAAGATATACTTTGATTGCTTAATAGCACAGTAAGACCTGTAACAATTCAACTGTTTATCAATCACTGAATTTAATGTTTATTTATTTATTTATTTTTTTTTGCTGTAAATACTGTGTAGAAATATTGCAAAGTTACCACAACTGTGTTTTTTTGTAAGTTGAGAATTATAAAGTGTTTATGTGTTATTTTAGGTATAGTTTGCATGTTTCTGGTATAGGCACTGTTGCAGCTTTGTGGACGTTTTATGACTATAGTACAAAAATGAAAAGCAAAGCAGCACAACAAGCAGGAAGCATTACCTGAGATGGGATCTGTTGAAGAGAAATGAAAAAATCAAGGTTTAGAGTCTGGGTTTTATCACAGCATTTCAAATATCAGAAATACTTTTTAAAATCATAAAAAAAAGGAAATATTAACCCACAGACTTTAATTTCCTATCCTATTGAAAGCTGAAAAAGTACATTTCATAAAAAGAGTCCTTTCTTGTTTTATTCTTGTTTTAGGTCACAGAAACTTTTATAAAGTTTGCTTATGTTTAATTGATCAGAATCCAAACCAATCGGGGCTGTGAAAGCATGAAGTCACATTGCAAAAAGTCTAGTAAGCAGAAAAATGAGGAGAGAGAAAAAAATGAATAACATACAAACGCAAAACACATTTGAGAGGAAAAGACTGCAAACATAGATAATAGAGACATTTTATACCAAACCATATACATTACTGCAAACTAATGTATATGCAGCAAGTTTCCTATCGGCTTTGTATGTTTCAGTTTGAAGGTGAATCGGTAAAAGGGTCGCTGTACATGCCTGCCACTTTTAATAATTTAGTCCAGAATTAAAAATCAAAAAATTAACCATTTCCTGACATCCAAATAAAATAGTAATAAATAAAAAAGTAGAAAAAAAAAACAGAAAGAAAAAAAAAAAAGAGCTCACTTTTGTTGTTTTGTTCTTGATTTTTTGAGATCCCAGATGGGTAAAAAAAAAAGAAAAACAAAACCATTTTACGTTTTAAAATTCCAAAATGAAAATTGAAAATAAAAAATTGCATTTAGGATTTTGGATTTCTCATTAGGACCGAAACGATGTCTAGCTCTGTTTGTTATTTTTAATTTTTTGTTTTGGATTTTTTTTGTGTGTGTGGTTTTCTTATCTGGGATTTCAAAATAAAGCAATGGACTTGCTTTTTATTTTTATATTTTTCAATTTAATTTGAAAATTAAGAAAGTTTTCAGAACCAAAATCGAATGACCAGCATGTAAACAGACTCTAAATGGGAAATGACTCCAAATTGAACCCATTCTGGGGCCGATCTTCAAAGATTTCAGATAGAGAACACTAATACTAAAAAAACTATGTGGAATAAATGGGCATGTGTTGTGTGATCTACAAATATTGCTCGTGCAAATGAAAAGTTGCATGTATTATTAGCAGATAGCATGCCCAGAAGAGACAGATACAGTTCTAATCCATTTAACTGAAGGTGTTTGATGATAATTATAAAATATGAGTAATATGAGTTATTGATAATACTATCAATAATTCAAAATATACTTTATATAGGCAAGTATCTCAGGGTTAAAAAAAGTAAGAGTAAAGAAAAGAAAGAAAAAAGGGATCAAAATATAAAAAATGCAGTTAAATATAAAATAAATATCTTAATAATAAAATACTGTAGAAGTTAGAAAGAGATGGAGCTGCAAATAGATTTATTGTAGAACATGCTCTAAACAGCTGGAATTACATCCACCAAGTCATTTCAACAGCTGTTGGACCTAACTGCAAAACAAGCTAGTCTAATAATTAGTTCATAAAACATAGCTTTTCTTTGTGTGAAGTCCGTTAAAAAAAACATAGAAAGATGAATAAAGTCGCTCATGCCACAATTTAGAGAAGTATACTCTTATGTGCTCCCCCAATGATTCTTTACAGACTCTATCTTCTCCTGTCTCTGTAAATATGCTTTTTTTTGGTGTAAATATGTCATAAAATTCAAGTTCAGTCATTGTGACTTTTTTATGATCCAACTACATAGAGAATTGCTACCGTCCAAATCTGTTTTTATAAGCGCAGAGAATCTCTCTTCATCATCTGTTGTACCAATGCCTCTTTTGTGGCCACAATGACTGCAGAAATTATTGCACAAGCTTCCCACCTTCTTTTTAAATGTAATTACAGACACAAAAATTGGTAAACTAAGTATTTTCATTTGGATAACCTTCACCAATACTTTTATGTAGTTTTGTCCTGGGAATTTAATCTATTTTTTTAAGGCATACTCAAAAAAAAAAACAACTTTGCACGCAGTTCACTGAATTGCACATGCAAATTGATTCGCATTGCATATCTACGAATAGGTAATTGGTCTGCTTGTGATGTTTTTTTTTCTGTTTCCCATTTGTATTCATATTTAGAGCTCTATAAAATGTGTTAGTAAAATGTATTTATTGAACATAGGGCTGGCCGATATAGAAAAAAAGCTTATCGATAAAAAAAAATGCATATTGATCGATATCGATAATTATTGAAAAGATTTGAAACCATATTTTATGTGCAGCTCTGCCTGGACTTTTTATAATATTGCTAAATGATTTAATTTTAATAAAAAACACAAACACAGACTTCGAATTAAATCTTTATTTAACCAACTTTTTTAACCATAACATAATTGTTTTAAAGAAAAATAACTTAAGAGACATGTGTTATGTTATTAAATACTGACAAAGAATAAACTAAAGTGACCAGAAAAGTGACCAAAATAAATATAACAAATAAATAAATGCCGCCCCCGTTTCCTGCTTTAACCTGAGTTATTACTTTGAAGTTGCTGGCCCCTCAGCATTTTTCTCTCAATTGTTAGAACTACGTGGGAAACTGCCCAGAACTGAAAATATATATTTTCCCGAATTTCCCGAAGATTCCTCGGAGGAGAGTCGCGGCGGGGCCTACACAGCTCGTACTCCTGCGGCTGTGAGCGGCTGAGATGATAAAAAAAAAAAGTTGGTTGAGTTATCAGACTTGGTTTTCACTGGTTCCCGACAAATTTTACAGATGACTGTGGTTTGTTATTTGTCCGACTTGCCATGACCGAAATACTGCCAGACTGCCGAACTACAAAAACCCTTCTTTGAAACAATTTCCTCCGCCTCTCCTTGCAGCGACATCTTCATGTGCTCTGTGTTGTGGTTTGAGAGGGCGGCGCTTGGTGACGGCGTGCCTGGGTCCACGATTGTGATTGGTTGGGAGGAAGCAGTGACTAGCATAAACCTACATGCTAGGCTACAATGAGAAGGAAGGAAAACTGCGTTTCTTTTTTATCGAACTTTTATCGACCCTCTTTTTTTCTATTGCGCCACACGTCTATCGATCGATATATATCGTTATTGAATTATCGCCCAGCCCTAATTGAACAGATAAAAATCCCAAAATTTTAAAAAATAACTGTTTACCAAAAAATGTGTACACAGTTTCACATTCCATAACTGCATCTTCCACACTACTCTGTGATTAATAGATAACCAGCTGAGCAGGTGGGCACAGTCACAGTGATAATTGCCACCAACACTGAAGCACCACAACGCTGTGTGGTGAGCTCTTTTATGTGTATGCAATGCACCGGTTACTTTTGTAACTCTGATAATCCCCCAATCATCACACTGCAGTGAGAAGCACCAATTTTCTGATATCTAAAAACAGAAATGCTTACCTTGCTGTCAATAAAACAAAAAAGGTAATTTTCTATTTAAGACATGTAAACGGTTTGCTGTAATGGTTTTGTTCATTTTGTAAAATGTAATAGACTTTTTGCATCAGTCAAAGAAAAGATATTGCCCCCATCATCTGCTGGTCCAGTGCCAAACCATTGTCCAGCCATTCAAATATCGCTACTTCAGAAAGGTCTCTTTTTCAAACAAGAAAAAAAACTTGATACGTGCTGTCATGCAGCACTTATCAAGTGTTAAAACATACACAAGAAAATCAAGACATCAGTCGCTGACAGGGAAGAATTTGGTAAATTTTTGAAAAAAAAATCAACCCAATGACTTATGCCAACTTGGCCATTCAAATATCACTGAAATAAAACTGCAACACAGAAACACAAGGAAACAGAAGGACTATTGGAGGATAAAAAAGGACATTTATGTGCACAGATAAGGAGTTTTGCCCTAAATTCCTGGACAGAGTTTACATCCATGAGAACTTCTTCTCTCAGCAACATTTTAGCAGCTGGAGCCTGACCCAGGCTGGACTCTGTATTCAGTCTGTGATTTTTTGCAATATGCCTACACCACTGTAGCTCCATAGACAATGTGAGTCCAGCTTATTATAGCCTGTAGAGTACTATGAATGGCAACACCCAATCTTAGAGAACCAAAACCTAAGGGTATTAATGCCTTTATATCATATCTCATTGTAGCTTTGTCATTTTTAGCAATATTTGTGCTTTACATTGATTAATGTGAAGATGTTTATGACTTTATCATTTAGTTGTAATGTGACTCTGAGATAGCCCTGTAAAGAATTCAAATAAAACCTTACAGACAATTACATCTTAAGCCCAATTATGACTATACACTCCAAATCATTTAGACTAAATAATTAAACATTTTCATTATCCAGACAAAATCAATATAAGTACATCACCAAAATGCAAATAACACAATAACAACAAAACTGTCTCGTTAAAGATCTAAAAACTACATAGTTACTCATCGCATTTGCATTAGTTATATTTGATGGTAGAAATGGTGCATCTCTTCTATGCGGCAGTATAGCACAATGAGAATGATAAGGGATAAAACGTCTGTTTCAACTGACCAAAACAGACATTTAGTTCAGGGCCTACTGTTTTCTGTTTTTTTAATCCTGTGTCAGCTATTTTGTTCTCATCAAAACACTGTCTGAAAATTCAATCATTAATAAAGTTTTTATTATTTGTATGTCTAAGAAAATGAATTCCCTAACTTAGAACCACAATCTCATATTCTGCCCCACACATGCAAGACTGAGAGATAAAAAGTAATAAGCACGTTTCCAAATCTGAGCCACCATTGGACCACAAACATTACCGTCCTTATATCCTAAACTTTAAATGTAAGATGAATGTTTACACTCCAGCACACCTTTAAAGTAAACGGATGTGTTTTACTCGACCAGTGGGAGAGGACTGAATTACTGGCAGCCTAGGATGATGAGGCAATAAGCAGCAACAGTCAGCTTCATGGAATTAGAGTAAGCTGCTTTTTCAAAATTAAGCGAGACTCTATTGGACTCCAGGATGCAAGCTCCCCAGTAGGATTAATGTGCAATTTACTAGATCTGAACGTGGTCAAAAACTTTCAAAATAACCAAGCTCTAACTAGGAATGGCAGCAGAATTACACAGAAAACGTCTAATGTACTCACAGGAATATGACTAATCAATCCTGGCAGTGGATGCTCACAAATATTTCCAACCAGCAGTTGTACTCACTGTGTCTGCAAGGCAATTTAGAATGTGTTTGTGGGTGCCAGGTGCATATGAATTTCATTCTCGTCTGTGGAAAGACAATCATTGACTGGAATCCTTAGAGCTAAAAATAAATCTGGATTAAGCCACTGTATCTGTTGTTCATCTTGATGCAGTTGGGTTTACAAACAGATACAGTATAAACAGTTTCTGTAGATGTCCAAGAATCTGTGCATCATGCTAAATGCTGAATCCCTCACTGGTAGTGTTTAAGTCAATCCACACATAAGCAAAACAGTGCAAGTCTAGGCATAAAATGCCAACATTAAAACAAAACTGCATATACTTTAAAATAGACAGTTCTTCTAGGGCAGATTAACTCAGCTGCTTTTTGAACTCCCCCATAAGAAAGCTGATATGCAGGATGCAATATAATCACAAAACCACATTGATTTATTAGACAAACAAATTAAAGAAATAGTTAATGGGTAATAAACTAAACAAAAACAATTTATTTAATTTATTTACACATCATTCAGGAAAATATTATTTAAAAATATTGATTTTAAACATATTTACCTTGATGATATATATCTGAGATTCTCTAATATGTTCCTGATCACTGACACACCTGCCCTTAATCAAGAAACTGTTGGGATCTGGAGATCTGTCCACCTTTCTCCAGCAGAGGGCGCCCTAGGTCTCCTGGAGCTGAAGCTGACTACCACACCTGCGGCTGATTTGCTCATCAGGGAGGCCAGCATATAAGCAGCGGCAGGACTACTCTTCAGTGCCAGAGTGTTAAGCCAGTTACGGTTAGCAAGCCTGAGCCAACCAGCCTGCCTGATTCTCTGACTCCCCTGAAAACCTGACTTTGAGCCTAATCCGTTTTTTGTCCTCTCTGCCTCCTAGGAAGAACCTGACTGAAACCTGGATCTCTGGAAGAGTGACTCGACAGAAATCCTGCCTGCCTGCTCTCAGCAACAAACCAGAAGATCAAACTGTCTGAATCAGCCTGCCAGTCCTCAAGAAGAGAAGTTGGAGAAACTCTGAACACTAACAAGTCTGAAGTCAAGTCCTGTCGCTGCCTAGCCCTCTGCCACCGCTCAGTCCCTTCTGGTTCCCTCCCTCTGCCGTTCAGCCAGAACCTCTGAACAGGTACAGACCTGCACATCATCTCAGATACAAGATCATTAGCTTCCTGGCTAACCCAACTGTCCTTGTCTGCAGAGAACCCTGTGTGACCAGTCCCGGATTTGATTCCAGTATCTGCCTAATAACTTTGTGCTTTTTCCAAATAAACTGTTAAACTTTTACTCTGACTCCGTGGTGTTCTGCATGTGGGTTAGAAACCTAAACCCCAACATGACAGAAACCATTTAAAATATGACTTGCCTGATAAAATGAAGCTCATAAAAAGATTATGAAAAGCTAGAAATACTGCCAAGATTAAAAGAAATGTAAGGGAAAAAATGAGAAAGAAAGTAAATGATCTAATAGTCTGGAAAAAGGCTACAAAGCCATTTCTGAAGCTTTGGGAGTCCACTGAACCTCAATGAGAGCTTTCATTGACAAATGGCGATAGCACGGAACAGTGGTGAACCATCCAGGGTCGACTAATCTTGATATTTTTTTCTACAGACACCTACAGGTGCTGGTCATAAAATTAGAATATCATGAAAAAGTAGATTGATTTCAGTAATTCCATTTAAAAAGTGAAACTTGTATATTATATTCATACATTACATACAAACTCATATATTTCAGATGTTTATTTTGTTTAATTTTGATGATTACAAATGACAACAAATGAAAATCTCAAATTCATCATATCAGAAAATTAGAATATTACTGAAGACCAATAAAAACAAAGGATTTATAGAAATGTTGGCCAACTGAAAAGTATGAACATGAAAAGTATGAGCATGTACAGCACTCAGTATTTAGTTGGGCCTCCTTTGGCCTGTATTACTGCAGCAATGCAGCGTGGCATGGAGTCGATCAGTCTGTGGCACTGCTCAGGTGTTATGATAGCCCAGGTTGCTCTAATAGTGGCTTTTAGCTCTTCTGAATTGTTGGGTCTGGTGTATTGCATCTTCTTCTTCACAATACCCCATAGATTTTCTATGGGGTTAAGGTCAGGAGAGTTTGCTGGCCAATTAAGAACAGGGATACCATGGTCCTTCAACCAGGTACTGGTAGCTTTGGCACTGTGTGCAGGTGCCAAGTCCTGTTGGAAAATGAAATCTGCATCTCCAAAAAGTTGGTCAGCTGCAGGAAGCATGAAGTGCTCTAAAACTTCCTGGTATGTGGCTGCGTTGACCCTGGACCTCAGAAAACACAATGGACCAACACCAGCAGATGACATGGCACCCCAAACCATCACTGACTGTGGAAACTTTACACTGGACTTCAAGCAACGTGGATGAAGTGCCTCTCTTCTTTTCCTCCAGACTCTGGGACCTTGATTTCCAAAGGAAATGCAAAATTTACTTTCATCAGAGAACATGACTTTGGACCACTCACCAGCAGTCCAGTCCTGTTTCTCTTTAGCCCAGGCAAGACGCTTCTGACGCTGTCTGTGGTTCAAGAGTGGCTTGACACAAGGAATGCGACAGCAGAAACCCATGTCTTTCATACGTCTGTGTGTGGTGGTTCTTGAAGCACTCACTCCAGCTGCAGTCCACTCTTTGTGAATCTCCCCCACATTTTTGAATGGGTTTTGTTTCACAATCCTCTCCAGGGTGCGGTTATCTCTCTTGCTTGTACACTTTTTTCGACCACATCTTTTCCTTCCCTTCGCCTCTCTATTAATGTGCTTGGACACTGAGCTCTGTGAACAGCCAGCCTCTTTAGCGATGACCTTTTGTGTCTTGCCCTCCTTGTGCAAGGTGTCGATGGTCGTCTTTTGGACAACTGTCAAGTCAGCAGTCTTCCCCATGATTGTGTAGCCTATAGAACTAGACTGAAAGACCATTTAAAGGCTTTTGCAGGTGGTTTGAGTTAATTAGCTGATTAGAGTGTGGCACCAGGGGCCATCAATTTTGAACCTTTTCACAATATTCTAATTTTCTGATATGATGAATTTGAGATTTTCATTTGTTGTCATTTGTAATCATCAAAATTAAACAAAATAAACATCTGAAATATATGAGTTTGTATGTAATGTATGAATATAATATACAAGTTTCACTTTTTAAATGGAATTACTGAAATCAATCTACTTTTTCATGATATTCTAATTTTATGACCAGCACCTGTAGATGATACCCAAGACTTGGGGAAAATATCATGTTGACTACAGAGACAGAAAGTTTTGAAAGATGTGTATTAAAATACATCTGGATTAAAATACATCTGGATTTCATAAAAAAGAACATCATACCAAGAGTCAAATATGGTTTGTGGTAGAGTAATGGTCTGGAGTTTTTGCTTTTCAGAACATGAAAGACCTTTTTTGATTAATGAAAGCATCAAACTGCTGAAACCTGAAAAGTGATGTCCAACCCATCGGTCCATGACCTCAAGCTGGAACTAACTTGGATTCTGCAGCAGGATAACGATCCAAAACATACAGCTAAATGCAGCTACTAAGTCCAGGAATTTATATTTTGTGTGGCCAAATTCATAAACTTCCATAAATATTATATGAGTGTTCAGATCCTTGTGTAATTGTATGTGAGAGAAGTGAAATCGATGGGAGATTCTGGGAAGGGTTTTGGATTATTCCTTTTCAAAGGTTTGTCAGAACAATGAGCAGCAGTCATTTTGTAGGTGTTCCTGCTGTCAGGGAAGTGGTGGACAGCAGGAGAAAAGAGTTGGAGCAAAAACCTTCAGGTGCACTTTCAGCACAACAACTGGAAAAAGCTAGTCCTAATTAAGTAGACTGAAAAGATATCAATGAAAAAAAAATGATGTCATAAACAATAGGAGTTGCACATTATAAATGCCATGATGTAAATTTAGCTCTATATATCACAGAGAAGAAAGCTAGACATGGGTGTTAAACCCGGTGCACAGAGCTGTCCTGGGTGGTAGAGAAGGATGAAGTTTCTTCCCTGACATCAGAGGCAAGAACAGTTCATATTTCTGATTGAAGATGCTGTTGATGATATTCTGCGCTTTGGTCAGACAGCATCTGTTATGACATCTTGAATTAAAGGAAGTGGTTCAACACAATCCTTTTAGAATAATTTGTATTCTCTTTAAAATAACCTGTAAATTATTACATTAATAGATATAGATAATTTAATAGGTTTGTAACCAGATTGTTGTGGTCTGAGTGCAGACTTATTTTGAATTTCCAGTCCTCCATTGCCATAACTGGCTAAGCTGATACATTTATATGCTTGTTCTTATTCACAGCAGTCATGCATGGCCAATTTCATCTTCTGTAATTATGCATTTTAGGAATATGTGTTTTTTAGGCAGTGGTTATGTTTTGTATTATTTATTTTGAATTATTCACAGGCCGTGCATAAATAAAGAGACATTAAAAAAGTACTTGGTGTTTCAAAAACACTAAACTTAGCTTATTTAGACATTGATGCATGCCTTTTTAAGATTTGTTGTTTCAAAAATAACTTCAAATTTGCATTTACTAGCAAGTCATAACTTTTTGGTCTAAGTAATCAACAAAATAATGAAGTTACTATTTTTAAATAAGTATTGAGTAAATATAAATAGTTTTTGTTTTCCAGTACCTTCTACAACCGAGGTCACAAACATGAAAAAAAGAAATCAGGAAAAGGAGAAACAGTTTTTCACACCATTGTGTCACATTGTTATATGTGTGGTTGTTCAGGTGGTATTTAGAAATCTCCAGTGGTCTGACACGTGTCTCTAACTGAGAAGCAGCTTTTATCTGAGCAATGTAACAAAGAACAGATGACAGTGAAGCGTTGCAACGTTTTTATTTCTTTTTGATCTTCTTCCACCTAGGGAAACACACAGGAGCCTCTCCACAGGCTGCTCTTAGTTTGGTGAATACATGTTAGATCAAAGGCTTTGACTTTTAAACTGACAAATATTTCTTTTTGTTACAAACCTGTATAACTGAAGAAATTCAGATGCTGGTGTGTTTACAGCATTGTTGCTAAAACTTCTAAAGGTCTTTTTTTTAATTGGTGTCTTCAAATTTGAATTAATTGAAAGTTATAGATTCATTCTACACAGAGTGATATTCTTAAAATGTTTTTGTTACTTTCTTATGTTAATGAGATTTTCTCCCTTTCTTAAGAACTCTTCAGTAATTTTCGTATACATAAACCCATTTTATCCAAGTTGGTGGAAAAGCAGTGTGAGCGTGTAGGTCTGCTATCGTGATCCTTCATGGAACTGATCCAGGTAAGGGAATGATGGTCAGTCTATAGGTCAATTTCTCTCCCCAGCAGATAGTATCGGAGAATTTCCAGGGCCCATTTCACTGTCAGCCTGTCTTTTTCTATAACAGAGTATCTGGTCTACTGAGGAAGCAAATTCTGACTAATTTACAAGATAGGTTGCTCCATCCCCTCATCCCCCTAAGCCACAACAGTCCCAGTCCCATAGCAGATGCATCCACTCGACCCAGAAACTTTCTGTTGAAGTCAGGACTGCGCATGACTGGAGATGAACCAAACCTCCTTTTTGGTCCTTGGTCTAGGGCAAGTGAGGATGGCTTCTACCTTGTGCAACTGTGGTCGAACCTCCCCTTGTCCCAGCTGGTATCCAAGGTATCGAGTCCTCTGCTTTGCCCACTCTCACATGGCATTATTTAATGCCAACCCTGCTTACTGAATGGCTCTCAGGACTCTTCTTAGATGCTTGATGTGGCTATCCCAAGTGTAGCTGAAGATGACCCCATCATCCAGATAGGCAGCACTGAAGTCTTCATACCCCTGGAGGACCTGATCTATCAGCCTTTGAAAAGCTGCTGGGGCTCCATGTAGCCCAAATGGCATTATGGTAAACTGACAGTCCTGTTGGAGTGCGAAAAGTCATGTATTGTCAACATGAGGGCTCCAAAGTTACTTACTTGTAACCTTTACAAAGATCTATAGTGGTGATGTACATAGCTGATACAAATTCTCTCCAGCAAGTCATCAAGCTTATGCATGGGATATGTATCAAACTCTGAGATAGCATTCAGCTTTCGAAAGTCAATGCTTGGCCTCAGTGAGCCATCCTTCTTTGTGAAGAGGACAATTGGACTACATCACTCTGAGTCTCATAGTTAGATCACTCCAATCACCAGCATGGTGTTAATTTTCTCCCTCAGCTTCCCCACCAGCTGCCTAGGTACCCGGTAAGGTCATTGTCTGGGTCTGTTGTCCTTCAACCAAATTACATGTTTGGTGAACGAAGTTCTGCCTGGATCCATCCTTAAGTGAGTCAGGACCTCCTGAAACACCTGCTGCAGTTGGAATGCTTGGTTGGCTGTGAGATGTGACTGATCGGGTTTAGCAGTCTCGGTGAAGGTGTCCCAGCTTGGAATTTCCATGTCCAAATCCTCTCCATTGACTACCAGACCTGCTCCTGCTGCCCGTTTCCAAGGTTCTTTCAATTCCTTCGATAGATTAACATGGTAAGTCTGGGTGTAAGACTTTGTATGTCACAGGATGCATCTTTCGAGTAATGATGTACGGCCCTTGCCATTTGGCTAACAGCTTACTGTTAGAGGAAAGAAGGACTGGCAGTACCTTCTGTCCAGATTGGAAGTCTTGCTGCCATGCTTGCTTATCATACCAGCTCTTTTGTGCCCTTTGTAGCTTATGTAGATTAATTTTGACATCTTCTTTATATTTTGCCATTCTCTCCTCTCCAGGGTGAACTGCACCTCACCTTTTTCCCCTGTGTTGCTGGCAAGGCTTTCCAAGCTGTTGCAGAGGAGGTCCAAAGGTCCTTGGACATCCTAGACATACAGCATTTGAAATGGATGTTGGACCATAAACCATGGTGATAATTTTGAACATTAAGGACCAATGTCCATGTTTCAACATGTTCACTAGAGAAGAGGATACAGTTTTGCTCATAAAACGGCCTCTCTTCTCCTCTGCTCAGCAATCCCCTCTCATCCCAGCTAACTTCACAGGAGACGTCCCACAGAGGTGTGCCTTGTGCAAAGATAAATCTAACAGGACGGATCGCATGGTATGCTATGTTACAGTTATATGTTTTGAGCTGTCGTTGAAGCTTGGACATGCTTTATTTCAATAAGGGTTTGAACACTGATCTAACGTTAGCATTTTCTCATTAGCTCATCATATTTTGATTGCCAAATTATGACCAAAGTCATTTAATGGAATGTCTGCTCGCTGCGAGCGCTTTCAAAGAAGGTAAAGAATCATTTAACTAAAAGTTATTGTTTCCTAAATAAGCAAATAATTTAAACATTATTTGGTCAACTCATAATTACTCATCAGTAAACTTTTATACTGATAACAGAGAGCTAATCATACACATATATTAGGGATTAAATTAAAGCAGAAGTTCAATCTTATCCATTGTCTTTATATGTTTGCTTTGATTTGAAGGATAACTGAAAAAAATAAGGATACACCACATGACACTTCTACATTTAATTACAGCTAAATGCATGCATTAATGTATTAGCAAAAAATCATCTAAGCTATTATAGTTTTCTTTATAATATAGTGTTGAAAAGTTCAAAATAACAGTAAAATTGTTCCAAACTCAAGAACTAAAAAAGAGGGTCCCAAAATGTTGTGTTAATCCATTCATTACTATCATTACCTTCCTGGAATAATGTAAGTCTCTTGACAGCAGATGCTTTCATCCCTCAGTTGACATTTGAATTAAAAATACACATAGCAAGATGTGATATTCATCACTCGGGGAACAGACAAGTATGAGCAAAGAGCAGACAGAGACCACCCGTGATCAGCACACCGCACTCTGCTATGCTTCCTCAGGCAATAGCAAAAGATGAGACAAAAGCTAGATGGTTGGAACCTACAAAAAACAGGAGGCAAACATTTCCTGGGTAAAAAAAATAAATAAAAAAAATAGATAAACAAATTAAAGCTTCTTTTGACATCATAAAGCTTGATTGTGCTTTGAAAATCCCTCTAAAGACACTCAGCATTTTAGGTTCTCAAATACTTTTACTCTTGAATTGTCTAAGAGTACATATTATTTTACAGGAAATTACTAAATAAAGCATATGGCAGATAAGCTATGGGACTCATATACGCAGCATTAGCACCGCTTTTTATGGAGAACACACATCACTAACAAACAGAACCGATATGCTACTTTACAGGCAGCTTATGGTGCTAAGGATGACTGGCAACAGCTGGTTGCCTCTTACCCATTTTAAGGGTCATGAACATTTACTGTTATATTAGTGGCTTTTCTGGGTTCCCTTTTTCTACTGCGACTTTTGACTTAATTATGCATTGCAGTTCTCATGCATGTCTTGGTCTTAGACAATGACGAGGGTAAACTGGGACTGAATCTGAGTTTACTTGCTTAATTTGATGTGGAGGAAAGTAAGGAAATGTCATTGACTCTGAACGTATATATATTACCACATAAAAGTAGATCCGTCCTTAGGGCAGAAGCCCTTAGGTATCCCCTTTCATCTTCCCTCTTTGTCTCTGTCACTCCCACCATTTCCTAAACACAGCTGACAAGAACCCGATCTGACATAGAGGATTATTGTTATACAAGAGAAAGCCCAACAGACAGTAAGACAAAATATGCTAAAAATGTTATGTACTGCAGACAAACATCCTTCCTTCCTTATCCACTGGTGAGAAAACTGTTTTCCTATGTTTTATTTTAAAGAAATGTGTGGCAGTCAAATTACAACTAAAGTCAAAAACATAAAATCAGAAACCAACATCAACTTCTTCTCAGTGTTTTGAAGATTGGAAATATTTTTATTTCCAATATGTTTTTCTCACTGCTTTAAAAAAATCAGCGCTGCTTGGCATGTTTGCATTAACATAAGTGTTATTATTACATAATGTAAACACTCCAACCAGAGGGTCCGGCTCTATTGAAATAAAACTATTCTAAATAAAGGGGTAAATGTATGTGCTGCATGGTGTTGCACTTTGTTGCACTGTTGTCTTGCAGCAAAAAGGTCTTGGGTTTTGTTTCCTGGTACAGAGTCTTCCTGCATAGAGTTAGCATGTTCTCCTTGTGCATGAGTTCTCTCAGGGTACTCCGGCTTCCTCCCACAGTACAAAAACATGACTGTTAAATTAATTGGCTTCTCTAACCTGTCGATCCGCAAAGATGGATGGATGGTACATTTGTACCAAAAATTCCCCATCTTAACGACGTGCATACAAACATTTGTTGTGACTGTTTAGTATGGTAGCCGACAGGTGCAAATGCATGGTAAACGACCAAACGAGCTACGAAAGCATGTGTAATTGAAACTCCAAAACATGCAAGCATTTGATATTTGTGCTTGCAGGTTTTAGAGTTTGCATCACACATGTTTTTCCAACTCGTTTCGTCACTTATTGCACGTTTGCAGCTGTCGGCCACCATAGTTTGGGCCTGAATAGACTCTAAATGATAGGGGACACTAAAATCGTTGAGTCTCAAGTAAATCTTTCAGAAATGCTTTAGCATGAAACGCTCTACGTGGTATAAAATCAGAATTAAAACTCCCCAAAGCTGGATTTTATGTCCTATGCTTACAGTATATCTGCACAGCTCTGCCAATGACAATCAACTGAAGCACATTTCATATTTTAATTACAATAAAAGTCATAAATTGTAGAGTATTTGATTTAGTTCGGTCAGTACAAAAAAGAAGAAAAACCCTTTTACCGAAAAAAGCCTCTCTTCAGCTGGTAGAAGACTCTGCTGCAAAAATAGTGAGAAAGCAAGAAGGAGCTTGTTTCACAAAAAAAATTTATGTCCCTGCAATGCCTACCTATACATTTTAGAATAATTTTGCAGGTGTTTTAATGCTACTTTTAAAGCCAATAACAGTTAAATCTGAAATATTTATCACATGTATTTTACTCTATAAAGGCAAAGCACTCAGGTGTTCTGAAAGACATCTTGATGACATGTGAAAAAACAATACAATCCCAGGTGAGGCCTAGTTTTTATTAACCTCTTTTGGAAAAACTTTCCTGATTATCTGAGAACACCAGAGATATCTGATGTTTTTAGAGCAAGCTCAAGACTTGATTCTCTTGTTGAGGCTCTATCTGAGTACTAGAGAAAAGGACATGGGGTAACAGAGACTTGGGAAGTAGGGAATAAAATCTATTTTGTTACTACATTTTATTTAATACAATATTTTTAAAAGTTATGTTTTTAAATGTCTTTTTTTCATGATTTAAAAACCTCTCTGACTAGTTGCTTTAGTCAAATCATTTTTTTTATTTTTTAATACTATTTGTGTTATCTCTTTAACTCCTAGATTGTTTAGTTCGTTTTTATTAATGCTTCATAGTATTTGTATCCACACAGCCAGAGTTCTATCAATAGACATATTTCATCAGTCAGTCAAACCAGCATTCTCTCAGTTTTCTTTGTTTTGTTTGTTAGTTTATTTTTTGTTCGTATTTTTTTTTTACATTTGGTGCTTTTCTATACGATCTTTATTTCAGTTCCTTTGTCTGTGAGTGGTTCATATGCATTGCTTCCTGTTGTTATCATATTTACAGCACTTTGTATTTCCAATGTTTTAACTAAAACATGCAAAATTCATTAAAAGTCTTGCTGACATTTTCTCATCTATACAAACAAAAATGTATGTAAACAATTGGCTTAACTATCTGATAACCCTCTGAGTTATGAAAAGTCCAGCATTTTTAAGTCTATTTAGGTATGGATCCTAGGACCCCTGAAGGATCTCCTGTAATGCAAGAATGAAGCCGTAGTAGAAGCATTTTAGTCCTGTTCAGTGACAGGTGGTGCCTCCGTGGATCCAACCTGTCTGTCTGGCATATCCTACATAATCTTGATTTAACTGAGCTCTGGGGGGGGGGCAGAGGGCCATATCAAGTTAGATTCATTGTCATGTTTCCTCAGATCCTTATCAAACTATTTCTGGCCGTGTGGCAGAAAGTATTATCCCCCTGAAAGTGGCATAAGGGAATAATCTTTTTTTATGACAGGGGCTTTCTTCTAAATAACAAGGCGGTACATGTCAAAGCATCCACATGACAGCTTGGATTATTTCCAAATATTTGTGTCCATGCTTCAAAAACAGGCAATGTGCACACGCTACACAGTGGCACAGTTTTTGGCAATGTTGCCTTGCAGTAAGAAGGTCCTGAGTTAAATTCCTTGCCTAGAGTCTTTTTGAATGGAGTTTACATGTTCTCGTCATGTATGCATGGTTCTCTCAAGGAAAACTGGCCTCCTCCTGCTGTCCAAAACAATGACTGTTACCGTAGCAGCCATTCAATATGGCCCTTACCAGTCGAAAGCCAGCAGAATGGCAGCAAAATCCCCTCCAACTTCCAGCCACTGGTCTGCTCTTGGGCTTGCATATTTTTTTAACTCTGACTCCACCCTTTCACTAAATTAAAGGGTCTGATCAGGAGATAATGCCTTTCTTTAGATCTTAATGTCCACAAATCATGACAGAAAGAATATTTTAGATGTTTAAAAAGGAATTGTACGGGACTAGCCAAGGACTAGCCAAGGACCTATCAAGGAAAGTAGGGAAATTTTGATTGGCTGCTACTGTAGGTGCTCTAGCATCCCTAAATAATCCTTAGAGGGTGTGTTAATGGTTGTACTGTATGTGTTACCCTGCAATGGATTAGGGACCTGCCTATGTTCTACCACACTTTTGCCAATAGGCTGCTGGATATAGACACTAGCCCTCTGTAATCCTGATGGGCAACAGAGGATGGATCGGTGGGAAAATGCACATGGAGAGTTAGGTGAGGTCAATTGTATCTCTTTGATTGAGTTCTGACCCTCATGGTCTTAGGATAGTTGCTTCATTGCCAGATATGGGCCAGCCTGTGCCTCCTCATTGATTACTGTAGGTATTATACAACATTCAGTGATGGTGCAGGAATGTACCCCCAGCGGTAAAACTTTATGCTTAAATGTATAGTGGAGGATGATCTTTTTCCAGGTGGATCATCAAAATAAGTGGTCCTCCATTTATTTGGTCAATCATTCTGGTGATATGTGTACGTAAAGACATCCTACGTGCTTGTCCCCATTTTCATTTACTGGTGGTGAGTCTGACATAGTGGAAAAAGTGTAAATCTTCTTTTGGAGAGTAAGCTTGTATGAGAGATGCAAACCGTTACTTTTAAAGAGAGTGTGCACAAGGAGAAATGGGCTTGTGCATGCTCTCGCACGTGTTTAATAGGCATTCCCTCTCAGGAGTGGGTACAAGGTTGTGCATGTGCATTTTTCTTTTTTTTAAGTGGATAGGGCGGAAATCCTCCACTATACCTTTAACAGTTAAGTGATTTCACTCTTTCCACTATGCAGCTGGCTGAAAAAGGGGCTATGACTAGGGCTGTGAGATAATAGGCTGTGGCAATTTTGTCATACAAAATAACAATGACAAAATTTGTTTAGTCATTGACAGGATTATAAGATTTTCACAACTTCTTGTTCTTTTTTAATATCACTCTGGAAAAGACCCCAACATGCACATTTTTTAAAAACATATCTGTAATACCTTGAAATTGTACTTTTCAATTAAGGTTAAATTATCAGTCATGTTTAAGCTTATGCTTTACTGAAACCGTTTAGTTGTTTCTCTGACTGTGACTAACTACATGTGCTATCTTTATCCTCTGATATGGGACCTGGCTCAGAGCTCATCTGCCTGGCTGTTTGTTTCATGGACGAAGCCACCTGTGGAGCTGGTTGACAGTTGCCTTTTGGGGTTTCTTAGGATTTCTTCCTCTTTCAAAGTTTTTCCTTCCCACTGTCACTACAACCATGCTTAGTGTGAGGGATTGCTTCGAATCAAAGAGTCAATCAACTTATTTTGCTTTGATAGAAAACTTTTAATCAACATGATTGTATGATCTGGTTGAATTGTAAAGCGAATTGGGGTGACATGTTTTGTGAATTGGTGCTATATAAATAAACTGAATTTAATTGAATCAAACACATCTATTCAAATTTAAACTTTCTGTCACTATGGCGTTTTGCTATCAGATTCCAAAGCAACGCAGGAAACTGTTTAATTTAATTTGTGTGTGTCCTCAGGCTAAATCTGAAGAGTTTAGGTCAAGCACTCCCTCGTGGTAAAAGGTTACACACTATTGCTTTAATGTTTTTGCTAAAATTTCAGCATCCAAAACAATTCTAAATAAAAGTATAATAATAACTCGCTGCTTTGAGAGTAAAATCCCTCAGACTGTCTACAAAAGGCTGCACATAACTTTCTAAAAAAATTACAGCTACTTGGTGTAAATAGTCTGCCTTATTATACATACATTAAATCAGAGCAAATAATGATTAGAGCCGCTTACACTGAGGTCCTCCAGGTTCAGGGAGTTCAGATACTTATTGTTCCTCTTCCATAAAATAGGAGGCCTCCTCTCTCCTGTGATGGCGCAGGTCAACACAGCGCTCTGGCCAACAGTAACCGTTGTGACGCTCACTTTCTGCTCATCTGGGAGGTTGAGAAGGTACACATCTGTTATGGAGAAAAAAGGAAACATTTAATAAATTACTTGTTCAGTTAATTAGCATTTGTATTATTTAACAATAAAAAAGTATGAATTTCTTTTAAATAGAAATAACTTTCATATATATAAATTTTTCAGGATGAAGACTGGACCTATAAAACATAAGAAATTATAAAAATCTTATTTCAAACGTATTTTGCACAACTTTTGATATTTTCAAAGTGCTGGACAATATGTATGATAGCAGCTGTAGTATATGTAATATTTGATATCTTGGCTATTGTAATAACTCATAAAGCTGCACAGATTTTCTGCTGACTGTTAAAAACCCATACTCATTATGTGTTTGTAACTTGAGGCTTGTTTATTTTCAGCATGCTACACTGTCCTGTGAGATTAACACCATCCAGACTTTGTGTTGATGTAAACCAAATTTTTAATTAATTAAACGGAATAAGATGAAAACCTGTACATCAGCACAACCTTCCAAAGAAAAACAAAATACTACATTCATCCTCTTATTATTTCTGATTAAAAAAGCCAAATTGGTCAGAGGGCAGAAATGCGTCTAGTGCTTTTAAAGTGACCGGAAGCATGATGTACATTCAATCATTCTTAGGAATTATTTAATGCAGTCTTTGAGAAGATGATTTTTAATCTTTCTCTTGAGTAATGAACAATGGAGCAAAAGGAAACAGAGACTCAATTTGCTCTGCTCCTTAGGGCATGAAATACAAAATCTAATGAAAGAGAAGGTCCAACAGGCAGTGCTCACTTGCCACAGCCTGGAGAAAATGATGCAAGCACCTTTAATTAAAGAGAGTGCTATTGCTCGTAGACCATTGACTTTTTTTTAAACTTTTCTATACCTGCTATATTTGTGTTTGCTTCCAACTTAAATCGACATATTAAAGAAACTATAGTCAACTTATTGCATTAGAACAAAGAAAGAAAACTTCTCCTTTTTTTTGATCTTTCTGCAATCCAAATACATGAAGCACCATTACTGTTCTGCTCCAAAGTGACAACAATTCTGAGCCAACCTCTCTGTAACAGCTGACAAAAATTGTCCATGATGAGCACCAAGATGTTGCCGTACATTGGCAAGTAGTTACATCAGACTGTAGCAAATATTGGTGTCATTGCACGCTTTATAGAATTTAAAGTATAATTCGGGATCAAGCATTTATAAATAAAATAAAAAAATTATAAAAAAATAATTTAGAAATAACTTTATTTGTGCTAAGCCACTATATTTATCGTTCACAAGAAATAACTTAGAGATATAGAAAAATACTAATTAAAGGTTAAAAAAGTAGGGCTGGGCAATATAGAAAAAAAGGTTATCGATAAAAAAAAATGCATATTGATCGGTATCGATAATTATTGAAAAGATTTGAAACCATATTTTATGTGCAGCTCTGCCTGGACATTTTATGATATTGCTAAATGATTTAATTTTAATAAAAAACACAAACACAGACTTCCAATTAAATCTTTATTTAACCAACTTTTTTAACCATAACAGAATTGTTTTAAAGAAAAATAACTTAAGAGACCTGGGTTATGTTATTAAATACTGACTAAGAATAAACTAAAGTGACCAAAATAAATATAATAAATAAATAAATGCCCCCCCACCGCCGCCGCCGCCCCCGTTTCCTGCTTTAACCTGAGTTACTTTGAAGTTTCTGGCCCCTCAGCATTTTATCTTAATAGTTAGAACTACGTGGGAAACTGCCCAGAACTGAAAATATATATATTTTCCCGAAATTCCCGAAGATTCCTCGGAGGAGAGCCGCGTCGGGGATTACACAGCTCGTACTCCAGCGGGTGTGAGCTGCTGAGATGATTAAAAAAAAAAAAGTTGGTTGTGTTATCAGACTTGGTTTTCACTGGTTCCCTACGCATTTTACAGATGACTGTGGTTTGTTTTTTGTCCGACTTGCCATGACCGAAATACTTCCAAACTGCCGAACTACAAAAACCCTTCTTTGGAACAATTTCCTCCGCCTCTCCTTGCTGCGACATCTTCATGTGCTCTGTGTTGTGGTTTGAGAGGGCGGGGCTTTGTGACGGCGTGCCTGGGTCCACGATTGTGATTGGTTGGGAGGAAGTAGTGACTAGCATAAACCTACATGCTAGGCTACAATGAGAAGGAAGGAAAACTGCGTTTCTTTTTTATCAAACTTTTATCGACCCTCTTTTTTTCTATTGCGCCACACGTCTATCGATCGATATATATCGTTATTGAATTATCGCCCAGCCCTATAAAAAGTAATAATTTAGAAAATAAAAAAGTTTAAGACAACAAAAGATTAATTTTCTGACATATATTTGATTTTATCTATGTAGAAAAAATAGTTTACATTGCACAGATCCTTAACCCCAATAAAGTAATTGAAGGTAAGTATACTTTTTTATTGTTATTAAAAATGTTTTTTCACAGATGACAATAGTAAATCATTTATTTTATATATATAAAAAATAATATATACAGTGTACAGCTTTATCATCTTAATTATTGCTTTGGATCGGTTAACAATATATACTATGCAACATGAAAGAACCTAAACATACATTTAGCACAAACTCTAAAATGGGCCAAAAGTTTCAGAATGAAAAAAAAAATTGGTGAAATATAAATTTATGCCACTTGCAAAGATATATAGGCGATAGATAAAATTGTATGATTGCAGAAACACTAAGATTTTTATTTTGTCTTTACATTAATTAGCAAATATGTTTGCAAATATTCAACAACCTAAATTTTAAGATATGGTAAGTCTGGTTTTAAGTAACACAACATATGTTTTTCTTAAACCAGTGTATTTTCTTAAAAGAGAATAACAAAATTAACAAATATGCATTTCAGTTCTCCAGCATTTGTTCAATAAAATTTGTTCAATTTCATGCCTTTAGATTTGATGACACCTAAGATCTCAGTGGTGTTTTGGTAACACATAGGTTGCACATAGTCTGATATCAAAAAGAATTTTCAAGTAGTAACTAAATAAACCCGAGCTAGATCTTTAGGAACCATTTTGTATTGCATTCTGCAGCGAATTATGCAAGACACAAAGATATGTGCCTGGGATGGAAAGAATTTCAGAAGACACAAAACCATCCTGAACTGAAAAAAAAGATGATCTTGGCAATGATAGAAAATATTTCACATGAAAGATTAGCTGCAGCCAGTTAAGAATGAAAGAAAGTGGATCTTACATCAGTCCCACATTAATAATCTGTAATTGTCCTCCTAACACTGTTAACTGAACACATTCACAGCCTGCGTTGCCATTTGGAGGTCTTTGATGTGCTGACGTTGTAGTGGGTGGATATGCTGACAAAAATCTCCTTCAATAATGTCCTCCTAACCATTCAATTACAGCCGCCTTGTATCTTAATGCTTTTGGAAAACGCTGCAAGCAACAAACTCGATTTGCTGCTGATCCCTGAGGGGATAGAAATGTGTGGAGGTATAGTGAGAATTTAAAGAAGAAAGTAGGCAGACTGTCAGCCAGGCAAGCTTTAGCAGGCAGACAGAGGAAGTAGTTGGTGGTGGGGGTGCAGGTTGGGGTGGGGTATGGGAGTATCCGACCTGAATTAGAAACTCTTCAGGGAGATGGGAGTCAGAGCTGCTAGAGCTGACTCGGTCCAGCACCACCTCTGTAAGAGATTTATCAGTGGAAGAAGTGGTACAGCCTCCTCTTTTTTGGACTGATTTGAGGCCTGAGGGACACAGCCCTCTGGGAGGGATCAACCTCCTCCATCCAACTTGTAATTAGTGATTAACGGGAGAGTGCAGACTTTTGATTTACTCTGCACTTCTCCCAGGATTGGATGTTGGTCAGTGACATGGTGAGAGGTAAATCACCAATTGTTCTAGAGGCAACAAGCTTGTCAGAGAAAAACAGCCTGGGACCAGAGGATAGTGCAAAGGGCTGGCAGCATGAAGACAAATTACAACAAGGTTGCTTAACCAACCCTCTCACTCCATCCCCTATCATGCTCTGTTGCTCTCTCTCTCTCTCTCTCAAATGCTGCTCACTCACCATCTCTCTTCATCAACTTTCTGTCCTAACACACTTCTCTTCGTCTCCATGAGATGTTACAGTACTACACTTATACAGATGTCATTCAGTCAGTTTGAGGGGTTAAAATGACATATTACATTAAATTAATTTTACTTAATTCATTTGCCATATATTCTCAACACATATTCTCAAGGCACGTTACACAGTAAGTTCAATAAATTACACAGGCAGATTTTTTTATAGGTTTTAAGGAAACATGGCTGATTGATTGAGTGTCATGCATTATTGGTAGAGGGAATGCTGCAATGACAGTGACACAATGCAAGCAGCTGTCCATTGCAGCCATATACTTATCCAGGAAGAGTGAATTCTTGCAGAATTCACTCTTCCTGGATGAGTATATAGCCTTCCCTCTACCAATAATGCATGACACATCAACTGCACTAAATAAAGCCGTTTTTCCTATCCATCTGAAATTAAATCGGACTAAGATTTTTCTATTTAAAGGCATTTGATTTTTATTCATTTAAATTATAACTTATTAAAGTTTTGTTTTTACTTTGCTCAATTTCAAAATCGAACATTTAGTAGAGTTGGCTTTTCAACACTATGGCTGGACAGATTCCTATGCCAGTTTTTACGCAATGTTTATCTCTTTCCACAGCGTTTCTTCAGAACTATAATCAGAGATCTTTGAAAGCCTTTTCAATAGCCTGGAATGTGTTGTCTTTAAGCCTATTTGGAAATAATTTGGTAGTGTGATTTGGACCTCCTTCTCAGTCCAAGCTTCAATTTCTCAGTTGATGTATTTACATTCTGCTTTAACAATCTAACATAATGATCTTTCCCCATAATGCAGTCTATTATCTCAAGTGCAGCAATTCTTCCACCACCAAAACACCCACACAGCAGGCCTCCACGTCAGTCCATCACAGGACAATGTCCACTCAAATCTTTTATTATAGCCAAGAACTTCACCTCTTGCTTTAGACCACAGAACATGAATTTCATTGGATGTAATTGTTCTTGCAAAAAAAAATTGCACCTTCATGCATTTAGACATTGTGATTGGGATGATCAAGACAACAAGCTGCTTTCTCTCTTCCCGATGTCTAGTCTGATTCATCCCTGTTTTTTTCTCTTGTGTTAAACAAAGGAGAGCTTTTTGACTGGTTGTCTTAAAATTAATCCCCAGGGGTGCCTGGAGATAATCCCAGTGTTGAATACTAACCTACCCAACGTTTAAGAAAGGGAGACATCATACAGCATTTCCCAAATTGTTAACTTGCAAGTTTTGGAATGTTATTATCACAATATCATAAAGTCACTATTGCAACTGCATTGAGTCTGAAAATAGTGTGTATTATTATCAAAGAACTACTCCTCTCTAAACCAACCTGTATGAATGGATGTCTTATAGAGCTGTCTATTACTACGTTCACACCAAACATGCTTGGGGCAACCAAAAAGCACCTGCTGCTTCCTTTTTGAAACTTGTACATGTGAAGGTTCGACGTGCAAGAGAATCCTTGATGCTCCTAAAGCACGTCTAGTAAAGTGTGTTCAAATGCGTCTGATGCTTCTGTTACTCCAGTATTCAATGGCAGAGCGGATTTGCTATATTTGCTGTGATAAGCTGTTAAAAATGATTTTATATACATTTTTAAGCGAGAAAGTACACCTTAAAACATCTCCTGTGCAGTCAGATTGGAGCCGCTCAGATCCCCACATACTGCTTGTGCGTTACCACTGGACGTGCCTAGCAGCAGCTGGGGGGTTTCCAGCTGCTGCTAGTAGATATTAGCTAAGTAGATATTAGCGTTTTTCAGGTATGTGGTACAAACTGCAGGCACTACAATAATAAAAGCGAACATATTTTGCCAGCAGGTTTCAACATTTTAAGTTAATTTAGGCGTTAATAAACAGCTTCAGTGGAGAGATCATAGCACTCAGCATCAGCAGCTCTTCAGTATCTCCCTGCCAGCTCCCAGATCAGCTTCTCTGATTAATTGATGTCATGCGATGAGCAGCAAAAATCAAATTTTTCCAACTCCAGCAGCTGCTGCTTGTGAAGCGCGTCATGAGACTCAGATGCTCAGAAGCTTATAAGGTACTGCTTCGGCTACTCAGATGCATCAAGATGAGCTGCTCCTGCTACTCTATCCATGCTGCAGGACCCTTTGATGCTCCTTGATGCACATCAACCAATGACTTTGCATGTAAACCAGCTGCTTCTGCCGCTTCAATTGTGTGTGGTTTGAACTTAGCATAAATGTTCCAGGTATTATTTTGAAATTTGAAATAAACTAATTTCCAATAATGGATAGTAAAAATTTATAATGACTTTCCTTATAACAACAAAGTATACAAAATGGCAAATGGATAAAATTGTTGTAAAACCAACTCTGCATTAATTTTAAATCAGTTTTGTGTCAGTCTAATGACTTAAAAGCTATTAGAATAAAGCAAACTCTGAGAAAAATAAAATATAAAAGAATATTCATAATTCACTAAAATGTGACAAAAAGGTGTGTGCATTGGCTTTATAGTCTGAAATAATAATTTGGTGTTACTTTTGTGTCAGTTTACATCACTAGACATGAAAGTTAATAATTTTTCTTTTAAAAAGTGTGTGGAATGGCCAAGCGTGTTTGAATTCAGTATCTCCATTTCGGGATCAAGGTTCAAACCCCTTTAGCCCTTATTCTGGTACCAGGTGGGAATGTGTTTTTCTAAGGTTCATCAATACTCTAAGTTTCCTTAATTAAGCATCAGTATATTGTGTAAGAGCTGATATATTGATTTGAACATATAAACACAAAGAGTTGAAATCGGACACTAAAAAAGAGCTTAAAGAAGAGGTCTGAAAAAGCTGGCATAACAAAACCCTTGAGTGCATGAAATATCTTAAATAAAAATCATCTAAATGTGATTTGAATGTTAGCATGTGTACAGACTGGATGGATAAATTTAACAAGCTCCATCTGTAATATCATCCTGTTTAGTGGGTTTGGTGTGATCTGGGTTGTGGAGGGTCGATGGTGGGTTTTTATTTTCTGTCCTGTTTGTTGCTTTGGTTTTTGTTTTGGTAATTGTTGTAATTTCTGCTTTTTTTGTCATTCTGCTTTTAATGTTACTGCATTTGGTTGCTTGTAGTATATTTTAACTGTGGGTGCCTGTCCAAAAGCACTGCGCATCTGCGAATTGCCTTTTACAAAATTGACCTCAATATCAACAAAAATGAATGAGGATTTAAACTGTCAAGTTATGTTAATAAATAAACTTGCTCTCAACTGTTCACCAGCTGACCTTGAAAAACAAAAAGTTATCTCAGAAATACCAAAAATATAAATTTTGTCTCAATCTACCCAGAATTCATTCAACCAGGTGCAAAAGAAGACCAAGATAATCCCTCACTATTAGTGCTCGTCACTAAGCATCTGCCAACTTATCATACCATGTCACAACAGTGGTGATGGGGCCCTGTCAACACGCTGCTTTAGATGGTGGAAGGAGTCTGGCTTCCTAAAGGTAAAAACAGCAATTTATTGTACATCCTGTAACGTCTCTCTTTTTTTTGCTCTGAGACTTACACTTCCGATGGAATCTCCCAAGTGCAATCTTTCTTTTAAAACCGAGATTAAATAGAATTTGTAATGTCTTTTTTAACTAAAACTTTAATAGTTTAATTGATACATTTGCTTGAGGGACTTTATCTTTGCTTTTTTTGAATAGGAAATATAAACCTACTAACTCACCCTCTACTTTCTGAAACATATGTATGCCTCATTATAAATGCTGTTTTACAAACATGTAAAAACAGCATGTTTTACTACTGTAGAGAACTTAATTGTATGGGTACAAAATTGACCTAATATTTTCCCAAGCATCATTATTGACCTTTGCTCAGGTTCAGGTAAACATCATAGCATTAATCATTTACTGTATTTCCTCTGCTTTCCCTCACTCATCCAAAATGCCTAGAGCCACATGAATGTACATGAATTGACTGTGCTCCCTGCTGCCCTCTGGGAAGAGGCTTCGAAGCCTCCAACACAGGTCCAGCAGATTCCAGAACAGCTTCTTCCCCAGTTCCATTAGATTGCAGAATGTTGTGTAAAATGGGGTTAAAAAAAACTGTAATCATCTACCACTCTTCTTTACATTTGATCACCATGTTTACATTTTATCACTGCTGCACTTTAGAAATGGAAATGTCTTGAGATCTGTCCTGAACAAAATTTTGTTTTGTATACACTCTGTGTGTACAAAATGACAATAAAGTCTAAGGGCCGGATTTATCAAAGGTTTGAATGTATTAAAACGTGAGCTATTTCATGGCGCACGCTAAAAAATTTACAAACTGATCTATCAACAGCGTGCTAAAAGGATTTGCTCTTTAAAACGTGCTAAATAGCGCCTCTTATCCATTTAGTACTTTTTCTGCAATGAATATTCAATATGGGGCGTTTACACGCAAAAGTGCGTCTTGTGGGAGGAGAACATGTAAATATATTAATTTAGCACTCGCAAAGTGATTTATCAAACCTGAAAGCAATTTTGCTAACGGTATCTGACTCTATATTTAACACGTTTCAAAAGAAGGTGCAAATGGTCTGTATGCGTAATTGCGCACACATGGCAGCGGTTATTGTCGCAAGAAGGAGACATCGAAATGAAGCAAGGAGACGCAGAGAACGCATTTTTTCACTCCGTGTGAATATTTTTGGAATGAACGAGGAAACAATCATCAAAACATATCGTTTATCCAGCATTGCCATTTTGGAGCTGTTGGGGGAACTCCGAATGGATTTGGAGCCAGCCACAAGGAGGACCCACGCAACACCAGATATCACAAAACTCCTTGCAACATTGCACTTTTTTGCATCTGGGTCATTCCAGCGTACGGTTGCAGCGAGAGCTGGGATCTCCCAATCTCGTTTTTCAGAAGTGCTGTCTGATGTTCTAAATGCCATGTCGCCCTGACGCCCTAACGGAGAACCCCGACCTCTGCGCCTGTGGAGCAACATGCCAATGCTGCGGAGATGTGTACGTCATCTCATCCACAGTCCCATTGTGAGCCATTTGGTATGTGCATTTTTCTACAGGCCAATACAAAACACCTGTTTTTTTTTTTGTTTTTTTTTAATGCAGTGAAGTAGAAATTCAGCCACATACCACCTTAGCAAATAAAGGTAGCCAAGGTTTATTTATATATATATATATATATATATATATATATATATATATATATATATTTTTTTTTTTGGAGGGGGTGGGGGTGTCACTGTAAGATTAAAATTTCTTAATGCACTAGTTTGCACAAACTACTTTGCCGCAAAACACAAAACGCGCAAAACCATCATTTAAATAGGGCGTCTCCAACAGTTTTGCACCTGCCACCAGTTACGCAATCGCTCTTGTTAAATCACCCGCAAACCATGGTTCAGCCCCTCGCGCAAAATTCCGGTTTGCAAGCGCAAATTACTGCACGCAAAATTGGATCTTGATAAATCCGGCCCTAAGTCTACTAAAAGTGTTTTGTGTCATAGCAATGGGTTTCTTTTATTGGGTTGTTTAATTAATATTGGCTAAGTTATACATTTTGGAGGCTGGTCAGGGGGATGAAGATGTGGATAAATGTCTCGGTATGCACCTTAAGCTGGAAAAAAAAAGCCTTGGTACGCTGAGAAGTAAAATCAAGAAGTGTTTGTATGGTATACCTGCTTACCACTTCCCTCAAAACAGCTCCTCTCAGTCTCCTCACACTGCTCATGTTCAGGTCTCCTCTGATAATTGTAGTGATGAATTGCTGCAAGTTTCATTTCAAGGACAACGCGTTTTTGATCGAGCAAACTGTTACTTCGAAATAAACATAAAAACATCCTATTTTTGGGGAGTTTTATGCTCTTTTCTTAACACTGTGCAACACATGAGTCCAAATGCACTGATGGACCTGCCTTGGATCCGATCTTCTCTCCAATAACTATCAATGTGCTTATTTTAGGGCACAGAGCTTATTGGCCAACATGCATTTCAAAAACCTGTGGTAAGGCAAACAAGGTTGCTATATAAATGAGCTGCGGGTCTTCCACCTTGTGATTTGCAGAAGTGGCAGGGTGGGATTTCACATCGAAAAACAAAGTTTAACATTTCTTTCTAATTTAGAGCACTGAGTGGTTATTCAATGCTTCTTCTTTGAATAATAACTGAAACACTATCTAATTGAAACACTTGTTTAGAAATTATTATTAATTTAAATTATTAAGAAGAGAATAGTTAGACGCACAAGCTACAGCTTGAACAGAGACAAGCACCATCACACTATGCAGAAGGATTCACTGTCTTCTGCAGGAAGGAATAATCATTTAAAGACAGGAAAAGATGGCTGTATGGGGTAAAAAATCCTCTTATTTCTTTCAAAAACCTTTAAAACACACGACTTGCCTATTAGAGTGAAGTATTTTAAGGATGTATGTTAATCAAAATCAGAAACAGTTTATCAGATTATTAAATGTCACATTACCAATTAATGTGTCTAGATGCAGGAATATGGGCATGTGCTTTACAGAATAGGCATTACTCTGACAGGGGCTCCTTTTGCATGAAGTACTGTATCATGGCATGGAGGCAATAGTGGCCCTCAGCTCATCTGTTCTGTTTGGTCTGATGACAACAATTAACACCAATCCAGTTATTCTTAAAGGTTGAAGTCAGACCACCACAGAGTAAAGTCCTGGTCATTAAAGAATGCATTGTTACCCCTGGCATGAGGTAAGGTCCAATTTCTGCTAGAAAATTAAATCAGTATCTCACTAACTACTCACAATCCTACCAAGGCTTCCTTTAATTCCTATTCCTTGTTCAACTTTTGATTTAATTCCACCCTTCATTTGTTTTCAACTGAATTCTAGGATTTTATTAAAACAAAATTTTAACACAGATTAGAGGTAGCAGACTAAGCATTGCAGTAAAGAGAATCCAGCTATTAAAGCAACCAGAGCTTCCTTACCTCTCAGTAGAGCAACATTATCCACATGCGAGAGTACTGATTGTAAATATTCCGCATATATATTTAACAAGAATGACGTTTAATTTATTAAATGCTCTACTGAACTAAATTCCTGGTGCTGTAATAATTTAAGCTACAGTAACATAAACAAATGAGAAAAATGTTATTCCATTTACATTCATGCATTTCATTTTTTGAATTCAACTCATAAAATAAAAATCAACCTATCAATGACATTAGAATTTACTAATATCCAACTGTTCGAAGCTGCTATTAACTTATGAAAAGTTAAACATAACTGCAAAACGTTAACAAATGGTCTTAGTGAATGTATTAGCTCTAGCTGATAAGCCTTGAGTCTATTTCCAAAGCAGCTGTTGGGAGAAATCCTTCGGGGCCTTCAGCATTAGTATGCAACAGAGCTGTGAAGGATGCCTAATTGGACTTATTTTATCTCAGCTACCGTGTGGAAAACAACTTATAAGAAGTGTAGCTTTCTGCAACAACTGAATCACAGATTATTTCACATGTAGGATGTGTTTTAAAGGCATTGTCATATTTCTAGAGTTTAATATACAACCTTGCTTTAGTATATTGTGTGGTTTATCATGTCAGGTTTGTTTAGTAATTAGTAACAATTGTTTTTCACTATGAAATAAGACATCTGGTTCTGTGTGATGTGAGACTAATTTGTTTGTCAACTAAATCAAGCACATTTACTTTACAAATTGCAGAAGGAGGACAGGAATGGTTGTTATACTTTCATGATTACTGTCCTGATAGGTGACCTAATTGTTCATTTCACTCACCTGCCTAATTCTGGCCGGTTATAACTCATCTTATCCACCCGCTCCTGCTGCTTTATATACGGCTCAGCCCAGCTATCGGGGCTAGATCATTGCTTCTGCTTCTGATGTTGTTGCTGAGATGGTCTGCAGCTCATTTCTGAGTTTTGACTTTGATGTCCTTGAGGCCAGGGGTGAGAGTTTTTAGTTTTTGTCTTAGTGTTTCTAATCATGTCCTGTCTCTTATCCAATGAGCATTCCCTGTTCCTGTTTTGGCTCAGTGGAGGGAGCAAGTCTTAATGTACCATAGTTTTTCCTGATATCATGCCTTGGTCTGCCTCTAAACTACAGAGGTTGCCTGTTCCCATCTGAACGTTTCCGCCTTAAATCTCTGTTGGACTCTTGGAACCCTGAACCTGCCTGTACTCTCTGTGGACTCTGAATCATACACGTTCACTGGGGCTGCTGCATCTGATTCACTCTGGGCGGATACCTCCGCACCTCGTTGGCAGTCCATTGGCTGGATCCTGCCTTGCTCGATCCAGATGGATTGAACTCTTAAATCAGTTAAGTGACCCACATGGATAATCATCTTCCGTCAGATCATTGTGGTCACTTACCTGTACATGTATTTCTCCCTAACCAGAGTGCCAGTGATGGACGGTCCCCCGCCTCCCCCCCTGCCCTTGCAGATCCACAGCTCTGCATCCTGATTATTTTAATAAACGTTTTGAATCCTCCCACTGTCTGTCTAGCCTTGAATATTGGGTCCTAAGTTCTGAGTTCATGTAATGCAGCAGCTGAACCGCCGGAAAGAATTCTAATGGTTAAAAGCAAACAACTTGAAATGCATAAAGAGAGATCTGACATGACAAGAGTTGGACAAGTACTGCAAACTTGTTAACCCTGAACTGCTAAAAAAATCATAGACAAGGAAGCACTTCCAATTTTTTTATTAAGTGAATGCTAAAGTAAAACAAAATCAAAAGTAAACCTTCAGAGGCATGTAATGAGGGAAGAGCTCCTTTTGTGAGCCACTCATTTATAAAGAACCAACCATCTGACCTCATAATTTCAGCTGAAAAATAAACTGAGAGTATCCACTCACCAGAACTAATTATGTGAGACAAAAACAACCCTTAGCAGCTGCTCCATGTTTGTTTTCCTATTTTCATTTAATGCAGTATTGCATAGGTCAAGACATAAATCAGAACAGATATTGTCAAGTTACCTTACTTTTTGGATAATAAATCATTTATACAGCCAAGTTAATTAGGATTCCAAATGTTTAAATTCTGTTTTTACATTTTTATAAAATCACTGCTGATTTTCATCAATAGACCACAAAAATGATAGAATTACAACTATTTCTCCATAAATTATAATTTTCATGCATTTTAGGAGCTGTTTTAGGCATGTCTTTTAGACAGTTGTTTATCCTAACCTTTTTTACCAAGACTCACTTCACAGCACAATATTCTCCTCTTGCTTGTGCAAATTTAAGGCTTCCTCTGACAAACACAACAGATAAGCCCAGAAGACAATCAAGCCACAGTCAGGATGGATTTTTCTTGGTGAATGCTAAAGCAATGAGATGCTACAGTTATAGTTTAGTCATGTCAGCCATAGAAATTTTCCACACACAATCACTGAAACGTGTAAATAGGCATTTCACGGTTCCCTTCCTTCATTGAGTATTGCCATCAAACACAGTCTGCATTAATCAACATTCAACTTGTTTCTTATTCATGTCTTTTTTCACTTTAAAACAAACCATAATCACTTTAAAACAAGCTGTGGTTATAGAAAAAAGAAGCCGTGATTTTTTTAAAACCCTTTAATATGTTGTCTTTTTTAAATTGTTTTGTAATTTTTTTGTTACTTATTACATTGTTCTAAAAAGGGATGCCCCAGTCCAACTTTTAGTGTCACTTCTCATGGGATTTTAAGAATTAGCAGCATCAGGGTTTGTGACTCCACTTAAAATCCAGTACTTCCTTTGATCTTATGTTTAGTCCATGCCCAATGAGCTGTGTCAGACAGTTTGCTTCCAAGGTTTTCCACAAACATGATCAGTTTTCATATGCAGGAATAGCAGAACTTTTATGGTCCAAAATAGTTTCTGCTGATGCTTATTTCCTATCTGTCAGCATAATTTTGACTTGCTCTACTTGATATGTCCAGATAGCTTCTGGTATTTGAGAAAGGTTCACAACATGCTACAGAGATTTGATTAAAAACAAAACAAAACAAAAAAAAACTACATTTATAAAGCAAGTCGAAGTTAGAATACAAGAATATCGTTATATTCTCAATAGGGAAATTAAGGTTCATCGGCTGCAAGCGAGAGAAAATGTTCACAAAAGATGAAACGTAAGTGAGAAGGGATATTTAAAAATGCACAAAATGCTTGTATATCAGCACATTTTTTAAAAAGCAAGACAATTTATATAAAACAAAAAAAAATATTTCAATTAGCTTAATCAGCTTAAAATTTTTAAGCTGGTAGGAAACATTTATTAATTAAATTAACTGAAAGTGCATTAAAACAGTGCTGAATGATAGTAAGATGAATGATCAGAATGTCTTTACAAAACAGATTATTATCCTGTTAAGATCCTGTTATTGTTAAGATCATGTTAACTGTAAGATTTATTTTCCAAAAAAGAGACAGAATTAAAAAAAAATGCATATTTTGATATTTTATTTTTTTGCAAATTTATGTGTAATTTATGTTAACTTTTTTTGGTTTATCTTGTAATTAATTTTCATATATAGCCTACTTTTATTTTTTTATGACTTTTTTTTTTTTTTTTCAAACTATGATCTGTGATTGCTTTTGACAGCTGATTGATGAAGGGTAGTTTGTGCAGTCAGCTGTGAATGCCACAGCAGAAAATGAACCTGATGCAATCTAAGCTTTGAGTTGCAACGCTGATCATACTCCACAGTGTGCCCCTGAACATTTTAAAGCCATTTGTTCTTTTATATATAACTATATAATAAAGCCTCATAAATGTTCACAATAACCATCCTTTTGAAAATTACTTTAATCTGCTGCTTTTCTCAAAACCTTAAAGAGGTTATGAGAGTGTTAATACTGTGTGACAAAAGACCGGGTTAATTCTAAGAATTTAAATGACAGAGCGGTGTTTTATAAATGCATACTATATATAAATAAATACCATTTAATGGGAGGTAATAATACCCGGTGGTAATGAAATAACCTTTTCCCACTCTAAACACAATAATGAAATGAAAAATATTTGCATAAATTCACATAATTCTTTGTTTTAAATTATGTATATAACTCCTAACACAATAACAGACCTTATGGTTTCTAAGCAGCACACTCTGTGTAAAAACCACCTTTATGTATTCGAGAATCATTGATTTGAAAACTCATTGAACTTATTTCAAATCATTCTTATGTATTCTAGATGCATAGAGATGCATGTTGGAGGGAAAAAAATGATGAATTAGAAAACAATTTTAACTCTCCTCCTTGCCTGTGAATGTAATATTCAGCAGGAGTTTTGACAAGTAAAAGCCTGTTGAATTTTAGCTCTGCCAAGGGGCTTTATAGCTGCAAACCTGACTTAATGGAACCAGCACTCCCAAGAGGCAGCTTGACTGATGTCTAATTATAATTTATATAATTATATTTTTTCAGGAAGTCAACCAATTTCAACTCTTGGCAAACTTTCCGTATTTGTAGGTATTACACTAGAGTCAGAATCAAATAAGATGAGAGCTTCTTTCTACTGCAATAAAAGAGTGAATTGAAGGCTAAAATTAGCAAACACTATTACAGCAAAAGTAAAATACTGTATTTCTCCGAATCGAGATCCATGCATTAAATAAAACTGAGGATAATTTAAAGCACTTTAAATGCTAAACTGAATTGTAAATTGTTCATTGCAGCTGTTTTTTTGGGGTGTGAAGAATGGATTGTATATAAAAGCTTACATGATCTTTCAGGCTTCATGCTTCCTGATTTTGCTCTCACTTATTGAATCTTTTTAACCAGATTTGATAACATGATCGTATATCAGCAGTGAATAGGCAAATATTATAAAAGCAAATGCCTCAGGAAAAAGCTGAAAGTTTACAGTACAGTTTTATGTATATGTATTGAGAGGGCTCATCTTAATTGATCTAACTTATGTTGTAGCCACTTCCTTTAAATAATTCAATTCAATAATTGAAATTCATTATACAGACTCATTAGAAACTAATAAAGACTGTTATTTCATTGTATTCAATATTATTAATTCTCATTTAAATTGAGTTTGTTGAAAACTATAATTAATCAATGTTGTTTTGGATCGAATACATTTTTTTCCCCCTAAGCAGCAACATTGAAATTGTCGAAGTTATCCAAAAGGTCATACAACCAAAGGTTTTTTCAATGTCAGAGTTCTACCACGTCAAGTACATTTTAGTTGCAACATTTTAGCTACTAATATCCAGACAGGTTCTTGAAAAACTCAATTGATTACTGCTTAAGTGTCTTTATAGGTCTACCTAAAAAGCCAGTCATACAGCTGCAGACAAAGAAAGTTGAGAACATCACCCAAGTTCTTAAGTTCTTACTCTGGGATCTCAGAGAAAAGACTTCTAAAATACTTCTGTTTAAAAATCCCTGATTAGTTTAGTACTAAATCACATTACGTATCTTCTGTCATATTAACTGTCATATTAAGCATATCCTTGTGTTCAGGGGTCGTCATTGCCAATTCCATTCCTCTTTGATTCAAAACACTTGAGTTTAATAATTAGGTCATTAGAAGGATTATGGATAACTTGACTGCATATTGAGGCAGTAATTTAGCTATTTGATTCAGGTATGTGAAGGCAGAGATGCATCTAATGGTGTAGGACCCTGTGAAAAGATACATAAGGAAAAAAAATGACAGTACAAGAGTCTTAGCAATATGGGTCAGTCAGGAATAAAGAAGCAAATAATCAAAGAGCATCACAAGAAGCCATTTTACAACTCACAATGAGACCGAGGAGCAAAGACCTTCATTTTTGGAATTACAATATTACAAGAAAGTACAATAGAGACTGCCTTACATTTGAAAAATAGGCTTTTGTAAATGTATGAACAGCATTTTAGCTGTGAAGAACAGCTACTGCCCTAACACGTTTTTATATTTTTAGTTTTGTTGTTCTTTCGGGGATGTAGGAAGGGCAGATCCACATCATAAAGTATGGTTGGCATTATGATAACAGAACTATATGGAAATATTGAAGAAATATTCGTTACAACAGTTATGCTAAAAAGAATAGGTCAAAACTATGCTAGAATATTGTAAGGCTTGTAAAACATACCCAAATCATTTCACTCAAAGCATCCATTTTACAAAACTATTAAAAATAGTCATATAAGCCATTGGCCTGGGTGTTGGCCTAGTGGTTAGAGCAGTGCGCCTTTGTTTTAAGAAGGTTGCCTGGTACCTGGTGCCTGGTACCTGGTTCTATCCCCATTGCCTGCACTCTGGGTCCCCTAACCCCACACTGCCCCCAATTCAGAGACTGAATTTCCCTATTGTGGGACAATAAAATGATTTATAGGGGAGTGGCGGCCTAGTGCTTAGAGGCATTGTGCTTGGAATCCAGAGGTTCTGATTTTGAGCTCCACGCCCACAGACTGCCACTCTGTGTCCCTGAGCAAAGACCCTTAACCCCCACACTACTCCCCATGCGCCACACAATGGCAGCCCACAGATCCCCAAGGAGGAGCAAAAAGATAATTTCATTGCTCTGTACCTGTGACAGTTTAATGACAATAAAAGCTGGAAATGATCTACTTTATATCCATTAAAGCAATCACGCTAAAATGTTTGAGCTTGCTGTTATGCACATTGTACAGTACACACCAATTTCAATTTTCAACTTTGCAGTCTAGTGTGCATAGCATTTTTATACATGCAAACCTTTCAAATATCAGGCCATACTGTCTGTTGCAGACATTATTCATTTATTTCAGTTTATCTATTTTTTTTTTGTTTTTTCATACATTGCATATACTATTGCTTTTACTGCTTGGTCCGTGACTAATGTTTGTTTGGAGTATGATAATCTGCAATAGATGACATTTGCTGTTTGCCCATAATACACTAAACCATAATTCAACACATTATTCAAGCGCTCCCAATAAGTGGTGTGATAGACATTGTTCATATCTCTAACACCATCTAATTTAAAGTCATCACCTTATGTAAGACACTTTCTCACAACTAGCTGAAACAAACTGATTGCCAATCCTCTTCTATTCCTTGCAATGGGAGGACTGAATAATGCAAAGGCATTTAATTCTTAACTCCTGTCCTTACAAGCAACATTGCCCTGCTTTAAATATCCAATGAAATTCTGCAATTGGGAAAATTTGGGCAGATCAAAAAAGCAGGGACCTTTTTCATGGTTTTTCATTACAGTTTTTACTGCCATCTTGTTCCAGATGGTACCATAATTCTAAATACACTGAATTCCCTGATTTACTTTATGATGTGGCACAGTTTATGGGAGCATTTAAGGTATTTGCATAGCATTTTACTGCTGCCTCTTGGAGTCAGTAGTAAACTAAACAATCACACCTCATGCCAAGTATTTCTGCATTGGACACAGTAATAACAGTCTGTGAGGGTGGAAACAAAATCTCCAATATACTCTACATGTAATCACATATGTAACTTAAGTGCTTTCACTAAAAGTATACATACCTATTACTGGATTATATCAGGAACTGGGCATCATCCCACTCAGTTAAAAAAGAAAAAAAAAGAAAAGCTGCTTTCCTGTTATCATATGGCGTTCCAGACTTTTTGGTTCTGTTAAAGTTTTCACATTCACTTTGATTTATTTTTATTTATGTTGCTGTCAAGATTTTGATCATTTTCATTTTTTTCTGTAACTCTTCCTTGTTATTTTTAGGTCTAGTTTTTCTCTTGTGTTACTGTTATCTTTAGATTATCTTTGATGCCATATTAGTTACTAGTTTGGCTATTTATTTTCCCTTTTATGCCATCTTAGTTCTTCCTGGCTCTATTGTATTTCCCAATTTCATTATTTGGTGCTGTCATTAAACCCTAGTACCACTCTCCTTTACCCTCAGGTCCTATCCCAACACCTAAACACTAACCCTGAGCTCTAACCCTCTGTTTGCGTGTTCCCACAGATACTGAGGGTTGAGTGCTGTCCCAAACCACGTAGTGTTTGGGGAGAGTGCACAATTCAGCCCTTAAATAGCGAGTATGAATCAGTCGCAGGCTCGCAGGAATTCGGCAGCAGGTGTAGCAGTGACCTGGTGGCTGAGGAAACATGTTTTGCTAAATGTAAATACCGCTGGTTTGCTGCATCTTCATCACACTGACAGAAAATCAAAAGTTAGTGTATGAAAAGAAAAACGGAATCAATTCCAAAATAAAAGATCTTTAAAATAGTTTTATTTGACTGTATACCTTTGCCTTATGAAAGGGGCAAATGTTTAATGTTATGTGCGCCACAGAACTACAGCCATGCACATGGGGCGTCACTGTGTTGTCATATCAATGACTGCTTTCCTTTTCCGTTGCAAGAAATAAGCCGTCCCATTCAAGTTTATTCTCCCGACATTCAATCAAGGCGCCTTCCAAAGCTTTGAGTGCGACTTCACTGGGAGTGACACCTGATAGCTAAGGGTTAGTGCATAGGAGCGGGTTAGGATTGGTCCTAGGTTTCCTTCTAGCCCCTTCACTGAACACCTGCTACCAATTAGTTGATTACTATTGTTTAGCATATGTACTCCTCCTCTGCAATTACTCATTGTTGGATTCTCTTCTCTATCTCTTCTCTATCTCCTGAGTGTCTCCCTGTATTGATTCCTGAGTTCCCTGCCTATTAATGGTTAGATTTATTCTTATATTGCTACCAAATCAAATAAAACAACAAGAACTGCAGCTGCCTCTGCTTTTGGGCCCTTTACAAAACTCCACAGATCCTGACACTTTCCCATTATATAGCAGAGGCAAACCTGTGTACCAAAGAGCAGCAGTAGTAATAAAATAGATTAGCTATGCTCTGTAAATCTGATTGACTGGTGTTTCTTTAATCAGCCTGATAACATAATAAAAAAGTACAGCTTTTTCAATTAGCTTTTATTTCCTGCCATGAATATTTATAGGTGTAGTTAGATGATTACAGGTCTCAGGAGGTTACTGTCTGCAGGACTGCAAGCTATAGAAATATTAGATAAGTCTTATTTCCCTGCTTATGTTCCTCTGTAAATTATGTTCAAACCTTGTATGAATGATTAACAAACAAATATTGGTTCTGAAGGAGAAAGTAGATTCCAGATATTTTCTGGTAAAGGTTAATCTTTATTTTTCTTATAAATGTGTCCAGTAAAAGCAGTAAATGTGATCTCAGAAAATAACTGTTTTATACTACCAGATTCATGCTTAAGCTGCAAAAAGCAATCTGCTCAACCTTCTACAATGACAGTTAAATGCCCTTTAATATTGGAAATAATTTGTTCTACATTTTCTTTTTATTCCGATTAAAGCAGCTACACACTTTGTGGGAAGTGAGAATTTTTATCTTGCTCCCACATGTCTAGGAGAAAATTATGCAATTTTTGTTCTCACACACCTGTTTTAGGGGGTTCTCACTGCTTGCTCTCAACAAATCTTCAGGGCACAGCTTTGTTCTTGCACCATGTCCAAAAAAAGTTAAAATAAGTAATAAAATAGGAAAAGTAGAGATGTTTTTCATTTTTTTTTTGTTTTTTTTTTCGGATTGGAAATTCCCCCTAGTTTCAGGTGTGGACAGTTTGGAGGATCGGCTGTCCGAGGAAGCGAGACAATATGAACATTTGTATGATATGTCTTCTACTGTAAGTATAGTTAATATTATGCTGTCCTCTTCCTTATAAATCCAATGAAACTCCTCCTGTTATTGTGTTGCTTTTTTTTTTCTTTTTTTTGCAGGTGTAATGTAAGCGACAGTGGAATGGATTCGGCAGCTGAGCTTCTGGCAAACTGAATATATGGTGGAATTGTTTTTAAACAACTAGTTTGTCAAATAATAGGTTCAAAAACTCTACTACTCGTCTAAATTGTCTTTAGCCAAAATACACAACAGAGTGGCATGCATTGAATGAATCATGTGCATACCTCAGGTTTTCAGAAACCTGCTTAATCAGTGTTGACAGAGTAGGCACAGGATCCCCCTTAACATACATTATATATATATATATATATATATATATATATTTTTTTTTTTTTTTTTTTTTTTTCAGGCATTACATTTATGACATTTTTCTTAATCTTGCAGCAAAACTCTAATAGCTAAACAGTTGCTCTGTGAAGAGTAACAAGAACATCTGTCCACATTATGATTTGAAAGTGGCCATACAGGCTTTTAGGGCTGGAGTTTTCAAAAGAATGAAATGATTTCTAGTTCCTAATTACCAGGTTGGAGAATTCATTATTAAAAGAAACACTGGTTTAGAGCTACAATAACCTTAACATGTTTTATGCCAGTTTCAATGCACCATATAGTTAAAGATGATGGTATTCGAGATAAGCACACAAAGCATCTCTCTAAATCGTTGGCAATGTCACGATAAACAGATTGTTCAACTTAGTCTGCATATGTTAATATAAATAGTGTCAGAAAAAGAAATTCTCAGGAACAGTTTTAATGATTTAGTTCAGGCATTTATATATTCATTTAATGAAGGCCATTTATTGTTGCTGAGTAATAAAACAAAGTGGTATCTGGGGTAAAGAAAGGAGAGGAACAAACAGAGCTGGATAGGACACATTTAGAGAAGCTGCCTCACTCATTAAATATCCTGTTCCCTCATTCAGGAGTTAAGATGGGATTTTTCCGTTGACTAAAAGAGAAGAATTTGAAGCAACTCAACTCTTAAAGAAAGCTCAGCTCCCGCTAGATTGGCTGGGGTTCCTTCTTTTCATGACTTGCCAGAAGGGCTTTCCACCCACACACACAAATTCACCCACAAACAACTGAAGTGGAGTAGACGAGACACCCACAAAGCCATTTATTCTCATGACTTGTTTTTTGCTCCAAGAAATGATTCACATACAAAGGGCTGATGAGATAAAGGTTGATTATAAATTGTCTTCCACTGCTAAATGTGTCAAGCCAACCAAATGTCAGAGGATATTCTGTCAAAGGATATTGAGCTGACTGCAAATGTCAGACAAGGAGGAGGCATCAACGAGAGTATGGGGAGGAAACAAAGGAAGGAAACTAGTGCACATGTGTTTGTGTGACCCTGATATAGCAGAGCACCTGTCATCATTATGTCGTGTAATGATGAAGGATTTGGTTTGAACTACTGTTTCAGCTTTTATGACCCGTTTTCTTTGGAAACAAATACACTTTGAACTTCTTGATTCATCTCCATCAACAGATGAAACACTGTCAGACCAACACAAAACCACTCATCTGGCATCTAACAGTGGATCCCACAGAGCAAACTTTGGCAAGATATAAAAGATATTTTTTTTTAGCAATTACATAAGAAAGTGTTGGCCAAGAAATGAGAAAAGGACTCAATGCACAAATATAAATATGTGTTTGGTCATGTTTTATCCTGAAGTTAATATGAATAATTTGAAATAATCTAAAACAAAAAAAATCACAGTATTAGAATGACACGCAAGGGTGTCGAGGAAATTTAACTGAAGGCAATTTCAAGATGTCACACCTCCTGTTTTTGTTGCATGCTGATCAGTTTAAATAAATTAGAACAAACGGATGAAAATGATTCGAACACGTCTAGTACAATGTTGCAGCCCCAGGATCAAATTGGTCTTAACATCTTTTATGGAACAAATCAAGAATCATTAGGGAGTATTGACGGAGGCACACAAACGAGATATTTCTCTGTCATATGTGATCTCTCTACATGGGCTGATAAAAAGTGACATTGCAGCTATGAATTGTTTTGTGCTTCTTTTTTGCTTCACAAGGATGTTTTTTTTTTCTGCTGTGCTACAGAGAATTATCCATACTCACCGAAGGCTGTGTAGAATTCTTCTTTCGTAAGGTGCTCATCATCGTTAATGTCATTGTACTTCAGCAGGTCGAACAATGTGCACTCAGATATATCCTTGGACAGACCTTCATGCTTGATGACCTTCAAAGGAAACACATTGTTCTCTTTAAGATTATACACAGTGATTTTGCAGTTTGAGGTTCTGTTTGAACTCATGTACCACAAACACCTTTATCATATTGTGTATTCTATAGAATAATGAGTCAGCCACTTAGTTGTGGTGCTTGCATTTTAAACTGCCATTTTTCATCCACTACTTTTATATTTGAGATTTTCATATTTATTGTTCATTGTAATTCAACCTCAACTTTATATTTGTGTAAAGGAAGTATTATAATACGGTTAGTGGAAAGGTCATCAACAGCTTTGTTCAACACCCCATGCATGGCCCTGCATGTAAGACATCCATCATTAAATATCTGCTGTCAAAAAACTTATCACAAGGGACAGCTTTATATATCAAGTCTTGTCCTCCGGATCAGTGTACTTCCCTTTCTGGATGACTAGGTTGAAATATTAGATGGTCATCTAAAATCCTTAGAATACCGTCCACATCATGTGCCACAAAAGAATGGGGTGGACAAAACACATCTAGATCCACATCTTTATTGTTGTCCTTTAAAACTTGAGGTTTTCTATATAAAAGGACTATTAAATATTTTGTCTGAATCTGACTTTATAATTTATATTAGTCTGCTCATCTATTAAGCCAGAGAGAAACATGCATTTTCTTGCAACTTAAACTACAATGGAGAGAAAAATATTTGATATGGTGCTAAATTTTCTAGTTTCCCTCTTGCAAATCATTATCTATATTAACTGCAGTTGTATGTATCCTTAAACTCATAAAAGACACCTGTCCATTAGACAAGGCTGGTTATCAGTTTAAATTATTGTACACCTCGGTATGAAAAAGGTAAAGTTTCAAAATTGCTGAAGTTTTCTCTCTTACCATTCCAACATATAAACATTCTTTTTTTTTTTTTTTTGTAGAAATAGAGCTAATATAATGCATAAGATACCTTTACTATCCAGCATTTGCGAAACAATTACTACTGACCTGTTACCAAGGCAGACAGCTTGCTGGTTGTGCTGGAAACAACTTGTCAACTAGTCCTCTACTACACTTCTTCATACACATTTGATGATTTTTCAGCATCTATTTGCATATATCAGTCTATATATAGGTGCCAAAATTCATAAATTTAAATTTGCCCTTAAATGAGAGTGAGAGCTTTCAAGCAAGAAAACGTTGGGATCACTCCTGTGATATAAATACAGCTCGCACCAACAAGTCCTGTATGAGTTTGTGCTGAGGCTCAGCCCATAATTCAGCAAGAATTAAATTAGTTTTTCTTTTTAAATTCATACTTTTTTTTTAAATAGAGCTTTAAACATAATACATTGAAACCGTAATAGTTTTGTTGCAGGTTATCAAAATCAAAATTTCATACCAGCCAATGCCTATTGTCAACAGATTCGATCAATTAAACAAGTTCCAATCCCCGGAAATGACCAAAACCAGAAAGCTGTGTAAGGACAGCACAGATAAAATAGACCTGGACAGGACTGTGATAAGCTACAGAAAAAAAAGACTAGGAGCTTCATGAGAAGGAAACAACTGCTGCAGCATCACACCTCATGGGGCATCACCAAATATAAGAAAGATAAGGCATATAATCAGAACTACATACCAAGACCTGATCAATAACCTTAATAGAGCTGAGACCACAGTCTAAAAGAAGAACGTTAGCAACACACTATGAAGCATGACAACAACTTAAAGCATATAGCCACATCAACTAAGAATCATTTCAAGGTTCTGGGGTTGTTGAACCAAGTCTGCAGGCCTGAACCCAATCGAAATTTCTTTGGAGTGAGCTTAAGGTTTGCATTGCCCAGTGACAGCCCTGAACCTGGATCAGGTCCAGAATCTCTGTGCAAACCTTTTTAAAAACTACTAAGAATTTCTGATATTTGTAATTGCAACAAAAAAAGGTATCAAATATTCAGTTTTGTTTCTGTAATGTGCTTAATACTTGTATCATGTCATGCAAGAAAATGCATATTAATTGCTTAAAATCACACAATCTGATTTTCTAGATTATTTTTTGGATTAAATCACCACAGATAAAGATCACCTATGATAAAAATGAATGAATTCTACATACTTAACAAATATGTAAAACTGCAAAATCCAATATTTGTTCTCCAACTGGGCTGTTGTAATTTTTTATTTGTAAAGCAAAAAGTAAAATATGTAAAGAACATTAATGAAAATGAATAAAAAGTTTTACACATTCATCTCCTTCCTTTCAATATGTATGATTCCTCTAAAATTCCGCTTCATAATTGTATATAGAAAGACCACTGAATGACTGAAAAATAATCCAAGATGTGTTCAGTGGCTTACAGCACACCATGTGCTCTAAATTATCTGAGGCACATCATTGATATTATAACTAGATGTAATGTTTATTGAGATTGCAGCCACTGGATGTTTCAAATCGAACCTTAATTTAAAAAGCCAATGGAACATTGGCTAATTAATCAAACAGAACACTTCTACAACTAATAGTTACACTAGCTTTCTTTAGTTCCCTGGTAATATAGACTGTATTTCAGAAATTACTCCTCTGTTCTTCAAAAGTACAAAAATGTCTGTATTATCTAACAATACAATAATATTTTACATGCTGGTACATACATTCTAACCCACAAAATTGAACACTGATGTAAAAGGTCAGGTTATGCAGTCAATGTTAAGTCTTTACACTGTGGTTAGCCAAAATAAAACTGATTCTGCTCACAATTCTATCATCCATGCAACCAATATTACGCTTTTGTTTTAGCAATTCTTCTATTTAAAAAATTCAAGAAAAGTAACAATAATAGTACGCACTGTTGAAACATTCATAGGAATGTAAACATGGAAAGCAGCCAGTGTTGGGCAAGCTACTTGTCCAGTGTAGTGAGCTAAGCTATCAGTTACTCAAAAATAAATTAAGCTTCACTACACAAAAGCTACCACCTAAAGCATTATAGCAAGCTAAGTTACACTAATGTGTTAAAAGTAGCTTAACTACATCAGAAGCTACTTAACGTTGTACCAACCTAATATCAATTCAAAATGAGTCTGACTCACTAGTTAAAACATTTATTAAAGATCAGCCAATGACATAACACAGTGTAAAAATTGCTTTATGATCAGCATATTAAAATAAAAACTGAAGTAATTACTAGTAGACAAACTAGTAAACAATCTGCTGTTATTAGAACCAAATGAAAGGTACTGTGTAGTGTTCTACACATGTAGACATGGCTATGAGTTTGCATTCAATGGACATCTCTAGGGAAAACAAAACCCTACAAAAGGCATCTTATGTCTTTAGGGTCTCCCTTAGAGGAAACTTCTTCAGACCTCAATTAAACAGTCGATTCAAGTAACAAATGAAACTGTTTACAAAAAAGGTGAAAAAATAAAGAAGCTAATTAAGAGATATATATACATTTATGTCTTACTGTATAATTTAATTTCTACCTACATATTTATTCATTGTATTTTGGGGGGTAATTAATTGAATGCTTATTTATTTATTGAGCATGTATTTATTTATGTATTTATTTTTATATGTGGGAGAGCTGTTCCTCCATACCTAAAAAATCTTATCTGTGCAAATAAGCCTTAAAACAGATATATGTAAACATCCTGTCTGGTAAATTGGGCCATGAAAATACAATATCTAAGTTTGGCTACTGCTCTCTAATGAGAATATCTCATCAGATTGAACTATCTGGAAATTAAAGGCGCCAATAAAGTTAAAGCTAATATATTTTTCTCATTTTTATTTCAAAAAATTGACTGCAGTTGCTTGTTTTAATGAGTGTTTGGCTATGTAAAACAAATGGCTAGTCTTGGCCACATGAGCTTTCTATGGTCAAGAACCGAAATTTGAACACATACTTTTTATCAGAGGATTCAACAAGTTTCAAAATCTCTGAAGATAAGGCGCTCTGCTCCTGAGTCCTCTCCACCCTGTGTGTGTGGCTGTGTGTCTGTGTGTGTCATTCTTTGAGTTCCACTGCAGTGCGCATGCGCATGTTTCGTAGATACAGACAGGAGAGGCAGAATAGAGGCTCATGCGTGAATGTCCAACGAATAACTCCGATTGTCGTTTCAAAAATAGAAACCCTGCTTTCATTACTTAGTTATGCCCTGGATTTTGTAGCGTTTGTGGACGCTACGTCGCTACTTGATAAAAATAATAACGCCACTACTGGAAAGTTACTTGATAAATAAAGCAGCGACGCTACGGTCAAGCTACTGGAAAATGTAGTTAAACTAATAGCTTCGCTACATGTAGCGGCGCTACTGCCCATCACTGAAAGCAGCAAATCAGTATTTGAAATTAACTGGTTTTAAATGCATATCAACAATACTGGCTACTTCTGAAATAAGATTAAAAAAATATTTTTTTGTTTATGGATTAGTTACTTTAATTTGTTAGTCCTAGTATATTAAATGGGGTTAAGAGATGGGGGAAGACATGTGCAAAGGTCTATGGGCTCTGACTCAAAACCGTCTGGCCCCTACCGAGGATTAATGGGCTTAAAAACAGGGAGAATCAAACAGCAGCAACAGACTGTGGGATGAAACTTAACAAAAGAACACGATAGTGACAGCAGCATTGTGAATCATGGTTTATGGTCAATTCGTTTAATTCGTTATGAAGGTGGAAAGATTTTAACATTTTCAAAACAGTCTAAGGGCATCTTAAATTTCATTAAACATGTAAGAAAGCTGGACAGAGCTAAAATGGTTATATTCTCAATGTTGAAAGGGGTTTCAGAGAGGAAAGTGTTGCAAACTTTCCCCTAATTAGTCAGAAAATGAAACCATCACTGATTGGTTGTAGTGCCATTTGATGATAAGTAAGGTGTATTTTTTATATTCCTATGGAACCTACTGTATGTTAAATGACTTTCTCGCATCACTGATAGTCATCGACGCGAGCAGATTTTTACAGCTGCAGGAGATAGATAAGGGAATCAGTTCTCACAGTAACTTGCTCGGAAGCTATTTCTTGCAATTTGCCTTGTGAAAATGTTTGTTCTCCTGTCCTGTGCGGTAAATACCTGTAGGTTTACTCTGTATGTCAGAGCAAAGACTTTGTCAGTTTGCACTCTGATGTAGATGATCCTCGTTACAGTTCTTACTTTCATTTTGTACAAATTCTCCAACAAACCCTGACTGCTTTTTTTGTTTTGATTTCTTTTACCAAAACATACCTTTGACAAAGTATTTATTTTTTTTACCAAGATAAAAATACATATTTATACGTGTTTGATCAGTTATCCGGGTCATGGCAACCAGAAAACAGGTGTAAATTGGAAGGTAACCAGACTTTTGTTGTGTTTTTTGAAGATGCATTGAAACCTTTCCAGGAGTCTTTGTCAGTTCAGTCGTCTTGCATGTGAGCAATCAGATAGAGCACAGGTATATTTAAGTAGCATGGACATCCATCCTACTAAGCAGTCAGATAGAAATAAAACAACCACAACTAGTTCTTCTGAATTCTTCTAAGAGTTACATTCTTTTTTTTAAGTCTCCAACTTTAAACACTGGTAAATTATTAAATCAATTCAGCATTATCCTGCTGCATGGACAGAAAATATTTTAGTACCTTTTCCATCAGGTTTCATGTTTTTAAACGCATGTTTAACAGTGGTGGATAATCAAGAAAAACAAAAGCATGTGCAGAGATTAGATCAAACCGCTGCATTTTCAGCTCTACAACACAGACTGCTTATAGGAAAGAGGTGATGCTCAACTTTTACTTAATCTCGTCTCTTGAGACCAGTTTGAGCATCTCATAGTTGTATTGATTATTTGTTTCAGAATAACTTATCCTGAGTCACTTATGCTACGTTCACACCGGACGCAGCAAAAGCAGCAAAATCGCGTCTGCTGCTTCATTTTTGCTGCTTGTTCCAGTTAGTTCTGACTCGCGGCTGAAGCAGCTTTGCTGCTCTTGCTGCGCGATGCAAAAGTGTGTCTGACGCGCGTTGGGCGCAGCGACTCTATCCTTTCTCTGCCTTGCAGCTATATTTGCTGTGAACAGTGGGAATAAAGAAGTTTAATATGTTTTTAAGTGAGAAAATACACCTGAAAACGTAATCAGTGCAGTCAGTTCATTCAGATTATTCTCCTGCCTTGCAATATTTTTTCTGTCGGAGCCGCTCAGACCCCCACATACCAGCTGTGCGCCGAGAGTAGGAATCCCTTCATCAGCAGCGTCTGGCCGGGTCGCCTCCTCACGGTGTTTTTCATCTAAATAATCCAAACTGCAGGCAGCAGGATAATAAAAGCGAACATATTCTGCCGGCAGATTTCTGCATTTTAAGTTAATTTAGGCGTCAATAAACTGTTTCAGAGGAGTGATCATAGCGCTCTGATCATCAGCGCTGTGTCTCTCTCCCTGCCAGCTCCCAGATCAGCTTCTCTGATTGGTTGACGCGGCGCGTCGAGCAGCAAAAATTTAATTTTTCCATCTCGAGCAGCAGCGCGTCACGCGCGTCAGATGCTTAAACGCGCCCGACGCGCTGCTTCAGCTGCTCAGACGTGCTGCACCTGCTGGTCAAAAAGCACCGCGGGACCTTTTGCTGCGCCTTGACGCGCGTCAACCATTGACTTTGCATGTAAACTCGCTGCTTCTGTCGCGCCTATGGGAGAATTATCCTGCCATAATGCAAGAGCACATAATTTCAATTTGAGAAAAGAATTTCGTCTTCTTGCACTCAAACCTTATAATGCTCACACTCAAAACATGCGCTCTCTCTCAAATATTTTCTCTTCTCTCTCAAATCTTTGTTTCTTCTCTCAGATTTAATGCTTCTTGCACAGATATGTTCTCCTCTCGCTTGCCTCCTTCTCTTCGCGCACAAACCGCGCTCTGCTCGGGTCTGAAATGCGCTCGCAAACCCGTAGGCTCTGCTTGCGGATTTTTTCTGCTCTCTCACGGATTGCAGCTGGATCGTCGCCTAGCAACCTTTCCAGCCAATAGAACGACAGCCTCGGAAAGGGTGCGCTTGTTTAACCCTACTGAGTTTGCCTGTGCTACTACGCCACTTAGAGCGTCAGCTCAAACTGCTATTTACAGTAGTTTTGTGGCTCGATTCAGCAAAGTTCAGTACTTATGGATAACCCAAAAAATTCTGAATTAAGTTATTTTTTATTATGGTGTTATGTGTCCAGTCAGCTTTCTTATTGACGTGAACACCCAGGTATTTGAAACTCTCCACAGTTTCTATGTCCTGCCCCTGAACGTTCACATGGGGTCGTCTCCTGAAGTCGATCACCATCGCCTTGGTCTAACTGGTGATTAAACACAGGTGTTTTTTCTCACAACAGTCCACAAAGTCCATGATGACTGAGCGGTACTTCAGCTCATTCCCCTCAGACACACAGCCCACAAGGTGAAGAGAAATGGAGACAGGACGGTGGCCTGGAGGCCCCAGTGCTGCAGACTGCCACCTCTGACTGATAGCCTTGCAGCCACAGGGCTGTCAGTCAGAGAAAATCCTGACTTTGATTTTCTTATAGAAGTCAGGAGAAAAAGATTTCTCTTCCAGGGTCAAGTCATCCACGCCTCCGAAAATTAACAATCTCACTCTTAACTAAATATAAAATTTGAGGTCTGATTAAACATGATAATAAAATTTAAATAAATACCAATTTTAATATCATAATACAGTACTTATTGTTTATTAACCTGCTGATATAGCCAACAAACCGCATAGTTAGTCCAATGAAAAGCTCCTTTGAGGTGAAAACAGCGGTGGCTTTCAGAAGACATAAGTCTCCTTTCCCTGTAATGTCCTACTTCAGCTGCGATTGGACTCCTCTTTCGGACCAATTGTCCACTCATTCAACATTTTAAAACATCCATAACTCACTGACTGGTTAAAACGTAAAGATTTGCCATTATACTAACAAAGTATTTCAAGATAATAATTTAATATGTCTGTTTGCTTTTGTACATAACAAACCACTAATTGTTTAAAATAACTTAATTCAGAATTTTTTGGGTTATCCATAATTACTGAACTTTGCTGAATCGAGCCACAAAACTACTGTAAATAGCAGTTTCAGCGACGCTCTAAGTGGCGTAGTAGCACAGGCAAACTCAGTAGGTTAAACAAGCGCACACTTTCTGAGGCTGTCGTTCTATTGGCTGGAAAGGTTGCTAGGCGACGATCCAGCTGCAATCCGTGAGAGAGCAGAAAAAAATCCGCAAGCAGAGCCTACGGGTTTGCAAGCGTATTTGAGACCCGAGCAGAGCGCGGTTTGTGCGCGAAGAGAAGGAGGCAAGCGAGAGGAGAAAATATCTGTGCAAGAAGCATTAAATCTGAGAGAAGAAACAAAGATTTGAGAGAGAAGAGAAAATATTTGAGAGAGAGCGCATGTTTTGAGTGTGAGCATTATAAGTTTTGAGTGCAAGAAGATGAAATTCTTTTCTCAAATTGAAATTATGTGCTCTTGCATTATGGCAGGATAATTCTTCCATAGCGCCCGGTGTGAACGCAGCATTAGGAGTAAAACATAAGCTAAAAAGAGACAGCACATTACCAATACATACAGCATGGATTATGAACCAATCTGACTGCATCTCCATGTAAAGTTCCTTTATATTTTATTTGCTCTAATACAGATAAGCCCCGAACAAGCTTAGAAGCTTAGTGGTGCATAATATTCCCTAACAGTTTTTTTTTTTCAGAAAAAAATAGCTTTTCTGTAACAGCTTTTCAGCAAATTACGAGGAGCAGACATTGTAAAAGTAAAAAAAAAAAAAAAAAAAGGGAAAAAAAACATTTTCATTTGACATTCGAAAGGGCAGAAGCAATTTTTCTGAAACTTTTCATCTGCACACTCCAGCACTTAGCCAGGGTGAGCATTTACACGTCTCAAATAATAATATCTCAAATAAGATGAAAAAATGCTCCAATAAAAAAAAGTGTCTAAGGACATGAGGGGGGTTTAAGGATGCTAAAACTTGAGTATATTGTGTCTACTGGGCTTGTTTACAAAAATGTGTATTTAGTATTATCACAAACATGGACAACATTGTTGATATCCTTTTTAATGAAAAAAAAACAACAACTTAATGGTCACAGAAACTTGAATCCTACAAAATGAATAACTAATAATACAATTAATCACTAATTATTTTTTATTATAATAATTAAGAAATGCAAGTCAGGCATTGCTTATAAATGCTGCTTCAACAGAATTATTTAAAAAATAAACTCATGAAACAGACCTGGACAATAATTATGGAACCCCTAGAAAACACTGAAATAATCTGACCAAAGAGACACATCAAAACAAAGTGTGTATAATAATTTGCATCGCTGGTGACTTGAGTCTTATTATCAGTCAGTGACACAGTGTGTACCACACTCAACATGAACCAAAGGAAGCAATAGAAAGAGTTGTCTCAGAAAGGAAATTATGGATAAGCATCAAGACCATATTGATGTCCCTGTGACTACTGTTGGACACATGATTCAAAATTAGACATCCATGGGAATATAGCCAACCTCCCTTGATGTAGCTACAGGAGGAGAATTGATGACATAACAAAGATATGGATAATTTGATAAAAAAAATAAACCCAGAAAAAGTTCTGAAGAGATTAAAGGTAACAGGAGCATCAGTGTCAGATTGTAACATCCATTGTTGTTTGAGCCAAAGTGGACTTAATGGTAAGGGACAAATTGCCTCAGAGTTCATCTGCTTGACTGTTTCTTTCTTTCCTAGACAGAGTCACCTATAGACCTAATCTACATTACATTTTCTAACAAAGAAAATGTTTGTGGATCAGTGCTTCTATGTTCTGTTTGTGGTTTTCCTTCCATCTCTAACCGCCAGTTGGCCTTGGCAGAATGTTGTTCACAATGAGCCTGGTCAATGGAGGCTGGCCAATAAAGGGCACAAGGGTGCTGCCTCACCCACCCGATGACCCTGATTAAGACATAAAAAAATTATATATTTTATTTTTTGTAAATGAATTTTAAATTAATGTGTAAAATATGTTTTGAACTATATTGATATATATTTTTAGAAGTGAAAGATAAATATTTAATCTTTAATGAGGAGTAAAGCGTCACTTTTTTTCCGTCTGATTGGAGATGTATTTTCACCCTAGGACGCACAAATCTTTGCCCATTAACTTTCGTTAAAAGTTGTACACATGCAGTAGCTCCTCTGCAATACAAAGGTATAGGAGAGCTCTGGGTGCAGGGAGCTGCGCCCTGAGGTGACAGGAAGCGTATTTGCCCACTACTTCTTGCCACAGCGCAGACGATTTGTAGGTGATTGACAGGTTGAGTCGCAGGAGCTGGAGACGCATTGGAAAGAGAGAAAAATGGTGCAAGAAATGTCCTTTTCCAGGACCTGTTTAGCAAGAAGGACCTGGTTTAGCTACAAGGCTTAGCTAACTGCATGGAGTGAGGCTCACCCAGAAATCCCACATCCTCCATCACCGCCCCGCTGCGTTCCAGACCGCCTGCGCAAAGCAAAGCCTACAGCCTCCACTGTTCCTCCCATCTTGCTCCGCTCCGACTTCCTCTGAGCTCGAGGAGAGCATGCACTATATTATTATTAAATTCATAGGAGCAAAACATGTTGAAATGAGCGCTTGATTTATTTTGAGACATTAAAAAAATCCCCATCAACATCCAGCATATGTTCAGTTTGTGCCCGAATATTTTCTTTTTGTTGTTATTGTTTGTAACAGTCATAACTAGGATCATGCAAAATTGCTTTTTTATGAACTATGCATGTTCTCTACTTCAAACTCAGCATCTCTTCATCCATTCCTGAAAATAAGAAGTTTCTTTCAACTTGATTTGATTAAACTTTTAGGCCCCTCAGTATAAAATAAATATTTTGATGGAGTTGAGAAATCTGCTTTCTGGTATGTTGAAGAACCAATAGTTTGCATCCAATCTATTAAATAAATGGTGTTAGTTGTTTGGAATATATAAGAATTATTCTATAATTTGTCGTTACTATATTTTAATTTGACAAACGGGATCTTCTTGACGTTCCTTTTCCTGTTAGGTGCGATTGCAATTGATCTTGAACTTTTTGGCTGTTCAGTGGAGCAGTGGGTAGCACTGCTGCCTTGCAGCAAGAAGGTTCTGGGTTTGATTCTTGGGTTCTTTCTGCAAGGAGTTTTCATGTTCTCCCTGAGCAGGCGTGGGTTCTCTCCAGGTACTCCGGCTTCCTCCCACAGTCCAAAAACATGACTGTTAGGTTAATTGGCTTCTCTAAATTCTCCTTAGGTGTGAGTGTGTGTGTGAATGGTTGTTCGTCCTGTTTGCCTCTGTGTTGCCCTGCGATGGACTGGCGACCTGTCCAGGGTGTACCCCGCCTCTCGCCCATTGACTGCTGGAGATAGGCACCAGCACCCCTTGCGACCCCACTCTGGACAAGTGTGTCAGATAATGGATGGATGGATATTCTATAATTTGTAGTTGCAGATCTGTCATTACTATATTTTAATTTGATAAACGGAATCTTCTTTACGTTCTTTTTCCTGTTTGGTGCAATTGCAATTGCGGATATGCGGACATAGTGTACTTTTTCTAGGTGTTTCTTAATTTGCGTAGTTGCGCTTAAATTCTTAAATAAATACATTCTCAGAAAACTAAGAGTTTTTATATATAATAATATATGAAGCTGACTAATATATTCTCCATTATTAAACTGGTACATTATTTTTTTAAGTTTGTGATACCATATTGTACCATTTAAGACACAGATTTGCCTTCACAAAAGGGCAAGATTTATTTACAAAAAGTAAACCTGTAGATGAAATTATGTTTTGTTTTTATAATGTGTTTTTTTAATGTTTTTTGTTGTTGGTATTCATATAAATATACTTGTGTGATAACTTAGTATATGTTTGATTGGTTTTTGGTATACGTCTAATTTGAATTTATAGCCCCTTCTGGAGAAAACTCCACCAGCCACGACTGAGCCTGGTAATGCTGGAGGTGCTTTGCTGTTAAAAGTTAGTTTTCCTCTCTACTAACGCTCTGTGTATGCTTGGTGTGAAGGACTTCAGTCAATGACTGAGTCAATGTCAATATCTGATCTCCTGGCCTGGACATCTGCTCCTGCATCGACACTGGCTCTGGATTCTTCCTCCGGATTCTTCTGCTCTTCCTTGTTTGCTGGCTTCTGCTCGCCAGAGTGCTCTGCTTCATACTTGGAACTCTCTGGGCAGCTCCTGCCACATGCTGTGGCGAAATCCTCCTGTTGTATTGCACTCCTTCCTCTGGGCTTGGACTGAACTTGGACTAACCAGGTTAGTGACTCACATGCTCGCTATTGTTCCCAGAGTTCCGTGGTCACTAACCTGAGTTTCTAACTATACAGTTCCAGCTAACAAGCCACAGATTAGAGAGTAATCAATTTTGTTTTAAAACACTTCAGTCTGTCTGCTGGAATTCTGGGTCCTACTTTCTGAGCTCTGACAAATGGAGGACACCATTGTCAAAAACAATGACTGGACTTTGAAAAACTACATGTTAACAACCCACTAAATTTCTGGGAGAATGAGAATGAAATTGAACCAAGGCACATCACCATTATGTTCAGAGATAGAAAAATGTAGCATATGACTAAAAGAACACTGTCCCTACAGTGAAACATTAAGGAGACTTTGTTATGTTAGACTTAGAAAATTTTTCTTTTATTATTTTGTTCAGGGGCTGCTTTACTTTATCTGGCACAGCGTATCTTGAAGTGGGTAATAAAATACCCTGACTATGAAGTGATTCTAGAGAGAAATGGGCTGCCCAGTCTCATAAAGCTTGGTCTCAGTTGTAGGTTGTGGGTCTACCAACAGGATAACAACCCAAAACACACAAAGAATGGCTAGGAGGGAAGCGTTGGACTATTCTTCTATGAGCCCTTACCTAAATCCATGAGATCTTTGAAAAGAGATAAAACGTGCAGTCTGAAAAAGGTACCTTTCAATTCTAATACAATGGTAGCAGTTTGCTCATAAAGTGTGGGCCAAAATACCTGTTCAGAAGTGAAAGATTCTCACTGACAGTTACAGAAATCGTTTGATTCCACTGATTTCCTCAGAAAGTTGCCCAACAAAATATTACATTATCATTTGTCAAGACCTGTCTCATGAGTTTATTATCTCTAATAATTCTGTTGAAGCTTGGCTGAAAAGCAATGTCCTACGTTTATTTCTTAATTTTAATATAATTTTTATTTAGTCATACCTTTGTCAGGTTCAAGTTATTTATTTAACCCTTGCAGGCTTTTCTTTAATTAAACAAGAGCTACCAACAACTTTGTCCGTGTGTATATTCCTGTTTTCCTTTAGATAAATAACTTATAAATATGGCATAACTTACAATATCACAAAATAATGGGGGGAGCCAACAACCTTGAATGCTTTAGTTAGCTTATAAAGTTGTTTCCCAGTACTTTGAGTGTTTTAGGAGTCTTGATCAGATTTTGATCTGCTGTGTCATACTGTACATACCCTCTTTCTGATAGGGTATTCACATCAAACAAGAAAAATGCAACTGTAGTGAAGGATTTACATATAATCCCTACATAGGGATGTGTTCATTAACCAAGCGATGCAGAAGACATGTTTAAAGTGATACAAATGATGCAATTAGACTGAATGAAGCAAATTAGAGCCTGCGGTGCACACAAGCCAATTTCTCTAGAGTTAAAAAATCTTAACTTTTCTGTCAAATTGTGTTGCTTCAACCAGTAAGAGATGATGTTCTTGCAACAAAGTGTGAAGGAGAAGAGCAGTTACAATACTTTTTTTCAAACAAAATAAAAGATTTAAAAAAAAATACATTTGACATGGGATAAAGTGGGGAATGCTCTTTAGAGGTTTGTGTGTGGCTTTTAAAAGGGTGTTTTAATTCAGCCCCTAGAAGGACTGTTTAATCATTAATCATCTGTCCTCCTCTCTTAACTCCATAGGAGGGCTCAGCCTGCCATCTCTGTCTGGCTCTAAAAGTTTCTCTGCGTGGCCTTTAGCTCTTTACTCCTACTGCTCCTCTGAGCTACAGAGGGCCTTCTCGTCTGATAACTACTGTCCAAGATATCCTACCCCAAAGTGGGATAACAGTTTTGGAAAATATTCCGGGAAGTTACCATGATCCAAATGTAACTCCCAGAGTTCCTAAACTGGCATTATCTCTACATACTGTATCTCAGAACTGTGACTCGCTAAGCAAAATCCAGGTTTCCCATATTCAATATATTTGAAACCAGCAAGCAGTTGGAAACTTCACATATTTGATGGATTTAAAAGTTTCCCCTATTGGGTGGAATGGGGTTCAGTGTGAAAACATCATATGAAAACAGGGTTTGTGGAGAATCTTCCTAACTCAATTTTTTTAACAGAAAGATTAAATGTCAGGAATAGCGTTGAGTTCGAGGTTTTATACAGTAGCCCAACAAGGCCTTGATTTTGTTTTGAAAACATGCAAATTGGAACAGACAAGGGGGTCTACCCATTTGTTATGGGGGTCATTTGGCTTCTTTTGTTAGAGTGCTAATACCCCATACCCGTTTTAGTGTCTGAAAGGTCGGTCGTTAAAGGGGATTGTTGGCCTGGCTGAATAGACAAGGTCCTCCACTCTCCTATACAGAAGGTGGGGCTGCGATGATAATGGGGAGAGATTAACTCAATTGCTGCATTGTAGGTTGTGGAAAGCTGGAACCTGAGTCCACCCCTCTGTTTAAGGTTGTTTTTTCTATCTTAACATAGATGGCTTTCTTCACTCCCCTCTCAAACCACATATTTTCTTTATCCAACATGTGGACATTCTGGTCCTCAAAAGAATGTCCTTTGTCCACAACGTGTAGATGTACCCTAATGTCTTGTCCAGAGGAGGTAGCTCTTCTGTCTTGGACCATGCATCTGTGGAGAGGTTGTTTGGTTTCGCCAATATAAAGTTTAGAGCATCGCTCAATGCACTGAACTGCACACGGCACTCAGCTCATATTTGGTTTGGGGGTTTTGTCCTTAGGATACACTAGCCTCTGTCTAAGGGTCTTGTTAGGTTTGAAATTTACGGGGATTTTGTGTTCGGAGAAAATCCTCTTGAGTTTTTCAGAGACTCCAGCAACATATGGAATGGCAATGTTTTTGATCTTCTCTCCATTATGTTCTTTGTGTGTCTTTTGGATTTACTTGCTGATTTGACAAACGCCTAGCTTGAGTGTCCAGTTTTGAAGAGCATCTTTGTGTTTCTGTTCTTTGCGCTTTCCTTGTTTTTGTAGGGACATGCTCAGCGCAATGTCGTAAGGTTCTGATGACTGAAAGTTTGTGTTCCAATGGGTGGTGTGAGTCAAAAAGAAGATATTGGTCTGTGTTAGCGGACTTCATATAGACTTCAATGTTGAGTTTTCCATCTCCTTCTATGCTCACCAAACAGTCCAGAAAAGGTAGCTTGTAGTTGTTGGCATCCTCTCTTGTGAAATTGATGTTTTGGTCAACTGAGTAAATGTGTCTTGTGAAAGCTTCCACTTCTTTTAGTGATCAAAAGAAGCCAAACAACCCCCATTCCAAATGGGTGGACCCCTTCGTCTGTTCCAATTTGCATGTTTTCAAAACACAAACAAGGCTTTGCTGGGCTACTGTATACAACCTCGAACACAATGCTATTCCTGAAATTTTGAATTGATAAACCTTCCTGGATGGGAAGCAAAACGTCTTCAAACTTGGAAACAAAGTCCAGTGGATTGTTTTTAATTTTCTTTTTTAGGAATGACTATGACCTGAATCACTGAGAATCTTCACCAGCAGAAAGATGAAAAAAAAAAAAAAAAAACACATTTTAGTACTTTGAAAAGTTACCTTGTCTTGATTGAGGAGTAATACACTTTGGCTGAAAAAGTCTGAAGAGAATTTGTCGCATTTCAAAATGCATGATCAGCATACAGATTGAGATGGTGACAATGCATGACTTCTATTACACCGCCATTTGACATTTTAGTGGTTAAAACGGAAAAAAAGTCTAATGAGATTTAGATTCATCAGAGTCAAAATATGTAAATACATTTAAATCAAAGTGTTTAATCCAGTTTTACTGACTAGATAAGTGACTTTTCCAAGCCCTGTGCAAAGGGGATAATCAACTGAATCTGCAAGAAGGTAACATAAGAAAAGCATCTGAAATTGAGGTTTGAAAATTCGCTGTGGGGTGCTTAGGCCCCTTCAATTATTCAAATATGCTGCATAATAAATCAGTCTTAAGGTATGCAGAGACTTTGTTATGCCAAGAATATCCTCCTCTCTTATACCAGCCACAAAAAAGCTTTTCTTACAACATCCTTCTTGGTAGTGACTTTTAAAGGATGTGGCTCTGCAGGAGCACAAGACTCTTTTGACCCACATTGCTTTTCAAAAGGTTTACTTAGAGGGATGCTGTGTAGCTACCAGGGTGGAAAAAGGCAGGGATAAATGTATGAGATTATGATGCAGAGGAAGGCTGTCATGATTTGGTTTTAGGTTAAACCCACATGCAGAACACAAACGGAGGCTGAGTAAAAGTTTAACAGAGTTTATTGAAATGAGTTTGACACAAAGACATGAACTGGATCTGGTACTGGTCCGGGTTGGGTTCACTGATGTCTGCAGAGATGACAGTTTGATTAGCCAGGCAGTCAGATGATTAATTGAGTCTTAGGATAGTTCTGAGTCTACCTTGAAGGAGTCCAGGCTTTACTTGTGAGAGAGGGAACCGTTGGGTCCAGAGACTGTTGGTACAGCAGAGTGCACAAGCAGCAGCGTCTAGCTTCTGACTTTGAATGGCAGACCTTGATCAGAGTTTCCAGCTCTTCTCTGAGAGCAGCAGGAGAAATCCAGACTGGAATCTTCAGGTTTGGCTCACCAGGGCAGGAAGGCAGGTTAAGCTCACCCAGAACTTCAGACTTGAGACAGGTTTCCTGTGAGCAAAGACAGAGGCAGATTAGAATCAGTTTTCTCTCTTGAGATGACTAAGATTCTTTCTGGTAACAGAGGCTCAGGTTTGCTAACCAAATTAAGGTCAACACTGCGGCGTTGAAGGAAGGTCTGGCAGCTGCTTATGTAGGGAAGGTTCCTGATGAGCAGACGAGCTCCAGGTGTGCAGGAGGGCTCCAGTCCAGGAGACCCACGGCGCACTCTGCTGGAGAAAGGTGGTACATCCCCAGATCCCAACAGTAACCCAGTCCCTAAAAGAAAACAAAAAACAGAAGAGGATCCTCGGCGCCCTCCGGTGGGCAAGCATCAGGATCCCAAAGGAGCCCCCCCCTCAAGGGCGGATTCCAGACGCCCTCAGAACAGTCCATAAAAAGAAAAGCAAACAAGAAACAACCCACCAAGGGCGGGCGGAGGGGGCACCAGGCAAGGAGGGCAAGAAACGACAAAAACAGAGTCCAAAACCAAAAACAACCCACCCAGGGTTGGTGGAGGGGGAACCAGGCAAGGAGGGCAGAAAACAAAAACTAAATCCGGAACAAAAAACGATCCACTTACGGTGGATGAAAGCAAAAAAAAATCCCAGGCGATTTCTTAGGCAGAGTCTCAGGTTGCCGGCCGTGGGACCGGCAGCGGGGCAGAGTCTCTGGTGGCCGGCCGTGGGACCGGCAGCGGGGCAGAGTCTCTGGTGGCTGGCCGTGGGACCGGCAGCGGGGCAGAGTCTCCGGTGGCCGGCCGTGGGACCGGCAGCGGGGCAGAGTCTCAGGTGGCCGGCCGTGGGGCCGGCAGCGGGGCAGAGTCTCAGGCGGCCGGCTGAGGGATCGGCGGCGAGGTAGAGGCTCCGGTGGCCGACCGTGGGGCCGGCAGCGTGGCAGAGTCTTAGGCTGCCAGCTGAGGGACCGAAGACGTGGCAGAGGTTCTGGGGGCCGGCCGAGGGTCCGGCAGCGGAACAGAGTCTTAGGTGGCCGGGCAAGGGGCCGAAGACATGGCAGAGGTTCTGGGGGCCGGCCTAAGGTCCGGTAGCGGAGCAGAATCTTAGGTGGCCGGCTGCTGGGTCGGAGGCAAAGCCGACGCTCTGGAGGTCGACCGCGGGGTCGGAGGCCAAGCTGACGCTCTGGAGGTCGACCGCGGGATCGGAGGCGAAGCTGACGCTCTGGAGGTCGACCGCGGGGCCGGAGGCGAAGCTGACGCTCTTGAGGTCTGCTGCGGGACCGAAGGCGAAGCTGACGCTCTGGGGGCCGGCCGTCGGGCCGGGGGCGAAGCAGCTTCCCAGGAGGACGACGCCCCAATTTCAGTAGGTAGCCCCATGGGGTACCCCGTCCCTTCCTCAGCGGCTCTGGAACAGGCTCAGAGGTGACCGCAGACTGCGGCTCTGGAACAGGCTCTGTGGAGACCGCCGACTGCGGCTCCTGGACTGGAACAAAGGAGCCCGCCGATTGCGGCTCCGGATCAGGAACAGAGGAGCCCGCCGATTGCGGCTCCGGATCAGGAACTGAGGAGCCCGCCGATTGCGGCTCCGGGTCAGGAACAGAGGAGCCCGCCGATTGCGGCTCCGGATCAGGAACAGAGGAGCCCGCCGATTGCGACTCCGGGTCAGGAACAGAGGAGCCCGCCGATTGCGGCTCCGGGTCAGGAACAGAGGAGCCCGCCGATTGCGGCTCCGGGTCAGGAACAGAGGAGCCCGCCGATTGCGGCTCCGGGTCAGGAACAGGGAAGCCCGCCGATTGCGGCTCCGGGTCAGGAACAGGGGAGCCCGCCGATTGCGGCTCCACCTCAGGAACAGGGGAGCCCGCCGATTGTGGCTCCACCTCAGGAACAGGGGAGCCCGCCCATTGCGGCTCCACCTCAGGAACAGGGGAGCCCGCCCATTGCGGCTCCACCTCAGGAGCAGGGGAGCCCGCCCGCCCATTGCGGCTCCACCTCAGGAGCAGGGGAGCCCGCCGATTGTGGCTCCACCTCAGGACCAGGGGAACCCCACGATTGCGGCTCCACCTCAGGAACATAGGAGCCCGCAGATTGCGGCTCCATCTTAGGAACAGGGGAGCCCGCTGATTGCGGCTCCACCTCAGGAACAGGGGAGACCACCGACTGTGGCTCCCAATCAGGAACAGGGGAGACCACCGACTGTGGCTCCCAATCAGGAACTAAGGAAACCACCGACTGTGGCTCCACATCAGGAACTGAGGAGACCACCGACTGTGTCTCCACATCAGGAACAGGGGGGGCCACCGACTGTGGCTCCCAATCCAGCATGGGGAAAACCGCCCATGGCAGCAAAGGTTCATTCTCTGAAGTGGCTTGTGATGCTTGTAGAGGGCTCTTTGCGGTCAATGACGCTTGTAGAGAGGTCCTAGGAGGGGTAAAACCACACCCTTCGAATTCTGACATCTCTTTAAAGTTCTGCTCAGGGGTCTCTGGACGGCACATAGCTAACTCAGGGGTCTCTAGACGGCACAGAGCTACTTCAGGGGTCTTTAGACGGCTAAGAATCGGCTCGGGAGTCTCTAGACTGCTTGGAGCAGGTTCAGGGCTCTCTAAACGGCACGGAGTTGACTCAGAGGTTTCAAAACGGCACGGAGCTGACTCAGGGGTTTCAAAATGGCATGGAGCTGACTCTGGGGTTTCAAAATGGCATGGAGCTGACTCAGGGGTTTCAAAAAGGCACAGAACTGACTCAAGACGGTTCACGGCTGGCTCAGGGGTCTTTAGACGGCTCAGAACCGGCTCAGGGGTCTCTAGACGGCTCAGAGCTGGTTCAGGGGTCTCTAGACGGCTCAGAGCTGGCTTACGGCGCCGGCGTCTCTTACGTCGGGGTTCATTAGAAGCTGGGCTAACGGGTTCACAGGCTGACTGTGGCAAAAGGCTAACTGGTGTGTAAGTGGGTTCAGGTGCAGGTTTAGCTGAATTGCTAACGGGCTCAGGAGTAGGGCTAATTGGTTCATGATAAGGTGACAAGAAGGGGAACAGATCATCTCTATCCCCGTAATAGAAGTTCCAGAGATCTGACTCCTGGATTACGGGGGCTCTGACTGCTTGGGTTGTGAGTTGTGGTTTGATTTTTATCTTTTTAACGGATGGTGCTAACTGGCGGTCATGTAGGTGATGGCTGAACTGGACTAAACTGTGCGGAAGTGGACTGAACAGGGCTGTACAGAGTTGTACTGGGCTGGACTGGGCTGGACTGGACTGGACAGATCTGAACTGGACCGGGCTGAGCTGGTTTTCTACACCTGGGCTTGACTCTTGCTTGTAGTCTGTAATCCGAATAGGTTGCTATGCAAATAAGCTCTTCCAGGGTTGTAGGTTGATCTATTGTTGCTAGTTCTTTTCTAATCTCTTTGTTTAATGCATTCAGGTAGATGTTTCTTAGCATAGCGTCACTCCATCCGGAAGCAGAGGCTCTGACCCGGAAGTCTTCAGAATATTCTTCGACGGATCTTTTTCCTTGTTTGATGTTTGACAACCCATGAGACTCGACAGATTTACTAGAAAAAACTAGAGTGAATTCATTAAAAAAATTCTTCGAATGTACAGGTGATAGTTGATTCAGAAGGAAAACGGGTCATTTTCCATTTACAGGCTCTACCGGATAAAAGTGAGAGAACAAAAACTATTTTTCTCTCGTTGTCGGGAAAACTGGACGGATTGAGCTCGAAAAACAATTTACACTGCCAAAGAAAACTTTTACATTCACAAGATTCGCCAGAAAATAGTGAAGGACGGAAATCAGGAAATGACGGAGCAGAATCTGACCTTAGAAGCGGATCTGAAACCGGAAGTGACAGACGGAATTCCGGAAGTGACGAAACGGGCTCCGGAACCGGAAGTTGAGCTGGCGCCATCTTGTGATTCCCACGAAGCCTGTGGGATCTTGAAACGTGTGTTTTGTTTGGATCAAAACTGGGATTTAACTCACGGAAGGTTGAGTCGTGTTTATGGATCTGAGTAGCTTGTTCCTCAAGCCTCCTCCGGAGGGTGTCTGCTGGGTTTTGTTTGTGGCCGCAGTGTTCTGTCATGATTTGGTTTTAGGTTAAACCCACATGCAGAACACAAACGGAGGCTGAGTAAAAGTTTAACAGAGTTTATTGAAATGAGTTTGACACAAAGACATGAACTGGATCTGGTACTGGTCCGGGTTGGGTTCACTGATGTCTGCAGAGATGACAGTTTGATTAGCCAGGCAGTCAGATGATTAATTGAGTCTTAGGATAGTTCTGAGTCTACCTTGAAGGAGTCCAGGCTTTACTTGTGAGAGAGGGAACCATTGGGTCCAGAGACTGTTGGTACAGCAGAGTGCACAAGCAGCAGCAGCGTCTAGCTTCTGACTTTGAATGGCAGACCTTGATCAGAGTTTCCAGCTCTTCTCTGAGAGCAGCAGGAGAAATCCAGACTGGAATCTTCAGGTTTGGCTCACCAGGGCAGGAAGGCAGGTTAAGCTCACCCAGAGCTTCAGACTTGAGACAGGTTTCCTGTGAGCAAAGACAGAGGCATATTAGAATCAGTTTTCTCTCTTGAGATGACTAAGATTCTTTCTGGTAACAGAGGCTCAGGTTTGCTAACCAAATTAAGGTCAACACTGCGGCGTTGAAGGAAGGTCTGGCAGCTGCTTATGTAGGGAAGGTTCCTGATGAGCAGACGAGCTCCAGGTGTGCAGGAGGGCTCCAGCCCAGGAGACCCACAGCGCACTCTGCTGGAGAAAGGTGGTACATCCCCAGATCCCAACAGTAACCCAGTCCCTAAAAGAAAACAAAAAACAGAAGAGGATCCTCGGCGCCCTCTGGTGGGCAAGCCTCAGGATCCCAACAAAGGCACCTTGATTTAATCCTTTGATTTGATTATGCAGATACAAAGATTATTAAATGATCAAAGGGATTACATTTTGGTTTAAATACTAAAACTTTAAAATCATTATAGACACTGCTCTCTCCAATTCAATGCAAAGCATTTGATATGAAAGTAATCTTATTAAAAGACTTATGGAAATTATGAAAGATGATAGCCAAGGCAAAGATTATAAAATCTGCTTGTGCAACAGTCTATACTTATAATATTTAAACAGCAACAGTGAGAGTCCCACTTCTAAAATATGGCAGTAGTGTTTTTAAGTTGCCCACACATGATCCAGTAAAAAGTGGGGAGCGGCAAGGAGGATATACTTTCAAAGAGGGAAAAACATAATCAGCAAGATGTCAGATAAGAACAGTGTGAAACTGTAAACCATGAAACTGATGAGGTAAATATGAAAAAAAAAAGACATATAAGTAAGCATCTGGTTGATGGATAGTGTATCATAGCAGCAGTCCTTTTTTTTTTCCTTCTTTTTTTTTTCTTTTAAACAACTGTAAAACCAAGGTGGGCGTACAGGTAATTATCACTAACGGACCAGATTGATGCATCGGGAATATGTGCCAGCTGATACATCATTGAAAAGTGGAAAGTCTGCCCACTTGATACACCTGAAGTGATCCAGAGTGGTTTATATTCTCTCCCATGCCTGTTGGTTCAGTGTGTTTTCAGTTGTTTTTCTCATTGATCCTGATCTAGTTTAAAATAAGTAAATAGGTGAATCTCAGCTTTTCCTTCCCGCTATAGTTTTTCCAATTATTGTTTGAATGTACAGTACGTAAGTAGGGGTGTGAGACAAAATTGATTTTATGATTTATCGTGATCTTCGTATAATACTGATCTTTCAGTTCTTAGTATCGATTTCAAAAAAACAAACATTTTCGCCTAAAACAATGGGGGAAAATGGGCTACCTCTGCACTGCCAATCTAGTAGATAGAGCTGTGGAGCCCTTATGCTGTTCGGCGCAGTTTCATGTCTGTAGTTGTGGCAGTCACAGTGTAAGATGTGGACTGACTCAAACCAGAAACAAAATAGATTCTGACAAACATATAGGGCTACAACATCTGCTTTTTTATGTATGCATTTCATTTTGATAGCTGGGTAAATATAGCAATATACAGTGATATTGACATACCATGATAATATTGTATTGTGACCCAAGTACTGTATCGCAACGCACATGCTAATAATCACTCCGATATCTAAGGTTAATCAAATGTGAGGTACATAGATTTACCAAGAGTAGCATATATTCATGGCCAAAGACACATAAACAGGAGATACACAGGGTGGTCTCCACCTGATTAAAGCAGTAAAACACTCAGGTATCCATTCCTGCTTTCACAGCCTTTGTGGGTGTTTTTGCCCACTTTGTGAGGGATTGCAAATAATTTTGGCTTTTCTTTCTTTGTCCAACAATCTAAAACATTGCCCTTCACTTTACATGAAACAAAAATCACAATCTACATGACAAACACTTATTGATCTTATGCACTGATGTCTCTTTTAATAGCACCTCAGTTGCAGCCTGCCGATGGGGTGCACATTGGTGAAGCCAAAGTTAATCTGACCCTATATTTTCTTTTTCTCTATTTTTCACAGTAGACATCCCAATGAATTTAAGGATTTTTTTTTTATAAAAAAAAAACGAGGTTTGAATAACAAAGAGTAAAAAAATTATTACCATTTGATCTCTTGGTAATCAATACTGTAAAACCAGCAACAGCATACTTTTGTAAATCTTACTGAAAAAGGCAATCAACCAACTTTCCAGGGATGAAGAGACCTTTTAAAGCAAATAACATTTTTGCTAATACTTTAATAAAGTACTTAATTTAATGATTTTTCTTATCAACGGCAAATAATTAAAATAAAAATAAAAATTAGTTTTCTTTTTCTATTGAAGGACATTCCAGAAAGTGTTTTTACCATCAAATCAACCCCAAAATCATAAACTGAGCATATTTAGATGAACATGAAATCAACATTATACAAATATGTGTTAAGGAACCATATTTCTAACATGAATAATTCTCCAGCTGTGTCTTTAAACCAGGATTATCTCCAGGATTACTGTAACAACAACTACTGCTCTATAGGTTCTACTGAACCAATTTTTGAGGGGCAGATTCTGAAAAAAAGAAGAATCCTAATAAATCCTAATTATCTTTTATTACTCTATCATTTGCAGTTAAAGTTTTCCAGGGATGTTTCTATGCAAGATGAAAACATTATAATTATATACTGTGATAGCTTTTAACACCATTGGCAGGTTTTTACATTAACCAGTTACACCCAGAGGGTTTCAGAAGCAATTTCCGCCTGAAAATACACAACTGAGATAAATCAAGAATAGTTCCAGAATTATCAGCTCTTCATGCAACCTTTTAGTGCCATTTTAAAATATATTTTTTCCTGTGTAAAAATTGTAACAGATGTTACTATATCTGATTTTTGTTTAAAGAAAAAACTTTTTTTAAGCCTTGAATTATGTTTTTTCCTAATTAAGAGTAAGAGTAAAACCCCTTAAACACACCCCAGATTGTATTATTTAGCCTTTTTTTATCATAACTGCAGCAAATTAGGAACAAATAAGTTGAAACAGATTTTATCCACAATGGTTTTAGTTACGGCACCAGGCAGAACTGCCATTTAAGGCTGATTTATACTTCGAACCCAGGTCATCTGCGTGTGTGCCGCAGTGAACGCAAAGTTGTCCCCGCCCCTTCCACTTTCACTCTGCTGCATCCTTCCCAAATTGTAGGTGACCACAGGCAGTGCCGCAGGCAGGAGGCTTCTTATTGGTCAAATCTACATCTGCTCTACATCATACGCCTTTCCGTTTTTGTACCTTACTGGCTTGTTTTTGTTTGTATGACCGCCATTACAGAAAATGACTCTTGAAAGGCGAGGTGCATGAGAACGCTGGGAGACTTTTTCCACCTGGAACCCTGCTCCGTATCTAGACCTACAGCTAGTTTGTGATTGTCCCTCTTGAATTGTGGCTTGGAATAGCATAGCGCAGACCACGCTTCAAAATTGAGCTTAAATCAAAAATGTCTGCGTAATACCTGCGACTAGCTCACTGCAACATACTGCTGCGGGAGTAAAACCAGCACTTTACTAATGTGCTTTTAACCTCATATTAGGGAATTTGGTTAAATAAAAGTACTGATTTCCATTTAATTCCATTATTGGCATGAATTAATAACCTGGTTGCTGCATGTACTCAGATTTACTGATCAAAGAAGAAATACTGCAACTTCCAAACATTGGACTTGAAGAATTCATACAGTATTAAAATTAAATATAAATTAAGATTTCTCCACAAAATTGTGTCTGATTTTACATTATTCCCTTGTCATTTTAAAAATGTCAGTCTTATCTATCAGGAACAAACTTATTGTTTTATTTGAAACTGTTTAACTATAAATCTACAACGGGGCATGGAGAATGATGGGCTTTACTGCACAGCATATTCAAAGTGAGATACAAATTCAGCTGACATGTGTACAGATTTTTTTTGTGCTGATTTTGCAAAGCTTTCTTAGATTATGAAACCTTGCAATGGTTTTATGAATCTAAAGAGACTCTGCCAAATGGGTACTGTAGTTTCAATGATTTGTAGAAACAAACAACATTTTAAAGTATTACATCTTTACACTGCTTACCTGTGAGAGTTCACTTGCATCTATCAGACCATTCCTATCTGGATCGAAGCGTTTAAACATCAAATCAACCAGTTGCTTCCGTGCTGTCATGCTGTCCTTGTGAGCCCCATGATTAGCAGCACCCATGTATCGTTTGTCATGCAAATCCATAATCTTGGTTTTTAGCCGACGGTAGTCATTCAGCTTGCAGTCATCATCTGGCAATGGAAAGAAAAAGGAGAGAAAAAATAACTATGATTTGTGTTGAATAACTTCAAGTCTAAGCAAAATTAGGAACATGCTCTTTGATTAGAATATAAATAGGTATTATTATTATATAGTGTGTTTTCATGGTGGCCCAGTTTGTAGCACTGTTGCCTTGCAGAAAGGGTCTTTCTGCGTGAACCAGGTTTACATGTTCTCCCCATTTAAGAGAGAGTTCTCCGTTCTCTCCAGGTTTTCAAGCCTTCTCCCACAGTCCATGAGGTGAGTCCATGTCTATTTTGTCCTTAGGTGTGGGTGTGTATAGTTGTGTGTCTCTATGTCTGGCAAGTCGTCCAGGGTGTACCCCTGCTTTCCCCCATAGACTGCTGGAGATAGGCAGCAGCCCCAGCGTGATCCCGTTGGATTGAGCGGGAGAAGATAGATGGATGAAAAACACTGCTTCCTAAACAGCCTCTCCTTCTATCTATTTAAAAAAGTGAGATCCTGGCTATTATTAGAGAATCCTGCAGAATTAATATTTTCACAAATAAAAGTATTAAAAAGTAATGTCATAGAATACAAGTAGAGGATAAATTCAGATGGACTAGCAACAGACCAAACCTGAAAACTGAAGTATGTTCATACCCAAAACTGCATAACAACCAAGACAATAAAAAATGGAATAAGATATAACCAAATTGACATGAGAAAAATATTAAAATGATCAAACATTTTAAATTCATATTAACATTTTGTAGTAATTATGACAATTGCTGTTTTTTTTTCTTCTCTTTTTTCACAAAATATCAATTTAGATTATACTTTTGCGTTATCCACAACAATAGACCGTTTCAATAAAAAAATATGGGGAAAAAAAGCTCAGATTTAAGTTTTAAAGTCTACAAACTCATGGGAAAAAAAAAGATCTGCAAAAACTCTTGATAAACCTCGGGTGTAACTGTCTGCCAGGAAAAAAGTCTCCAGTTCTGCCCCTTTCACAATGTGGCTGCGAGACATCATCCATCAGTGATATTTATATAGGGTATACATTAATTCTAGAGTCTTTCTGTCTTTTTTCAATGGGTCGAGAGGCCACCCTATAGGACACCACTAGCCTTCCTGAATAATTTTTTTAACCAAGTTCATGTAACATCTTCCTCTTGGTTATAGATAAGCTGCTGATTCAACAATCTACACCACAGAAGGTGCCAACAGAGTCAAATTAAGTTTCTTTAGGGGCACTCCCTTCACTCCAAAAGATCACAGACAGGTTGATGGGTAAAAACTGCCCTGACAATCCTAATAAAAAGTATCAGTGTTGTGAATCTATTTCAGTTTACTGTTCAGGGTAACACCAAGGTACTTAAAAGGGCTATTACCTAAAAGTCAGTTTCCTGGATGTTCAACAGTGTGGTGGGTCTGTGCCGGTAAACATTTAACACCAGCACTTTGGTTTTACCCAAGTTTCTCAATAATCTATATAAAATGTACAAACTAAACTTAAATTTTACATTTTTTAACTCCATTGCAATATGTTTTTTCAAATGAAGCTTTTTGTGTGTTGGTGTTAATTTTTTCTTTGTGGTGCAAAAGTAAATAATAATTAAAATAAAAATTTGAAGAAAGAAAAACATAAACAACTGCATAAAGCCTATGGCTAACACAAAAATTAAACAATGATTTAATTACCTCTAATTATAACTGTGGCAACAATCATTGAAATCATTGCCAATTAGCACTCGAACAAATAAATCTTCCTTCTGGATGACATCATCAACAATAGGCGCCTGGTCATATTAAGTAAGCACTTAACCAGAGTGTTTCCATGATCATCTGCTTCATAACGAATGCTCCAGTGTTAATATTATAAAGAAGGATGTACACCCACATCCACTTCGTTTCACCAAGTGATGAAGAAACTTATTAACGAATCCATTACACAGGTGTCAAGAGCAAAGGCTGACATCAACAGAAAGTGTGATCAACATATATTTACAATATGCCTTCAAAGGCTTTTTCAACTGTATAAAGGGTTTTGGTGGAGTGAAGCTGAGCTGGAGCGATTGAGAAAATAATGACAATAAACAATGAAATAACGGTTTACACTTGCAAAATAACTATTCTATGTTGTGACTTGAAGTGTACCTCCCCTAATAAAGGTCGGCTTTGTTCTCCTTTTGCACATCTTGAGAAGCATAGTGACATCACTGTCACCCACTCCAGTGTGATCAAAATCACTGAATAATATCTGCTACATGGAGTCCTTTGCAACAGAAATTAACTTTGTAAGCAATGATCAAGCAATAACGATTTATGGAGTGTGCTAATGAGATCTGGATGCTCATTGAGGGCTGATGACTTCCTGAAGGAACGCAACATCAGAAACCAGGATTTAAGATCTCATTTTACTGATCACTCTCACAGGGTGAATGATCAGTAACTTCTAAAATGTGAGGATTAAAACGAACCCTAGCCCTGGCCATTATTGGGTTTGAAAGACCTGTTAGACATTCTGAAACTTTGCCAGGCCTTAAGAGTTGACACCAGCTTTATTATATTTTCATCACAGTGCTCTGTCACCCCATGAAGACCCCAAAAGTCCGTGAAGTTTGGAACTTTACTCCTAACTCGTATAAGATATGCAGTACTTTGAGAAAACTTTCAGTACTACAGTCCCAATAATATTCACCTGTCAATTATTTTAAAGGATGTCTGCAGCATAAAAAGAAATATTTACTGTCTATTATCCACTAATGGAGAAAAGCTCATAGAAAAACATCCAATAGTATAGTGCCCTGCAAATGATTTTTCCTATGTTCACCATTGCATTTTGTTATACTCAAGAAACTTTAATGTATTTCATTGACAAGACCAACACAATGTTACGCGTATGTGTGATGTAAAATAAAAATATATATAATTTTCATTTACAGTGTAACACTAGAAAATGCAGTGTTCATTTATGTTCAGCCATCTTGATTGAATTCTTAATAGAAACACATTGAGCTTCAGTTGCTGCAGTTTTGAGGGCTGCATAGCATAATGGAAAGAAATAAACATAAACATCTCTGGAATAATGCATTTGTGTTTGTTTGTTTGTTTGTTAGCAACTGAACTGCCAAGGAGACACAAAGTTGTTGTCAGATGTTTGAGGTGCAATTTCAGTCTGAGCTGGAGCCTCTAACACTAATCGAGGTGCGAACACCACCGATAGAGCTGAGCTGAGTTTCATACCAGCCACCAATAGAAATATATTATCAGGAGAAATATAAAGCTTTCTTCAGCTGTTAAAACAGGAGGAGAAACCAGTATGTCGTATATCATGGAAAAGGGTCGGTTTTGACAAGTGTCAGTGTCAGAGTGGCCGCCTTGGTCACAAACGGCAAAAATGAATAAAATATAAAAGGCTTCTGGTGTGCTCCTGGGATATGAAGGTCACTTACATCAGAGAACTTTACAAATCATGCATGTAGACACACAGAAAGGAGTGGAACACACAGAGATGTACTCAAATAACCTGCCAGGGATCAGTTGATTTAAAGAATTTTAAACACATTGTTAGAGGTTTTCATAATCTCAGAAAGGCATTTGATTCTACTTACCCATATGATAAAATACAACATAAAGACTATAAAATATGTCATAAAAAATTTCTTATTGCAACTCAATTTGTGCAGAGAATACAGTAGAATTACCAGCTGAATAGGGCTCTCATTTATAAAGCTTGCTTACGCACAAAAGGGGATCTGAAAATTACGTTTTTCCCGACTTCAACACAAAGGTTGTGATTTAAAAAAAAAAGCCAAACAGCTTGAAATTGTGCGCAAACTCTGACTCATTTGTACCGGTACACATATCTGGAAAGTGGGGGAAATTTGCAACACAGATGGTGAATGTGGCAGTCGCCAGAATGCATCATAATTTCTCTCAAACATTTAATTACACTTCCTATAAAGCTATAAACATAGAAGGATTTTATCAGATCCAAAACTGCACTGTGATATATGCTGACACGTACAGGTCCTGTCACAAATAAAAATAAAAGCCAGCCTAAATCAAAAATCTAAGTTCGCACATATTTAAATGTTTCTCAACAGGGTTATTCATACCATATATCAATATATGATGGTAAGAAAATGTAGAGATTTCTTATAAATTGCTGTAAATATTTAAATGCAGCTGTGTTAAATACCTGTGTGTAATGATAAACACATTAATGTGCATTCATTCAGTGTAAAAAAAGGAAACAGAAGTTGGGTGCACGGTTCTACAGAAATAAAAATACATATATAATTAAACAATCTGTGGTACATACAATTATAGATATATATATATATAAATAATTTACATTTTTGTTACTGGATAAAAATTTACGAGGCTTATGCCGAAGCTAGTTTATTAAAGATATGGTAAACATGACAGGTGCCACCAAAAGATGGTCATGCAGTTTTGTATATCATCGTATCTTGCAAATAAATGCAAGGTAACAAGAGGGAAAGAAAATATACAGTTTTGTTAATCAAATATCAAATAATTTTTCAGAGTAAGAATGTTTCATTTAACATTGAATATCCATATTAATAAAATTACAGAGTCTAACTTGCACATAGATTTCCCGGTCTTGAGCAATTATTCACTTCTTACTATCTTCAGACTATACCAGTGGTGGCTGGCCAATAGAGGGCGCTAGGGTGCCACCCCAAGCACCCAATGACCCTGATTAAGACATACATTTTCTTTCTTTTTTTTTTTGTAATTTAATTTTAAATCAAAATTTAAAATATTTCCAAAAAAAAAAAAAAAAAAATATATATATATATATATATATATATATATATATATTTAGATGTGCAAGATAAATATTAAATATTTTATGGCTAGTGAAGGGTCATTCCATTTTTCGTCAGATTGACGATGTATTTCCATGCAAAATTCTTTGCCCATAGACTGTCGATAGGAGAGCTCATGGCGCAGCTAAGCTGCGGCCTGAGGTGACAGGAAGTGTATTTGCTCACCACCTCCCGCCACAGCGCAGACATTTGCACTAGATGTTTTTCTAGATGTTTGTTAATTTGCATAGTTGCTCTTTAATAAACACATTCTCAGAAAATAGTTTTTATATATTAAAAAAATATACATCTGACTAATAGCTTCTCCATTATTAAACTGGTACATTATTTTTTTAGGTTTGTGATGCAATATTGAACCATGCAAAACATAGATTTGCCTTTACAAAGCCTCAGAGGGGCAAGATTTCTTTACAAAAAGTAAACCTGAACATGAAATTGTGTTTTTTTTTATAAAATGTTTTAATAATCTTTTTTTGCTGTTGGCATTCATATAAATATACTGGTGGGACAACTTGGTATATGTTTATGGTTTTTGGTATTCGTCAATTTTGAATTTATAGCCCCCCCTGGAAAAAACTCCATCAGCCGCCACTGGTCTATACCTAAATCTTTTAAGTGGTTTTTAGAAATTTTCAAAAGCCCTATGATTTTTCAAAATTATGCATCTGTTTCCCATTTTTTGTCTACGAAAGGGTATCAGGTTAAAGCCATATAGTTCAGTCCATTGAATCATTCGAGCATCAAAAAGGCTCCAGAACTCAAGGGGTGAACAAGTGTTCTTCTTGGATGTGATATTAAATTTAATACTTTGCATGACACATAAAAAATGTGGTTATGGTACAAAAACAACACAAAAACAAAACAGGAAAAACAACCCAAGTCCAAAGAAAAACATTGAAACAGTTCATAGAGCACAGAAAACTCTAAAAAATTTTAGATATTTATAAGAAAGTGTGGCTTCTTGGAAACAAAGTATGGAGAAAAAAGGCTTTGCACATTGATCTATTCCAGCACAAACACCAATGTCCTGGCAGTGAATGAAACTCCCATACCCACTTCAACCTGTCACTTTGAAAGCACTACTATTTTATTTATATTGTTAAAGTGTATGCTCAGCAGAATAGCTGGAGTCAACTCTGCAGAAAGTGGCCCCATCTCTGCAACTCCTCCCTACCACCTCTTCAGCTTTTCCATCACCATCTCTAGGGCCCTGGCTTCTGCCACAGTTCACAATACATCACCAAACCACAGCATGACAAGTGTGTTACCCAAATCAGAGGTCACTGATTGCAATCTTTAAGAGCAACTAGAGGTGTCACTGCAGCAACACCTGACTGGATCTAAACTGGATGTCTGGGCAGTGGGGCTGCACACCATCACTACTGCTCTGTCTGACAATATGAACACATGGCTCTGACAACAGACCCAGATCTGAGACTTCTGGTGCCATTTAATAAATTACGGTAAAGGTCATAATGGAAAATCTTTTAATCTATAGCACAATGATTAAAGAAATAAAAATAAGGTCATACATTTATTTTTGAGCTTAGAAAATCCAGTTTTAAATGTCATTTAGTCATACATTCTTGCCATTTGTTCAAATTCAGTAGAGACAGCGTTTCTTAAAAGTTGAAATTGTGAGCTGTAATTTTATTATATCTGAAATAAGATACATGAACCAACTTGTAGTAGCATGTTAAATGAAATGACATATAAATAAAATTTAAATAAATATGTAGCATGATTAGCATTGTTACTACTGTATAGTGTAAAAATTTAAGAAATTGAAAGGAGTTTAAAAATCAAAAGTAGTTTGAGACCTGGTAAATGGCCAGTTTTTTACAGAGTGCATAGTCTAAATCTGCTTTCAGAAAGTTGTTATTTTTGCAAAGTACTACATATAATGCAGGTCTAAACACGAGGACCTGCTGGATAATCAAGTCTGTTGTCTGTGAGATGCATGTTTAGTTTGGATACCCTCCTTGTTATGGATAGTGGATATGTATCAGCATCAAGTTTTAGAATTCAATGTGGTGCTTAATGTATGCAGGTAACACTACTTTGGTCATCACATCCTTGTCTACATTCTTCTATATTGAGGCATCTGTTGACTGTGTGCTTTATGGCTGATCCTAAGTGGTCTAATAATTATTAGCTAAATTTGTGAGGTCAGAGGTCAAGCCATCAAATTCAGTTTCAGTTTTAAGGGGACTGAATCTGTCCTCTATAATTCTGGTGTGTTATAGGCTCATTGCCAAAATACTTCAGTCCCGCTTGTGTCAGTTCTACTGCAGTGGTGCACAGGATCTATGTAAACCTTGTGGGAGAGCTGCTACCCTTTTAGAATATTTTTTGACATGTCCCAAAAACAATGTGTCACACTAGTTTAGCTCATGATCAAATTAATGGGGGTGCAGTGGAAAATGCTTAGCAAGCAATAGTGGAGCATTTATTAACTATGACATTTTGTCAACCTACACCACTGAAACGAAATGCAGATATGGAATGTTGTAATGAGGGTACATGTATAATTAGCATCAAGTCAAACTGGTCAGTAGAGCAGGAAGGCAGATTTACAATATCCTCCCGATGATATTAATTCACTGGATAATGAACTCGTTCCCACAGTGAGAAAAATTGTTAAAAAGCCTCTGAGCAATCACTTTTACAACAATAGACAATATTCATGTCATAGTAAAAGTAGCACAAAGGACAATTGAAAATGTATCTTTTAACACCATACATCAAGTGATACCTCTCTAACTCTCTCTGGGATGTATTGCCTTTTCATATTTCAATCCTCTGACACTTGTATTTCCCTTGGATAAAGTTGTAATTCTCTCCCTCTCATCTTTCATCAGCACAGAATTTCCATCTCATGGGGAACGAGCTTTTCCCCCCTCACCAGTGCCTGAAATAGGATCATTTTTAACCAGGACTTTAACCAGGTGGAACGTCATTTGGAATTTGCCCTTTTCATTTTCTACAATAATTTAAGAATACTTTGTATTACTATAAAATAATAGTATAAACTGTTCATTGGGATGACCTTCTCAATTCATAACACAAACTTTGGAAAATAGGTTACATTTAAATTATTTTTTCCCCCATTATACAACAACACACCTCAAATTTGACAGGGAAGTAGACTGAGATGGATGGTAGAAGGAGAGAAGAGTATAATGAGGAAGGGGGGGGGGGGGGGGGGGGTTCTGCTCTCAAATCTGATCCCAGTAGAGTTGATTACACCAATAGTACCCCCTTACTATCAGGTCTTGTTGATGACATGATGGGGGACAGTTACATGAAGCCTGGATAAACCAAGGCTGGGTCATTACATCATCTCAGCTTCAAGTCTAAATGTAGAAAGCATCAGGGGGAAATGGGAGGATTTACTTTTTTGTGTGGAGTGTATTCTTTGAGAATAAATGTACGGTATATAATATGTATGTACAGAAAATGTATGTCTTTGTTCATATTTTATATGGTAAAACAACATAGACAAATGCAATATTGTTAGATAAAAAGAAGAAGATAGAGCTTTTTCTGATTTGTCTTTTAAATAAATTAGAGGATGACATCCCTCTCTCCTGCTAAGAAACCCAGAAGCTTACAGATATTTTCTGAGAATAGAAAGAAGAATATTTGACTAGCCATAAAAAAACAAGTTATTGATAATTTCATTGAAAAGATATCGATAAGGGAAAGAATTATTACTTATATTTATATATAAATATATTATTTCATATATTTCTTAGAAAATCTAGGAAATCCTCTGATGATGGTGGGGTTAAATTAAAGAATGCTTGGTTTTGTTTCTGTTTGTCCATGTAACAATGGTACACATACATGGAAAGAAAATCTAATTTTCAGTAGGTTGCTATTATGCAAACAATGTCTTAATTATATTATTTCTTAAGACTCCCCTATGAAGGCCAAATTTGTTAACTCTGAATCTTCTAGTTGTCTTGTCAACAGATATGCACACTTGAGCTATTGATTTCCATGCTTCTCATTATTCGTGTCAGTCATGTCTTGGTAGATTTGTTCAGGTGCCACATTCTTTTTATATTCAGATGTTTGACTGAACAGAGGCCAGCAAATTATTTCTCTTGTAGAATATTTATTTAGCTCTCAGTTTCAAATAGAAGCCATTCAAGTCAATCAGATAATCCCCAATGGACCAAGGGAGCGGCAACATGACAGACTCAGCTTGTCTCAACCATCAGAAATATGGATTAAGTAAATTTTTGACAGATGACTGAACAAAACAGGAAAAACTCTAAAGACACATATGAGGAAGACAAAAAGACAGGCACAGAAAGAGAAAAGCGAATCCGGTACAATCCAAAGTAAGATGGGGTATTGTCTGGACGTTTGAATGTATCTTGCACATATCAAGTGTGGTTCGCTATTGTCACAATTTGTGATGGATAGCGGAAAGAAACCGCCGCATATTCAGTATGAGTGAGGTTTTAGTCTTCATTATGTTTTTTTTTTTCTCTAATGTTCTCAAGTTCTAAATAGAGCTGCTATTTTTATACTTTGATTAAATTATACACAGATGAACTCTACATCAGTAATTAGCTATGTTATACAGTTGGCACTGGTTGGAAATGGACGGTTTCCTGCGTGATTCCTGTGTGATTCCTGTGTGATTCCTGCGTGAATTACGATGTATTTCCTGAGGTACATTGCAGTTCTTTTTATTTCAAAAAGAACTTCAATGTACCCGGACAAGCACCAGGCGGCACTTGGGAGCTCTGCCGTGCTAAAGGTGACGTTTGTGGGCCTGCAGTCAACTGAAAAGTTTATTGAGACCATTTGCATAAACAACCAAAATCTTATGATGATATGATGTTTTTGATTAAAATAAAGTTAATGAATTAATTTAACATAGTGACTGCATTATCTTATTTCATACACCTCCGATCTTATCTGAGAACTGTTTATTTCTATTTATCTGCATCTCTATTATTTAATGAAAAATGATTATAATTAATCTTTTTGGCAAAACAAATAACTGAATCAACAAAGGTCCGTGGATCATCCGTCCATTCGATCAGTCGCGTGCTAATGGACGTAAACTGGATCATTTCTAGGTTATAAAAACGTCCTCAGCGACTCTGAATGAATCTGTCTCATCAGGCCTCTTTTCTTTCATCAGTGGGTTTTAATTTCGTCACCATCGTTTCAGTCATTAATGCAAAATTGTTCCATGGTGAAGTTTAGAAATGCAGATGAAAAGAAGAAATCCACACCCGTGAGTATCTATTTTTTTAATACCGTGACGTTTCGGGCGTTCTTCTTTTAACCTTCATTGAAATTCAGTGTATTAATTGATTATTAATTAATAGTAGATTATTATAGGCTACTTATAGCTACAGGATATTTGATGCCATGTTATGCAGAAATAATGCTTCTTATATCTTGATCTAAATTCACCAATCTGTGGTAAACTAAAACGCTCGGATCTTTCTGTCATTTTGTGTGCGTGTGTGGCATCTGCAATCCATTGGGAATCCCAGAGGGAGGGAGGGCGGTTCATGCAACGTCATTCCATCCGCCACGACGGTAGTGATGAGGCCGGCATGTAAACAAAGATGGCTGCGCACGGTAAGCGGCGGCGTGGATCAGATGATAAAGATAAAAATCCTACAACAAAACAAAAAAAAATGGATATGGAAATCTTTATTTTATTTTTTTTATTTACTTGTTATTGGAGGAGGAGAGTCGCTTTGACGGCTTCGGCAGCAGCAAAACCGGCAACGGATTTTTCTCAGGCTGGCAGAGCGCAGTGGAGAGGTAAGATATACACTATATTGCCAAAAGTATTTGCTCACCTGCCTTGACTCACATATGAGCTTAAGTGACATCCCGTTCCTAATCCATAGGGTTCAATATGACGTCGGTCCACCCTTTGCAGCTAGAACAGCTTCAACTCTTCTGGGAAGGCTGTCCACAAGGTTTAGGAGTGTGTTTATGGGAATTTTTGACCATTCTTCCAGAAGCGCATTTGTGAGGTCGCACACTGATGTTGGACGAGAAGGCCTGGCTCTCAGTCTCCGCTCTAATTCATCCCAAAGGTGTTCTATCGGGTTGAGGTCAGGACTCTGTGCAGGCCAGTCAAGTTCATCCACACCAGACTCTGTCATCCATGTCTTTATGGACCTTGCTTTGTGCACTGGTGCACAGTCATGTTGGAAGAGGAAGGGGCCAGCTCCAAACTGTTCCCACAAAGTTGGGAGCATGGAATTGTCCAAAATGTCTTGGTATGCTGAAGCATTCAGAGTTCCTTTCACTGGAACTAAGGGGCCAAGCCCAGCTCCTGAAAAACAACCCCACACCATAATCCCCCCTCCACCAAACTTTACACTTGGCACAATGCAGTCAGACAAGTACCGTTCTCCTGGCAACCGCCAAACCCAGACCCGTCCATCAGATTGCCAGATGGAGAAGCGCGATTCGTCACTCCAGAGAACGCGTCTCCACTGCTCTAGAGTCCAGTGGCGGCGTGCTTTACACCACCGCATCCGACGCTTTGCATTGCACTTGGTTATGTATGGCTTGGATGCAGCTGCTCGACCATGGAAACCCATTCCATGAAGCTCTCTGCGCACTGTTCTTGAGCTAATCTGAAGGCCACATGAAGTTTGGAGGTCTGTAGTGATTGACTCTGCAGAAAGTTGGCGACCTCTTCGCACTATGCGCTTCAGCATCCGCTGACCCCGCTCCGTCAGTTTACGTGGCCTACCACTTCGTGGCTGAGTTGCTGTCGTTCCCAAACACTTCCATTTTCTTATAATACAGCTGACAGTTGACTGTGGAATATTTAGGAGCGAGGAAATTTCACGACTGGATTTGTTGCACAGGTGGCATCCTATCACAGTTCCACGCTGGAATTCACTGAGCTCCTGAGAGCGACCCATTCTTTCACAAATGTTTGTAAAAACAGTCTGCATGCCTAGGTGCTTGAATTTATACACCTGTGGCCATGGAAGTGATTGGAACACCTGATTCCAATAATTTGGATGGGTGAGCAAATACTTTTGGCAATATAGTGTACCTGCTATTATTCTAACCCACAGGGGCCTGCTAATGATCAGAATATACCAGCAGTGTTGGGCTAGCTACTTGTCCAGTGTAGTGAGCTAAGCTATCAGTTACTCAACAATAAATTAAGCTTCACTACACCAAAGCTACCACCTAAAGAATTATAGCAAGCGAAGTTACACTAATGTGTTAACAGTAGCTTAACTACATCAGAAGCTACTTGTACCAAGCTAATGTCAATTCAAATATGAGTCTGACTGACTAGTTAAAACATTTATTAAAGATCAGCCAATGACATAACACAGTGTAAAAATTGTTTTATGATCAGCATAATAAAAAAAACGAAAGTATTTACTAGTAGACAAAAAAATTAACAATCTGCTGTTATTAGAACCAAATTAAAGGTACTGTGTAATGTTATACACATCGAGACATGGCTATGAGTTTGCATTCAATGGACATCTCTAGGGAAAACAAAACCCTACTGTGGGTGTCCGGGGTGGTCACCGCACTCGCCAGGACAGCGTTGCGGTTGGAGTCAAGGAAACAAGGATAAAAAAAAGGATCAGGAATGCAAAAATAGATTTCAAAAATTGCCAGTGTATTTATTCACCAGTGCCAAAAGTTAGTTCTCCACCATCAAAGATAAGCAAAATCCTCCAAAATGACAAAATATAACAAAAGTCCAAAAATAATCCAAAAACAGAAAAAAGGCAAGAATTAGGCACTTAATCAAAAAATAAGGCTTCAGATTTTACTAGGCCGCAATTAAACATGAACACTTACTTTCAGAACTCTCCCCGGTAACCAGCTCTACACCCAAGCTGCCAAACTCACAATGAGCAGGGTTTTTATCCTCCTCTTACTAAGCTTGAAACAAACGCGATTGGCTAACAAGTTTATGGATAATTGGGCCATACCATTATCCCACATGCATACAAATATCCTGGTTTAAGTTATCAAACACACCACCCAAACAACAACAAGAATTATAAAACATCCCACTCATCTTAACCCTGCTACCTGTAGAGCACATAGCACATTCCACATTCCCTTGACATACGGTAAAACAAAGCATCCTTCCATACCCCCCCCCCCCCCCCCCCACCATTACCCTCACATTCCCCAAACCCAAAGTCACGATGGCATTGTAAACAATCCAAACGGCGCATGCTTCCGTTTGGAAGTGGAGATTCAAGGTGAAGGACACGAGGTAAGTATGGCGTTTTGTTTGTAATGAATGAATCAGTACTAGGAACGGTGATGGTGTGTGTCGTTCTACATTACGAGTGGGTACCTCACCCGCATGCAGGAGATGTTTCAGGGGAAACTGTGGGGACTGGTTTGCTACAGTTACAGCGCTAACTTCAGTGCTGGTGTTTCAATCAGTAAACTGCGACAGGCAAACAATTGTCTCTGTTCGTAAGAGGGCAGCGCGTGTCACGCTGCACACTCAGGGCAAACTGTGCAGAGCGATTGAGCAGGTGTGTGTGTGCGCATGGGAGGAGCCCAATATTTCTCGGTAGCACTCAAGGGTGCGTTGCAGTAAGAGCCCCGCAATTGTCCATGACATTCACAATAGTTCGTCAGGCAACTCACATTCATAAATGTCCACAATCATACACAAGCAATTAGTCTTTTAGAAACAGTGAGGAGGGGAGAAATCACCTACTCACACCTACAAAAGGCATCTTATTTCTTTAGGGTTTCCCTTAGAGAAAACTTCTTCAGACCTCAATTAAACAGTCGGATCAAGTAACAAATGAAACTGTTTACAAAAAAGGTGAAAAAATAAAGAAGCTAATTAAGAGATTTATATACATTTATGTCTCACCATATAATTTAATTTCTACCTACATATTTATTCATTGTATTTTGGGGGGTAGTTAATTGAATGCTTATTTATTTATTGAGCATGTATTTATTTATGTATTTATTTTTATATATGGGAGAGCTGTTCCTCCATACCTAAAAAAATCTTATCTCTGCAAATAAGCCTTAAAATAGATATATGTAAACATCCTGTCTGGTAAATTAGGCCATGAAAATACAATATCTAAGTTTGGCTACTGCTCTCTAATGAGAATATCTTAGTGGCACTCATCAGATTGAAATATCTGGAAATTAAAGGCGCCAATAAAGTTAAAGCTAATATATTTTTCTCATTTTTATTTCAAAAAATGGCTAGTCTTGGCCACGTGAGCTCTCTATGGCCAAGAACTGAAATTTGAACACGTACTTTTTATCAGAGGATTCAACAAGTTTCAAAATCTCTGAAGATAAGGCACTATTTGAATTGAATAGTTAAATGTGTACAAACCCTGTAAATAACTGACTTAAATCACTACTTTCACTATCACTAATGTTGTGTTGAGAAGCCAAACTGTTGAGAAAATAAATAATTTTTTGTCTAAATTGTTATCCCCTTACTGCCTGATTTTTTTTTCAATTATATATATAAAAAACATAATACAGGAAAAAAATAAGTTAAATAGTGGATCTAGATCAAGTAACATTTAAATTCTAATAAATCATGTAATAAAGATAATGATAAAAAGATAGATGACTGAATAAAAGTAAATATTTTTGTCTTTTTTTTTTTACAGGTCATAACGGCATGTGCTGTCCTGCACAACATCTGCCTGGGAGCCAGTGACATCACGGCCCCACAGGATGACATGCCAGAGGATGAGGAGGGGGAGAAGGTGTTGGAGGCAGTCAGTGGTGCTCCATGGCGGGACCAGCTGTCTGCTGAGGTGTCTGCCCTGGAGGAGGGTCTACCCGACCACTGTTACATTTAGATGGCAAGTAGAATCACATTTTAGCTGTTCTCATTTCAGGGTTATGAAAACAGTTTTAGTAAAATCATTATTTTCTGCGTCTTTTTTAACTTTTTTAGTAACATGGCAGCCGTCGATTGGGTCAGCCCTGCAAACCCAGATGGACGATGTGGTGAACAGTGGAGAGAGGCACCCCGACCCCCCAGATGATGTCCCACTCGCAGTCAGAAGACTCCAAGCTCATCTGTGTGCTGCTCAGCCTCTGCAGCATCTAGCCCTGGTGTGTCCTCAGGGATGGAGGCAATTAGGGCAGGTGGGGCAAAAGACGGCCTCTGTCCTAATACCTCCTCCATGAGGACAAACCAGGGCCAGGTGACAGCAGTGGGCTTCCCACTGACCCCCTGCCCTGTCCCTGGAACTTTGCATTCCTAAAGTAGAGGAAAACAATTTGTATCAACAAATTATATTTTCTGTAGTGTTTCTTTAAAGCTAGAAAAAAGGAATCTTTGATGATTTGGATGGATTGATGAAATTCTACAGAAAAAGACTATGGAATTGTAACCTGGAGATTACTTTTTCAAGCTTACTCAAAGTGTAAATTAACATGAATATAGTAAATGAAAGATGGTATTTACCTACACACACACCTATATTTACATTTACATATATATATATATATACATACATACATACATACACTCCGAAGTAGGCAGCCTGCGAATTGAGACGCAACCATTGTAACCATCATTGACATTCATAATGATGCCTTATTAGACATTGTAGAATTTGTAAATATTTTCTTAATATTAATATTTAGTCTAGTGAGCATGGTGAGGCTTGTGAAAACCACTTTTCTCAGTATACAATGTCAGAGAATGAGCAAGGCAGTTGTTGTTGGATCTTCTGTATTGATAAACCTGCTTGTAATTTTGTTTTATAATGCTGTACATAATTAGGATAATAAATATAGAGTATATGCAACATAATTGTTTTAAATTTTGTTCATAATCTAAACCTGACATGTTATCAATATGACAAATTAGATCCCGCTGTGTACTTGTTTAAATAGAAATGTGTTGGAAACAAAGCTGCTTTAGATTTTTAAATAAAGATTTCTTCACAACAATTGCTCATATCCTCATAATATTTCACATTGGACATATGTGGGAATGTTCGTACTATTAGAGGCCACAAATGCAAACATTTCAGGAATTTTCCAAATAAGTTTCCTCTAGAACCACTGCTCCAATCCGGCTGATATGGGAACCGGAACCACACAGGAGGTCTTCCACAGGGTGGGGACCACCCCCAGGCTGAGGCTCAGGTTGTACATGTTGCTGAGGATCTGACAGAGCTCATCTGCACAGGTCCTCAGCAGCCTGGGGGGGAGGCCGTCTGGTCCTGAGGCCTTCCTCTGTTTCAGCCTCCTCAGCTGCCTTCTCACCTGCATTGGTGTTACTGTGAGGGGGGAGGAAGGCACGACTGGAGGTGTGGATGGGTCGGGGGTTGGTGGGAGTGGCGGCGGTGGGGGGGAAAGGTCTCTGGGGCGCTGGTGGTTGGAGTTGTGTGGAGAGTTGAGGGCAGGGAGGGGACCAGTTTGAGGGGAGTCAAACCGGGTGAAGAAGCTGTTTAACTCATCTGCAAACTTGGTGTCGGCACAATGCTCTCCACACAGAAGGTCATGCAGTCAGTGATGCATTCAGTCAGGCTGTTGATGTCCTCACCATGAGATCTTTGGAACATGCTCCAGTCTGTGGTGCTGAAACAATCCCTCAGCTCCTCAGTTGCGTCATCCGACCAAACTTTCACTGACTGTGCAATTGTCCTTCTCACCAGTGGAATGTAATGGGGGGGCAGGTAGACAAGGTTGTGATCTGAACGACCCAGCGGGGGGAGGGGTGCGGAGTTGTATGCATCCTTAACATTTGCATAAAAAAGGTCCAGCCTCTTATTGTTCCTGGTTGCATGTGACGTATTGTGTGAGCGTGGGGAGAGTGGAGCAGAGTGGAGAAGTCTGTTCTAACAAATCCCTATGAAAAGGGTGGATTAAACTTTATCGATTTCTGTACTCTAAATAATACCTTTAAAATAAATTGGCTTAAACACTTCTTTAAAAAACCCTAACTCTATTTGGAACGTCATACCATGTCACTTGCTGTCAAAACTGGGTGGTTTGAGCTTTTTCTTAACCTGTAACTATGATATTGATAAAGTCCGATTAAAATGTCAGCCTTTCACCGCCAGGCCTTCCTTTCATGGTCCCTTATTTTCAAACACAACTTTTGACCCAACAAATATTTCATCTGGAACAATAAAGACATATTGTTTAAACATAAATCCTTATTTATTGATTATTGGTTTAATAATAACATTATTTTGGTTGACCAATTATTTAACAAAGAGGGTCTTCTTTACTCTTATAAAGAGTTTCTAGAAGAATACAAAATTCCTGTGTCTCCTATAGATTATGCCAAAGTCTTTGGAGCAATTTCTTCTGGTATTTGCATGTTATTTAGAGCTCAACCAAGATTGGACACACAACAACAAACCTTATCAGTACTGACTGACACTCCAGTTGGTAAGATTTGTTTTTCTTGTAATAATGGTAAGAACAATAAAATAATTAGATCCCTGTTCAAAGCAGACTTCATTAAAGTTCCATATGTGATTCCATACTGGAAATACATTTGTGCAAAACATTGACTGGAAGAAGGTCTGGCTCTTAACCAACCGATATTTGCTGACCACCAAAATTAAAGCAATATCATTTAAAAATAATTCATAAGTTTTACCCGTCTAATGATCATATTGTCAAAAAATTTAAAAAAGACATTGAAGTATTTTGGGATGGGAGTCAGTATTAGTAACGATCACGTGATTGGGACGGTACAGGATTAAACACTAATGGGAGCAGACGGGAGCGGGAGCAAACCAATAATAACAAAAAAAAAACTAGGGTCGATGCCAAAATATAAAATAAAATAGAAAGAAAAAAAATCCAGTACTGGCGCGGCACCGCCATTTTGTAGTTTTTTTCCCTTGAAGCCTACACTATAATGTGAGTCAAAAAAACTACACGACCCAAAAACCATCAGTGCTTCCGCTCTGAGTTTTTCTCCCGAGCTCAAAAACAAAAAAAACAAGAATGGGAGTGGTGGAGCAGCTGGAGTCATTCTGAATGGGAGCGGGATGGAAGTGGGAGTAATTTCACCAGGAGTGGGACGGGACAGGATTTAGATTTCTACTCTGGCCCAGGATCTGGACGGGACACAATTTTTTTCTGTGGGAGTGGGACGGGACAGGAGTGAAAATCCATTCCCGTCTCAGACTCTAGTCTGAAACTTGTTTACCACGCTTTGGAAACGCACAGCACGATCACGTGACCAAACTCCCGCGGCAGAAAATAAAGTCTTAAACTCACTGCTAGTAATTCCACATCTGGGCTGCATATCTGCTGCTTCACGTGAACATGAGCGGAGCCGCATCATCTCTCATTCACAAACACCGCCAGACCATGACACATATAATATGGAATAGGGTAAATAGAATTATAAAAATATCTAAACACTGTGGCTATAAGGCATGCAATATAATAGACCTATATATACAGTAAGATAAAAATGTAGAATGATAATCCCTATGGTCTAATGTAATAAAAAAGTGATTAAAAAAAATAGAAAACATAACTTGGGCCACAGCTGAGATCAAACCCTCAACCTTCAGAACAGCAGACCACTCACTCTACCCTCTACGCTAACTGCTCACAACACATAACACTCCTCCCAGTTTGCTAATTGAGCTATCTAATCCTGACTCATGGGACGCCGAAATGGACTCAGACTGCCACCTAGTGGCTATAGTAGTCACATGTTTTTCACGCAATCCTGAAACACGTGGAGCGTGAGTGAAGTGTCCATTTCAAACCAACGCCCACTGTAAACATCATGGTATAATTATGAAAAATTAAAGCAAAATGTAAATGCTTTATTTAAATTAATTAGAACTTATTAGTTCTAATACGGTATGTAAAAAAGCTCACAGAGGAGGCAATCCCTGTTCTACGACGTTTCCTAAAATCTGTGAGATTATTTAACAAAGAAGAATAATTTATAAAATTTACAAAATTTTAGACAATAGTGAATATACTCTTCAGAAGATTTTTAAATAACAACAATGTATCTTCAGTCAGAGACTTCGGCTAACCGCACAGAGATGTGGCTAACCGCACTAACTCCAGACTCTCATGTAAGCATGGACAGATTTCATCTACTTCGGGTCGACAGAACTAGGGAGAGTGGTAAGTGGCTTTGCTGTGAACAATACATGGTTTAACTCTGGACACCTAGCCATTAAAGAAATGCTCTGCAGCAAGGTTCATTGAGCTGCTAGCAGTTAGCATGAGGCCAACTACATGCCCCGGAATGTACACACATTATTGTGATAGCTATGTATGGGAGATCCTTTAGATCAGGGAACAGGGAGCAGCTGAGAGCAGTGCAGAAAGAACTGAAGAAGAAAATCATGGATCGTAAGAACAGCTACAAGAAGAACATGGAGGATCAGCAGCAGCAGAACAATAAAAGAGGGATCTGAAAAAGCCTGAAGACAATCTCAGGCCAAAATCAGAACACCCAGGCTGTAGGAGACCTGAAGTTGTTTAAAGATCTGAACCAGATTTTCAATAGCTTTGACCAGCCACCATACCACCCATCTTGTGCTACATGTTAAACTTAAGCCTGAGGCTGGGAGAAGTACCACGGCTGTGGAAGATGGCTTGTGTGGTAACGGTGCCAAACAGAAAACATCTAAGGGACCTCAGCAGCTACAGGCTGGTAGCGCTCAACTCACACCTGATGAAGACCCTTGAACGATCCGTCTTACACCATCTTCACCTCCTGGTGAAGACTTCACTGGATCCACTTCAGTTAGCCTACTGTCCTGGGATTGGGGCAGATGATGCCATCATCTTCCTCCTGCACCAAGCTCTGCATCACCTAGAGAAACCTGGAAGCACTGTGAGGATCATGTTCTTTGATTTCTCCAGTGCTTTCAACACCATCCAGCAAGGACTCCTAAGGGCCAAGCTGGAGCTGTCAGGAGTAGACCAGCACATATCCAAGTGGATTCTGGACTACCTCACTGGCCGCCCACAGTATATGAAAGCACAGGGATGTGTCCCAGTTAGGTTGGTTTGCATTACAGGGGTTCAACAGGGAACAATGCAGGCATCGTTCCTATTCACCCTCTATACCGTAGACTTCTCCATCAACTCCCCATGCTGCAACCTCCATATGTTCTTTGATGATTCTGCCAAAGTTGGCATCATCACACATGGGGATGACTCAGAGTACAGACAGTGGACCCAGAACTTTATGGTCTGATGCCAGACGAGCCATCTTATGATTAATGCAGGGAAAACCAAGGAGCTAGTCGTGGACTTTTGCAGAAGCAGATCCAGCCCACTTACACCGGTGAACATCCAGTGAAGGGACATTGATGGACTCTAATACTGTAAGTGCCTAGGTGTTCACCTGAATAACAGAATGGACTGGACTCGCAACACTGAGATTCTGTATAAAAAAGGTCAGAGCAGACTCTTTCTGCTGTTGGGACTGAGGTCTTTTGGAGTGCAGGGGGCGCTCCTAAAGACCTTCTATGTCTCTATAATGTCAGCCATCTTCTATGGGGCTGTCTGTTGGAGCAGTTGCTTATCTGTAGCTGGATAACCTGATCAGGAACGCCAGCTCTGTGATTGGATGCCCTCTGGACTCAGTGCAGGAGGTGGGAAACAAAAGAATCCTAACTTAATTAACAACCTTGTCAGATAATGTTTCCCACCTCATTCATGAAGCTGTTGCAGAACTGCAAAGCTCCTTCAATGGCAGACTGCTGCACCCTAAATGCAACAGGGAGTGTTGTCACAGACCCTTCATCCCAACAGCTGCAAGACTTTATAACCATCACTGTTCCCAACAACCTCAGTAAATTATGTTTATGCTGATTTTTGTACAGTTTCTATCTCAGTCAGTTAAATAACATGCTGCTGTTATTTTGCACCTCTCTGATGTTGCTGCTTTTTTCAAATATCCGTTGGTGTGAAAATGTCCAAAGATGTATATTGGTTAATTATTATCCAGGTGCACTGTATTTATATTATTAAAACACTTTACTGTGCATTATTATTTTTTTATTTTTTATTTTTACTCTTCCCTATTATGTTATTCTTATACACTTTTCTAAGGTCCCAATTTGTGGGACCATTTTTTTTTCTATAATCTTTTTGCTGCTGTAAACGCAGGGATTTCCCCATTGTGGGGCAATAAAGGGATTTTCTATTCTATTTAAATTGTAGAAATATCACACTGGACTTCAGTACAATGATCAATAAAGTTTAACTGAGCATCCAAGAGCAATCACCCAACAGTTTGTCCATATTTAAATTTTTCAAATGTACCTCTGTATGTGGAACTTAAAACATCTCATTGCCTCCTGTTATTTCATGTCAGATTTGAGGCTATAGAAAGAACAATTTTGTTGAAACTGTTGACAAAAATTGCTCTAGACATACATCATTCGCTTTCTAACAAGCAGAGGGAATGCGTTTGCCTTTTTCCTCTGGATCACTGTTCACTTCAACGCATGTGTTTATTTTCCAGCAAGTGCATCTTAGCTTAGAAGAAATGTTTGTGCAGCATCAGTAAACTCTTTGCATTAAGAATAATAGAAAAAAAGAAGCAAAGGAGTCTATTCAGGATCATAACACAATGAAACTAAAGTAGTCACAGCAAAATATATCAGTTATCAGCTACTTAGAATAGAGATAATCATTGTGCTGACCAAAGGTAACACTGATTATCAGAGTGACCAGAAAGGAATGTTCATTAGTACCAGGATTACAGTATAATGCAGGCATTTCTTCACCAACTCTCATAGCTGGGACCATGACAAGTTAAATTCCTATAGATCAGCTGCTCCACATATGCCCTACTCTACAGCCCTCATTGGTCTGTTCATAAAACATTCAGCTTTACACCAAGCGGTGGAAACAAATAATTTGTCACAACATTCACCTGCTGCCATTTATGGGCTGACAATAATCTTTCATTTGTATGACCTCTCAAAGCTGAAAACCTTATGAGTATATTGGTTATTGTACAGAAAGTCAACTGACAATACCATAAAAGATGTTCCAGAAAATATTCCCAAAACAGCCACCTCCTATAGACATACAACACTTCTTCAGTGATGTTCATTAAAGGTATAGTGGAGGATTTTCACAAATTTTTACAAGACCCACCCTCTCCACTTTAAAAACAAAAATCTGCATGCAAAACCCTGTGCCCACTCCCGAGAAGGAATGACTATTAAACGCATGCAAGAGCATGCATGAGCCCATTTCCTTCCGTGCACCGTCTGATTAAAAGTTGCTGTTTGCATACATCATACAAGCTTACATTCCAAAAGAATATTTGCAATTTTCCCACTACATCAGACCCACCGCCGGTAAGTTGAAATGGGGAAGAGAGTGTAAGACGGCATTACGTACACATTTTACTAGAAAGATTGACAATTAGGAGGACCACTTATTTTGATGATCCACCCATAAAAAAACATCCTCCACTATACCTTTAATCTTTGTTTCTCTAGGAATCAGCAGTGAAGACTGAATGAATCAACTTCAGCTGGATTGTTTATCTTCTCCATCTAAAGTCAAAGTTCATTGTGCTGTGGGTTGGTGAGGGCTGCTGTTTAATATATAGTCTAAATGTACTTATTATATGGAGCTCAGTCATTTATGCAACTGACAGATACTCAAACTTTGTGCTTCATGACAAAAAGGCTCTAATACAATCATTGTCCGTTGAACTGTTAAATGACTGATAAAATAGAACAAAGAAAAATCTTTTAATTACATTAATAAAAGCTTCAAGCCTCTTTGTAAAATCAGCAGCCACCTGTAAGATTTAAAGCACAACTGACAATCATTTAATCATTTGTTTGTCCACTACTAAAATCAGAGCCATCTACTATAATGACGTTAATGAGTTATTTTATTAACCTTTTCTGCCTTTGCCCAATTTTTTACAAATTCTTTCAAACTTTTTCTCAATGTCATATAAGGCATTAAACCTATTGGACCCATAAGTCCGATGGGTTTAAGAGGTAGAACCTATAAAATAAAGTCTCGGCTTGGAAGGAAAGTCCACACCACAGCAACCAATACAACAACAAACCCAAATACTATTCTTCCCTCGGGTTCACCATATAGCATTTTCTAAGAAATGCATTTCTTTAAGCTGTTTTGTTTGCTATTGTACACATTCTTTTCCTGATTTTTAACGGCCTAATATTCAAGATGAAAGAAGTGGATGAAAACAAAAAGAATGATAAGCAGGGAGTAAAGATAGAGAAAATCTAAACGTAATGGCTCATACAGGAAAGAAGCTTTTAGGCAACACAATCACTAATGGGTCCTGTGCAGACTTTAGAAATGGGTTGGGACATGATTTAGTCAAGGTAAACAAACATGGGGGTGGGGTGTGGTAGGGTGGTATCTACAAAATACAAGCAATGATCTTATATATAATTGCTTTTGGTACAATAAACCTTTTAAATGTACATCTTGCATTTTCTATTTGCCACTTAAACTCCGATGCTACAACATAAAATGAAGTGCAGTTAATTGCCCTCTGTTGGGATCCATAGGTTTGCCCTCCAGAGGGCGATGTGGATCCCTTCCTGTGGGCTTCTGCTGTCGGTTGGGATCCAGAGGCTTGCCCACCAGAGGGCGCCGTGGATCTTCTCCTGAGAGCTGGCGCTCATTAGAAATAGCTGATCCCCATCTGCTGATTAAAGAGCTCTACCTATATAAGCTGAGTGAAAGCTCCCCTCTGAGCCGGATTGTTGTCCTTGCCATGGAAGCAAACCTGAGCCACCCAGCCTGTTTAACCCTGCCTGTCTGAACCTGCACACCAGTGAGTTTGAGCCTGTTAACCTGTAACCTGAACTTAACCTGCTCTGTCCTCTCTGCCTCCCAGGAGGAAAACCTGAGTCTTCAATAAATATTGGACTTTAATCCTGCCTGTCTCTCTGTGAGTTCTGCATTTGGGCTAGAAAACCTCCCACATCATGATACCCTCAGGTTTCAGCTGAAAGCAAATACGAGTCCATGTATGTAATATAATCTCTGCAACCATCTGCACTATACCTTGAAGTCCTCAGATTTCATTTATGAAACAAGTATGGAGAAAAAGCATCTTCAAGACAAATGAAGACAAAGGGTGTAAAGGAAAAGGGGGAAATAAATATTTTGTTGAAAGAGTTTGCAATCACAAGGGACACAGCAAATGGAGTCTAGAGTCTAGACCAAACAAAATGAACCTTTTTGACCAACGTGAAAATGTTATGTGTGGTAGAGGACTAAGGTCTTTTCCACATGGAGACAAGATCAGGTGTCCTTGCAAAGATATTTTGTTGTTTGTTGTCATCCAAACAGATATTGCACTTTGGTAGATAATAAACACAAATTTCCAACTAGGTTTCAGGGTGGAAAAAACTGAAAACCATAGCTATAAAGATTATTTTTTAGGTCATCCATAGGTCAACTATCCCCCCAAGCTCAGAATTTAGCATGGTAACCGAGATAACTGTTGAGTATATCATGTTACTAGTTCATCAGTAAGGCTCGGCACAGTTCAGTTCTTATTTTTTTTTTTTTTTTCAGTGTCCTGTCTGACAATATGGCAATGGCAATAAGAATAATTGTCTTGATGCCAAACAGAGTCCAACAGATTTTACTTTCACAAGTGTAGCAGTACGGCTTTCGCCATAGTGATCCGTTTGATTTATACATGTAAATGCATAAATTATGCGCGGTTCAGTTCTGGCACGGTTGTCAGATAACAAAGAGCGTATGAGCAGACGCTTACAGTCAGCCTCATTAATCATGAAATTTCAGACATTCATAAAAATAAAAGCTTCCCCTACCTTACCACACAATTTCCACTGATGATTCTGCTTAGCAGTGTGATGAACCTCAACTCCAGTTGTTGTTTCCTGCGTCTGTAAGCCCTGATTAGACTATCGTTTGTCGTATCAACTTCCCTAAAGCAGACTATGGCAAGTTAATTCACTAAAGGCTTTACTCTCCGCAAATGTTCTCGATGTGACAGGCGCCGGCATGTTAATTTACTTGTTTACCTTTAGAGAGCAGTAGCACTGTAGATCGTGACTAGGAGGCGAGGAACCGTGTTAGCGTGGTGTGGAAATGGTCGTAAAGAACCGAGCTCGGCACAGTTAATTAATTCAAGCTCGAGCCAAAATTGTCAGGGATCGGTTTTAGGAGGGTAGTGTAAATGGGGCTCATGTTTTCATCTTACTGTATGTGTATATGTGCAAGCCATATCTGTTTTTCTATACAGTGATGGCACAGCTCCTATCCCTCTGTAGCCTCCATGTGCCACTTGGCTGTCATGGTGATGTTTTTAACTTGCATGAACTAACTGTACATACCTTTTGTTTTTGTTAATGCTTTTGGTGTGACAATGTCAGAGTGCCTAATAAGCCTGGCATAAGAACTAAAAATCTTCATTGGTCCTGTTTGGTGGAAGCATCTTGCAATTGTTTTTTTTCCACCAGTGATATTTTTCAGCCTTTATTTAAACAAGTCAAACAATTGATCTCTAGTTTTCCTTTACATTTATACTTATCTAAATGTGCAAAGTTGGAAGAGACACAGCCCAGATAACTAACTTCAGCAAAAGGTGGCACCACAAGGTAGTAACCCAGCATGGGTAAATACAGATGTAAGCCATTAATGTAGCACACTTGTTTTTTGAAAACATAAATATAAGAATGTATTAGATATTATCTCCAAGTTGATTTCTCTCACCTTGGTAACTATGCCAAACTTTGACTTAGTCACAAAGAAATGGTACAAAGTACATTAACTTGTGTTATTACAGAGTCCTACTGTGGTGAAACAGTGGAACCTAAATTAATATCTCAGTTGTGTCAGCTTAAAAACTCAGCTAAATCTGCCAATCTTTTCCTCTATAATGCAACAGTGTGAGTTCAAGTTTTTTGGGATCAAATTCATGTCAGACAATAAAGGCATCAAGAATTAAAACTGTGCTAAGTCTGTGTGGAAGGTACTCAGACTTGTAGTGGGGATCCCTGAATAAGGGAATGTTTTGTTGCAAAATGTAACAAATGTAAAACCCCTAAAAAGTCTGTATTTTTTTTAAAGAATTTTATATCTATGAAAAAAGACTATAACTCAACAAACTGCCGTACATTTATTCATTAAAAATTTAACATTAAACATTTTCATATAACAAAGGATGAATAATGCACAGTATTAAGGCCTATTAGTTCACATGTTAAAATCCAATTTATTAATTAATAAAGGAAACTCTAGAAATAAAACTCCTTTTGGGGCATTAATACAATTATTCTGCACTGTCAACATTTTACTCAGCACGGCAGGGGGTGAGAAAATCAAACATATTTAATTGGCTAATTTGTCATATGACTGTTTGGGATCCAAGGGTCAGTCCTCTGAACATGCCTTTGATGGTATAATTGGCCATTTTAGGAACATAATGAACATGCAAATGAGCACACTTTACTTTGAAGCCTGGCAAGTTATAAATAAGCCCATTGATCAAAGACACCAGTTCCTTGTCTTGAGGTGGTGAGACCTGCAGGGATTTCGGTTCTGCATACATGGGAGTGGACCATTGAAAAATAGCATTCTACATGAATTAGTTTAGCACAAAAATGTAGAAGTGTTACATTAAAAGGTGAAGAGTAAGGGTCCATTTATTGAAATGATTAAAGAAATGTATTTCTATTTATTCCCTTGGTTATGTGGGTTATAGATCCGATTTTTCTTAAAAAAAACAAAACAAAAGAAAACCCATAAAAGTTTGATAAATTTGCCATTATTAGCTTCCACCTTTTTATAGCTTGTTCACAAACAAATTGGGATCAATCACGTTAGTGAATAAGCCCACATAATCTAGCTAATGTAAAATGTCAGACAAACATCTGTTGACGCGTGAAGATTAGTTTTTATCCTGAAACATTTATTTTTCCATGGAAAAAGAAATAAGCTTTGGTGAATTATTTTGACATGTGATTTTTCTTTTTATCGGAAAAACAACTCTATTACTTTTCTGTGAACGGTTATGGACAAAATAAGCTCATTTATGGCAGGATAGCACATGTTTTGGAATGCCAGAAGACGAAAACAAGTGAAGAACCATAAGTTGTAATTTTATTACGGATTATTGGCTATCGGTATTTGTAGATTATAGTTGGTTTCAGATTGAGTTGATTATCATTTTCTTCAGGAATGCCTTATTCTACAGAGGTACAGCATCTTTTTGGGTTTTGTTTGCAAATAAGCTTGCTGTTAGAACAAACTGTGATGTCAACAAAACCTGGGGCCGGGCTGAAGGAGATGGGTTAAAATGCTAAAGCTCACACTTCCTTTTTTACATCTAATCCCAGAAAAAAAAACAAAAGACAATAAAATTGATTTTGTTTGATTGCTTTGCCAAGAAAAAACACTGCAGCTTTTGAACTAATGAAACTGCAAAAAACAGGTTATTCAATTTTGCATTTACCTTTCCTTCCTTCTAGATGTCTGTAGTGAATAAGTGATAAACAGATTAGAGAAAAGTAGGGGACCTATAAAGGAAAATGCAAAACCAAGATTTTTTAAACAGAACGCGTATAACACAGCATTGTTTTAAGAGAAGATGAAATAATCCTTTTTGTTTATCTTAAAACAAGATAAATGCTGCATGAACATTCAATACCCTCTTTTCTAGCACTTCACACTGCACTCAGTCATTCACATATTGATGGTGGCAAAATACACTTCAGCCACAGCTACCCTGATGTAGACACACCAGACCACCAAGAGCATGCAAGGCGGGTGAAGTATTTTGCCCAAGGACATGATGATGGAGACAAACTGAGTATGAGCTCTGAACAGCAAGCCACAGGTTACAGGACCATCCCCATTCCTGCTGTAAAGTTTTGGTAGCTGAGCCCAAATTTTCTAGTTTGGACTACTGATCTTTTTCTATTTGCCAGATATCAGAATAGCACTTGACAGCTTTGAGGCCATCAAGCTACATGCATTTTTGTGGTATTTGGTACTCTGCTGGATAAACTGACTTCTTTAGTTCATTGTTTTATTGTTCAGCTTTTGACAAACATATGACAGGTTTTCAAGAGAGGTCCAATCAACTTCTAAGTCCCAGCTTGAAATTGCAAACTGAATACTGGCTATGTTACATTGCTGAGGGAATGGCTTTCTTCTTACTGAGTGTTGTCTCAGCTTGGGTTGCTACCTTTAATAAATATAAATAAGGGACACCCACAACCTCACAGACTCCCCCAGACTTGCAGTGCTTTCTTTTTCTTTGGGTTGGAGGGATGGGTTGGAGTGTCTTAATGGTAGGCCTTATAAGAAAAGCAAGTTGTTGAAATAGTACATAAAATCCTTTGTGAGCAATGGACAGTTTTTTGTACAACACTGGTGCATATAAGGTAATATAGCCAAAAAAAGTGTAATTCTAATAAAGTAACATATGTGCATGACTTAGTTGTTACACGGTTAACCACTTAATGATATTTGTAGAATTTGAAATCTGCCACATGGCATTAGCACCTAAAGGTGGTCACTTTGAGTGCAATGCATAGTTAAGAAGTTTTTAAATTTTTACTACTAAATGATGTAAAGCAACTGTCTTTGGGAACGGCAAAATTCCCCTTCTTCCTCTGCGGCATCAAACTTTCTTGTTAACTCCCCATTCTTTGATCCTTGAATACTGTCTTTTTAAAACAAAAATAAACATGAACATGGTAAAAAACTAACTTTAAACAAGGATATGCTAAAAAAAAGCCTTATTTTATCAATATCTGATTACTTGTAATATTTCTTACTAAAATCAACTAAAATATTCAACATAATATACATGCACAACCCTAAATGCGTGCAAGAGCATGCACAAGCCCATTTCTCCATGTCCACGCTCTGTTTAAAAGTTGCTGTTTGCATCGCTCATAGAGGCTTACATTCCAAAAGAAGATTTGCAATTTTTCCACTATGTCAGACTCATCACCAGGGTGATTGACAATTAGGAGGACCACTTATTTTGATGATCCACCTGGAAAAAGAACATCCTCCACTATACAGGTGCTGGTCATAAAATTAGAATATCATGAAAAAGTAGATTGATTTCAGTAATTCTATTTAAAAAGTGAAACTTGTATATTATATTCATACATTACATACAAACTCATATATTTCAGATGTTTATTTTGTTTAATTTTGATGATTACAAATGACAACAAATGAAAATCTCAAATTCATCATATCAGAAAATTAGAATATTGTGAAAAGGTTCAAAATTGATGGCCCCTGGTGCCACACTCTAATCAGCTAATTAACTCAAACCACCTGCAAAAGCCTTTAAATGGTCTTTCAGTCTAGTTCTATAGGCTACACAATCATGGGGAAGACTGCTGACTTGACAGTTGTCCAAAAGACGACCATCGACACCTTGCACAAGGAGGGCAAGACACAAAAGGTCATCGCTAAAGAGGCTGGCTGTTCACAGAGCTCAGTGTCCAAGCACATTAATAGAGAGGCGAAGGGAAGGAAAAGATGTGGTCGAAAAAAGTGTACAAGCAAGAGAGATAACCGCACCCTGGAGAGGATTGTGAAACAAAACCCATTCAAAAATGTGGGGGAGATTCACAAAGAGTGGACTGCAGCTGGAGTGAGTGCTTCAAGAACCACCACACACAGACGTATGAAAGACATGGGTTTCTGCTGTCGCATTCCTTGTGTCAAGCCACTCTTGAACCACAGACAGCGTCAGAAGCGTCTTGACTGGGCTAAAGAGAAACAGGACTGGACTGCTGGTGAGTGGTCCAAAGTCATGTTCTCTGATGAAAGTAAATTTTGCATTTCCTTTGGAAATCAAGGTCCCAGAGTCTGGAGGAAAAGAAGAGAGGCACTTCATCCACGTTGCTTGAAGTCCAGTGTAAAGTTTCCACAGTCAGTGATGGTTTGGGGTGCCATGTCATCTGCTGGTGTTGGTCCATTGTGTTTTCTGAGGTCCAGGGTCAACGCAGCCACATACCAGGAAGTTTTAGAGCACTTCATGCTTCCTGCAGCTGACCAACTTTTTGGAGATGCAGATTTCATTTTCCAACAGGACTTGGCACCTGCACACAGTGCCAAAGCTACCAGTACCTGGTTGAAGGACCATGGTATCCCTGTTCTTAATTGGCCAGCAAACTCTCCTGACCTTAACCCCATAGAAAATCTATGGGGTATTGTGAAGAAGAAGATGCAATACACCAGACCCAACAATTCAGAAGGGCTAAAAGCCACTATTAGAGCAACCTGGGCTATCATAACACCTGAGCAGTGCCACAGACTGATCGACTCCATGCCACGCCGCATTGCTGCAGTAATACAGGCCAAAGGAGGCCCAACTAAATACTGAGTGCTGTACATGCTCATACTTTTCATGTTCATACTTTTCAGTTGGCCAACATTTCTATAAATCCTTTGTTTTTATTGGTCTTCAGTAATATTCTAATTTTCTGATATGATGAATTTGAGATTTTCATTTGTTGTCATTTGTAATCATCAAAATTAAACAAAATAAACATCTGAAATATATGAGTTTGTATGTAATGTATGAATATAATATACAAGTTTCACTTTTTAAATGGAATTACTGAAATCAATCTACTTTTTCATGATATTCTAATTTTATGACCAGCACCTGTATATAAAACCCATTGATTTTACCAGCTATACTGTATGTAGTAGGTTAAAAAAAACGCTATATTATAAGTTTTTATGAAAACAGACACCCCCTCTATTTTTTTGTATTGCAATACTAATGTGTACTCTATATAGTAAAGGTCCCTGTGTACATCCACACCAGCAGAGGGTGCAGTTGCGCCACTGTGGGCATAGAGGGCTCTCACGCAGGCGCTGCTCAGAAGTAAATGAGCTATGGTCTGTTAACGTGTCTCCCTCATCTGTCCACAGGTATGTCGATAAAACATAAAATATGTGAACTTAAACGTGGTCCTGATAACATGTAGATGAGTGTGTGTTAGTGTGGAAACACTGGGGAAACGGTTGCTGTTTCTAAAAACTTAAGGACGAAGAATCAGTGCGTTTTGTAGTGTGTGTGTGCCTCCGTCGTTTCGTGCGGTCGCTTTGCTGATTGAGGATGGTTTGGTGGTGTGAAGCCGATGTATGGAGCCGGTGTGTGCTCTGTGGGTAGGTTTCTGGCGTGCTCACATAAGCTTGAGCGTGGTTTTGGCGCAAATGAGCGTCTGTGTTCGGGTTATTGAGACCGCCATGTTGGGTGTGCGTTAGTGGTTCAGCCCGCCATTCGGAGGCGCTTTTCTTTTGATCTAGCTCTGTGTGTGTATGGGAGTGAGAGCGGAAGTGACGTGATGATAGTGTTTTTGGCACTAACAAGTAAAATAAGCACTTTGCTGCAATGATAGAATGATATTAAAGTGAGGAAACGTGTTTAATGTTATTGTATTGTCTTTTTGATATATTTTATAATTGATGTGAATTGTATTTTATTTAAAGTCTATATGTTATTATTTGTACTTTTTATATTTTGTCAACTATGTGTATTGGTTTTAATTTAATTGCTATTATTTATTGTGTTGTTATTTTATGGATTATTGTCTATTGTATGGATGTGTGAATGTGATAATTGTGTTAAGTGTCAGAAGTAAATGAGCTATGGTCTGTTAACGTGTCTCCCTCATCTGTCCACAGACCTACAGCCAGAGACTTTGTTTTAGGCAACACAGCCTACGCTAGCTGTGTGCCACTTGCTACCGCCCAGCTTACCCCTAGGGCTGGCGCCGGTAACATATACATTTAATGGCAAAATATGTATTGTATAAAAATAAAAGTTTCAGGGGATATATTTATGGCTTACTGTAAAATCCTCCTCATGTGAAAATACAAAGTTGGTTGTCTGCTTTTTAACTATTTTCTCTCAAAAAATTGAAGCAAAGGCAAACTTAAATACTGTAGCTGCCTCCCATACATCTTTCTAAGCATAAAGAGATAAACACTACCTAAAAATAAGACAAAAAAACTGTAAACAAACTTGCCTTTAAGATTTTATTTACATATGTTAACACACTATTAATGCTTGCAGTACATCAAATTTACTGGTCACAAGGGCATGCTGGCAGCAATGGATCACATTTAAGAATGGGGTGACATTAGTAATATTCACTGTCCCACACTTCTCTTCATCAGTGCTGTGCCATCATCATGAAAGCGCGATATTGCTTTATGGCAGTGCCTCAACATCGTTCGTTATTAGAAAGAGGTGAGTGACTTAAAGAGTAGAGACAGAGTGCACCTAAGGTACCAGGTTGTTACTCTAGGAGGTCAAAAATGAAATGACAAAAAATAGACAGGTTTGTTGGAGCTCCTCCAAACTACACAGATTTGCAATATTATCTGAAAGAAATTAGTTATTTGAACAAATTAATGTCTATGGCACAATTCCTTTAAATATGGCTTCTTTTGATTGCAATCCCCATGATCACATTTTCACAATTGTTTGTCAACTAAAAGTGATTGGTCCCTCTTTTAGTTCATCTGTTCATTAAGATAATCACTTGATTTGTTTGTTTGCTAATTTTTTGAAAGTATGTTTGTACCACCTGGTGTCCTTTGTCCTACCTTTTTGCTTTTTACAGCAATTTGGGTTATATAAATGCTGTCCAATGACTATATATTGATTTAGCTGATTATGTCATGTTACGATAAAAATATTATGGTGAAGGTTGGTATTTCAGATTTCAGATAAGAATTCAATGCTCTTTAGAATGAAATGTTGGCATACTTTTTTATCATACACTTTCTGAACAAACTACCTATCTTAAGTTGCAACAGTAGTGTTTTCGTACTGCTTTTGTTAGATCTTTGCTTAATATGTTTAATAGCATTGCTCAGTTGCGCAGTGGATAGCAAGAACATTATGGGATTGATTCCCGGCCCGGGGTCTTTCTGCATGGAGTTTGCATGTTCTCCCTGAGCATGCATGGATTCTCTCTGGGTACTCTGGCTTCCTCCCACAGTCCGAAAACATAACTGTTAGGTTAATTGGCTTCTCTAAATTCTCCTTAGGTGTATACGTGAATGGTTGTCTGTCCTGTTTGTCTCTGTGTTGCCATGCAATGGACTGGCGACCTGTCCAGGGGGTACCCCGCCTCTCACCCGTAGACAGCTGGAGATAGGCACCAGCACCCCTCGCGACCCCACTTGGGATTAAGCGTGCCAGAAAATGGATGGATGGATGTATTCGCTGAGTCTCTGTGTTTTTGAATTTTTATCCTTTTTTGAAAACTGATTAAACTACTTAAAGTGAAGACACTGGGGTGTGTTTCGCAGCATGCCTTGGTTTTCTGATTGATTAGGATGATGTTGTTATTGTAGTAAAAAGATTTTCCAAATACATTAAAGTATTGAATTAGACTTGAAGAAAGGTGTAGTCTGTTAGCATCTATGTTAAATACACTATATTGCCAAAAGTATTTGCTCACCCATCCAAATTATTGGAATCAGGTGTTCCAATCACTTCCATGGCCACAGGTGTATAAATTCAAGCACCTAGGCATGCAGACTGTTTTTACAAACATTTGTGAAAGAATGGGTCGCTCTCAGGAGCTCAGTGAATTCCAGCGTGGAACTGTGATAGGATGCCACCTGTGCAACAAATCCAGTCGTGAAATTTCCTCGCTCCTAAATATTCCACAGTCAACTGTCAGCTGTATTATAAGAAAATGGAAGTGTTTGGGAACGACAGCAACTCAGCCACGAAGTGGTAGACCACGTAAACTGACGGAGCGGGGTCAGCGGATGCTGAAGCGCATAGTGCGAAGAGGTCGCCAACTTTCTGCAGAGTCAATCACTACAGACCTCCAAACTTCATGTGGCCTTCAGATTAGCTCAAGAACAGTGCGCAGAGAGCTTCATGGAATGGGTTTCCATGGTCGAGCAGCTGCATCCAAGCCATACATAACCAAGTGCAATGCAAAGCGTCGGATGCGGTGGTGTAAAGCACGCCGCCACTGGACTCTAGAGCAGTGGAGACGCGTTCTCTGGAGTGACGAATCGCGCTTCTCCATCTGGCAATCTGATGGACGGGTCTGGGTTTGGCGGTTGCCAGGAGAACGGTACTTGTCTGACTGCATTGTGCCAAGTGTAAAGTTTGGTGGAGGGGGGATTATGGTGTGGGGTTGTTTTTCAGGAGCTGGGCTTGGCCCCTTAGTTCCAGTGAAAGGAACTCTGAATGCTTCAGCATACCAAGACATTTTGGACAATTCCATGCTCCCAACTTTGTGGGAACAGTTTGGAGCTGGCCCCTTCCTCTTCCAACATGACTGTGCACCAGTGCACAAAGCAAGGTCCATAAAGACATGGATGACAGAGTCTGGTGTGGATGAACTTGACTGGCCTGCACAGAGTCCTGACCTCAACCCGATAGAACACCTTTGGGATGAATTAGAGCGGAGACTGAGAGCCAGGCCTTCTCGTCCAACATCAGTGTGCGACCTCACAAATGCGCTTCTGGAAGAATGGTCAAAAATTCCCATAAACACACTCCTAAACCTTGTGGACAGCCTTCCCAGAAGAGTTGAAGCTGTTCTAGCTGCAAAGGGTGGACCGACGTCATATTGAACCCTATGGATTAGGAACGGGATGTCACTTAAGCTCATATGTGAGTCAAGGCAGGTGAGCAAATACTTTTGGCAATATAGTGTATAAAAAAAGGTCTATACCTTAAACCACATGTATATCAAACTATGGAAAAAAGAAGTAGCATTTACAAGAAGAAAATTCATTAGACACTTTTGAAGTTGGAGGTCTATTTTTGACTTTGCCCAGTAGCAAGAAAACTAGAGTAACACAGTTAAAGCCAAGAAGGTAAATGTTTTGCATTTAACAGCAGTTGATGGGGGGAAAAAATCTGCTGCTTAACAGTCAATGCTGGTCTGATATTTCGCTTTCTGATATGCCAGCGATCAGGTCGACACTTCAGGCAGGACAGTTAAATTTATGCAACCTTTTTATCTATAAAAAAAAATCAGTTGTAAGTCATGCTGAAAAAAGCCTCTCAGTAAATATAAGCTCTGATGGCAGCAAAGGGTCTTTAACACTATCCAACAGTAGCTTCTATCAGTGATACTTTTACTGATGCAGGTTTAAACCATAACAAATTTTACCCCTTTCATTGAAAACAAGCATTGCAGGTCTTTCTAAAAATTTCAAAATACAACCAGATATCAGTTTTTCTCAAGCCAGGGTAAACCAAATGTCATCTGACCACAAATAGAGATTGTTATCCATGCAATATGAAAGTCAATTAGAAATCTTAGAGCTTAAGAAAAAAAAGTTGTTTTGTCTGCAAAAGTAGATTTTGAAAGCCTGTAAGATATAGTTGCTTTGATTATTGTCTACAGTTTTTAGGTCATAAGTATCAAACACACATAATTGTTGTTTAAACAATTAGCATGGTTATAAAGTTTTACTTACTTGAAACTGCTTGCCAATACATCATGTTCACTGGTCTCAAGGGCATGCTGGCAGTGATGGATCAAATTAAAATATGGGGTGACATTACTAATGTCCACTGTCCCACACTTCTCTTCATCAGTGCTGTGCCATCATCATGAAAGATCGATATTGCTTTATAGCCAACAGTGCCGCAACATACTTTGTTATCAGGTTGACTTATAGAGTAGAGACAGAGTGCACCTGAGTTACAAGGTTGTTAATCTATGAGATCAAAAAGGAAAATGCATGAATAGACAAGTTTGTTGGAGCCTAGTGCATCTCAGAGTGCATTGTTTCCAAAAGCAGGGGAGTTTGCCCCCTAGAGAGTCCAAAGTACAGGGGGGTGTGCATAGTATAAATAAATCAATTAAATGACAAATTTCAAGAGTTGATTATAAATTAATAATAAATTATGTACACTATAAATTATAAATCTGTGAAACAGTAAAAAAACAGCATTACTAGTCATTCTATTTTATGAAACGGTTATAAAGTGCTTGAAAAGCATTACAATCAAGCATTCATTTCTGTTAATTATGGTGATTAATGCTTAGTGATTTTAAAAACAAAAACAAACAAAATAAAACAACTCAGAATATTAGATCAAAGTAATAAAAGATTTTTAAAACAGAAATACAGAAATGTATGGTTTGCATAATTAAAGAGAACTTCTCTGACTGCATGATAACAAGTGTGAGTCTTAGAGATAAGTGCTAAAGTTGATTTCTCACAGTGATGTATATTTGCAATTTAAGGTGGTTGGTCCACTGAGTGTCCTCAAATCCTAAGTCCACTCTTCTGAGAAGCATTATGAGGATTTTTATTCAATTTTCCCCAAATTTTACAAATTCAAGGGCGTATATCTTTCCAGATAAACTTGATTAAGCTTTTAACTATCATTCTATTCCATCAATAAAGTCATGCCTGATGTAGGATTTCACTGAATTCATACTTAGGTGAGTAATCTTTGTTTTATGTAGACTAGTGATTACCCACCTTGACAGAACTTTGCCTGCCCTGTAACAACACCTATTTTCTCCAATCAGTGAGCTGTACAGTGAGGGACAGTGCGAGACAGTGTTTTTATTTGTATTTTTAGCAGTATATCTGCACACTGACAGCAGTTCTTTTTTTAGCCTAAATGTAAGTCACAAAAATTATTTTTTGGCTGCAGTCTTAGACTTTGTGCAAACTTCCCAAAGATGAGCACTGTGCCAGATGTGGCTTATTGCTATGCTGCAACGGCTGAAGATCAGCATTATGAAATTGCAGCATCCACACCGGGACAGGAAACAATGTTTTTTTGTTTTTTTTTAAGGGTTGGAAAACTAGAACCAGCAAACAACTGAAATCTCCAAAAGCTGTAGTCCTGCAGGAAATAATTCATCATACAAATGCCTGTAGTTCACTGTGCAAGGCTCAAAAAAGTATGATATAGAACCGTTAACATCTATGTATGCCACTCTCATTGATGGGCCAACAAACTGACATATGGAGTGTTGTGAAGACGAAGATGAAAGACTCATATCCAATAATCTAGGTAAGCTGAAGACATCTATTAAAGAAACATGAGTTTCTTAAGAGAGCCACCGGCCTATCAACTCCATGCCCCTTCATTTCAGGTATTGATCCATGAAAAAAGGAACCCCCATCATACAGTAATACGTATGTATGTTTGGGGTGCTTTTTTGCCTTTACCTTTTCCCATTTTTTCCTTTTGCATCAAATTTGTGTGTGTGAGCTTCAAGTTTACAAAATTAGCATATAGCAAATATAAAGCAGTTGGCATTACAACTATAGCATTCTCTTTCATCACACTGCTTTGACTTTAAACTTCTACTGATCAACCCATCAATAACAGTGTCATCCTAAGGTCGGAAAAGAAATTAGATGTACCTCTCCCAATCCCCCAGAGCCAGGTAATATTATACCGCCCTCTCAAAGACCAAAATTCAAAACCGCACTATTAATAATTGAATGATTCTGCTAAGTTTAATATTGGACTGCTGTAGCTGCTTTGACAGCACAGGTTACTTCTCTTGCTATCGACATTTTTTTTATGTAACTAAAGTCTTCTAAAAATGAATGAGATCCTTATAAGTCTAGACTTAAGTGAAGCACAGAAAAAGAAAATACTTTCACTCTTCGCTCTACCACATATTACCATAAATTGGTTACTTTTTTTAGACTAAGATCTTTTTTTACACTGATTTGAACCTTTTACGAACACTATATTGCATTATGTATAATAATATTTGCTGTTCTTTCTCTAGCTCTGAGATATCCCTCCTAAATGGTGTGTGAGATTAGGTTGGTTTTTTTTCAAACAGAAAACAGGGCGGTGACACCATTGTGCCATCATTTCCCTTACCAATTCATTTTCAACAAATGAGCCTGTTATATTCCCCACGGCTAAGGCGTATATCTACACTCCTTTTTAGCAGCATTTGTCTTCATGCAACTTTAATAAGGATAGCAAACGGTGCCATGTACACATTGATATGACTATCATTAGCCGATGGCCTTGTCAGAGCAAAAGAAGACAGAAAAATCTATGAAATAATAATATCTTGTATCTTCAATTTCCCAGGGATGATTTAGGATGGCCATGTCCTGTGTTTTAAAGCTCTCAGCAACAAATTTCTGTGAAAAATCGATTTGCTTACTTCAAAGGGACATATGAATAGACAGCGTCATATCTTCAGACCAAGTCTTTCATTGTGTCCTAATAAATTGAGGCAAAGAGATTCATGAAGGCACCATTTAGTTCTCTACTTTTAAAATCATTTTATTATAGGTGCTTAGCAATTATTGTTATTAAAATGATCTTGAATTATTTTTTTGAAAAATGTCAAACATCACTTGTCACAGACACGATTAATTTTAGCTTTCACTGATGTGAGACAAGCCAAAGATTTGTGGAAACTTTTTCCTCTCTTAGCATGCATGACCTTTTTTAAAATGCTGTTCTCTAATATCGAGTGTTTCACGCAACTAAAACAAAGCTTTTTTGGCAAACTTTCATTTTCATGGAGATCAAAAACCCAGAATAAGAGATAGATACCATGTAACTACATGAAATTGAGATTTACTCTATAATTAAATAACTTTTTACCAAGTCACATCATAGATTTTATATAGCAACAGAGCAAAACCATATGGCCACTGGCAAATAAGACATTTGTTTCTATTTAATATGGAATAAGTTAGTGGGTAGTACCCGTACCCCAAAAATACTTAAATGAATAAACCTTGGTAAACTCCGGACAGGCTCACTGATGGAAAATGGAAGCTAAGACTGTCCGTGGGTGGGAGAACTGAATGGACGAGTAGCTGTACATACATTTTAAGAAGATAATGCTAGCTTTAACAAATAATGGTAAAAAATAGTGCATCCCAGTTTATCTCACACTAGTGCTGCATAGCCTCTAACCAGTAAGGTTGGCAGCCCTCGAATTTGTTGGCCATTTTTTTCCAAGGTAATAATTGAGGACTGTTTAAGGAGTGCAAAAAAGATTTATTTTCAGATATGAGTAAAATTAGCTTTTGTGATTTTTTTCTTTTTTTTTTCAATTTCTGAGATGTACACAAAAGATATGCAAACTCTAATTCATAACTGTTTTCGTTAGACTGTTCTGTATGAAAGAAGTAACAATGAAATGACTTTAAAACCTTCCTAATAAGAAACTATAATGAGCTGAATTATGTAAATTAATTCATATTTGTTTGGTTGTCTGGCAACAGAACCAGTGCATGCATACATCTCTTAAAAACGGTGTATAATTTGGAACAAAGAAAAAGAAACAGATGGTAACCTCAGGTGCAACAACCGCAACCAGTCATAAACTGTATGTACTTGTCCTGCTGCTTTGGAAACAATGTCCTCAAATTAGCATGCATAACCCTCACTCTTCTACAAATGCTGAAGGTGAAAGAAAACATAAGTATTGAAGAAGCAGGCAATGTATAATTTCCCTTAAAAATATGTTCTGTTTAAAAGAGAAATATGTCCCAGGATAAGAACAGCACATAGGCAACCAAAACTACTTTATTACTTTAATTTTTATTGAGATCAAGGGAAAAGCAATACGCTACATTCTTTATTCATTAGAGGCACCACATTGCACATGCTAATGATTCAGCTTCCTAATGCTCCTTAGTTAGTAATGGCAAACCATAGGGTTCTGTACCATGGGAAGTTCTTTTTACATTGCTTTCTCTTTAGAGCTATGTTGATTCTTCATGGCACTCTCTCAACAAGTTGTAAGAGAAGTTGGGTTGTTTTTTTCGTCTGCCTATATATATCTGGAATCTTTTCTTTCATCATATCCCCAAGATGCTTTCCTTAACTATGATCTGGTGAATTTGGAGGGTACTGAAACTCACTGGAGTATGATGAACCAATTGGAGACATTGGTTTTATTTTCCAGCTTTGTATTCTCAAATTCAAGTCCGATATCTATGGTGGACGAATCCTGCCATAATTAAAAATACATACAGAAATTAAAGAAGGACTTAATAATATAAAATTGCTTGAAAAAGTAGCTAATAATATGAATATGTATGCCAATAAATGTAACAAAATAATAAAGACATTTCTTCATCAATTGATCAACTATTCATCTAAAATATAGATTTTAACTTCCACTTTTATTTTTACTTTTCTAACTGACTTATTTCTAACCAACTTATTTTCTGTTATTTTTTGAAGTCTTTTTTCTGTTTGTGTATTTATTGCAAGTGGGGGTTTGTTTTGTTGCATATTTCCACTGCAAACTTATTTATTGTTTCATATTTACACTGCATGAAAAGTGGGATTTTCGTCAATATGCGGCACTGTAGATTGTCGTGGAAGTTCAGGTTAACGGCAGTTTACAGTAATTTGCAGGGAACGCCGAAAACTCCAAAAAACTCCCACAAATTGTCAGAAATTGATGTGGGCTTTCTTAGGCAGTGTTCCCCCCATGCCTCCCCCCCCATGGAATTCTAGGGGAGGCTTCAACATGTAAATGAAAATGCTGTGAGCTATACAAATGCAAATCAGGGTTGCAGGGGGAGTTTTACCCCAAGTGACATTTTTCTAAAAGGTAAGAAAATCTCTGATACAAAGAGATCAGGCTCAGTATAGACTCTTACATTTAAGCTTGAATTGATTTATTAATTAAAGTATAGAGACCAAAACAGATCTTTAGCTGACAGAGCAATACATTTAGAGCAGTAATTATTTAAAAAAAAAAATTGCATTTAAGATAAAAAATAAAATGTTGTCTGTCAATATGCTCAATTCACAATTACTTAAGTGGAAAAGTTTCAAGAAATGAGTCTGAGATGATTCACTTTATAACATGGCGCATTATCCTGCTGGAAGTAGCCATCAGAAGATTGGTACACTGTGGTCATAAGGACATAAGGTCAGCAACAATGCTGAGGTAGGCTGCCTCATTTATTTGATGCTAAATTGGTATTAAGTGGCCCAAAGTGTGGCAATAAATATCCCCCAAATAGATGGTACAAATAGATCAGGCTCAGTATGACCTAATTATTGTTGGGATCTGGAGATTTACCACCTTTCTCCAGCAGAGTGCGCTGTGGGTCTCCTGGGCTGGAGCCCTCCAGCACACCTGATGCTCATCAGCCCATCAGGAGACCTTCCTACATTAGCAGCAGCCAGACCTTCCTTCAACGCCGCAATGCTGACCAAGTTTGGTTAGCGAACCTGAGCCTTAGTTATTCTGACAGAATCATTAGTTGTCTCTAGAGAGAAACCTGATTCTAACCTGCCTCTGTCTTCTTGCTCACAGGAACCTGTTTAAGTCTAAAGCTCTGGATGAGCTTAGCCTGCAACCTGCCTGCCTGCCCAGGAAAGCCAAACCTGAAGGTTTCAATCTGGACTCCTCCTGCAGTTCTCAAGGAAGAACTGGAAACCCAAACCAAGGTCTACCACTCACTAGTCAGAAGCTAGACGCTGCTGCTGCTGAGCACTCTGCTGAACCAACAGTCTCTGGACCCAACCGGTTCCCTCCCTCAAAAGAAATTAGTTTGGACACCCTCAAGGTATTTGCTGGAATAATTAAATCAACTGATCATCTGACTGCCTGGCTAATCAAACTATCCGTCTCTGCAGACATCAGTGATTCCAGTCCCGGACCCGTGCCTGAACCAGTTCATGTTTCCTCTGTGCAAACCATTCAATAAACTCTGTTAAACTTTTACTTTGTTTCCGTTGGTGTTGTGCATGTGGGTTAAGCCTCTTAAACCAATCATGACAATTATAGACTTTTACATTTTAGCTTGAATTGATTTATTTAATTAAAGTACGCTAGATTACTGTGTATGCAAATGTTATGTAAAAAAATACACAAAATAATTTATTTCAAAAATTAGTTTTAATCAGAATCCGTTGGTGTTCTGCATGTGGGTTAAGCCTCTTAAACCAATCATGACAGAACACTGCGGCCAAATACAAAACCCAGCAGATGACCTCCGGAGGAGGCTTGAGGAGCAGGATGCCCAGATCCAAGGACATGCGCACACTCTCCGTGAGTTAAACACACATATTGAACACCAGAACCAGGTTTTACAGGAATACGTTGGCTACATGAGAAATGCTAACGCCACGCCAGTAGTACTTCCTGTTCCGGAGCCACTTCCGCCGCAAAGGTCAGCGACAGTCACGTCATTTCCGGAGTTCCGCCTGAGTCTTCCTGAAAGATTTTCAGGTAACCAAAAGGATTGTAGAGGATTTTTGTTTCAGTGTCGTTTGTTTTTTGAGCACTCTCCTGTCAGTTTTCCAAATGATAGAAAGAAAATCTCTTTCATTCTTTCTCAACTCACTGGACGAGCCCTGGAATGGGCGGAGGCAAGGTTCTCTTCTGAGTCCAGCTTTTCATGTACCTTTTCTGAGTTTTCTCAAGTTTTCAACCATGATTCAGATAAAACTATTGACTCCCGAGCCCTGCTGAGTTTAAAGCAGGGAAATTCTACGGTGGCTGAGTTCTCCATTGACTTCCGGGTTAAAGCCGCAGCCTCTGGCTGGAATGAGTGCGCACTAAAAAGTGCTTATTTTAAGGCTTTAAATGATAACATCAAAGACGAACTCGCCACAATCGACGAACCTGCTAGTTTGGAGGATTTGATCCGTTTAACCATCAGGTTGGACAATAGACTTCGAACTAGAAATAGCTCCAGGCAAAGAAGCCTAAATTTTTCTATTGCTACTCCTGCATTTAACAATGCTTCTGTTTTTTCTGGATCCCTAGAGCCCAGCACGAAGCCAAAAGCTAAGAATCAAACGCTTCCAGCGCCTGTCCAAGTCTCACACTTCTCTTCCTCAGAAGGAACGGTGGTCGAACCCATGCAAGTTGGACACACAAGGCTGTCTCCTGAGGAAAGACAACGAAGATTTAAGGGAAATCTGTGTCTCTACTGTGGTGAGACTGGCCATTTCATCGCTTCATGCCCGGCTAAATCAAAAGCCAGGGCCCGTAAGAGGATTTGAGGAGACTGACGGGCCATCTAAGATCTGAAAAAGCTCCTCATTTATTGCTGCCTGCAACACCTTTTTTTTCTAACCAGACTCTCACATTGTCAGCCTTCATCAACTCTGGGTGTGAGAGTAATCTCATCGATTCAGATTTGGTCCAGCAGCTAAGAATTGAGACTATTCCTTTGACTAAGCCTCTCAGAGTATCCGCTATTGATGGAAAGAAGCTACATCAAGTTACTCATCAGACACAACCATTAGAGCTTCTTATCTCTGCAAAGCATCGTGAGACTCTAACATTTTTTGTTTTTCCTTCAGCATGCTCTCCTCTGGTGCTTGGTTTCGAATGGCTGGAACGTCACAACCCCCATATCAACTGGGCTGAACGCCACATTGAGTCTTGGTCTACTTCCTGTCACGAGTCATGCCTTCGTTCTGCGGCTCCTACTATTCAGTCCCCTGGAGGTAGGGGGGAGATGGACTCTCCTGACCTTGCTTCTGTTCCTTCCGAGTATCATGATCTGGCACCAGTCATCAGTAAGGTCAGTGCGACGTCTCTTCCACCTCACAGACCATATGACTGCGCCACTGATTTACTACCAGGAGCCCCTCTTCCCAGCAGTAGACTATTTAACATTTCCAAGCCAGAACGTGAAACTACGGAAAAGTATATCAATGAGTCTCTAGCCGCTGGAATTATTCGTCCATCTTCATCTCCTCTCGGTGCTGGTTTCTTTTTTGTAGGGAAGAAGGACGGTTCCCTCCGACCCTGTATAGATTACAGAGGTTTGAATCAGATAACTGTCAAGAATAAATACCACCTACCATTACTGGCATCAGCTTTTGAACCTGTTAAAGGTGCAACAGTGTTCACCAAACTCGATTTAAGAAACGCCTATCATCTCCTTAGGATAAGAGAGGGAGATGAATGGAAGACCCCCATAGGCCAATTTGAATACTTGGTCATGCCTTTTGGTCTTACTAACGCTCCTGTCTGTTTTCAAGCTCTTGTCAACGACGTCCTCAGAGATTTTTTTAATGTTTTTGTATACATTGATGATATTTTGATCTACTCCAAGAACCTCTCTGACCACAAGAAACATGTCCGTCTGGTCATTCAGACTATTGGAAAACAAACTCTTTGTGAAAGCTGAAAAGTGTGAATTTCACCAACAATCTGTCACTTTTCTAGGGTTTGTGCTCGAGGGCGGGCAGGTGAAGCCATCCGAAGACAAGATTAAGGCAGTTTTGGACTGGCCGACACCTGAAAACCGAAAGCAGCTTCAAAGGTTCCTGGGGTTAGCAAATTTCTACAGACGCTTCATAAGAAATTATAGTCAGACAGCTCTACCCCTTACAGCCCTGACTTCTGTGAAGAAGACTTTTCAATGGACACCTGAAGCCGAAAATGCTTTTAACAAACTGAAGAATCTGTTTTCTAGTGCACCCATCCTGATCCAGCCTGACCCCTCTAAGCAGTTCGTCTTAGAGGTGGACGCATCTGACTCCGGAGTTGGAGCTGTATTATCACAACAGTCAGGCTCCGACCAAAAGACTCACCCCTGTGCATTCTTCTCACGCAGACTCTCTCCGGCAGAACAAAATTATGATGTCGGAGACAGAGAACTTCTAGCCATAAAACTCGCCTTGGAAGAATGGAGACATTGGCTCGAGGGAGCCGAGCATCCAGTATTGGTTTGGACAGACCACAAAAACCTGGCTTATCTCCAATCAGCCAAGAGATCCAACCCACGTCATTCCAGGTGGTCCTTGTTTTTTTCTCGCTTCAATCTCATCATCTCTTACAGACCTGGTTCCAAGAACGTCAAGCCCGACTCTCTCTCTCGTCTGTACTCCACTGATCAACCCGAGACACCCGAGCCTGTTCTTCCTGATTCATGCACGGTTGGAGCCGTTTCCTGGGAGATCATTGATCTTATCAACCTAGCCCTGGCCTCTGAACCTGACCCAGGTAACGGTCCTCCAAACAAAACTTATGTTCCATCTTCCGTCAGATCCCGCCTCATCCATTGGATGCACGCAGCAAAATTCTCTGCCCATCCTGGAGTGAGCAGAACCATTGCTCTTATCCCAAGATGCTTTTGGTGGCCGTCTCTCCACAAAGACATAAAGGAGTATGTTCTGGCTTGTCCTATCTGCGCCAAAAACAAGACCAATCACCAACCACCTTCTGGGCTGCTGCGTCCTCTACCGGTTCCTACCCGTCCATGGTCCCACATCGCTATTGATTTTGTTACCGGTCTTACAGTCTCCAGAGGTATGTCCACTATCCTGACCAATGTTGACCGTTTCTCCAAGGCCTGTCACTTAATTCCCCTCAGGAAACTACCCACTGCATTCCAGACTGCCCAACTTCTCGTGAAACATGTTTTCCGTCTCCATTGGATTCCTCAAGAGAGTCTCTCAGATTGTGGTCCCCAGTTCATATCACAGGTCTGGAAAGCTTTCTGTTCTGCTTTAAATTGCAAATCCTCCCTCACCTCTGGTTATCACCCTCAGACTAATGGACAGACGGAGAGGATGAACCAACAACTTGAGTCCACTCTCCGCTGTTTAACATCTAACAATCTGACTGATTGGAGTCAGTTTCTTACATGGATCGAGTACGCCCACAATTCCCAGAGATCTGCTTCTACCGGTTTATCCCCTTTCCAAGTATCCATAGGTTATCAGCCTCCACTCTTCCCTGCAGACGAGAGTGAGATAATGGTCAGATCAGTCCACCACCACATTCGCCGCTGTCAACACATCTGGAGAGACACCATCACCACCCTCAACCGCTTTTCTGCATCGTTTAAAAGATTTGCCGACTCTAAGCGACGTCCTGCTCCTGACTATACCCCTGGGCAAGAGGTATGGTTGTTAACTCGTGATATTCCTCTCAAGGCCATGTCAAAGAAGCTCTCACCTCGATTCATCGGTCCATACAAGATTCCTCAGATTATTAATCCCTCTGCTGTCCGCCTGCACCTGCCACCGTCTTTTCGCATCCACCCCACCTTTCATGTTTCTCTGATAAAACCTGTCGTCAAAAGCTCTATGTGCCCTCCTTCCGACTCCCCTCCACCCGCCCTGGACATCGACGGCCATCCGGCCTTCACAGTTCGCCGGATCGTGGACTCCCGTCGGCGAGGTCGCGGCTGGCAGTACCTCGTCGACTGGGAGGGCTACGGTCCGGAGGACCGCACCTGGGTTCCTGGCTCATTTATCCTCAATCCGTCCCTGATCGAGGATTATGAGAAGTCCCTCCCGTCCACATCCTCGGGACCGCCAAGAGACGGTCGTTGAGGGGGGGGGGGGTACTGTTGGGATCTGGAGATTTACCACCTTTCTCCAGCAGAGTGCACTGTGGGTCTCCTGGGCTGGAGCCCTCCAGCACACCTGATGCTCATCAGCCCATCAGGAGACCTTCCTACATAAGCAGCAGCCAGACCTTCCTTCAACGCCGCAGTGTTGACCAAGTTTGGTTAGCGAACCTGAGCCTTAGTTATTCTGACAGAATCATTAGTTGTCTCTAGAGAGAAACCTGATTCTAACCTGCCTCTGTCTTCTTGCACACAGGAACCTGTTTAAGTCTAAAGCTCTGGATGAGCTTAGCCTGCAACCTGCCTTCCTGCCCAGGAAAGCCAAACCTGAAGATTTCAATCTGGACTCCTCCTGCAGTTCTCAAGGAAGAACTGGAAACCCAAACCAAGGTCTACCACTCACTAGTCAGAAGCTAGACGCTGCTGCTGCTGAGCACTCTGCTGAACCAACAGTCTCTGGACCCAACTGGTTCCCTCCCTCCAAAGAAATTAGTTTGGACACCCTCAAGGTATTTACTGGAATAATTAAATCAACTGATCATCTGACTGCCTGGCTAATCAAACTATCCGTCTCTGCAGACATCAGTGATTTCAGTCCCGGACCCGTGCCTGAACCAGTTCATGTTTCCTCTGTGCAAACCATTCAATAAACTCTGTTAAACTTTTACTTTGTTTCCGTTGGTGTTCTGCATGTGGGTTAAGCCTCTTAAACCAATCATGACAATTATAGACTTTTACATTTTAGCTTGAATTGATTTATTTAATTAAAGTACGCTAGATTACTGTGTATGCAAATGTTATGTAAAAAAATACACAAAATAATTTATTTCAAAAATTAGTTTTAATCAGAATCAGTTGGTAAAATGTGCATTCCATGCAAACAACATTAGAATCAGAATGAGGGGTCTGCAGAGATCACAGTCTCCTGGAGCTCAACTACTGTGCATAGTGGCATAATGGCATATTGCCATTGTTTTACAGCAACTCCTCTCTCACATATACAATATTGCATCTTCTAATATGTTTCCTTAAAGACTGTTTAGGACAGGAAGCTAAAAAAAGTTAAATGACCATAAACTCAATGTAAACCCCTAGCTATTATTATTTTATGTTTATTTTATTTATTTGTTCATTTATTTATATGTTTGTTTCCCTTGTTTTATTTTTATTTATTTTTTACATTCTATGTCTCATTTTTTTTAAGTTATAAAGTCACCAACTGCTGTGTATCTTTGTTTGATTTTTTAATTACTCTGTATTGTTACACGGAATTGCCAATAAAGCAACAAAAAAAAACAAACAAAAAGAACAAACATGAAAGACGCTGTTCTCGCGAGTCCTTCCGTATAACAATGACCTCGTATGTGATTGGAGGAGCTATACTCAGAAGAACTTAATCTCCAGTTCCTTTGTCTGGTACGTGATCAATGGCTGGACAACGTCTCGCGTTCAACTCGCCTTCAACTCCTCTTGGACGCGATGGCGACTCTGCAGTCGAACAACTGTGCGGGAGAGACGAACTCAAAGAAGAGAAGCTAGCGGTAAATATATGTACTGCCTGCTAAGCTAAAAGCAGCCTAGCCTAAGCTACGGCTAATAGCAGCCTAGCCTAACGCTAGGGCTAGTAGTAGCCTAGCCTAAAGCTACGGCTAATAGTAGCCTTGCAAGAACAAGCTTTATTAAAGTGTATTTTTTGAGATTCACAGGAAGCAGTACGCCGTCTTCACAACTCGGAGATAAATTGCAGGCGCTATGAACTGGAGCAAGGGTAAGAGTTAAAGAATATGCTTTCATTCTGCGGTAAAAGCAAATAGATACGGATTGATACCGATCATAACTGTACATTTTGTTTTCACAGACTAATCTCGCCTCATAATGAGGGGTGACCTCCTATTATTCATACCACTCTCATTTAATTGTTTTCCAGCTGCCTGTAAGACGTATTATGAGACGGTACGCAGGAGCTTCACATACACGCAGCCAGCGAGCACGTTGCGCGCGGAAGCTGCCAAGCATTCAGAAAAGAAAGAGAGTAAGACTTTATTTGGTGACTATTTTTCAGGTGCATTGATAGATGTGTTGTGTCCATACGCAGTGCATCCCATCGCATAGTTCTGATTCATTGTTTTTTTTTTTTTTTTTACAGCTGCTGGAATCGAGGCAGAGTGTGCTAGCTGATGAGGAAGGGGAACTCTGGAATGGCCGCCGCCATTTTGTAGGCCGGATCTCTCTGAACTCTGTGTTAAGCTGCAGTCCCGGTTAGAAGCGATGCCGAAGTACAGGGCCACGCACAGTAGGCGTCTGCACATCGGACCTGCCTCGGAGGGAATGCTGCCAGTTACCTCCAACCCCGAAGAAAAAAACGGGCCGTTCACGGACTTGTAATTTTTGGATACGCATGTGTTTGGATACGCGTTTTATATGGTTGTGTGTGTTTTAATAAAGCTCTTTCTTTGCATAAACAGCTTCCTGGCAAATGTTCATTTCCTGTATAAATTCATTCATGTCCTTGATGGTAGCCTGATAATTGTGTAGTAGTTTAAGATAACATAAATACACAGCATATGAATAAATACATATATGAATAAATAAATATATGAATGAATAAATAAATATATATTTATATATATATTTATGTAAATATATATATATATGCCAACCAATCACGAGCGACTTTACTTGTTTAAAAAGAAGTGGTTCCGTCCAATACTCAGTAAGAAAATTAAAGCCTGGCGTGGCCACGTGTGGTTTTGCTGCCAATCACGAGCGATTTTACTTGTTTGAGAATAGTGGTTTCAGCCATTACTGAGTAGGTTATTCAAGCCAGACCTGGCCAGCCGCGCGGGTTCGCTGCATTCATATGCTAATTAGGGCCATTAGTACAGCTGATCGCTCTCCACATACGTCAGAGTCCGCTCCCGACAATTTGTGGCACTGACAACGGGGACAAGCGCGGGTTGCAAATTGTCGGAAACTGACGAAAATCAGGGAGATCTGCGGGAGTTTACGGGGACGAAAATTTCACTTTTCATGCAGTGTTATTCACACCAACATTTTTTTATTTTAGTTTCATACTGGTTTACACCACAACAAGGATGCTTTTAATCCACCATAAATATTTATTTTCATTTTATCTTAAAATATTTCCATTTCTGAAACATTAATTTGTTTCTGCCTCTAACTTTTCTAACTGTTTTTTACCCAAAGGATTTTCACCTGCCCCTTTTATTTTTTTGCTTCTCCCACTTTTCCACTACATCTATTTCCAATTCCTCTATTTCCACTTGGTCAAATGACTGCAGCTGGTAATGTTAAAATGATGCCGGGGAGGGAGGGGTGGCGGCGTCATCGGCTTGTGCTTGGATTTTGCCTTCAGGCAAAGGTGTAGTGATGGCTAACATGAGGAATGCCATGGCAAATGAACTTGGAAAAGTTGCTGATTTGTCAGAAGACAACAGTTTCTAACGATTATCTCCTATATCGTTTCAACAGCTTAACAGAGAGAATAATACTGTTAGAAACAAGCACCAAGCAGATCTTAACCCAGCGCTGTTGCAAAGTTTGGATGAGGTAGCCTCCTGCTTGTACTTTACTGCGAAAAAGTTAGTTTTACATTGGATTTTGGTGTAAATAATAAAAACATGTTTTAAAAATGTTGTGTAAATATATATGAAACAATAAAAAAGGTTGCAGTGGGAATACGGAACAAACCCCCCCCCCCCCCCCCCCCCACTTGCAATAAATACACAAAGACAAAATAAAGACTTGAAGAAATATATAACAGAAAATAAATGGGTTAGAAATAAGTTAGCATAAATACAAGAACAAAACTAAAAATCAAAGTGGAAGTTAAAATCTATATCTTAGATGAATAATTAATCAATTGATAAAGAAATATTTAGTTTTTATTATTTGTCACATTTTAAGGCACACAAATTCATATTATTAGCTACCCTTTTAAGCAATTTCAAAATATTAAGTCCTTCATTTATTTCTGTATGTATTTTTAATTATGGTCCTCCATAGTTTGGGAGATTATAAACTGATTATAAACTGAACTCCATCCTGCAATTATATAAATTTGGCTTTTTGCCATTTAATTTGAAAATCTCTTTAAGATTATCAAATACTATATTGGAATTATTTGATTATCTAGAGATGATATCTGTCGTGAAATGGCAACTTCTGGACTGAATCTAAGTTTCGTAGAAAGATGCCTCATTAGTTAAATCCTTTGTTTGATTGTTTAAAGACAAGTTCAACATTACCACTGATCCTTGGTCAAATGTAGATTAATACGGCTCACGATCCTTACAGTAAGTAAATCACTTCCTACACCAAAAAGCATCTTTTCCAAGCAATTATAAGTCTGAAATGCATTGAAAATATACAACTTCTTTAAATTAAATAGTTGGGAAATAAAAGTTTAAAAATTCAACAGCTTATGGTGCTAAAATATATCTCCTAATGTCAAGTAACAAAAAGTCTAATCATTAAAAAAGGTGCGGAAGCATCTTGTAGCAAGTATCACATTAAAGCTTAATCTTCAAATGAGCAGCACTGTTGTGTGTGACTACAACTCTTCATCATGAAAGCCTTTTACCTGTGAAGAAGCAACACAAAAATTGCAGATAATGTGTGGTTTAACAGTAAAATACATCACACAGCATACAAACCAACTTCAAAGTCAACAGACAGCAAGACCTTGCAGCTGACATTGGCTTGGATGTCCTTGCAAACTTAATGATTCACAGGTCTGGATTTTAATGAGGGTCTTGTTCTCTGGCTCTGCTGTCGATGACAGTGCCAGGGCTCGTGCAGGGGTTACAGCATTAATGGCACCACAAGAGTCATTAAAAGAAAGCAAGAACACACAGGAGGTTCTAATATCCCTTATTGCGCACAGGCTGAGGCTCTCTGGTGGGAAACATGAAGACACATCGTTAAGGTAGAGGGCCTCTAGAGGACAAAAAGTGTGATGCTTCATGAGCATGTTTTTCTTGGCTGGGCCCAGGGGAGTGATCTACAAAGAGTTTGTTCAACTGGGAACGCTATGGATGCAGCTGAAAACAAAAGCACAAAATTTCAACAACCCTATTTATACAGAGGATTTCTACTTTCCTAATGAGTGACCAAGGCTGCATGGTTTATCTTTATTGCTTTGGATTAAATATAAACAAGCTTTATTGCAAGTCCTTCAAATATAACCATTCATTTAATTTTACAGAATAGGAATTAATTCTGTACATGTGTTATTACGACTGAACAAAATTCATAAACAAAATCTCGGCATGAAGAAGTTTTGGGTGGTGCAAAGGAGGCCCATCTATCAAAAAGGTGATTTGAAGACTAAATTATTTGATCGTTAAAATATCACAATTTACTATCCATGTGAGAAAGAAAACATGTGGGCTTATCTAAATAGCTTTTTTGTATGATACTAATAACTCCTACCTTTTTATATTTGAACTGAACATTCCAGCTCCTCCTTGATTTGAAGACTATGTACCTATTAATGCAAAATGTCAAACTGACTTTCCATCTCAAAAATGGTTTTTGAAGTGAAAGATTTTCATCCCTCTTTCCTCGCAGAGAGTTTTAACCATCTCCAAATGTCTGACTGCCTATTCATGTTACTATGACTGCCAATCCTTGATGTCCTTTAACAGCTTAGTTTATGTTTTCATAAGCTGGAGTTATATTGATTTGGACTTGAAATTTAGGAGTGCAAAGGTATTTATTTATTTTATTATTTTTTATTTTTTTAGAAGGTGTTAGGTTTAGACTTAAGATAGCAACTGGAAAAATGACCAGAAACAGTCTATTCACCAGAACGGGTTGTTACCTTGATTTATCTAAGGGTAAAATTTTTGTAATTTTGGTAATTCAATCAAAACTGGCAGGACATAAATAAGGAGTTAGCATAAGATTTGTTTCTTGCTTTAGTGTTTTCTTGGAAAGATTTTAAAGGAACCAAATGATTACCAGATATTTTCATGGCATGAATACCCAGGTATCAAATATTTTTGGATTTTTGAAGGGATAGGTTAAAGCAAATTATTCACAAGGAATGGTATTGCCAAAAGAGAGCAGCTAATACTATGATTAATATTTGTGTAAGATATAATAGACTTTTTGATGTTTTGAGGCAAAAATGTAGGTGCATAAAACTCAAATATGCGCTAAGTTGCCAAAGGACTTCTATACTTTGGTAGAAGTCTGTTCCTTCTGTGCTTCTAGACTGGCCGCCTTGCCAGGTGTCAGTTGACCAGGTCGTCAAGGCAGGCAGGCAGTGAGTACATCAGTTTAGCTGAGATTAAAGATTAAAAACAGGTCAATTTCACTGAACTTCACATTTTTACAAAGCAGGAGAATAAATCTAGTGCTGGACAATTTGCTCATCTTTAACAAAGTTTGTGACTACGGTACAGTTATAATGGGTAAAAAGCGACTAGGATAAATAAATTCATCCTTACATAAATCATGAACGGCCAAAGATATAAATAAATGTATAATTAAATGAAATATATTACCATTAATAGTATCAATGAGTATTTGTCATAGACGGGAGAGATGGAGTCAGTATTCAAGGAGAGTAAAACAATGGGAAGTTTCAAAATGTTATGACAAAATTATAAGACAGAACTAAAACAGAAATGCAAGCTGCTGTCCAGAGTGTCCCCGATGCAGCGACCTTATTGAGCAGGCAGGAGACCGATCCAGGTCAGACAAACAGTTCAGAACAGGACTGTTCTGAAATCCAGGAGTCCGTAGCCTGACCAGAAGTTCTGATCCAAACAGTAACAGACAGATCAAGGGTTCCAGGAATCCACAGAGCATTCAGGCAGGTTCAGTTCCAATGAGTTCAGCAGCAAGCTCAGACGGACACGCTCAGATGGAGATGGGCAGGCTCAGTGTTTGAGAGGGACACAGACAAGACATGGTACTAGGATAACTGCAGAACTTTAAACTGTACTCCTCCTTGGAGCCTCTCTGCTTATGCTTTCTCTGCTTTTTGTCAAAGTAGCTTCATGTATCATTTAATAAATAATAGAGCTTTTTTACACTGCTCCTGAAATTGCTTAAAACTTGTCCCCAACTTGATCCATCAAAACTGGGGGCAGTGCTAACACTGGTTGTCTAACCATGGAGGAATTGTGGAAATGAAATTTAAGGGAAAAGTCAACCTGGAAGATCTTATCAGCTTCACCTGGACCAACTGCTGTTTCCCTCGCTCAAGCACCAGCCAATCATCTTTCAAGATCCCCTTCATCTAGGTCATGACCTATTACTTTCCCACCTTCGCCCCATCTCCTCCCTCACTCTCAGACTATTCTCAGTCCCACTCACCCTCTGGCATATTCCACCACCCAGTGTCCGGGTCACTGATCTTTATTCACTGGATTGCTGATAGGTCGAAAACAGCATGTATGTGTCAAGGTCATAAAGATATTTTTATTTCAAAAGTTTTAAGCCTCCTGAAAATTATTACATCATCTTTGTTCGATGCTGTAGCGCACATATTGTTTACATTTCAACCCGTCTAACTAGGGAGTACCAAAATGGCGGCTGGTGCCTTCACAACACCATGTACTAACAATGGCCTATCCAGTAAAGAAATAGAGATCAGCGGTTCTGGTACCGGGGGAAGATTAGTCTAATCCTTTTTCTAGGTTACTCAATCAATGGAGTGTAAATTCACTAGTCTTCAAGATAGGGGGATAGTCTTCAACCGGGGCCAGAGCCCCGGTTGAAGACTATCCCCCTGTAGACACTCTGTTTATTTCATGACCATTGTCCATTCATAGGCTGCTTTAGGACAAATTGCACTTTATGTAACTAAGTTATGCTAAAACTTCTTCATGGACACATATAAAACTTCTTTGAGAATGTTTTTCATATTTTTTTCCCAACCTTTTTCCTCCTGGCATTCCTTATTATTATAAATGTGTTTTTTAATATGTTATTTTCAAGAATACTACTTCTTTCCAAAGTGTTTTAAAAGCCTCTAGTCTGCATATTTGTATTTTAAGCCAAGTTTAATTATGCGTCCATAATGACATTAACGATTCTTGATTGTCAAGATTCTTGGTTCCTAAAAATTAATTACAATGACATATTTTCACTGGTTGTAACCACATATTTAGTATGTATTTAATGCTAATTAGCTCCTTCACTGTAGGCACTGTGAATTTGGTAAAGGAAAATAGTTTTAAAATGCTTTTGTGTGCACACATATATACTTTAAAATGTAATCCAGATGAAAAAAGATATTGAGTTATATTTATTTTACATTATACAAAACTACATTTCAGGTCATGCAGGTGTGATTCAATATTTAAAAAAAGGAAATTTCATTAATTAAAGTTTGATAAGTTGCAAAATAAATGTATGATGTAATTCAACAAAACAAGACATCTAGACAGTGGTAAGGTATATTTACTAGTAGCTGTCTTTATTGTGGTTTTTAAAATGTATGAGCTCCCTGATCATTGAAAATGCGGAATGCTCTGAAAGCAGTAGACTGATTTCCTACAACTGTTACTTCTTATGGTATTTCATCAAAATAATCGCAAGCTGGAAAAAAAAAAATCCCCATCATCACATGACCGTCGCCCTTTGCATATCTGTCAGGCTTTGGTGCAGCACTTAATATTCAATCAGATCAGATCCTGGTTAGGTTACCATGCTGTGCAAAGGGAAAATGGGGGTCAAATTCTTTCCCCAGCACTAATGAGAAACTTCAGTCAACACATGGCTGTCAATTTTTATCCTGTCTTCTACAGCAGATAAGAGACACTGTGAGGGTCTGGATGATAAGGTCTGTCCATTTCCATGTTAAAAAAATTAAAATCATCCAGCTGGGACCAAAGCTGATAGTGATTCAACTACTTTCCATATGGATGTCACTTCAGAAGCAATCAGTCAATGACTAAGATTGAAGTTGCTCAGGGGACTAATCATCCATCTCTTAAATTAATGTGATGCAGAATTGCTTCATTGATCAAGACATGCCCTCTGCATGTCTGGTGATGATATGTTGTCTCGTTAAGGCTTGAATACAGTAAATATCAACATTTCTTTGCTTCTTTGAGTAAAGTAATGGCAAAGTATCTTATTCTCTACATTTTCTGACATAAGTATTCATAACATTTACAGCTGTTCTTTTTTTGTGAAATTCAGTTGATTTTAGTTGATTTTAATATGATTCTATTTTATTTGCCATTAGAAATGTACAATACTCTAACTTGTAAAGTAAAAGGAGAGTTGTCTCCTGCTCAACTCACCTGCCTTTAGTGTCATTCTCCACTTGTCCCTCAGTGTTTCTATACATATATACTTTTGTAAAAGCTATATACATATAAGTATATGCAATATATAATGACAAGGAGAAAGGTTTTTCAGAAACAGAGCTATAAGAAGTCCAGTTTCAAGTTTCTCATAAGCAATGTCAGGGACGGAAATTAAAACATGGAATGAGGAGACAGTTAATAGGCTTTTGTGGCCTAGTGACCTTCACTCACTATCAGTGATGGGACTAACGGCGTTGAAAGTAACGGCGTTACTAACGCCGTTACCTTGTTTTAGTAACGAGTAATCTAACTAATTACTTTGACTGTAACTATAACGCAGTTACCATTGCAGACACCCCGTTACTGCGCGTTACTCAGGTCGCACAATGAACCTTTTTTCATGATAGGACTCGTGCGCAGCTGCGTGAAGCTGACACCCCACCCACGTCAAAAAACTCTGCAAATAGACTGAATGGTTAGTGCAACGTTAGTGCAGATTTGTGCAGAAAAAAAATATTGTTTCTGCTACTTTTGTTTAAGAGATATTAAAGATTATTTTTTTAGGTCATCCAGAGGTGCGCGCCTTGTCATGAGAGAGGGGAGGATGAGAATGGCTGATGTATAGTGAGATTCCGTCTGTCAGTTGGGTAGGTGGGTGTTTCTGCTGGCGTGTGTTAACGTACAGTACACACAGAGAGATGGAGAGTGAGGAGGATCCAGCAGCAAAACAGCGTTTTCCACATGGAAATACCGGTGTCACGTCGAGCTGCGTTTCCCCATCACATACGGTTTCCTCTGCATCTCCGCACAGCGCAGGCGGCACGAGTCACCGCGCAAGCGAAAGGAAATGCGCATGCTCGCTAAAGGCGCGCAACAGTCGCCCTGTGCTCGCGCCACAGGAGAACTATGGAGAGATTGAACGATCAAATGAAAGGGAGAAATCTGGATGGATGGATGGATGGATGTATGGATGGATACTCTGCCTTTTCAACCTACTGTATTTTTTATTTTAAACATTATTTGATGGCCTTTGTGGCAGGGATGGAGATCCATATTTTATGTCACTAGCAGAGTATACATCTTGATAGATAGATGGATAGATAGATGTTGCAGTATCTATAACAACCCAAACACACAGGATTTCAGAATTAGACATCCCCAGTTATTAATTTCACCAGATGTCATTTACGTTGAGTTGCAATAAATGCTAAACTCTCTGCAGGTTCTTGTCTTTGTCATCCACTGTATTCAGCTGGCTTTGGAAACACACCGCGAGATGGTGGGGGCTGGGTGGTGAGGGTTACGGGGCGAGAAACGCAAAAGTAACGCAATAGTTACTTTTACTAGTAACTAGTTACTTTTATTGTGGAGTAACTCAGTTAGTAAGTCAGTTACTTTTTGGGAGAAGTAACTAGTAACTATAACTAATTACTTTTTCAAAGTAACGTGCCCAACACTGCTCACTATATTGTCTAAAAAACAAAGAGGGTAGAGAAAAGAGGGGAGTAGGTCCTGAACTTTAAAGTCAAAGTCCACTTGACTTTTTTGAGGAGAAGTAGTCTTTGTATATGGAGTGACTGCTCTACTGTTACTATAACAAATCATCTCTATGGGTTGTCTATTGTGTTACAGGGATGATTTATCACCGACAGCAAAGCTAGTCAGACTTATTCAAAGCACGGGTAGAGCTACAATGTAGCCCTGATTTCTCTGTATGTAGCTACATACTAAGAATCCTTGGAAAAAGTGGGGGCTGGCAATAGAGCATTCTGTAGTTGGAGCACTAATGTGTTTTAGCTGCAAAGAGGCTTACACTGTATCCTCCTAAGCATATTCCAAATTAGATGCAAATAAATAAACAACCAGTCCTCCACCTGGGCTGTGTTAGTATTAGGCCATTTGAATCTTGATTAGTGTGTTTATGTAATATCTCTGGAATGACAGAATGGCAAATCCTTGGAGGCTCAAAATGCAATCCTCTGCCTCTCTCTAAGGGTGGTTTTTCGCTTTTAACAAAGAGAGCTTCCCTTGACCCTATTTCAAACCATCTGCTCTCTCCATCCCAAACATGAATATTTTGGTCATAAAAGGTGTGTCCTTTGTTTTTGAGATGCAAGTCTTAGGATTCAGGCAGACAATGGGTGGTCACTGATTTACACCTGACTTAGAATTTACTTAGGAAACTGAACCTCCATTCTGCTTAAAAACTTCAACGTATCAACCACAGGTTGCTCCAGTGCGAGCCCACAGAACTGGCAAAGACTACTGGATAGATCTTCAGAACATCTTCAGAAAAACTGATAAAAGTCCAGTTGCCTCACATTCATGCATGTTTTGTATGCTTTCACAAGGCACTAAGCTTTAACATGTTGAAACTTGTATTTATAACTATTTTATATTGTAACCCCACATGTCTTTTCTAATGCCGATCAAGTTTCTTCAATATAAAACATTCTTCCTCAAATTTTTACTATTCATATCCTTTTTTTTTCCAACAATACACACCTTATAAAGAACATAAGGAACTTTTTTTTCTTATAAATAAAACAATGCATGATGTCAACATAATGAAATATTGGTTTGTAATAGTTTAGCATTTTAGAATGGACCTCAGTTAAAAGGACTTGCAAAAAAATTAGTGTGTGATCATCTTATTGCAGTGTTTGTTCAGCTAACGTATAGGAATAAATTTGTGGCATTCAGCAGAGCATTAGAGGGGAGGAGCCATCCATCTGGGCTTGACAGTTCATTTAAAAACACCCTTTGGTTGTAAAACTCAATCAGTTTAGAGCCATTTTAATACGCTGGACATTTTGCCATTGCTGCAAAAGGTATCAGTCCAACACGACTTAATTCTTAGAGAGAATGACTAACATCGTACTGTATCATAATGTCTTTAAACTGTGGCACAATAAAATGCTTCTTCTGAATTCAATGACACAATGGATATCTTTCATATGAGGTGTGTTAGAACAGGAAAATGGTGCATTCAGAATAACCAGAGCAGAAGCAGGGCTGTCTTCATAATTTATAACCCTAGTCACTACATTGCCCTTATGCTGTTTTAACATTCTGTGCTGGTGTGGGGTGTAACTGTCAATGTAATCAAAAGGAGATAAGAGCTCTGATCATTTCAATTGCTTAAATTGAGTGCTCTTCTTTTCTGTGTGCCTCACAAACACAGACTAAGACATATAGCTGAGGTAAGGGGTTTAAAAAGGCACCTAAATTAGGTATGTCCTAGTCGCCATGTTTTTGAATGGTTATTTTAGAGCAACCCACTGCACCACACTAGTCATGTCACCTGGGAAAGTCATGTCACAGGTCTCTGCTTTGACATGACTTTCTAGGTTTTATGTACTGCCCATTATAAAAGATGTAGGTAAAAGCATATCCTTGGATTGTGTCAATATTTGTTTCTTGTCCAGCTGTAGCATGGATATGCTTCAATATATAAAATTTAGAACACTATAGTTGCCATTTGCAAAGTTCTGAGTCTGGAAGTTTTTGAGTCAATAGTGAAAGAGCTACATTCATTTTTACAAAGCAAATTTAATATCAATCAACTGAATAAGGGTTAACTCAGCTAACCACTAAACTAAGCTGTAGCAGCACACACGAAAATCTAAAGGGGAAACAATTCAAAGGAGTAGAACCATGGCAAAAAGAATCATAGAGCAGCAGTGTGTCCAACCTAACCATTTTCTTCCTTTGTTAAGCAGATATTGAGACTGTTTCAGAGAATAAAGTCACTAATAACAAGGCAAGCTTTTGTGTAAATACAGGAAGTTTTTGAGGCTCTGATATAAATGCATTCATCCTTCTTACGTTCACCAAACTACAGCAGGTGTTGTATTGGGCTTTCCCTCATCCCAGAGCCCTCCCAGTCCTCCTGCAGGAGTCCTTTCCAGCTACAATCAGGGAAAGAGGTTCAAGTGACAATATATATATTTTTTTTCTTTTCATTTTTCTGTTTTTGGTCATTTTAAGATTATTAATGCAGACTAGTTTCTATAAATTATTTTGAAAATATGAGCTGAACCATAAGATAAATAGCCAAACCACGATGCCAGTGTCTATTTTTGCTCAATTTTACAGGTAAATATCCTTTTTTTGGTATGTGACTTTTAAGAAATGAAATAAAATAAAATCAAGATTTGATGGCATAAAAGTTTTTTAAACAGTCATCTTAGTGGGGTTTTTTTTGTTTTGTTTTTCTTGCCCGTTTCCAATGTTTTCCATTAACTTACAGCATCTATCGCAGTAACAAACACAACTCTGTAGATATAGAGTGAAGATTGCAAAAATTTATGACAGGGATTGGTTACTCCTGCTGCTGAGTAGTGTTGGGAATAACTCGTTATAACTTGCGTTACAGTAACTACTTTACTTTTGCAGTAACTGGCACTATAACTAATTATTTTGTGAAAGTCAATAACATGTTAGTCATTTCTATGGTTTAAATGGATTAGTTATTCCTTACCTAACACATATAAATAAGGACTACAGTTTCCTGGTGTAAGCACATGTGGTAGACATAACAGTGAAGTGAAACTTCAGCATGAACAGAGAGGAGTGAAGATGGCTGAGAGCAACCGATTCAATGACAGCATTCCTATGGAAAAAGCGTCAGTGATTGATGTTTCTGTGATTTGCCCATTATGTTTGAGAACACAGACTATATGTTAGTTAGATGCTGCATTTTAAAGAATCTCCACACATCATCTTAACACTACCTAACAGCTGCTGCTTTTATCAACACATGTTCTGTGCGTTCTCAGGGCTATAATGATTTTAATTACATGGTTAAATTTTTTCACTCAAAATTCCTGGGGTGATACAGTCCGGCTAGTATTTTATTTCCTGTAATAGCATAAACCCTGTTGAATTCTATTGCAAAGAATATTTAGTTTAGTTAAATTGCTTTAAAAGCATTATATTTTAGTACCTCATACCTATGTAATAGCCAGCTGTAGGCTGTTAGTGTGCAAAAATATAAAGTTCTACAGTATCTTATTTTCCTTTCATTATAAACAACATAATCACATCTACATAATTAAAGTTTATTGCAACACACTTGTCAAACTGCAAATACCAAAATAGTTCAGAAAAGTTTTCAATGTTTTCATATTTCTACACCTATTAATTATTTAATTCATTATCTAATAACAACCGTCTTAGATTCCATAATTTAACCTCTAGTTGTATTTGAAATTCCAATAACAAGAAAAATGTCCAAACTCTTTTACATTTTAAATCACAAAAAGTAACTGCATAGTTACTTTGGCTAGAAACAAGTTACTTTCACTGAGCAGTAATTGTGTTACTAACTCAGTTACTTAGTTACTTTTTGGAGAAGTAACTAGTAACTATTTGTAGTTACTTTATAAAGAAATATTCCCAACACTATACAATGAGGCAGTCATTTAATTATTTTGGATATTCCATCACATTGATGGCAAACGATCTTGACTATATATAGATGACGCTACTTCACCTGAGTAAAGTACAGGTAGCAACAGGTCAAACAAGAGGTTAGAGGATGCACATAAAAACAGATATTTTACATCACAGAATATAAGATTAATCACTATCTACAAATTGAAAATATAATTTGTAAATACAAATAAAACAAAAGCACACCACGTTACATATAACAATGATTAATATGACAAAGATGTTTGTCTCTGTGTTTTAATAGAAAAGGGATTTAAAGTATATTAGGTAAATACATAATAAAGTCCCACTATTCAGGACATGTTTGATTTTAATCACTCAATAACTTTCATATATATTGAAGCTCCAAGGCTTTGGCTCAGTTTATTTCTTTAACTTACATAGCTCATTCCAACAAAGAGATTGCCACAACTATGTTTTTTTTTACTTTCATTTGTGGAACATTAAAATCTTTTAACTTTAAAATGTTGAAGCGATCTAAATTGAGCTTATTCCACATTCTGAAACCTGAAAGGTACAGCAAAGGTTTCAAATCAGCCAAAAGGGTATGAAACATTTCTCTCCCTGGAGTGACTCTCCATTGAATAATTGATTACTTATCAGTCACAGTGAAAAGAAAACCTATTGAGACTGAAAAAGAAACGAAATGGAGAAAAAAGAGAAGTTGTGTATCTTTTAGTCCCCTTTTGGCTCCCGTTGATCTAATATTGATTGCCTGACATTGGTCAAATATCCCATTCTGCATTGTGAACACCGGGTGTAGAGAAGGAGGGAAGAGGCGGTCTGACAGGACAAGGTGCATGAGAAAGGCTGATTACAACAGTCACTCACCAGGGTATCATTGATCTCTAAGCCTTTTTCTGTGATTGAGATGGCGCAAAGGCTGTGATTGTTAACGCTGGCTTTACTTGCAGCCTTAATATATCCCATGCAACACATTGTGGATCAGTTACATGTTTCAAATTTATATTTTTTTAAATACTTTGCCAGAACTGAGGTTTTTCTTTTTACAAATACTTTTTGAAGCATATGTGTTATTTTCTTTGTTTTAGTAACCACAAAAGGTTTAATGTGAGAGAATATATAGATCTAAGAATTATACTTTGTCTTTTGTGAATATACTTTTAAATTCACAAATAAACCAGAGAACAAAAACAACAAACAAAATTATTACATTATGCATTCGTGCTTTGCCAGTGATTTGTTGCTATTCTCTTTGCCCAAAAAGGAAAAACAATGTCAGGAGCTCTTATTTCAATGACATCTTGGATCAAAAGAATGGAGAATAGCCTTATTTCCTTTGTTAAAGGACAGTTAGTGGCTTTGCCAGTAAATCTGTATGGGTTGTTTTTTGCCCCCTTTGTTTCCCGTCCACCAAAGAAAGTTAAAACTGAAAATTTTATCAGTGTTTATAAAGGATGCACTAAAGTTTATAATATCATGATATTTTAGGTAAACACTATTACGAGTAGGGATATTATCTTAAGTGTGTGTATGTTTTTTCCTCCTATGATGAAAGAGTTGGGTTAAATATTGTATATAGCCTGGTCAATGAGAAGACGTCGCTACTAAATAATGTCATCCTGGCGTTGTTGTATCCTGAGGTTCATGATCTTAAGCTAGCTCAGCAAAAACAAAGCAAACTCTTTTTATAATGTTGACAATAAGAAACGACTACATGCTTTTGTGCAAACAAAATAGAAAACAAGTGGAAATGATTGGCAATTAGCTAGATTCACTCATTAAGGGAGTAGTTCTGCAGGTGGGGACCACAGACCACTTCTCACTACCTATGCTTTCTGGCTGATGTTTTTGTCACTTTTGAATGTAGTGCTTTCACACACGTCATAGCATGAGATTCTCTACAACCCACACAAGTCGAGCTGTGGCAAGAAGGGTTGCTGTGTCTGTAAGGTAGTGTTCAGAGGCTAGAGGCACTACCAGAGGCAGGCCAGTACACCAGGAGATGTGGATGAGGCCGAAGGAGGGTAGCAGCCCAGCAGCAGAACCGCTACTTCCACATTTCTGCAAGGAGGAACAGGAGGAGCACTGCCAGAGCCCTGCAAAACAATCTCTAGCAGGCCACAAATGTGCCTACACGTCAAATTCTAGTTTGTTATCTACAAAAAAGTGATTTGTTCCAACAAAATACTAATATTTGACCTTTAAGTACTGCAGTTTTACCATCACGTAGATCACTTTGCATTATAAATAACTATTTGTGAACATTATGTTCAAATCGCAGTGTCTTACTATTTTTTCTTTCATACCTTCTAGATATGTTCCACAATTACATACTGTAAGTAATTATGCTGGTGTTTAACACTTCCATACAACAGGTTGCTGACTTCTCATTCTTACTGATTACTATATCATGCCCTTATTAGTAAATTGTAATTTCTGGACACAATTAAGTACTTTGTGGCCACCAATCAGTATTTCATTCCAACAGAATATTATTTTGTGCACATGTTGTATTTTGTATTTGTATCCATGACATTTCATGGGCACTGTACTAAAGTAGTGTATTAGATAAATTACTGTTATATCAGAGGATCAGTACTACAATACCAGCATTTGTTATTCAAATAAAAATAAAACCCTGGAAACACTTAAATTGTACTTATCACTCATATTTATCATGTCAACCTTAACAGCATTACAATAAAATACTAGATGTTATGTCACCATAGAAAGGTCGCACTTTCTCTTACCTTTGTAGAAGCACTCTTCGCTGTGCATGATGGTGATCCTGTGTCCTTGTAGACAGGATGCTCTGTGGAGCTCGCAATGGTTTTGGTAAAGCTTTCCATTTGACCCACACACAGGTTTGTAGTGTGGTTTGCAATGATCCAAGCATCTGCACTCCCCTTGGTCAGTCTCATGGTTGACCACACAATGGCGTCCCAGGCCACAGTACTTATGCTCACATGGACCCGGATTGCTCCTGTGTCCCATAAACCCTAAAGAGAACACAAAAGGAGGAAAAGTAAATCAATTGTTTGATGCATTTATATATCCACTGAAAAAAAACAAAAAATTGATTAAAGCCTCTATTGATGAATAAAATGAATATAAATGAATATAAAATCAGAAGAATACTGTGTACTGTATTTCAAGCAATTCAAATGCTCATTGCTAGTAATATCAGTATTGGAAGGTTTAGTTCTCAGGCCCCCTGTCAGTCATATGCATAATCTATGCCAAAAACTGAATTTAGACCATCCATACAAAATATCCCCCCAAAATACAAATACATTATTTGGATATACCGAGGCACCACTGAAATAACATATTTATTTTACATAATTGCTTTACTTTTACTGCGAGAGAAAACTACCATTGGTCGATAATGTTTTTTTTCCTATGTAATAGTTTTTAGTTTGTTCTTTTATGGTGGTTTAATGAATTTTCCAAAGTCTTTAACTGGTAAGTCAAATTGCAATAATACATTTTCACTGAACACAGTCAAACAAAGGAAGAGTGAGAGGTCCCCTACAAAGACGATAAATTCTTCTCATTCAGACATGGCCTTGCAACCTAAAGTCTATCTTCTGGTGTATTAAAAGTATTTTTCATTAAAAGTGCCAGGCTGTCAAATTAATACAAATATAACAAATCTTTTATCGTTCCACTCATTGTAAAAGGACCATTAAAAAGAGGATTAAAGGTTTTGGAAAACTTGGGGATCACCGTTTTCTATAGTCAAAACCTAACCTATACACCTACTGTAAGAATGAGCCAGAAACCACATTTAAACGCAGTCAATGACTGCCATAGGTTTTTTATGGTTTATGTAAGTGTAGTAAATGGATGGCTTTTAAAGCATGAGTAGATGGATAATGGATAAGGCCACAGATGGAAAGTTGGTTTGAGAGGAGTGAAAATGTGGACAGTGAGAAAGGTAAGCTAGGAGCAGTAAACGATTCCAGCAGACACACTGAACAAAATCATCAAAGTTTATATTCCACAAATACCTCCTCAAATAACCAATTTATGAATCTAGTAATATTAATGCTGTAGCACATATATATTGCCTGTATTGGATAAGTAAGTTAGAAATCAGTTAGAATTGTCTCGCTAAGCAGCGCTATGGTTACATCTAAAATAAACCATAAAGAGCACTAATTAATGGCACTTATTAACATTTGAAGTAGCAGCTAAAGTTGTAGCAGTAATGTAATTCACAAAGATGTGATCTAAAGAATATATACAAAAATATAATCATTACATCACAACTGCAGTTTCCCTGAAATATGAGCAACTGTAAAAAAAAAAAAAAAAAAAAAGAAGTTTAATGGAGGTATATAAGTGGAACAATGATGAGGAGTATAAAAATGCACAGAACCAATAAATGATGCTGAAAGGATGGAAGAGAAGAGATTTCTGTCCTAATACTTTAAATTTACAGTAAGAACAGAAGGATGTTTTGGTAGAAATAATTTATTAGACTAAAATTTTGCTTGGTCCAAGGTGTTTTAAGATACAGATCCGTATATTTCCTATGGGTACTAAGAAGCAAGGACAGAAGGTTGTAATTTAGACAGAAAATTTGATGCACTTATTCTGGGAAGCACAGATCAATCAATGTATTTCAGAATACAATTTGCAACTGTCACTTTTACCAGTTTTTATAATCACATTGCATTGATTGAAAAAAATAGATTAAACCAAGTAAAACTTTTTTTAATATGAATATATATATATATATATTTTTTTTTTGCTTTGGATATATTTATAGGTTTTTGACAAAGCCTCAGAGATAACCCTTTACTATAAGGCAGCTTTATTGTAATGAGCCTCACAGGCCTACTGATAGAAGTGTGAAAAAAATATTTCGCCCAAATTAGGAGGCCACACTATTTACTTTTGGCTTGATAACAGTTATTTAAAAAAAAAATATGTGAAAAACACAAGGCTGTAGAGATACATGAACATATACACATGCTCATGTATCCTGCCTGCATTAAAATACTGGAAAACCTAAGTGGGTTGGTCTGTGGTGCAGTCCAGCAATGTTCATTGTCATTCATTATTTTGTTTTCTTGTTTTCTTTTACTTCTTTTTTTAATCATTAAAAAAGGTGTGGGAAAAAAATGGAAACGCTAAAAGATGATAGCTAAATTTAGCAAAATAAAGTATCCCTTATGATTAGGTTGCAACAGCAACATACAACTGTTTCTGCTTTCTTTTTTACACAGTTCTTGATTAGACTCACTCTATACTTGATTATTTAACTTGAAAAAAGGAACTGGTCTTGTATTGGATCTCAGAATTTCAGAGTCAGTTTGCAGGACATTGCTGCTTGATTATATTCTCCTCAGGTCTATGCCTTTGACCAGATTATGCTTAAGAAAAGAAGAACATTCACCCATGTATACTAATAAAGAACTTTTGTGAATCATGCAAGTGGTTAAGAGAGAGTATACAATATACCCACAAACTATTGTAAAAACTTGCCCTTCAAATGTAACTACTGACTTATTAATTTATGCCCTCAATCCAGCATTTAAATGAACACTTTAGGTGGAATGACTTAAGTAGGAGTCGCCTCTGTGAGGGAAAAACAAACATCTTGAATCAAAGCGACCCTTAGAAACAGCAAGGACAGAAACCTTGACGACTCTCTTTAACTTAAAAGGTGGAGACATAAAATAATTGTTGGGATCTGGAGCTGTACCACCTGTCTCCAGCAGAGTTCACTGTGGATCCTCCTGAGCTGAGCCTTCGACACACCTGAAACCCATCTCATCATCAGGAGGATCCTCCACCATATAAGCAGCCCTCAGACCTCGCATCAACGCCGCAGTGTTTATCCAGTTTGGTTAGCACCTGAGCCTCACTTCCTCTGTGAAATCTTTGTTGCCTATAGTCTCCTAGGTGGAAACTAATTACCTTTTGTCTCTGCCTACAGGAAACCTGTTTTTGTCCTGTAAGCTCTGGATGAGCTTAACCTGTCGAGCCTGCCCTCAGAGCCAAACCTGAAGAACCTTCTCTGGATTTCCCATGCTGCTCTGGACTAAGAGCTGGAAAACCAAGGTCTGTCCTATTGTTAGATGCAAGACGCTGAAGCTGAAACTGAACTCTGCTGAATCAAACAGTCTCTGGAACCAACAGTGCCTCTCTCAAAGCCAAACCCGGATTCTTCAAGGTAGATCTCTGAAGATAACATTTCCACATTCACCAGCTACGTGGCTAACTGAACTGTCTCCCTTCCAGTTGCCTGTGAACCAGATCCCCCAGAAGTGAACCAGTACTTGACTCTTTCATTTTACCATTGTTCAATAAACATTGTTAAACTTTTACTCTAGTTTCCGTCTCCGTGGTGTTCTGCATATTGGGTCTTCCTGAACCATTCATGACAATAATAGAAACAAGTTGAACAGTTTAGAAAATGCTGTAGGTATGCTACTAAAGCTTGAAGCAGCTGCATATTTTTTTTACATTTCAGATTCCTAAAGCGTAATTCTATTCATTGAATGTTGCATAAGGAGTTCTTTTCAAAAATATTTTCTCTGTGGATTGCTCTTCTCTTGTGGCCTAACTTTTTGATCTTCATAAACATAGTAAAAAAACCTTGACAGGCGACAGTTTAGCTCACAAACCGTAAACCATATTTTCACACTTTAGACACTTCTTTTGAGTATACCTCAAGGGAGGAAGGGATATGAAGGAACCGCAAATAACATAAACAAACCTTTACCCCTTCAAGATGAACTGGCACAACTTAGTCTTTCATTGTATAAGAGTGTAACTCAACAAACAGTTCAGTCTAAAAGTAAACCTCTAAATAGGTTGACCACACAGAATGAAATATCTCAAGAATCTATGTTAATCTTCCATATAAAGACAATTACTATAAAAAGCTGCTCACTAAGTAAATTGACACCATAAGTAAATATAATTTATTATAAAAAAAAAATGTTATGTAAAAATAAGATTTATAACGGTTTCTAATACTTTAGGAAGAGAAAAATTGGATGAACATATATTTTGCTAAATATTCTTGCTAGAAAGTTATTGAAATTGAGCATCCTCCGTTAAAGATTTGTCATCTGATAACAGACCTCTTTGGACCAGAAGACTGGGAATTCATAGAATTATATGCAAAACAAGGAAACATTCACCACCAAAGATAAGTGTCATTACTGCAAAGTGGTTCTATGTATCATATGATTCTATTCAGTGATATATCTGATCCTCTCAGATTACATAGACCAGTTATTGAAAGGCAGCATGCATGGAGCATCTCTACACTTCAAGTGCTACATGTTGACCTAAAAAATAATTTAGTGCATTTCAAAGTAAGCTAACACTTGGGTCAAAAGTGTCCAAGTGTTGCTTTCAAATAATACTGTATCTTATTCCACTTTTTTTTTTATATATATATAATTTTTAGGGGTCACATCAAATAGATTCTAAAAAGAAATTCTATGATTCCCGTCTTGGTGTCTAACAATACATATATGGTTATTTGATATGGTTTGATCCAATGTATTTCATTTGCTCTTTTTTGAATAAAAGCAAAAACAATATGGACAATAGTAACAGTATAATATTCTTCAAAAAGAAAAACCCACAAATGTTTTGCAGTTATTCCCGGTAAAACAATAGGAAAAATATGATAAATCAGAATGGCCCAGCAAAACTGTATGTTTCATGTTTTGGGTCTGAATAATAATTGACAAGAGAATGATACTTCGTTGGAATTACAATTCATATTCTTTTAATCTTAGATCAGGAATCTTCGTACCTTTGCTGGCCATTCTTAGGGAAGAAGTTATAGAGTTATATAAGTTAAGAGTTATATAACCTATACAGATGGCTAATGTAAAGTATATAAAGGCGTTTGGTTTTCTTCAAACGTAATTCTGACCTATCTCTATAGTTATGCTGCTATAGGCTTAGACTGCTTGAGGAAATGATGACTCATTTTACTCATTCTGCTTCATTCTATCTCTATTCTTAAATTTCAGTAAATTTGTTAGTTCAATCTCTAACATTATACTCTCTCTGCTTTTCCTCATAGTAGTTTCAGCTGGTCTGTTCCTTTTTTGGCTGTGACTCAATCCTGGAGAGAAATAATAGCTGTTTTTCAGTGTAGTCCTAGTTCTCTGACTATTTATGCTTTCTTTCGTTCTCTGACATGGGAGCTGGCTTGGAGCCCGTCTGGTTGGCTGTGTGTTTCCTGGACGGGGCCGCCTGTGGAGCTGGTTGACGGTTGTCTTTTGTATCTCAGCTTCTTTCTGTATGTCTGCTTCTGTCTCCTTGAAACCCAGCTGGCCTCAGCAGATGGCCGATCACACTGAGCCTGGTTGTGCTGGAGGTTTTTTCCTGTTAAAGGAGAGTTTTTCCTCTCCACTGTTGCTTCAAGGATGCTTCGTGTGAGGGATTGCTTCCAAGTCAATGAGCGATGCAATGAATTGGTTTTCCTTAGATACAAAAAATGTAATAAATCTGGCTGTATGATCTAGTTGAATTGTCTCTTTAAAGTGCCTTATAATGTGTTGTGAAAAGGTGCTATATAAATAAACTGAATTCAATTTAAAAATAAGCAGACACTACACATAGAAAAAAACACATACTTACATACAGTACATATATATATATATTTTTTTTTTTTTTTTTTTGGGGGGGGGGGGGATTTTTGAAAGCAAAACAAAAAAAGATCTGCATGCCTTATGTGGGTGTTTAAACAGAAAGCTTGAAAAGGACTTTTTTCCTCTGAAAAACAAAAAAGAAACCCTAATTTGGAGAGCTTCGTGATTGTCAATATAAAGCGCTCAGAAAAAAAAAAGCTTGTTTTTCCCAGTTGGATATGAGTATAAACAGAGTGATTTAAAATGTCTCAATTACATTGCTAACATCTCCCCAAACATAGCCCTGCCTTATCCTCCAGCAATCAGAGAGGATTTATACGACATGCAAGTGTGAACGCTCTGACCTGATTTGAGTCAATCAATTTGCTAGTTTATTAATTCCCCATGGTGCCACGGAGTAATGATTATTCAGTGAATTTTGCTGCACAGCCAGGCATCCTTTGCCACCAGCAGGGTCAGCGAAGGGCACAGTCATTTGTTGTCAGCATGCACATCCAGCTGTCTGCTCAGCTGACACCCGATACAAATAAGGAATCATGGACAGCCAGTCATTTACTGCTTAACCCTCTCATTTTTTAAATTACAGAATTTATTTTCGGTTTTGTAAGGATTAACAATATTTACTGTCATTATGAAACCGTACTGACTCATTTTGTTATCATTTTATGTAGTGATGAAGTTTTTATAGACATCTACAGTGTGCACATGCAAGAAATACACTACAATATTTAGAGTATCATATGTTTTATGTAATAAAATCAAAAAGCCAAGAGTTGTAGATTTCATTAATTATTTTTAATTGTATATACATTTAAGTGGGGATCTGGAGATTTTGGAGACTTTTGAAAACCTTACTTTTGTGTTAGTAATTTTTAAGGATATTTAAGTGCCTAGTTTATCGAGAAGACTTTTAAACAGAGCTATTATTGCTGTTGACATATGCGGGGGGATCAACCAGAATTGAACAAAACACCTTGGCTTTACAATGGAAACAGATACATTTCACATACCATGCCCACAATAATATTTTACTGCATGTTTAAAACAGTGTAGCAAAAAATCAAGTAAAATGGTCTGTAAGAGTAGCTCCCCTTCAAACCTTTTGACCTTTAGTCACATTACAGCTGCACACAGTCGATTAATCCCAGCCAGTTCAGTCAGAAATTATAAATTGAATTTATGTCTAGACTTTTGTTGGGTCAGTCAAACACATGAATATGCTTGTCCAGACCCACACCAGCTCAGGCTGAGTCATTTTAATATCAAATTGAACTTTATTTAGTATAAAAACAATGTAGATATTCATATAAAAACAAATGAGCTATTTACATTTTAAAATTATGCCCCATAAAAGCATTCCAATATAATACACATCATCTTATAGCTATAATGGAACCAAATATGTAAATTTCATTTATCACTCAAAACATGGTAGGGAACAAACTAAAGTCAGACTACTGCCCAACTGCCTAAAACATTAAGTGCTTAATTACTTTTTTTTTTATAATCTGAAGGTGAAAAACAAATAAACAATTAAAACCCTAACCTTATGACTCGTTATCCTTTTTTTTTTTTTTTACCAAAGTTTAATACAAAAAATAGAGGCAGTTGTTTTGCATTAAAGCATCTAAAAATGGCAGTCCATAAAAAAAAATAATAATAACACAGGCAATTGTAAGTTGGCAACAAAAGGGTTTTCATGTGGACTGAATTATAATGACCACTACAGTGGGCACTGGTTGGAAATGGACGGTTTCCTGTGTGATTCCTGCGTGAATCACGATATATTTCCTGAGGCCAGTTTTTTTATTTCAAAAAGAACTGCAATGTACCCGGACAACCACCAGGCGGCACTTGGGAACTTTTTTTTTTCCTCCTTAATCCAGGCTGTTAAGATGCTGTCTTTAAAGCAGGTTTATTGGGGATCTTGGTGTGATATTGTGCTATTTTAGGATGTTTTTGATTAAAATAAAGTTAATGAATTAATTTAACATAGTGACTGCATTATCTTATTTCATGAAAATTGTTGCATACTGTATGGGCGCAGTTATAGATACACCCTGTGATCTTATCTGGGAGCTGTTTATTTCTATTTATCTGCATCTCTATTATTTAATGAAAAATGATTATAATTAATCTTTTTGGCAAAACAAATAACTGAATCAATAAAGGTCCGTGGATCATCCGTCCATTCGGGAGGGAGGGGGGTTCATGCAACGTCATTCCATCACTGGTATCTCGGTATCCAATCAGCTCACTGACTTGCGCGTTGATCAAAGCCATCTCTGACAACAGCATTGAAACACCACTATTTATCAAGACGGTCTGGCTGCAGCACCGCAGCTGTCAGACCAGTTCCGCTGCAGGCGCCTGTCACAGGCCACCTCCACCGTAGGGCCGGAAATAAACAAATGTAGCCACGCCCACCTCCCCCCAACCGACATCACCTGTTAGACGAAGAAGAAGGTTGTTGAACACGCGACACTCCGCAACAATGGTAAGTTACTTTCTTACTTTTACCGCGAAGCAAAAGATGTCTGGCTTTCATATGCTTGTCAGCAATGTATCGCTGTAGCGTTATATGTAAAGCACGTACGGTTACTGAATGTTACAGTCAGTGATGGGCAGTAGCGCCGCTACATGTAGCGAAGCTATTAGTTTAACTACATTTTCCAGTAGCTTGACCGTAGCATCGCTGCTTTATTTATCAAGTAACTTTCCAGTAGTGACGTTATTGTTTTTATCAAGTAGCGACGTAGCGTCCACAAACGCTACAAAATCCAGGGCATAACTAAGTAATGAAACCAGGTTTTCTATTTTTGAAACAACAATCGGAGTTATTTGCTGGACATTCACGCATGAGCCTCTATTCTGCCTCTCCTGTCTGTGTCTACGAAACATGCGCATGCGCACTGCAGTGGAACTCAAAGAATGACACCCACAGACACACAGCCACACACACAGGATGAAGGAGACAGGAGCAGAGCGCCTTATCTTCAGAGATTTTGAAACTTGTTGAATCCTCTGATAAAAAGTACGTGTTCAGATGTTTTAAGGCTTATTTGCACAGATAAGATTTTTTAGGTATGGAGGAACAGCTCTCCCATGTATAAAAATAAATACATATCTCTTAATTAGCTTCTTTATTTTTTCACCTTTTTTGTAAACAGTTTCATTTGTTACTTGAATCGACTGTTTAATTGAGGTCTGAAGAAGTTTTCTCTAAGGGAGACCCTAAAGACATAAGATGCCTTTTGTAGGGTTTTGTTTTCCCTAGAGATGTCCATTGAATGCAAACTCATAGCCATGTCTCCATGTGTAAAACACTACACAGTATTTTTCATTTGGTTCTAATAACAGCAGATTGTTTATTTTTTTTTGTCTACTAGTAAATGCTTTAGTTTTTTTTATTATGCTGATCATAAAACAATTTTTACACTGTGTTATGTCATTGGCTGATCTTAATAAATATTTTAACAAAGAAGGTGAAAAAATAAAGAAGCTAATTAAGAGATATATATACATTCATGTCTCACTGTATAATTTATTTTCTACCTACATATTTATTCATTGTATTTTGGGGGGTAATTAATTGAATGCTTATTTATTTATTGAGCATGTATTTATTTATGTATTTATTTTTATACATGGGAGAGCTGTTCCTCCATACGTAAAAAAAATCTTTTCTCTGCAAATAAGCCTTAAAACAGATATATGTAAACATCCTGTCTGGTAAATTCTCACCAGTGGAATGTAATGGGGGGCAGGTAGACAAGGTTGTGATCTGAACGACCCAGCGGGGGGAGGGGTGCGGAGGTGTATGCATCCTTAACATTTGCATAAAAAAGGTCCAGCCTCTTATTGTTCCTGGTTGCATGTGACGTATTGTGTGAGCGTGGGGAGAGTGGAGCAGAGTGAAGAAGTCTGTTCTAACAAATCCTACCTAACAAATCTAACAATAAAGACATATTGTTTAAACATAAATCCCTATTTATTGATTATTGGTTTAATAATAACATTATTTTGGTTGACCAATTATTTAACAAAGAGGGTCTTCTTTACTCTTATAAAGAGTTTCTAGAAGAATACAAAATTCCTGTGTCTCCTATAGATTATGCCAAAGTCTTTGGAGCAATTTCTTCTGGTATTTGCATCTTATTTATCCTCTAAAACAAAACAAACACATACAATATATATATATATATATATATATATATATATATATATATATATATATATATATATATATATATATATATATATATATATATATTTATTTTTATTTTTTTTGACTCCAGGCAAGGGGCCTCCATCCTGACTCCAGCCCAGGGGCCCCCATCCTTCTAAATCCGGCCCTGCATACTGGAATACATTTGTGCAAAACATTGACTGGAAGAAGGTCTGGCTCTTACCCAACCGATATTTGCTGACCACCAAAATTAAAGCAACATCATTTAAAAATAATTCATAAGTTTTACTCGTCTAATGATCATATTGTCAAAAAATTTAAAAAAGACACTGAAGTATTGTGGGATGGGAGTCAGTATTAGTAACGATCACGTGATTGGGACGGTACAGGATTAAACACTAACGGGAGCAGACGGGAGCGGGAGCAAACCAATAATAACAAAAAAAAAAAAAACTAGGATCGATGCCAAAAAATAAAATTAAATAGAAAGAAAAAAAATCCAGTACTGGTGCGGCGCCGCCATTTTGTAGTTTTTTTCCTTGAAGCCTACACTATAATGCGAGTCAAAAAAACTACACGACCCAAAAACCATCACTGCTTCCGCTCTGAGTTTTTCTCCCGAGCTCAAAAAAAGAAAAAAAAAACAAGAATGGGAGTGGTGGAGCACCGGGAGTCATTCTGAATCGGAGCGGGATGGGACAGGAGTGAAAATCCACTCCCGTCTCAGACTCTAGTCTGAAACTTGTTTACCACGCTTTGGAAACGCACAGCATGATCACGTGACCAAACTCCCGCGGCAGATAATAAAGTCTTAAACTCACTGCGAGTAATTCCACATCTGGGCTGCATATCTGCAAACACCGCCAGACCATGACACATATAATATGGAATAGGGTAAATAGAATTATAAAAATATCTAAACACTGTGTCTATAAGGCATGCAATATAATAGACCTATATATACAGTAAGATAAAAAAGTAGAATGATAATCCCTATGGTCTAATGTAGTAAAAAAGTGATTAAAAAAATAGAAAAACATTAATCAGCCATAGCTGGGATCAAACTCTGAACCTTCAGATCAGCAGACCACTCATTCTACCCTCTACGCTAACTGCTCACAACACATAACTTCCCTCCCAGTTTGCAAGTTGATCTATCTAATCCTGACTCATGGGACGCCGAAATGGACTCAGACTGCCACCTAGTGGCTATAGTAGTCACATGTTTTTCACGCAATTTGTGAAACACGGGGAGCGTGAGTGAAGTGTCCATTTCCAACCAGTGCCCACTGTATGAATGACATTTTACTCATAGAATGTTGGAGTTGACCTCTTCTAGAACTTTTTTTTCTTTGTTTTGCATTTTGTTTTGTTTTTGTAGTCTGCTTAGGTTGACATCATGGTAATTATAGTTATCTAAATATTGAGATGAAAATATATTATTCGGGTATGAAAATAGCTTTCAGAGAATCAGGGGTTTGAATATTTTGTTGAGCAATTCATCCCTTTATGCACCTATAATGTAAAGTGCTTATAGAAATTCTTATACAAATACTATATTTGTGTGACAGTAAAGCAGATGTACTTTGCATGGCCAATGAATTCAGATATCTGAAAATAAATACAGAAGTATCATCTTGAAAGAAATTTTTTAACAGCATGCTTTGTCTGAATCCTTTTAAGATGCATCTTCCTAATCACAACTTTCAGTCTGGATTAAAATGCTCACATCCAGTTTGGTGGTATCGCTGGAAGGCTTTCACATCTTTCACGTCTTTTTGACAACTATAAGATTTATGTTTTTCGCCATGTTTTTTTTCCTATCCCTCTTGGAGCAGAGACTGCTGGTCTTGCGTTTATCTGATATCTTCCATCATAACTCCTCAGAGTCCTTTGAGCGAGAGATGAGTGTAGTAAACAACACTTAAGGGCTCTGGTTCCACTCAGTCTACAAAGTTAAACTGGCTCTTAAAGGAGGAGTGAAAAAAAAACACTCAACAGAAATAATACTGAATGTAAATCTCATTTTCTCATAGCCACTGACTCTTCACATACAGGTTATATAACCTTGTTTCCTTGAACAGTTGTTAGATTTTTTTAATTGAGGATTTGCTAATGTGAAGCTTCTTGACCAGCTCCGAGAGTTAGCTGTGTTGTTATTCAACCTGTTCTCATGTGAAGAGCAACAAGATGAACAAAGGTTTGTCATCATTATGTCAGCCATCACCAACATTTCCTGTTAATAATATACTTGAATTTAATTGGGAGATGGAACCAATCTTAAAAATGGCAGGGCATTAACATCAGCTATTGGTTGACAATTACTTGTGACATTTTTAGTGTGAGGAATTTAATAATGCAATTTATGTGCCGACAGCCCGAGCTGTACGAGCGCACTCTTGCATAGATGTGGTGTCAGAACATCAGTAACACAAAGTACCTGCAAATATCTGTGATGTAAAAACAAACAATGCCAACAGGGTAAAAGCAGAGTCTAACCTAAAGCACCACAAAGATCCACCTTAGGAGCATCAAATCACTGTGGCTGCTTATTACCTTGTCACTGGGTCAATGCCGTTTCTTCCTTCAACCACTTTAAGAGATATCATTATGGTCGTAGAATGCAAAACCGAGTTTACATTGTCATAGATGAATAACGATAGTTCAGTGGGTTAAATGGAAGTACAGAGAAGTTCAAACCCCATTTCTTTGCAAATCTTACAATTCCAAACTTCCACAATAAAACAGGTGAATCCAAAGGAAACGGGCCGGTAAGGTAGGTGAGGGGAAGCATGGGGCCGCCTGTGTCCAGGCTACTGTCAATGTGTTGCGTTTGGTCGCGCTGTCCCCCACTGGTTAACTGCCCACGTCCGTCGGGGTTCCTGTACCAGCCCCATAGCTGACGGCTTGGTTCGACTGCACGGTGTGTTTCGACAACGTGCTGCACTGTAGTCGGCCAAAATGAAATTGAAATTCCCCATGGACATTTTTTTAGGTATGAAAAGTAGGACATGTCTAGGAAAAAGGGGACGTCTGGTCACCCTACCATATCAACAATTTCGATATTTCAGTGAGTGAGTGCTTGTTGCTATGATGCGTCTTTGCTCAGCAGCATCGCTCGTTGTAAACCAACCAATCAGTGCACAGCTCATCTAAATATTCATGATCCTACTATAAAAGGAAGAAAACCTGTCGTTTCATTCTAGGGTTTTTAACCAGGCTTGGATTAGGGCTCATAGAACAGCAAATATGCCATTTTCAGCCCAACCAATGTTACACACCCTATTCAGAGACCTTAAGAACTAGCACCAAATACCCTATATAATCATTCTATGACTCCTTTAATACAGACTGGAAACCTCCAATCATCATTATTTGGACCTATTCAAACTCAAATTCTTAGTGTATGCTTCCCATTTTATCTACTTATAAAAGTCAGATTTGAGGATAAAATGTTTACTTGCTGTCTGATTTATCACACCCACTAACAGCTTCATTGATGGAGAGATATTTAGGATTATTCCCTTCATCTGTTGTCAGTCATACAGTACAGCCATCCTTCTACTGTGTATTTTATCTTTTAGGTAAGACACAATAAAGACCTCGATTTTAAAATAAAATACTTTCATATTTTGAAAACATCTTTTTACCAATAAAACTATTCATGGTTTTTATATGGTATATCAGAGATCAATCCATGAGGTTAAAGGTGTCTTTCTGTCAAGATAGTAATAAAGGTGTTGCTTTATCTGCTGAAACATTCTTCTTTCACCCCAAAACCTGGTAATTACCAGAGTGTGACAACGCTTTCACTCCTGGTGGCATAAACAACTCTTGAACAATTTATGAAAGTCTATTTGAGGCATGAGCTCTCTCAGCCCTTTGAAGCAGAATAACACTCTTTGTTTGAAACATTGATGATATTGCTTACCCCCAAGTGGGCTCCCGTACAGAGCACTTCGACAAGAATGCATAATAAAAAGTTTTTGAAATTACTTTGTACTTAGCCGTCTATTTTTGGATATTTCAAATGATTTCTATGCAGTAAAACTCTGATACTTTAATAAAAGAACGCAAACCATGCCAGTTTGCCTATATTAAAAAAGGAGTGTAGCAATATGTATAAAAAAAAAACCAACAAGCTACACAAACACACAGATATATATTTCAGTCATGTGAAAAAAGTCTCCCCAGGTTGAAAAAAAAATACTTATACACACAAATACATACAGTATATATATATATATATATATATATATATATATATATATATATATACACCCACACACACATCAGCCTCAGCATTGTTTCAATTGTCAGACCCTTTAATTAACCTCACTGGAAAAACGATCTAGAAATAAGTGAACATTTCTCAAATTAACTGTATTTACCCTTAATTTGAGTAGGTATTTGACATAGTTTGCCAATAGAATGAGTATTTTTATTCTTAAAATAAGATAATTAGATAATATGACTTATATTAAGACAATGTAATTGTGTTTTCTTATTTTAAGTATAAATTGTCTTCTTCCATTGGCAAGATGTCTCTTTAACCTCCTAAGTCCAAGAAAAAATGCACTAATTTTAAGAAAAAATGACTTCTAGATTTCGATTTTTTTTCCAGTGCTGATAAAAAGTTTTATTTGAGTCCCACCACTAATATATAAAAATAAAAAATGATATTTTGATCGTTAATCCCTGTATTGTGATGATTAGAATCTGTTGGCCAACTGCTTTTCATTTTGGGAGATAAATGCGATCAAACAACTACCATAAGTGCAGGAGTGTCAATTTAAAACGGGAGGGCAGCATTAAATATTCTCAGCTGACTGGTTGAGGGCAACAGTGCGCTTGAGCTGTGTTCAGATCCTGACAAAGGTGATTTAAAAAATAGAAGAACTAATTCCTTAGTGGGCCATTACAGTTCTGTTTAAAGTGTCTGGTAAAAATAAATAAAATAAATTATATTTAGGGGAGCTCAGGGAAGAAGCTAAATTTAAACAGCTGTTTTTTGTTTTTTTATGACAAATGAACAGGGAATGTTTTAGAGCACAGTTAGTTACTACCAGGCATGCAAAGTATTCAATGATCTTGGAGGGCGGGAATCAATTTCAGAGTTGAAAGTGGTCTCCTCATCAAAAGGACTTTGATAATGCAAGGCCGAATTATATATAGCAAATTTCATTAGCAAGACAGTACAACGTGCTTTATATGTAAGGAAAAATAAACATGAAATGGGAAGTATGTTGCATTACATAAATGTTATCAATGAGCACAAGTAATTAGAGAAGCAAAATTATTAGATGGTTATAAAAAAAAAGGGTTGCTCAGTGGAACATTGGGTAGCACTGCTGCTTTGCAGCAAGAGGGTTCAGGGTTTGATTCCCATCCCGGGGTCTTTATGCATGAGGTTGCATGTTCTCCCTTAGCATGTGTGGGTTCTCTCAGGGTCCTCCAGCTTCCTCCCACAGTCCAAAAACATGACTGTTAGGTTAATTGGCTTCTATAAATTCAACTTAGGTTTGAGTGTGTGTGTGAATGGTTGTTTGTCATGTTTTTCTCGTGTTGCCCTGCGATAGACTGGCAACCTGTCCAGCGTGTACCCTGCCTCTCGCCCGTAGACAGATGGAGATAGGCACCAGCACCCGAAAATGGATGGATGGATGATTATTAAAAAAAAAAGACAGATAAGAAAAAAAAGGAGAGTTGCACTACAAACCTTACTAAGGCAAGGCTGGCTTTTATTTTATTTTATTGATTTCATTTCTTGACAGCACAGACATTGTCCCATGAGCTGAGGTGTGTGACTCGCATGAACACTATATAATGGACTACTGTGCCATGAGAAATGAGAAGATATATGACGTTATCTTACTGATATTCATATTTCCCTTAGATTATTTGCCATATATCTTTTCCTGTCATTATAGAATTAGGGAAGACCTCCCATGACCGAACAATCCTGACTTGATGTTTTGGCTAATAACTCAAGTAAGCGACATGGAGTGGCATCTTGGGTTTTTTTTTTTTCATCCCTCTTTCCAAACATTTGTTTGTGAACATCATAGTAGTTAAAGGTGTGTTTTTTGTTCCAGAAGTGCCACGACCTGCAGGCTACTGTACTGCACCAACCATCGTAAAATTCTGAAGAAATTACATGTGCAGTTTCACCATGATTTGCATTGCCTAGTACAAAACTCCTGCCAAACAACAGACTCCAGTAGGTCAGGAGAATGACAGGTGGGTCATTTGCAAGTGACTTGAAATGCCCTGAGGAAGATGGGTGTCTATGTATTTAAGAACAGCAGATTGCTCTTGTACAAGCTGACAGATTTGACAGACTCCTGGATAGGTGTCAAAATGTTTCAGAAAAATGGAGCAAAAGTCTGATTTTTGTCCTGTTCTGTTGTTGCCACGATCAGGATGACAAAAAGGTTGCAAAAGCAATGCTACCAAAAATGAATTTTTACATTATTATCTTGTATTTATTTTACTTATACCTATTAAAATAAGTTACTTTATGCCCATTTACTGAGGACATCATCAATTTATTTTACTTCCCCACTGTACAAAAATGAATTATATTATTTTGTTACATAAAAGCCAACCACAGAGATTTTGATTTAGACGGCGATCTACAGCTGTGCTACAGCCTTAGCACAAGAAGCAAGACTGTTGATTAAAAATACATCTTTATTTTATTCAGATTTAGATAAGAATTCATCATTTAATTACTACATTTCGTGATAAATTAAGCTTTAAAAATCATTAAAAAAAAATTTAATAATTATATAGAATGTCCTTAAGCAGAAGTGAAGCAAATTACCTTCTTGAAATAAGGCAACAGTGAAAAAAAAAGTGCAAACGCACGGCCTGTTTTGTATTTTCCCAACTAATTTTTTTCATTACAAAAAAAAAAATTGACCCAATAAATTGTAAAACAGATTAAACCTCATTAATTTTTGTTCTGTAGGAATATGATTTAGAAACTGTTGAAAATGAAAAGTAGTTTACATTCCAAAGTATGGGGCAAATATGAGGGTTTACAAACTGTGGTTGTCAAATGCAGTTACTTGTTCCTGTGCCTAGCTGTCCGCCAGCCTGGCCCTAACATACTAACATACAAACCCCCAACCCCCCCAAACCACCCTGGCACGAGCTGTATACAAACTAATTTCAAAACTGAACAAATTGTGGCACTCTAAGCTCAACTTTGATCAGTGACTGTCAGTCTTTTATTAGCCAGACACTCTGGATGGGGTTGAGCTTATGAGCATCATCTATATTTCTGAAGATACACGTGAAAGCAGATGGCTAAACAGAATGCTTTACAGAATTTAGCATTTATATCAACTCCGGTTATATTAATATATTACAAAAAATAAGCATTACCCAACAAGATAAACAGCAAAAAAAAAACAACAACAAAAAAAAAGCCATGAAGATTTCTTGCAAAAACAAATTCAAACTTCATACATTAACTATGCTTGGAACATCAGAGGTTGTCAATATTTCAGAATGATGAATCACTACATCCCAGCTGTCCTCTTCAGTGTTTAATAAAACAGCTCCTCTGTACAACTTTTTACACTTCTTTGATTTACAACTTTGAATCACTGTTAATTAATGTGACAGTTTAACCATTTATCTACTGGGTAAACAGACACTTATGTAGATTACATGCAGTGATGAATCTCCTAGAGCACTTCTGCATGCTACAATGATTGTTTGAAGTATCTTGACCTGTGTTTAACACATATGTGCAAAGGCAGTAAAAAGCATTTGGAACTCATATCTGAAATTGAGGGGAAGTAAGACTTGGGAAAGAAAAGTGGCCGTCTGTACTGAACCTCAGAAACGAGACAAAAAGTAATGGATTACTTACAGCCTTTGACAGCTTGTGGGTGTCTGCGTGTGTGTGTGGCAATCTTTTTGTTACCTCGTGGGGACGATTTCCCAGGATTATGCTACGTTTTGGGGACTTATAGGTACTTGTGGGGACCAGTGATTGGTTGCCATGAGGAAATGCTCTCTTCTTGGGATGGGGGTTAGTTTAAGGACTAAGGTGTAATTTGAGTATATGATTTCTTTAGGGATAAGAATGTGTTGGTAATGGTTAAGGTTTGGACAAGGGTCTTGGTTTGACCATGGAAGTGAATGGGAAAGGAATGGAAGTCAATAGAAAGTCCCCATAAGGATAGTGTAACACATGTGTGGGTGTGTGTGTTGATCCCTGTATAACAGCATGCGTGAGAGAATGAGAGCACCTGGCAGCCACTTGGCAACTCTCCGTCCCATTTCATTTGCTCTCCTAATGACTGAACGTGGGCTCAGCTCCTCTCTCATTCTGTCCACATCAGGACACAGCACAGAGCATTTCCACCAACAGACCCATTTATCACAGATTGTCGACTAATTGTAAGTACCCAACACTTCTACCATTACTACAGTGGGCTGCTTTGTGGGCAAGCTGCACACAGATGAACAGCCTATCTTTCTCTTACTGATTTCCTGATTTTCTCCTTCTGTAATGAGGGGGATTTATTATATATTTTTAAAAAGAAGCCCTTACATTAATTAAAGTAAAAAAATTGGACTAACTACAAAGATAAAACGAGGGGCATTGGTTGGGAATGGTGAGGAGATTTCTGAATCCCACAAGGTACCAGATCTTACACTAGTTCTTACCTAACCTCTTATCACTGTCATTTTTTTGGTTAAATTCCTTACTTACAGAAGACTAAAAAGCGGCTTTTGCATCTAAATAATAAACCGATATTGTGGTCGTTTTTATAGGTATGCATAATCATATTGAGGACATATTAACATTTTACTTTTTTATGTTCTATGAATACCATAAATATTATAATTCAGGATGACTATAACAAGGATGAAATCAACTCTTGAATCTTATAAACAATAAAAGCACTAAAAATGATTTGCTGTTTTAAAGAATGTTCGTAAAGGACATAACTGAACTAATGATTATGTTCAGCCACTCTTTTAATCACATTCTTACAGTTTTCTGTTAATCAGAAGACAGATTTGATTTTTTTCCCCTTCAGGTTAACATTTTTTTAGAAAGCAAATCAAATATTGGAATACCCCTCATGCCCAGTTGTCATCTCTCTCCATGTTAAAATATATATCCCTTCATTGTGATTATTGTGTTATTGGATCCTCTTTTCCTTGGAGCAAACACTTGGCACTGCATGGTATTATTTACTGGGACAAGGATATATTTTACAAGGACTTCATTTTGTGTAATTCTATTTTCTTCATGGCTCTAAACCTAAAGTAATAGTACATTTTTCCAGCAAGGGAGCTGAAAGGTTGTTTGCCTCAAACAGAGGCTTTCATCTTTTAGCCTTTCACAATTTACACATGACACAGGCCATTTCTAAAGGCAGGCACATGTCAGCAAGAATTAGGTTTTAAACTGAATAGTGAAAACATTAAAGCGCACATTACTCCTGTCTGACAAAAGCAGCAGCAAAGGACTTTCTTTCTCATAGTGATGAAAAGCATAAAACACCATCTCAGATCTCAAAACATGAAAGAACACGACAAATCAAAATTCTAGTTAGTTTTTTTTTTCTTTTTAATTTTGGTTATAAGCTTTACTCCCTGCTGGGAAGAAGACTATACTCACTTTATCTGCATGCAAATGGTCACACTAGATAAGACAATTAGGAAGCTTTGGAAGCAGAGAGTATCAGGGAGACTAAGACCCAAAAGGTTCCCACCTCATTTCAACTATTTCAGTTTTCTTTCCCATACACTGTCTTTGATTTCAATGTCTGTCACTGCTACAAGATTACTACTGGCAGGCCTGGGAAAATAAAAGCAAAATCAAGACTTATTTGTAGTATATTCAAGCATGGGAATAAGGACAACTTTAAAAAGTAACAGTTATTTTGGACACCACACAATAAAATAACCGAGGTGGTGGTCTGGACCTCTGGGGGGTAATTTTCATGTTTTGACACCGATGGGGTCCTGCCATTCAGATGAAAGGTACATTAAAGTTAATGTTGGCTGAAAGCAGGAACCGACCTTCAGGATAATGTTCCTTCCTATGATTACTGTGCTGACCTTCAGATGGAAACGGCACCACCGCTATTGCCAAGCCTTCATCATTATCCACTTTAAGAATCAAGGGTTCATGAAGATCACTACGAATTATTGATGGATCTCAATTAGATTCGTCTCACTCCATTTAATTCTACACATTCAGGATATAGTTTTCTAAAAAATTATGCTTAACATCCTGGGAGTCATTCATTCACTGTATGGAGTGTTGACGCCAATATTGTCGATCCTGCTAAATAAGCGGCATGTTATGCTTCCTTTGGCAGTCCTGATGATCACCATGACACCCATAACTCACTCTTTTTTTTACCCTCATCTGTGTTGTTTTCAGATAAGCACTTTAATGTTCACTGAAAGTTCATTAAGCAGCAAGAAGACCTGAAAACAAATTACTTGTCATAATAGTACACTGCAAAATGGCTTTTAAATCTTATTCTGATGGCCTGGTAGAGTCAGTTAATGTGAACATTTGTGTTCTCTGTAGTCATGATAGGACTTAATTCCTAATGCTATCGTCAGACAAATACATTTTAAATGTTATTTCTCATTTTCTTAAAAGTAAAATTTCAATAACACTAAAACATGCAATTTAATTTCTATTTTAGGTCTAAATGTATTATATAAATACATCACAAAAACTTGTGTTTCCTTGGAAGTCAATGTCCTGAAAATCAACATCTGACTTGTTTAAAGCTGTCGAGTCATGCTGGCGTTTGTCCTGGCTGACTAATTGCAATTGACTTTTATCAGGAACACAATGCGAGTGAATTCTAACGAGGTAGGGAAATAGAATGCCACGGTGGAAGACACTGAAGTATTCAACGGGCTAATTCAGAGGCTAAGGAAAAATGAGGTTGGATCCATAGTCACATGTTTTTTTGTTTTTTTTCTGTTGTTTCCCATGCTTTTGTTTCTTCTTGCTTTGATTGCATTACTGGACATTTTACCAGCCTCAAACAGGATCTTGGTTATATTCTGATGGTAAAAACCTCTACTGGTTACCAGTCACTTTAAAATATTTTAAACTGAACTTTCAGAGCATTACACATTAGCTTGGAGTCTCCATCTAGCCAACCACAGTCCACTGCTCCTTTGAGCTATTTTTAGAAAATAAAATCAGTGGCACTTAAGCTGCGGAATACCCTTCACCTGTCTGTACGATGTATGTCAGACAAATGGTTTTCATGTGGTTATTTAGTCTAAACTAAAACAAATTAATACATTTTATGTTAATTTGATCTCTTCCCATTCTTCTGTATTTCTGTGAGTTGGATTCTTCTTTAGGTAAGTGCAGTTCTTTTTAGAGTGCCGTGCCCCAATAGGCTTTGCTTTGATCATAGTTCAGATTAAATATATAGCTAATAACTCCTATCGACCCATATTCCCTGAAACCTTAGCTATCATTTGAGGGCCATGGGTTGCAGGTGACCTGCAAGGATGCAGCGTCCTGCACGTATCCAAGATACTATGAGGACTGAACACATTTTATTTTAATCCTGTCTATTCAACATTGTTTTCATGCAAAAATCAGAAATTGTTCTGTCAAAAGCTGAATAAGAGAGTTATCCACGCTTTCATATAAAGTTATCTTTATTATTAAAACAGGCTTTGTGTTTGAATAATAATAAAGATTTTGACCGGTCCAAAATCTTTAATCAACATTTGAAAGAGACAACACATTTCTCCAGTTATAAACTCTTGACACTGGCTATAGCTACCTGTTGAAATTCATTTCATATTTTCTCTCTTCACAGGCTTTGTGTTTGTCTCTGCCCATATATTTGACCTTATAATACACCTTATCTCTTTTTACAATGTAAAATATGCTGTTCAAAGGATGTCCATGCTTCAACAAACACATTTTAAGACCAGAGAAATATGTCTGTTTGAATTGTACAGTATGTACCTAAATATGAAAAATGTTCATTACATCGTTCTGATATATTATTTGAAATAGCAAATCCTATTTAGATGGGTATTTAACAAGCGTTAAGTTGTACAATTTCATAGTTATGCTTTTTTTTCTGTGTTCATGCCTTTTTTAATGTATAAAATTGCATTTATGACTCGAGAGCTGTGCAATATTAATAAAGTTAGAATAGAAATAGCCTTTAAATTCATGCGTCTCAAAAGCAAGTGAAAACTTAACTGTAGTATTCACATTATAGTGTAAAAAAGGAGAAGTTGTATGTTTATGTATTTATACAAATCTCATAAACTAATGTTGCACTTCTGCCCCAGTGTCTCTTAGGATACCTCACGTTCTCATTCATAACAAGGCAGATTTTGCTCTTTCTACAGTAATTTGAGTCGTAACACATAAAAGCCATCACAAATTAAATTTTGATAAAAATGTGTACTGAGATGAAACAACAGGGAGTCATCAAATTATTCTGTTTGCAAAAAGCAGCGAAACACTGCTCTTTGGTTTAGCTGTGACAAGTTATTAAAATTGTAACCAAGACCCAGGGGGTAGTGTGCAATTTTAGAATTAATATACAATTTAGAGCTCTTTTTTTCAGCCTTTGAATTATTCATGCATCTCTGGTATGGACTTGGGTCTTGTGGAGGTAAAATGACTGCAATGCATACAAATTAAAGCATTGTGTCAGTGTATTAGAGAAGGGGAGACAGTATAGATTAGAAGGACAAACATTTGTGCAATGCAACAAAACAAAAAGCTTTGTCTGCTTCAAAGGTTTCCCCTCAACAGTTTGACAGGCTAATAAGAATGCTCTGTGATGTCAAACTGGGGTTACAGGATGATCCAAAGTTACTCTAGGGACATGTGGCTTCAGTTACTATATTTGTTTACATAAACAATATACATTCTTTATAATGATAGAAAAAGGATTTTTTAAAATCCAATTTAAAGCTTAAAATGAAGGGATAATGAGAGACTCACATGGAAAAAAGTTGCATTAAGAAAGTGTTATTGACATAAAAACAAAAGTATTTGGCATTTAAACCGCAGGAAAAGACAATGATGCTGAATGCAGTTGATCCACATGAGCAGGTAGATCCAGGTTAGGGGTGTATTTCCCCATGGAGTCTGACACTGTTGGTGGAATGGAGGTGGAGGAGACTGAAGGAACCCATAGAGTCTCACAAGATGAAGGTGGAGAAGGGGCGGAAAAGGGCTGCTGTTTAGCTGGAGAGCCATGGCGTCCATCGATCTGGACCTTAAGTGCAGTTTTGAATGATAATGGGCTGGTGTGAGGGCGAGGAGCTGTACTGAGCTACACTACCAACACACCTTGGAAATGAAGCTACAAAGATTAGGGCTTTATATTCTTTTCAAGGAAATAGGGCACCCCTTATGCACATACTGACATAGTGCCACTATAAGAGAGCAGACAAAGTTTAAAAAAAACAACAACCGAGCCATCAGTTCCAGGGCTGGTCTGGGAACTCCGGTGGACGGGGGCAGGGAGCCAGCCTGGGACAGTATGCTTTCCACTGCCTGCCAGTCTCCAGGCTACCATCACCGGGTGGGGTTTGGTCACTCATCCCTCACTGCCCCAGACCAGCCCCATAGCTCACGGCTCGGTTTGAGTACCCAGTTTGTTTCGACTATGTGCTGCACTGTACTTGACCAAAATCCTCCCGGACATTTTGAAAAGTAGGACATGTTCGGGAAAAAGAGGACGGCTGGTCACCCTACAATATCAACAATTTGATGTTTCAGTGAGTGAGTGCTTGTTGCTATGATGCGCCTTTCCTCATCAGCTTTGCTCGTTGTAAACCAACCAATTAGTGCATCTAAATATTCATGATCATACCATAAAAGGAAAAAAACTTTAAAAAAGATTTTTTACTGAAGCCCTTAAAGGTCTGAACAACTGATGGCTTCTCTCTCCCAGTCTGGGGTTGAATGCATCTCCCACAGTTAGCCTGGTGGTTAGGGCATAGGGCTTTGAATCCTGAGGTTGTGAGTTCGATCCCCAACTCCCACAGACTGTCACTCTGGCTCCCTGAGCAAGACCCTTACACTGCTCCCCAGGTGCCTCACAATGGCAGCCCACTGCTCCCCAAGGGGATGGGTTAAATGCAGAGAAGTAATTTCCCTCTGGGATTATTAGAGTATATAAAATACACAAAAAAAAAAAATAGCTCCAAAATTTTGAGGGTAGGGCTAGGTAGTGTATTGGGATTAAGCCTTACTCAACTCCTTGTCCTACTGCAGTCTTAAGCTTCCGCTTAGCCCACATCAAACCAGGATTTGATACTTTAACAAAATGCCCTCTGTATCATGCAAAATAAGACATTCAAGGGACAGCAAAATAAATGTATTGTATTTACATCTGCACTGGAACTATAAGAGGAACTGACACTGAGATTTTAAAATATTAACTTAACTTTACAAGTTGTACATTTGGGCTGTAGTTACTCTGTGAAGCCAATTTCATATATTTTTGCTAGGGCTGAAACAATCATATTAATGGACAGTGTTGGGCACGTTACTTTGAAAAAGTAATTAGTTATAGTTACTAGTTACTTCTCCCAAAAAGTAATTGAGTTAGTAACTGAGTTACTCCACAATAAAAGTAACTACTGCGTTACTTTTGCGAGTATATGAAATTAATAACTGGGGATGTCTAATTCTGAAATCCTGTGTTTGGGTTGTTATAAATACTGCAACATGTAGCTGTATCTATCTATCCATCCATCCATCCATCCATCCATCCATCCATCCATCCATCCATATTTCTCCCTTTCTCCATATAGGCTAATGATCGTTCACGCACTCCGTAGTTCCCCTGTGGCGTGAGCACAGGGCGGCTGTTACACGCCTTTAGCGAGCATGCGCGTTTCCTGTCGCTTGCGCGGTGAATTGTGCCGCCGCGCTGTGCGAAGATGCAGGGGAAACCATATCTGATGGGGAAACGCAGCTCGACGTAACACCAGTATTTCCATGTGGAAAATGCTGTTTTGCCGCTGGAGTCCTCCTCACTCTCCATCCTCCCCTCTCTCATGACGCACGCACGAGTCCCATCATAAAAAAAGGTTCATTGTGCGACCTGAGTAACGGGGTGTCGGCAATTGTAACTAGTTTATAGTTACAGTAAGAGTAATAATTTTGATTACTCGTTACTAAAAAAAGGTAGCGCCGTTACTTTCAACGCCGTTACTCCCATCCCTGTTAATGCATTATTTAAATATTTGTCACCTAATTTAGTAATTGATTAATTGTTAACTGGAGTATAGGGCCTCTGAAATGTGCCTTTAGCCGAGAGAGCGACCCAGTTACAGCAGGAATTATACCAAGATTGTAAAAAAATATGTAAACATTTTGCATTTAAGACAAAACAAATTTTTTGTCTGTCAATATTCTCCATCCAGAACTCCTCAAGAGGTAACGTTTCTGTTTCACCTTGTTTAACTTAGTAAAAAATCTTCTTTAAGGAACCTTTGTCTATCTGATTATTAATCGAAAACAATAATCTATGGATTAATCAATTTGCAAAATACTCATACGTTGCAGCCCTAATTTTATGGTAACATTCCAAACACATTTCTTCCATAATACAGCACTGAAGGGCAGCGGCTTCACCTTGAGACTGCCCTGCAGCATTATATCTGTGTTTCATACAATCATATAATGTTTCTATTATAAAAGAGGGTTTTTAATAGTAAAGGATTAAATGTAACAAAACCTTTCATCATCATCCTATATTGCTTACTGTCTGACTGTTTAAATAGCTCCTTATGTCTATTTTCTTTTTTAGTGGCATCATCTACAAACACAACACTAAGAATGAGCCTAAATTTGTTCAAATATAAAATCACTTTTAACAATTATAAAAGACAATATAACACTATCTTATCTGTAATGTAATAATATCCAAAATAAACAGCCAGATTCAAGCATTATTTACCAGACATTAATGTTTGCACTAATTTATTTATGGACCGTGTGGAAATCAAGAAAAATATAATCAGTGTAAACAGAGTTCCTCTGTTTGTCTTTATCCTATTTCTAGAAGTAGAAGTTAATTAAATAGCACTATTTTAATGTGGAACACAAAAAGATAGCAGATCTTTAGCATTCTTCTCATGTTATGTTCTACAAAAGAAATAACACCTGTTATTTATACCTGAACTGCCGTCAAAAATGAAAATAGTAATAGCAAAGAAATATTGGTAAAAGGGAATCAGAAATGTTGATAGTTTACAGTCTTTGTTTATTTTAACAGCAGTTTTCAGAACTCCTGTCTGACTCAAAATATTTAGTTTAATAAAGAAATCCTAATGTTGGTTACTTACATTTCTCAAGTTCACCAAATCCAAACTCTCTCCTGCTTCTTTACAGAACTGCAATCAGAAGCTTTCACCTGTTTTAGTGTAGATAACATTTAGATATTTTAATTGGGACTAGTTTCGTAGCCTAATATTAATTTTGGTAACCGTCATAATCTAGCGTCATTTTTTTTTTATTTTGCGCTCCAAGCACGCACGCGCACATACAGACTAGAAAAACAAGCAATCAGAAACAGAGAAGGAGAAACATAAGGTGGAAAAATCAGAGTGGAGTTAAACAGCGCAGCACAGTTCCATGCGCTGCTATGTGAAAGGTATAGGAAAGACCAGGCAGCGGCAGCTACCAGGAAGAGGAGCTGCAAGAGGAAAAGGAGCGACTGCTGCAACAACGCTGTACTATAAACATGTTGTTTACATGCAATTATTGGTAGGGACAAATAGGTCGGTCCAAAATTTTGGTAGGGACATGTCCCTATGGTCCCTATGCAAACCTACGCCCATGGTATTGAGGGTGTTCAAGTGATGGGAAGTGAAAATGTGTTTTACTCTGGTCAGTGAGATGGACAATCCCCATTTGTATTTGTTAACCAGTAAAACAAAACTTGACTCTGAAATAAAAGCAGAGACAGATCAGGGCTGCAAGCAGCATGTCTCTTTGGATTCTATGTATTTATAGTTTTATGTTTAGCTGATCAGCTAAAGTGTTTCAAGGCTGTACATGAAAGCAAATGCAGAGAAACTACTCTGTCATTTAGTGGAATATGGGGTAGTGAAGCTAACTGCTTGATTAGTCCTGATAACCAACATTCTGAGGTTCCAGTTTAATTATAAGCTTTATGAATATTTTAAATCGGACCAAAAAAGTTGTTTTGACTATGGTTCTTCAAAGACACCTCTAAATGGCCAGTAAAACAGAAGCTTGCGTGGAAAAACAGGCCTTAATTGCAATACTCCAGTACTTTACTTTTAATTATATAACTGATAAACTCCCATATTTTAAAAACAAGCATGATTTACTGTCTAAGCTACTTTTTATATGAGGAACGTGTGAAAAATAAGTTAGTGAGCTGCAATAAATCAGAGTATTATTTGCATGCAGTATGTTTTGAGTAAGCCACATTAAAATAAAGCAACATTTCTTCTACTTTCCTTCATAAAGACCCACAGAAATCAACCAGAAAAATAAGACTACATAATCAATGAGCCCAATTTACTCAGACTGAGCTGCAGAAAACACAACCAGCCAGTTATTGAATTAACACTAGGATAAACAGCATCCCTGTAGGCGAAGCGAGGAGGTTCATAAACAATCAGTTTAAAGCAAGAGACGCACACCTTAACAGCCCACATAGAAAGGAATGTTTTATAAATTCCTTTGGACAATAAATTACAACAGTGTTGTGCTTTGTTTTATGAAACACTGTTTTAATTAAAAAGATTACATTAAACAAAAATGGTTCTTACTTTTTTCAACAGAGACCACAGAAAAATATGTATTTCTATGCAAATAATGTTTTACAAATACAAGAAAATATTACGTACCATCTAACATTCAACAAGAAAGTGCAAGATAAGGAATCCATAGTTTTCATGATGTGTAAAATATTTATATTCCAGTCTACATGAGTAGAATAATATATCTTTAAATAAAGACCATTTTTACATAATTTATTTTGCTGCACAATGAAATGACCCTACAAATCTGTAAAACCTCCAACCACAAAAGATTTGTGAGCATGTCTCTAAATGAAAATGATCTGCATGAGACATTCACAAAGCATTTGTTCTAATCCAAAATTAAATATTAGAGGTTTCAAATATTTTAAATTGATACAAGTGAAAATTGAATTCAGTTATTTTGTGATCAACATTTGTCCACATAAAAAGCATTGTTTCTGTTCTACATGTCTGATTTACACACCGTTCAAGAACAAGTGATTCTCATTTAGAGCATCAATGCCACTGAACTTTTAGACATGTAGAATGAGGAAAGAGGATCATTCTAACAAGTTCCACAGGGAATTTCATATTGCTAAAAATCAATCGATCCATTTTATGAAATTTCCCTTTTAGTAGCAGCCCCAGGTCTTGTTACAGATTGCATAACAAGCCAAGCTGGCGTGGTGCACGCTGGGACTCCAATTAAAGTACACAAGAAAACTGAGAATACAAAATTCTGTAAAAAGAGAAAATCTATATCTTAAGTCTAACATTTAAAATGGTTTTCTGTTTTAAAATGGGGACTAAATCTATATTTGTAAACCATTAATTTCTTAATTGCTTCAAACTAATTAAAAACCAAGCATTTTTCCCCGGGCTAGGTGAATAGTTTATCACAGCTTTGGTGATACAAAAGTCAGTTAAGAAGATGGAGGACATGAATATTTCCTATTCATAGCAAGAAATCATTTTTGGAATACTATCCTTTCCTGTTGGTTTACCTCTGTTCAGGTCCAGCCCAGCAATGAGAGTGAGATACAGAGTACATCTGGGATTTTAGACCAACTTTGACCCAGCTGAATTAAAGTAAAAGGTATAAAAAAAATGCTGAATAATTTATGACTTCTGCACTGTTCTTGTTTTCTAGGTTGGAAATGTGTTTGCTGAAAACTGGCCAAAGTTTCCCCTGCTCTCAGCTCACAGAAGATGGTGGATTGAACTGAATCACAAAAGACAGCTAAGGCCGCCCTTTATGGAAATGCACCCTCTACAATTACTGCTTCGACCTTCCCTGGTGAAGAAAAATACTGATACATTGTGTCCATTTAGCGCCCCCCTTCAAACACTTAGTGGCAGCCTTGTTGTGCCGTTGAACCACAGTTTACCCTTCACTGACTTTTGTTGGGAGGAGGTAGAAAATACATCAGACAGGTGACAAAAAAGTTACATCTGTCAACCAACAAGAGGACATAACTGCATTATTTCATAAAAATATTCCCAATGTTTGCTTGTAAATTTAACAGACTGTAGACAGTGGTGCCAAATACAGGTTTGATTAATCGCTACCTTCACAGGAACCTAAAATGTTGGGCTGATCAAATTTTTTAAGAGCTAAAACATAAGATTGCAGGCAATTACAAAATCAATTTTGCCATAATTTCCCATGTTATACCATTATTCAAAAAGTAAAAGACTGTAGACAGTTTCAGAGGTCACAAAACAGAAAGATATATGATTTATACAGTTCTACTGCAATGACCTCTAAGCATCACAATGATTCAGAATATAGTTAACTTCATGCTACATCTTCTCATTTTTTCTAAGTAAATACTTATATTACTGTAGGAAAGAAATTCTGTTCAACCCAAGATACATTTTATGGTCCCCACAAACAGGGGCGCAACTACATATTTTTGAGGTGGATGCGAACACATCACACCCCCCAATAGTCATATTATACAATTCTTTTATGTTACATACTTTACTTATCAGGTGATCATTTCAATCATAAGCAAATACGAATTTTAATCAATTACAAGGACATAACAGTAGTGGCACTCATTACTCAACATTTTCTGGAGAGGAAATATGTGCTGATGAAGATTCTCAGTCATCCAGGTCATAGTCATTCCGTCTAAAAAACAATCCACTGGACTTGGTTTCCAAGGTTTGAAGACATTTTGCTTCCCCTCCAGGAAGCTTTCTTAATTCAAATGTTTGGATCTGCAGTGCCCTTTATCTAATATTTGTATTAATTTACTTATAGACTGAGTGGAAATCTATGTAAAATAAATATTTCTAGAAATATGAATAGTCAATTAAATATCAGTATTATTCTGAACTCTAATTATGCTTTCTGTATAAAAAATATCAGATGTTTAGACGTCATCTCGTGCTGTTATACTCTATAAAAGAAATAACACCTGCTATTTATACCTGAACTGACACAAATGGTCGTCAAAAATGAAAACAGTAATATTATAGAAGTATTGGTAAAAGGGAAACCCTCAGATTTTAATTTTTCAGTCACCTGTTACCATGAATCAGAATTTTTGATAGTTTACAGCCTTTGCTTGTCGATTTTTCGAGCGGCGTTCAGAACTCCTGTCTGAATTAGAATATTTTGTTTTATAGATAAATAAAAAAAAAGTGTCTTGACAAAATGTATTGTATTTCGGAATGAAATATTATTTTGAGATGCTAACGTTAGTTCCAGAAATCAAAACAATCTCGCCTGCTTCTTTGCAGAACTGCATTCAGCAGCTTTAGTCTGTTTTAGTGTAGATAATATTTAGTTTTTCAATTGGGACTAGTTTCATGGCATAATATAACATTTTATTTTTGCGCTTCAAGCCCTCACGTACACACACAGACTAGAAAACAGCCAATCAAGAAAAGAGAATGCGGAACTTAAGGCAGATCAACCAATGAGAGTGGAGTTAAACAGCACAGCTACTGACCTTAAGGGACAAGAAAAACCGGGTATAACACCGCTCGGTCTGAGAGGAGCGACATTTGCAACAACGCTGGATTGTAATTAACATGTTATTCACATAAAATTATTGGTACGGACAGGTCCCTATGGTCCCTATGCAAACCTACAAACATGCCAACCACATTGAGAGGCTTTTTTTTCATCCCGGCAACATCTTTATACTTCTCCTTCTTCCTATTTCTGTTTTGCACCCCAGGTAGCTTTTTCTCTGGTGCTCCATCTTGCTGTCAAGTGCAATAACATAGGTAGTCTAAGATTGAAAAAAAAAAACAACACCACCTGAGTGCGTTCTCTTAGGGGCGTGTGCCCAAGCCACCTGTGTAGGAAGGGAGAGCGATAGGAGGGGAGGTGAAGGATCAGAGGGGCGCATAATCAGTGCCGTCACTCTGTTATTGATCATTTTACGCTGTTAAGTATAGAAAATGCCAACTAGAAAAATATATTTTTTCTAAAGGGGGTTTTGACGCCCCATCTAGTACAGCACCCCTATGCGTTGCATACATCACTTACCCACGTTTGCGCCACTGCCCATACACACCGACTTAAATTTCTAACACATTTGACAGAAACCTTGCAATATGCAGTTAAAACCAGTTGTTTGGATATACTTACATTAAGTCAAACTACAATTGTCCATTTCTAGGTTTGATATGTGCCTTTATGAAGATATTATGTGTTTGGCCCAACTTTGCAAATTTATAGGAGAAAGCAATGCACATATTAACAGCCACCCCTTGCAAGGTGACTTTTATCAGACCTGAAACTGACTGTGGGCACAGTTAATGGAAGTTAGTAATGCAGCTAAATTTAGCAAGTTTAAAAAGTTTAAAAAATGCAAACTGGCACACAAAGTATCTTAACTGAAGGACGCAAATTGGCACAATGGAGATAGACTGTGTACATATTTAAACTGCAAAAAGTAACATCATTACAATAGTATTAGTTGGGAAATAGGCGTGAAGCAAAAAATCTTTACGCTATCAAATATAAATAAAAAACACAGTGACTTAACCTAAACATTATTGCGTGTTTATAAAAAAACGAAACTAAACTTTACTTTACCGCCACCAGAGCGAGCACCAGAATAATACAAAATGTCACAGAGCCATTAAAAGGACTTTACGGGTGGCAAAGAGTGGCAAGAGGGGTGTTGTTTTCTCCCTGAATGATACGTTATGATATATTTTGTGAGGAACTGATGGTATACAAATTCATTTTTATTTTATTTTTTTTTATTGGTTTTAAACCATTTTTAAAAATCAACCATAAACATTATTCACCTTTACGAGTCTGTAGTTTTTTTAGTTCAACCCCTAACTATATGTGCTCTTTTTCATCCCTTTGACCTGAAAACTGGCACAGAGCTCAGAGTCTTTTCTAGATGCAACCACTTTTGGAGCTACATCTACCTTTACTGTTTCTAACATAGAATAAGGTTTATAGATCAGTGCTTCTCTGTTCATTTGGTATGTCTATGTCTTCAGAATGTTTTGGGATTTGGTACTGTGTAAATAAACTGAATTGAATCGTATCATCAGTTTTGTTGATTTGGTCAGTAATAATCATAAAATATTTCCTCCTTAACATTGCTACCTCCTTTTCTGTTGCTTGTAACTTAGTACAAAATTTTGTTTTGTGCAGCTCTCATGACATTTTTCTTTAAGAAATGCAAATATCTTGAGAGCTGTACAAAAGAAAATTTCTTCTTGTATACAAAATGACAATAAAAGTTGTCTAAGAAACTCTTTTTTACGTCCATTCCTACACTGCCAGTATCACATTGAATTTACTACTTCTAATTTGACGGAAGCAAATGTTTGCACCTTTTCTCCATGTCACACAAACAATCTCTTTAGATCACTGGTTGCATGCCCATTTTTTGGAACCCTACTTTTTTTCTCCATGTACTTTAGTGATCTTTTTGGAATCTTTGAACATAAGTCATAATTGAGCAAATATAGCCGTCTTGGGGTAAACTATTTAGAAAATCCAAATGCTATGATCATTCCATTTCCTGTTTGTGGGATATGATTTTGAAATATTTACAGTGGTCTTGCTGTGGCAACAGTGGAATCAAATTGAATTTTGTTGGCCTGCCGTCTATTTGCCCCCATCCTGCAACACCATGCGGAGACACTGTAAATGCTCACATTGATTATAATCGTTGTGTATTTTCTGTGCATTTGCAGCAGGGTGGAGTGGAGCAGACTCTGTATAAATAAGGAGTAAATGTTTCTGTTTTTAACTGAGTGATTAAAAAAAATATGTGACAGAATATTTATCCAAACTCAATACATGCAGTAGGAATATTGAGTCAACCCTTGTTTAGTGATGCCAAATAAATCCCCAGAAAGTATTTACTAAAAATTTATCTCACTCTAAAAAGCTTCCTCTCATCTCTTCCAGGATTTATCCCACACTGTCTCCTTCCTGAATTAACTCAACGTAAATAAATCATGGAAGTATCAAAGATGAGAAGTGCTTCTCTCTTTACAGTAAAAGGGGTTTCAACTTTTTTGGATACTGATGGTTTTCATTTTTCTTGCATTTTTTATAGAATTTCTTTAACTTTCTTACGCTAAGTCAGTAAACTACATATTTTTAGATCTGTCATATAAACATATTGTCTTGTTTTAACACTTCTGGGGTTATTTGACTATTCTTGTAGTAAGTTGAAACCTGCAGCATTCTGCTAATAAAATATTAATTCATTATCAATTTCTAAACTTCAAATGTTTAAAACCTATTTTCTTATGATAGATATGAAAAGCAAACCATAAACAAGTAAACTCATTTGAAATGAATGAGTGATGTGAAGGAAACATAAAGGAAAAAAAGAACACTACCATAGAGGATGTTGGCCTTGAATACATTAACCTTTGATTTTATTTATGTTATCATGAGATGTTATTGTTGTCTAAAATTGACTGGTTAGCTTAGATAAAACTTTTGCTTTAAGATGTACCCCCTGATCTATGCTTTAGGGTACCAATAATAGCATTTTAAAATGATCTTTATCAGGAACTGAAAACAGAATCTGCCTTTCGATATCTGATGAGGTTATATCAGCTGTACCTCCGGCAGCACCACAAGGAACGCTCCTCATGAAGTGTATTATGGTTCACGCATGTTAGATCGTTTTTTAGTCATTCTTTGATCCATTCCAACAGCATTGAGTATGAGCACTCAAATACAAAACATTTTAAATCATTTGAGCTAATGAGCATTTTGTCTATGCTGTATACATTTTCACCTCTCCAAAAAGCTTTGAACAAATGTCAGCTGTCATTAATGTCACGTTTCTCCAAAAACCACAACAGTGATTTAGAACTTCTCTTATTTTGAACTAAACCACAGACATCACTAATTCGAATAACCTTCATAACATATCGGAACTCTAAAATGATTTGGTTTTTGTGAAATTAATGTGTGTTTGTGTTTTGTTCATGTGTATTTGTGCATTCACAAACACATAAAAATCCAGCTTCAACGGTTCATTACTGACCCAAAACAGGTTGGCCACTCAGGATGCAGTATTATGGTTTAAGGTGGGACATATAGCTGTGTTAATATCAAGAGCTGACAATCCCACAGTCGGACCAAAATAAATACAGCAGCACAGAAGGATGTACATGTAACTGCTGTGATTACATCTGTTTGGTCCGACCATGGCATCGGTCTCTTCCACAATTTCATCTTTGGAAGCGGTACACCCAAATCTTTACAAGTGTAAGTTGTTGTGGTCTCTCATGAGATCTGTTGACTTTTCATTTGTTACAGTGAGTGGCTAAAACCAAACCTTGGTAGGTGGGTACTATGTGTGCTTCACTTAATCAGCTCAAAAGCTTCTACTGAATGTTCCTCCTTTCCCAAAACAGATTTGATAGGAACAGTCCCAGACAAATAATGTGTAGAATCAAACCTGAGTGCACACATGATCAATCTGGCTTGGGAGGTTACTGCTTTTAGGATTTGAAGTGCACAACATCTTTAATATTTGATTTATAAATACTTCATGGTGCTTCACATAAAAACACAAGGTTTAGTAGAGGATGCTCATTGCCTAGAGGGACCTCAACTAGAAAGCAACTTACATCTTGTAAAATTGAGTCATACATTACATACTGTATAAATACACAGAGAAAAAAAGTAGGAAACTCACCCTTCACCCTCAAGCTCTCTGGGATCCCATCCTGGTTGGATTGAAAAAAAAACAAAAAAAAAAAAACATGTTTTAACAAACCCGTGAAACAGAATTCCCCATTCATAGTCTCATTTTAATTCAAACACATTTCAGCATATAATTGGGTTGTTACTTTTTCACAACTTTGACACCAGAGTCCAAGGATTTCAAAATTGCAAACAATTTAGATGTTTTACTGCAATTTCTCTTATAAAATCTGCAGTAAGGATAGTTTTTATATTATAAAGGTCAGAACAAGATCCCTTTGTATAAACAATTTTCCAATTATCAATTCTCAGTTTTTTTTGCATACATTAAAGTTATTTGCCACATTTATTTGACACTTTCAGATAAATGTAAGTAATGTTGCACTGATACCAGTATTGGACGGGGCCCCGATCCAGCACTAAAATGGTGGTATCGGCGAGTACCAACAAATAGGGCACCGATACCATTTTGAGAGCCAAAAGTTTATTCAACTATCGTAACCCATTCCAGGTAGGCAATAAAAAGTTCTACTGGATTCACTTTGTATTAGTCTTTTTCCTGCTTCACAAGGGTAGGCAGCAGCTTGACAAGGACATAACGGCAATTATTACACATCCAAGTAGTACTCAGTTCTTCATATACATACTCACATAAATATCAAACAAGTGGTATCTGTATGGCATTGGTATCGGCCAATATAGCACAGCCAGATATTGGGTATTGGTATCGGGGCCAAAAAATTGTATTGGCGCAACACTAATTATGGGCGACACATTTTGCTTGCACTGCTCCATCCATTCTTCCATCATTGTAGGTTACGGCAACTTTTGTTTCTCCCTTCTTTAGAGGTACTTTATAATGGAGTGCAATACACCTATAAAGATCTAATCAGCACCCTACCAAATTTATCTCTAAGCATATTAACTCATGCAAACATAGAGCACCACTATGTACATACTGTATGTCCATATCAGAAAATGCATCAGATACTGTATGTGCTGTTCCAAGGATTTAACCAAAGCAAAAACGTTTGGAAAAGGACCAGATGGAGATGTTAGAATATGCTACATTCCAGCCTTTATTACCTCTTTCAAAAAAAATATTACTCTTCTTCATAAAGTATTGATTCTACAAGTCCCAACCATATCAACAACAGTCTCTCAATAATTGTTGAAGGCCAGTACTAGATGGATAGAAGATTCCTGGTTCATCTGCAGACATTAAATGGTTAACTATGGTATCATCAAATGTACATCCTGTTATACAATCATTGTAATACAATCTGTGAAATATCACCACTAGTATAAACATTAAATGAAGAGGAGGGAAAATGCTCATATTTTAACCCTGTTTTAGAAACATAAATTTGAGTAAACACAGGTTTTATGAAATAAAATGTGGAATTATGTTGTTTATACAAAATCTAAAGTATTTCCCAAGGCAAAGATGTGAAACATCTGTTTCATGTTTAGATTCAAAGCAAAACTAATCATTTGAGGTCAAGAGAAAAAAAATCAATTCTGCTAAAAACAACCCTTTCATAAACCCCAAAGCAAAGAGTCAGGCAGATAATTCAAATACTAATAAAAAATGTATTCTGTGATTGTGTATGAAGAAGAAGTAAATAAGTATATGCTTTCTTGGGATCTATGTCTCAAAGACTTCCTGGCAGCAATCATCTTTCTTTGAGAAAGCTAGCCAATGACTTTGGAGTCAATGTCCCTGAAAAAAAAACTTCCCACATTTCAAGCACAATTGCTGACCAAAGTTAACGAAAAAAGCTAAAGGTTGCTTTTTCAAGGAGCTGCTCTCATTAATCTATGAATAGGAATGAAAAAAGCATAAATATTCAATTTGTATATGTTGCAATTTCAATAGTTCATTATTCTTGTAAAGAAAACTCAATCAGTTCTTGGGGGAATGTATTACAAAGAACACACATTATGTAACAGGTCTGAAGTCAGTAATGGACACCAGACACCACTGCCAAATGAAACAGGAATTTTGCAGAATATCTGAGGAATCTTTACAACTAATAAAGTACACTGCTAAAAATAAAAATGATAAAATAAAGGGAACACTCAAGTTACACACCCGATCTGTATTGAAGAAATATTCTGATTGAATTCTTTGTACTTTCCCAATTTGAGCGTGGTGACAACAAACACACAGTGAATTGATCAATCATCAATGGAAATCAAATTTAATAACCAAGAAGGCCTGGATTTTGAGTCAGACACTAAGTTGAAGAGGAAAAACACACTACAGGCAGAACCAACGTTGATATAATGTCCTTAAAAGGGGTCAAAATAAGGCTTGGTATTGTATGTGGCCTCCACATGGCTGTATGACCTCTCCACAATGTCTGTGCATGCTTCTGATAAGGTGCCAGATGGTCTCCTGAAGGATCTCCTCCCAGACCTGAACTAATGCATCCATCAACTCATGGACAGTCTGTGGTGGAATGTAACAGTGGATGGATCAAGACATGATGTCCCAAATGTACTCAATCAGATCAAGGTCTGGGGAACAGGTGGGCCAGACTGCTGACACACTCCAGCCACGTTTAGCATTTTCCCTCTTTAGGAGGAATCCAGGGCCAATCGAACCAGCATATGGTCTCACAAGGGTTCTGAGGATCTCATCTCAGTACCTAAGGGCAGTCATGCTACCTGGGGCGAGCTCATAAGAAGTCTGTACAGCCCTCCAAAGAAATGCAACCCCACAGCATTACTGACACACTGCCAAACCAGCAGCAGCAGTGCTCAGCGTAAACCTGCTTTCATCTGTGAAGAGCAAAGGGTGCCAGTCGCGAATTTGCCAATCCTTGTGTTCTTTTGCATATGTCAAGTGTCATATGTGGTGTTGGGCTCTGAGCACAACCCACATCTGTGGACATTGGTCTCTCATACCATTATCATGGACTAGATTTCTGACCAAATTGTCTAGACATATGCACATTTGTGGCCTGCTGAAGCTCATTTCCCAGACCAGTGCTCTTCCTGTTCCTCCTTGCACAATGGCGGGGGTAGTGGTCCTGTTGCTGGGTTGCTTTCCTCTTATGGCCTCCTTTACAGTTTCTGGTGTACTGGCCTGTCTCAAGGTAGCATCTCCAGCCTCTGGACACTACACTGACAGACACAGCAAAACTTTCTTGCGACAGCCTGCATTGATGTTCCATCCTGGATGAGCTGCACTACCTGATCCCCTTAGGTGAGTTGCAGAATAAGTCAGACAGAAATCAAAGGTATTAAGAAGTAATCTATACTCCCAACCTGCAGAACCACTCCTTTATTTATTGTTTTGCTAATAGACAATAATTTCCAACGGCTGTTTATTCCATTTGAACAGCATACAAACTTGCTTGTTAAGCAGTGTTGTTTCCTAAGTGGACAGTTTGTTTTCAAAGAAGTTTGATTTATTGAAGTTAAATTGTGTTGTTTGTGTGTTCCCTTTATTATTTTTTGAGCAGTATATAATTAGAAAATTATATTTAAAGTTAAGTTATGAAATGTTATGAATAACTTACTTTGCAAGAATATTGCAAAATGGCAGTCATAGTAAAGATATAGGAATCTTCATCAAATTCTATTCAGAAGCAAAAAAAACCAACACATAAATTGTGCTGCTTTATTCTCTTAAGGAGTATGTGAGGACTTTATACAATAGCACCATTTATGCTCCACTTGGGCTGCAAACTGCCAACTTATCAATCACATTTATGCCTAAATTTAGATGTTCTCATACACCTTAAAGTAGAGCTGTTTAATAGATCAATGGTATCTACTCATCTAGCTTTGCTATACTCTAAGAAAATATTTTAGGAAAACCGAGTTGCTTTTCCCTTGCTCTTCTTGGGCTGCCATAGTTTACTTTGTCATTAGATCATAACTTTTTTTTCTTACATGAATACTCATACAGTAACTAATATACTAGCTAAATTTCTTCTGTCATATTTTCCCTTCTTTACAATGGCAATACCTTTCAGCTTGTATAAAAACTTTTTATGCAGCTTCCATTTGTCAGGTTGGGTGGAGGTAGTGATGTTATGAGATGAGTCGAGGCTTCTATGCGTGTGTCAAGAAATGGGAGGGGGCATTTCTCCGATGCGTGGGTCGAGGTGTGATTCATTTAGGGGAGGGGCCAAAACTGATGACATCCAAAGCCTCACTACTGTGATACCACCTGACTGCTTCAGGAGGTGGTTCAGACCGAGCAAGAATTTTGACAGGTTTTTAAACAGCCTCACAGTTTTTTGATAGAGTTTGGAGAGAGTTTAGAGAGAGTTTGGAGAGTGTCTGGAGTTTAGGGAGTGTTTGGAGATAGCGGAGAGGATAGGTATGGAGCCAGCGAGAAAGAGGAGGATTTCACCTATGTGGGAGCATTTCAACCTGATTTCTCTCACTAAGGTAAGATAAACGTATTGAATATAACCTTTTTAAGATGCATTTGATTTTTTTTATCAGCTGTTTATTTTCATTGACTCATGTATTTATAGGTGAAGTGCCTATTGTGTTCCAAGGAGTTGGGATACAATAACAACACCTCCTCCATGCTGAGGCACTACCGTGCCCTGCATGAGAATAAGAGTCAATTACCCAGCAATGGTAAGTTATTAGAATAGTATACACAACTGGAAAGTTTTTTAAAAACCCAAGACTTCCACATCTCATGATACCACTGGAGGTAATTTATTATTTATTTTGCGACCAGTTATTTCTTTTGCATATTACTGTTGCTAACATCAGGTAGCATGCTGTGACATCATTTAGATGCAAGCATGATGGAGGCCAGAAAATCAGGAAATGTGACTGCAGATGCCACTGCTGAAGTCCAGCGTTACCTTTCAGAGGCCAACATAAGCCTCGGGGAAAATCCATTGAAGTATTGGGAGTGGAAAAAACTCCAGTACTCCAATTTTTCACAGACTTGCAGTTTTCTTATGCATGCCAGCATCGTCAGTGCCTTGTGAACACGTGTTTTCAAATGCTGGTGAAGTTTTGTTCGAAAAAGGACTATATTGAAGCCAAAAACTGTTGAAAAATTACTATTGTTGAATAAAAATAACTGCCTTTCATTTTAGTCATCATTGCCCAAGTTGCACAAGCACTTTCACTGTCTGTTTGAGCTTATATCACTAAAAAGTGTACCTTTAGAAGATTGTTGTTTTCTAAGAAATTTTACAAACACAAAACCTAACAAAGGATAGTATACACACCAATCATAAAACATTTCAAAGGAACTTGAATAGGAACAGCACAAACAGTTACAAGCATCAAAGATTATATTACTAACTGTACTAGTTCACTCCACCAGTAGGTGGTGACATGTGCACATGAGGCCTCATGGAACTGAGGGGATTATTGAAGCATTTAGCCAAACTGTTCAAATGCCTCATGAGGCTTCGGTTACATTTAAATTCATTTGCTGCATCCTCCAAGGACACGGTCTACCTGGACTCGGTCCTTCGAAGTCCTTGAAAATAAACAGACCAGAAGAGTTTTGACTGTGAATTCAAACAGATCTAGCCTTCAACGGCTTTCTCCATAAATAAAGGTGCCAACCACCGGCAGCAAGAACAAATAAAAGCAAATGTAATGATACAAACCTTAGTCAGTTAAATAACACGCTGCTGTCATTTTACACATCTCTGATGTTGCTGCTATTTTCAAATATTCATTACTGTAAAAATGTCCATAGCTGTATAATGGTTATTTATTCTCCAGGTGTTCTCCAGTTTTATACTGTTAAAACACTTTACAGTACAGTATTTTAATGTTTATATTTTAACTCTTCACTATTATATTATTCTAATACATTTTTCTAAGGTCCACATTTGTGTGACCTTTTTTCTATAATTTTTTGCTGCTGTAAATTCCCCCATTGTGGGACAATAAAGAGATTTTCTATTGTATTCTATTCTATTTTTAAAAAACCGGTAGAAAGATAAAAGTAAATCTAAACAATGGATGTATAAAAAATTAATCTGCAAAATCTCTTATATTCAACAACATAAAATACTTCGCTAAGAAAAATTCCACACTGCAGATATATTAGAATCTGTCCTTAAATTACAGCCAAACCCATTTACACAGTAACAGATAAAAACCTTTAGATAAATCAAACATTACCGCCACATATCTGCTTCAATAACCATTGAAACAATTATTTTCATTCATTTCAGACGGAACTATTCATGGAACTATTCATACTTATATTATATCAAGCTGAACTTCCGATATTTACCACCCTTCGAATCTGGCCTTCAGAGGATGCATCCAATGAATTTGAACAGAGCCTTCATCTCACCATTTGAAGAGGACCCAAAAGCAGAGACTGAATCTGATGTGGTTTCTTGCAGGTTTAATAACAAAAAGGGTAACAGAAGCAAAAATCCACAAACATAATCCAAAAATACTGAAAACCAGTAATACTCACAACAAGGGGGGCATTAAAATGACAACAAACCAACAACAGTGACTGAGCAGGAGGTGCATATAGGAGAGAGAAACAAAGGCCAGGGTAATAAGCAGATTGGGAGCAGGTGTGGACAGAGGAGTCTAGAAGGGAGCTAAGGAAAAGGAGACTGACACAAGAGGGCAACAGGGGGCAAACAAGAAATACCTAAGAACTCAAATACATTCAAAAATAACTAGAATCCAACAAAATGGAAATAAAATCAATGAAAACTCAAGATTAAACTTAAACAGAACCAAAACCTTGACAAGATTGAGTTGCACTTTAAATGAAGGTCAACTCTCAGAGGATAAAATTGAAATAAAAGCAAGTTTTAAAGTGGTTTCATTTAATATTAATAACAAATAATACAAATTTACAGATCTCACTTTGGAGAAATTTGAATTTAACCCATCCCCTTGGAGTGCCATTGCGCGGTGCCCGAGGAGCAGAGTGGGGATAAGGATCTTACTCAGACACCCAGAGTGGCAATCTGTGGGAGTGGGGCTCAAACTCTAAACCTCAGGATTCCAAGCTCTATGTCCTAACCACTAGACCACCACACCCCGATTAAGAAGTCTGATATTTTATTTTTACCACTAAGGCCAACATAGGTAATTAAAAGTAACTTAACAATAATAATAATAGATAAAATAAATATATCTTTAGAGAAATAAGGCTGAATAAATCTGGACTGGTATTAACAAGAACATTGGTCCAGGCATGGGCAACAACTATCACATACAGGCACATACACATGCATATATAGTCTGATTATATATTTGATAAAAAACGGCTTAAGTTTTCACCTTTTCAGTAATGTATTATATTCCATCACTTCAAAACTGCGAAAGATGTCACACACAACTTCTCTCAAAACCAACATGACTTTGGGTCCCTGATCATTTTCTCTTAGTCTGTGCAAAACAAAGGTTATAACATTGAATGTTGTCTGTTCTTGCTTTAGAAATAACTTCACTTACTTGTTTTCCATGTCATTTTTGCCTTAAGGTGTGCTGATCAGGCATAATGCCTCACTGACTGCCTCCAGTAACGTGGTGTTTGACAGTGTCCCCTGTAAATCTGTATCAGGTTTGTCGGCGCTTTCGTTACACAATGCAGACGGGGCAAACTTTCTGTTGGTCATTGTCAATCAAATAAACTGTGGTGGTTATTAAAAATATACCCAAAGTTCTGCTGAGTAAATCCCACCAGCTCTTGGTAAACCAGTGAGAAGGAAGTCAAAAATGATTGACCTCATAATTGAATATGTTCATTGCATCAACATGATGCAAAGAAGAAAAAAAGCATAATAAGAAGGTGATAAAAAGAATAAAAACTACCTTTCTACCCGTTTTTCTTTGTTTTGCTGGAACATTGTTAAACAAACAGCACAACAAATATCTGTTACTTTCTGCATCTTTCCTGGTTGCACCACAACAACTCTATAGGAGATGACATTTAGATTTGCAGTACACAAGGGAAGAGGTCAAAAGCAACTTATTTGCATATTGCAGACAGTGTTAATACCCCATTTGTTTGAAAAGAATGATTTCCCCAGAGCCGCTGACAGCCTGGTCTCCTCTGCCTTCAGACCATGGGGACTTTGAAACACCCAGCTGCACAATTTCTGCTTCATCTGTCCTGTTACAACAAGCTGGCAGACCAACCATGTCCTCATCCACATCTTTCTCAGGAAAGATGTGGATGTGGTAATGTTTTCCATTATAATAAACTATTTTTGACCTTCATTTCTGCTAATTAGAGAAAATGGCAATGCCTAATGAAAAAACTACACAATCACTTATCCTTACGTTTTAAATTAGCATAAAACTGGATACCCACTAAAATTTAACACAGTCTACACATCTGTTCGAGAAGAAACATTCTGTACCCAATATAAAACAAAAGAAAAAAACATAATACCCCCCAAAGTTTTTTTTTTCTGTCACACTAGTGGCAGAAATAAAGAATTACAAATTATCACTGCTCCTATTACCATTAAGTAACATAAAGGGACATTGAAGGAGAATACATTCTTAAAAATAACCTCCAATAAAATGTTTTTTTATACATTTTTGCGATGTAAACAACAATGTGAAAATGGCATCAAAGTCTCCCATATTCATGCCGTCATCCTCGAGGTCCTGTCTGCTGTCATAGCGGGCCTTTTTCTTTGGATCTGAAAGCACACCAAAAGCCTCGCCCACTTAAACTTTTTCTCTTCTTCCTTTTGCACTTCAGTACTGTCTCCGTTGCGATGGTCTGGTTGATAAAAAAGTGCTGCGGTATGCTTTTTTGATCTCCTCTTCTGTGGCTTTCTTAACAACCCCTAGGATCTTGTAGTATTCTTTCCACAATTACAAAACAATCCTGTGAAAACTGCTACTTGCAAGTTTTTAAACTGTAACTAGGAAATTTTGGAGGTGGCTGCCATTTGGTGCGTAGTTGCATTAATGGGGTTAATTGGGTTCAGCTGACATCAGGTAAGAGCTTGAAACCTTGTGGTGACATATGTCACCATACCAGGTGGTAACTTGGTGTTGTTGCCACACCTAGTGGTGACTTGCGTCACCACACCTTGTGGGAACTGGGATGACAGCACCTGACAAAGATCCCTATATTGCAATAAATTACTGACTATAATACTTAGGCTTTTCTTTTGTGGAATACCTGCTGTCCTTTTTTGAAGGTCTAGCAGTGCTGTGTCTTGAGCATGCGGTCAGACTCAGGAGCAAAATCGCATCTATTTAAAGTTGTTGAATCTTTTAATTGCAGTGAAAATGGGAGATGGTTAATTTCCACTAAGATGCGTTGTGAGAAGGTCTTGGTAGTGTAATAAAAAAAAAAAACTGGTTAAGTTTGGCTCTTAATGTTGGTCCATATGGTGCAATGAATTAGTGTGTATTACAGTAGAAATTGACCTTTTTATTTTAAAATTTGCTGCGGGGGTGTTTTGAAAAGGCGACTACAATCCGATTTTCAAAAACTGGTTGAGTTTTCCTCATATTTGCAATTAATATCTGTGTATTATGTAGAGGATTTTATTTTGTAGAGTCCCTGGAGACTTACTTAGTCTATTTGGGTTGTGTGTTATGCTACATTCACATAGTAAACAGCAGGAGTAGCAAAAACACATGTGCTACTTCATTTTTGATGCTTGTACAATTTTAGTTCTGACGCACGGCTGAAGCATCTTTGCTGCTCCAGCTGCTTGGTCGAATGCGCGTTTATAATATGTTTTTATGTGAGAAAGTCCACCTGAAATCTTCATCTGATGAAAATCCTGCCTTCAAATATTATTCCGCTGTTGGAGCTGCTCAGACACCTTGACACCGGCGTGCTCTGTGACTAGGAACCCTGTTCAACAGCTCCCTCTGCAGCTGGAAGGCTATTTTCACATACGTTATCTAAACTGCATGCGTTTTAATAAACGTTAAACACTAGGCGTTAATAAACTATTTCAGGAGTAATCATAGTTATCTGCATGAGCAGCACTGTGTCTGTCTGAGTCAGTTTTTCCAACTCCAGCAGCTGCTGCTTCTGAATGCTCAGATGCTCAGAAGCTCATAACGTGCTGTTTCAGTTGCTCAGACACTTTGCTCCTGCTGCTCGAAAACGTGCTGTGGGACCTTTTGTTGTGCCAAGATGTGCTACAACCATTGACTTTGCATGTAAACTAGCTGCTTCTGCTGCCTCTGCTGCTCACAGTGTGAACGTAGCATTAAGAAAAGGGTCACACCCAGGATTCATGTAGAATCAATTTCCAATTGTTAAATCAGGTCACATAAAGGCACTTTAGCTGTGGAGTTAATGCTACGTTCACACCGGACGCAGCAAAAGCAGCAAAATGACCTAGAAAAAGACCAAGCTAGGAGACTAGACCTCCAAGCCAGGGAACTAAGGGGTAAGAAATTTGTGGAGGGACAGAGCAGCCCAGCTCATTGCACTGATGAAGAAGCGCAATTTATCGCACTGATAGAGAGGCCGAGCAGTTGGATCGTACTAATAAAGAGGCAGAGCAGCGCAGTTGTTCACAGTGATAAAGAGGCAGAACAGCGCAGTTGATCGTACTTAGAGCGAGGCAGAGCAGCGCAGTTGATCGCACTTAGAGCGAGGCAAAGCAGCGCAGTTGATCGCACTTAGAGCGAGGCAGAGCAGCGCAGTTGATCGCACTGATAGAGAGGCCGAGCAGGTGGATCCTACTAATAGAGAAATAGAGAGGCAGAGCAGCGCAGTTGTTCACAGTGATAAAGAGGCAGAACAGTGGAGTTGATCGTACTTAGAGCGAGGCAGAGCAGCGCAGTTGATCGCACTGATAGAGAGGCCGAGCAGGTGGATCCTACTAATAGAGAGGCAGAGCAGCGCAGTTGTTCACAGTGATAAAGAGGCAGAACAGCGCAGCTGTTCGTACTGAGAGCGAGGCAGAGCAGCAAAGTTGATCGTACTGAGAGCAAGGCAGAGCAGCAAAGTTGATCGTACTGAGAGCAAGGCAGAGCAGCACAGTTGATCATGCTGATAGATAGGCAGATAGAAAGAGACTGAGCTATGAGATTTACATACTTGATAACATACGACATAGCCAGCAGAAGTGCCCTGTGGTGACAATTGCAATGATGATGTTTTGAGATGGGTTTTCTCACATAAAATTACTTTCCATCTCATCAAAGTAAATTGGCTGCTCTCAAAATTGTACCTACAGAACAGATCAGATAAACAACCAGATCGCAGAGCATCCAGGATATTGAAGCATTAAAACAACTCAACCAGCATTTAACCAAGCATCCAAATTACAGCATTTAAGCATTTCTGATGCTCAAAACACGTTTGGTGTGAAAGTGCCATGACAGTTAGCTGCTGTGCTAGAGGGAGGCTAGTCTAGGAGCTAGATGATGGGTTTCTTGAATGATGATTGGCTTCGGAAGAGGCGCGGGCCCAATGATATTTGCCTTAAGCTTGAGAGAGGGATATCGCAGATTTTCCAGGTGAAGCTGACAAGAGTCTTCCAGAATGAATTGTTGCTTGACTGAAGTTGTGAGACTTAACTTCTGTATCCTAAAACTAGAAAGACGCACAAAAAAGTTGGGGGGTTTTTTGGACTAAATTCCTTGTAAAAAGCTGTGAGACATATTAAGGGTAAATAAATAAAACGAGTCAAGAAATTCAAGTAAATTGTTGTAATACTTAGCTTTATTGAGTGACTTCTTACCTGCTCTTACATTCTTCCCACATACTCCTTTACGTATAAATCCTAACTTACAGCAGGCCAGAGTTTTGCCTTTTTTTCTTTATCCTCTCCCTGCTCTACCTTTTCTCTTTGGCTGTCTCTGTGATTGTCTTTGCACTGCTGTGACTGACAGCATCAAAAACAACGAGAAAGGGGGAGAGTGGGTGTCTGACTGTCTTCCGTCTGGGAGCTTCACTGAGGAAGGAGCCTAAGCCATACGAACTCTATGGATTGTTTGTACAAAAAAAAAAATCCAGCAGGACCCAAAACAAGAAACTGTGATATAATAATCACAATTGGGCAACTTGAGCTGTAAAAAAAATCCGTTGACAGCATCCTTATAGCACAGTGAGTATACCTGTCAGCTTTTTAAGGTTCAGTTCCCACATTGCTCACTGATTTATGTTGAGTAAGAGTACGTGTTTCTATGTAACATGACATATGAAATTTCTCAGACTTTTATTTGTGCCATATTTTATAAATAAAAAAATCAGGTGAGAAATTGGCAAGGCAAGTTTATTTGTACAGCATAAGTTAGTTCAAAGGCATGTCAAAGTGTTTGCCTGAAAATAGAAGAAAGAAAAGCAGTATAAAATAAAATTAAAAAGACAATAAAAGCAGGTAGTAAAACAAATAAAACGACTGGACCACAACCTTAAACTAACACATCAGTTAAAGGTTTAACTTCATCAGTCAAAGGCAGTTCTAAACAAAGATTTTTTTTTATTTTTTTTGACTTAAAGAACTCAGACTTTTAGCACTTTTCAGTCTTCTTAAAGTTTGCTCTAGATAGGTGGAGCATAGAACTAAATGCTGCTTCTACTTGTTTGGTTCTAGTTTTGGGTGAACAGTGTAAGCTTAAACTATATAGAAGACCTGACTGGTCTGGGAGGTTGATACTCTGACAACAAATCTGTTGTGTAATTTGGTATTGATTCATTTAGTGATTTATAGAATAACAGAAGAATTTTAAAGTCTATTATCTGAGCTACAAGGAGCCAGTGGAAGGACTTCAGAACCGGCCTGATTTGTTCTACTTTCTCAGTTCCAGTTAGAACATGGGCAGCAGTGTTTTGGATCAGCTGCAGTGGTCTTAAAGACTTTTTAGGCAAACCTATGAAGACACTGTTTCAGTGATTGATTTTACAAAAGATAAATGCATAACTGACTTTTTCTAGATCCTGCTTAAACATTTGTTCTTTAATCCTGGATTTTCTTCAGGTGATTATCTACCATAATCAGTGGTTTCTAGTTGCATTAGCTTAAGCTGTGAGTTACATATGCATCTCCTCCTTTGGTCCAAAAAAAAATTACCTTATTATTAATATTTTGTTTTTATTAAGCTGGAGAAAATGATGCAGCATACACATATTGATCTGTTCTAAGCATCTAGGAACCCTCAAATAGGTTCAGAGTCAACTAATGATATTGTGATGTAAAGCTGTGTTTCGTCTGCATTCTTATGGTAACTGATCATGTTGTTTGCTATAATCTGAGCTCAGGGGACATGTTGAATGTTGAATATACCAGACATGTTCACAAGTCATTTTTTGCAAGTCCAAGTCAAGTCTCAAGTCTTGAGAGCTCAAGTCCAAGTCAAGTCTCAAGTCTTGAGAGCTCAAGTCCAAGTCAAGTCTCAAGTCTTGAGAGCTCAAGTCCAAGTCAAGTCTCAAGTCTTGAAAAGGCCTGTCGCAATAATCAATTAATCGCACAAAAAATTCTAGTCACTTGATTAATTAAAAAAAGTGCAATAATTTTCGTGCTTGTTTCTCCTTGTGTTTTCATCTCTGTCACTGAGACGGTATAGCTTAAAGGTTACTATTATATCTATGGAATGATCATTATCTTGAACTGCTAAATGAAAAATACAATTAAAAAAAGCACACACGCAAAAAAATTTTCCAGATAAATTTTGCATTTTTAGTTTTATTTCTTTAAAAAAAACTATTTTCCTACAGTATTTACCTGACATTTGTGGTTACAACTTTTTCTAGTTTTAGCAGTAAATGTCTGCTCTTTCATTTTTAAGTGAAAATGAGGGCTGTGGGAAAAAAAAACAATCACAATCCTGCCTTTTATTAATACATATGAGGTTAGCAACTACAAGAGATAAAGAAAAACCCTAAACAAATAGCAGGACAATAACAATACTTTTATAAAAGAAAGATTGTGGCAATAACTTTTTGTAACTTAATGACTTGGCGGGCATTATTTTCAATTCAATTCAGTTTATTTATTTAGCGCCAATTTACAACATTATTCACAACATATTTCTCCTCTACCACTGCCATGAAGCTTTTAAAGCTGGGCTTGTCGATCAAAGACAAGAGGAGGATCCTCGGCTGTAAGTAGCGCTCCCCCTCGCTTAAAGCATAAACAGGAATATGTCTTCCGACGGGGTTTTAGCGCGTGGATGCTGGCGTTCTCCTTGCTTCTCTTTTTAGCTGGATCGGTCTGGAAAGGGTTGTGGCACGCCAGGGAGTGGCAGAGTCAGCTGTGGATCAGCCAGTGGGTGCTCCAGGCCGATCACTCGCACCAGAAGCAGCATAACAAGCGGAGCCCAGCTTCCAGCCTCTGATTTTTAAGAAAAACTCTTGAATTTTAGGTTTTATCAGGAGAAGAAAAGGACTGTTTTATTATGCCACTTTTGCTGTGGCTTTTTGTATAAATAAAACACTTGAACTTGAGTGCTTCACGGTTTGGGTCTTTGAGTTGTTTGCTCCCCCTTGTGTCAACGACTGAGTGTGGGGCCATACTGGCCACAAGTGCTACTTTTTTTTTTTACCTCTTCTGTGTGCGGGTAAGGCGAGCGGCGATCATTCAAGTTGGTAAAACAAAAAACACTTGAATAAGTGTTTTTACACTGGAATAAAATATTGTTCACAAATCGGAAATCACGAGTCTCAGTCGAGTCTGAAGTCCTTCAAATGCAAGTCTAAGTCGAGTCTGAAGTCATTAAATATGCGACTTAAGTGCGACTCGAGTACGAGTCACAAACTCGAGTCCCCACCTCTGGAATATACTAACACATAGAAGTCCCTGTCCTTCAGATAGGACTTAAATCAGTCCAGAGCAGTACCAGAAAGGCAGACCCAGTTTTCCAGATGCTCTTATAAAATCGAGTGATCAACAGTGCCAAACCCTGAACATAGGTCCATCATTACCAGCACTGTGGTTCTTCCAGAGTCTGCATTTATACGGATGTCATTGAACACCTTAATCTGGGCAGTCTCTGCACTTTGGTTGGCATGGAAACCAGACTGAAAAGCAGCTTCTCATTGTTAAGAAGGCATTTAACTGTTCAAACACAACTTTTTCAATAATCTTACTAATGAAGGGGAGGTTTGAGGTGGATCTGTAGTTCTGCAGGACCAATTTGACCAAGTTTCTCTTTGTCAAAAATGGCCTAATAATTGTTGCTTTTAAGGCTCGGGGGAAAACACCCGACATAACGGATGTGTTCATGATTTTAATTAGATCAGACTCTAAAACAGGAAAAACATTCTTAATAAAACCTGTGAGCAAAACATCAAGACAGCAGGAAGAGGAGCTTAGCTGCTGAACAGTTTCTGCCAAATTTTTGCAGTTTATTTGGGGCATTTTAACAGAGTTTATTCTAACTGGAGACCGTACTGGTACTGGAGTTGGTGTTGATGTGCGGACTGCTTTTCTAACACCTTGTATTTTCTTAGTTAACAAACTTTGCAAAGTCTTTGCAGGACTTTTTAAGATTGTAGTTCATCGCCCATGGAGATGAGAGGGTTTGTTAAGCTGTCAACTGTGGCAAATAAGGCACAAGCATTGTTGATGTTTTAGTTGCTAGTCTCAGAGAAGAGAGATTCTTCTTGCATCGTTTCACTTTAAAGATTTAGAGGACCTGGAGTCCATTTTTTCACCACCTTAGTACAGCTTTTTGGAACTCCCTCTTTTCTTTTCTTTTCTTACAGTTGGAGCATTGCTCTATGGAGATTTTATCTTCTTTGCAGAGACAATTTTGACCTTAACTGGAGCAATGGAATTAATGATGTAACTGCAGAGTTACAGGGCAAAGTGGTAACAGAAGGGTAAGCCTGTGTAAAGTTGTTAACCGTATGATCCATGAAAACATGCTTTTTTTTTTATAACATTTCTTTTGGTAATTAGATCAGTGGCAAAAATATTTTAAAAAGAAAAATGGTCTGATACCACAACCTCAGTTACAGAATCATTAGAAATATTTAGACCTTTGCTGATGACCAGGTCCATAATATGTCCATGTTTGTGTGAAGGCTGTTTAACATGTTCAGTCAAACCAAAGCATTTAAGAATATCACACAGTTCTTCTGCATCTCTGTCTTCAGGGTTATCAACATGTGCATTATAGTCCCCCACAATAATTAAGTAGTCATGTTCAATACATATCAAAGATAAAATGTTGTTTTGGACTTTGGAGAGCTATAAACATTCAGAAACATGGCTTGAACAGGGCCTTGAACTTGGAAAGCCAGATCTTCCAAATATTGAAGTATGGTGCTTTAAATATTTTTTTTAAATGCATGCTTATTAAAAATTTTATATGACCTAATGCATAGCAATAGTGCTTGGGTGCACAAATCATTGTGGTGATTAGGATGTGGATGCCCTATCCAGTAATATACACCAATGCCTTCAATAGTACAATTTCTTGTGTTAAACAACTCCTGTAACAGACTGAATCAGATGCATCCTACTGGGCTAATTAAAGTTCCAAAGGCTTGAGTACAAGTAAAGAGGCAAGGAATACAGATTGCTTTAGGTCTACAGTAGTGTGACATTTCCACAACCATGATTTGAAGAGCCATGTAAGCTGCTAGCGTTGGTTGAATGCATTTTATGATATTCAAAGTCACAACAACCTTCTACCAGTAACTCTTAGGGCATTTGTGCTTCCTTCCGCTAACATGATTTATAGACATGCTAATTTCATTTTCCAGCAGGACTTCACCCTAGCCAACACCATAATTACCAATACCTCCTTTAATCAGCATGGCTCCAGAGTGCTTGATTTGCCAGCAAAATCATCCGATCGAAGCCTGAAAGAGAAGCTGTCAGTTCTTGTTACGAAAGAGACAAGAGACATCGGTTGAAGACCAACTGAGGCATTATCATTAAAGCAACTTGGGCTTCATGAACTCCTCACTAAAGCTGCAAGCCTCCTACCAATTCAGTACTATTACTGTATGTCTTGCAAAAGGAACATACACAAAGCCTTAATGCATACAGACTATATAACATGCATATATACCTTTAAGAAGACCCCTATTAATTTGATGATTTATTTTCTTATTATGTTTGAATATTGTAATCAAGAAGCAGTATTTATGGTTTTACTTGATTGTATTAAAATAAAGAAAAAACAAATATGTCTTTGTATAATGAATATATACAAGTTTTGACTTTTGATCTTCAATTCTAAATCATATGAGAAGATAAAACTCTTGTTTTGCATCTTTATAAAAATAACTGCAAAACTGCAATCCAAAGCTGGCTGGACTTGGAAAGTGTGCAGCATATTAGCATCAGTGCTCAGGGTTATAACAAAATTCCAACTCGGGAGAAATAGAGCAGAAGAATACAGCTAAAAATTGGATTCTCACATTTGTGTTCATCAAGTCATTTCTTGCTATTCATCCTTTCGGTTTCTCTGGTTCCAGCCTCTTTTTCTCTATCTCATTTGCTCACCGCCCACTCGCTCTTCATCTCCCTGGTTATCCCCTGCTAATCTAGATTTGCCATGTGGCTAAGCCAGAGCTGGATTGTTGGGCTTTGCTCTCAGTTGTCCTTGCCTCCATTTTGTTTGTCCTGATATAATAGTGGATCTAAAAGAGACAAAGTAACAAAAAAGAGCTTTTTCTTCTGGTGTCAAGCGGCTGACAGATTTTCCTACATTATGAATTACAGCTAACCTATTATAACATGGCAATGTTGGGCTGTCGGCTCTTTATACCATTTAAGGTTCTTTTATGAGTGTCAGAGAACAGAAGTTATGCCTCTGATTTATAACTAGTTATTTTTAGCAGACAGAATGTGCGTCATACACCTAAACAAAATGTGGTGTGATTTCTTTTTTTTTATGGCTACAGCATGTGACCAGATGTTTATGCTTGAGTGACGCCTAATGATTGAAGTCATTGTGGGGGCTTGTGAGGTTGTGTCTGATCCTATTATGCCGTCACACTGTCCTTCAGAGTGTGGAACGGGACATGCCAACAACTAACATGAATCAGTGCACATCCCTCTTTAATTTGTTGCTTTCCTTACAATTTAAAGTAAAAAAAAAAATATATATATATATGTGCAAAAAATGTGTTGGAAAGCTTGATGTACATCTGACAATATCTTCAATTTCTCACCATTTACAGTGCTCATTCAGCTGTATTGAAAAGTCAGTGACCTCAGCTTCTCTGCAATATAGCCAACGGCTAAGAGGATTCTTTTTACAACAAAGGAGACAGCAGGATTTGGATAAAGGGCTTCCAGTGTGGCATTTTCTTTCAAAGCAGTTTACATTTCCACAGCTCAGGCTGACAGGCAGATAAATTATCAGAGTTTACCTCCATCCTCTTGCAAGACAAATAACAGTATGCAGATACCGTAATGACATTCCTCTGGGATGTAATCAAAGAGCCCAGTGCATTAATTTCATTCGAACAGAAAAGCAAATTAATCATTTTTGTAGCTTCTAGTCACATTCCAGTGACGGGCTGAAATTAAGAACGTTACTAAATATTAAACAAATAATGTCTTTAATCCAAAATAATCAGCTCAGAAAAAGGAGTAAACAATATCAATAAATAGATATATTTCATATCTAAAACGTAAGTAATACACCGTTAGGTCACTCATGCGTTTCTGTGTGGCTAATTGTCACATTTTTTTTCTCCTAGTCTATTGTAATAGTCCCTTTAATCTAACCCTCAATGTTGATATTTATTAAACATACCCATTGGATTCTAAACTATTGCTTTTTCAAACACATCTCCAACTCATCATAATTTTCTGTTGGTACGCATGACTACAGTGTCTTTTTTGTACTCAATATTGAGAGAAAAGGATACATTTTAATAACATTAACAAACTATACTACTGTATAATTTAAAGCTTACTGTGTTTTTTAAATATTTTCCTTCTGCAAAATTTGACCAAGTGAATTTGTATTAAAAAAAAAATGGAGAGAGTTGCATGGAGTAGATTCTTGCAGAGGTAGCAGTCTTGACCAGAGCAAATTGAGCGCATGTTTTTGATAATATTCATGGCTATATCCAATTTAATTAGAAAAAAAGAGTAATCTTGTACCTACTTAAACCTAAAGGTTTAATGCTGATGTTGCGCATACAAAAATACATACAATGAACATAATAATCTGAGTAATGACTGAGAGAACGAGATCCCAGATATAAGGTTCGAAATATGTTTTCTCTACGGGATTACTTAGCACTTCCTTCAGGTACATTCACACCAAATGTGATTACCAGGATTTTGTAGCCACAATCATGGGCTCTGGCTTGCTTGGCATGGTGGTATAAAAGGCTTTTGCTACTTCACCATGTCATCAAAGAGAAGGAGCTTCTATTGGTTGCTTCCCAAATTTAAGTCAGCATGGTGGACCTGAATTTTACTAAATGAGTCAGGGTGTTTTTCTTTTTAGAAAGCAGAGCAGTGGTGCTGCCGTTTGTGTCCCTGGGTCTATTGAATCCTTTCTAGATGCTCCCGGTTTGGGGTCCGTCATGGTCCTTCCATTTGCCCTGGAACCAAAACACTTATCACCCAGAACAGATGTAAAGTAGGGCTGCATTCTTGAGCTCAGGCAGAAGCAAAGATCACAGCAAGAAACCAACAGAGTGAGTACCCGAGTTGGGCAACAAGCTAGGCCCTGCTCTGGAGCTAATGAAGGACGGGGAGAACAGACCAAGAGAATGGAGAGAGACCAGTAGGGGCTGTGGTTGGAAGAGCCCAGCTTTGGAGCTCAGTGACGAAAGTGTGAGTGTAGTGCAAGATAGCTGACAGAGAAAGCACCTCCTCTGGGCAGAGAAATTGGTTGGCCAGGACCCCGCCTGGAGCTTGGGGAGGAAGACAAATGATGAATGATTTAACCATCCTTCTAGGGCTAAATTAGAACTACGTTTTGAAAAAAAGCCCTCCACAAACCTCTTCAGATCAGTATTTACTTCATCCTATGTTAACATATATTTATTTTCAATCTTGCATTTTGAATTAAGCAGGTTTTGTGTGTTCTCATTCACCCTTCATCACAGCCACATCCAGTCCCCAATTGGTTGTCTTCAAAAAGCTTCACAGAAAAGTTTGGATTTTTCAACTCCATCGAGAGTTGCTGCACATCCTTCAGGTGAAGCATATTTCGATTCACTGTTGCTTAACTGCTTTGCATCACTGTGCTGCCGAACAAGCCTCTATAAAGGAATGATATGTAAATCACGCAAAGCAGACACTGGAAATGCATTCGGTGTGAACATACAGTACTGTTAGAGAAAGGCTTAGAAGCTCATCCATCTTAGGGAGTCCGTTCTTCTTCACATCAAGAGGAGACAGCTGCAGTGGCTCAGACATCTGTCTCAAATAACCCTTGGACTCCTATTCAGTGAGATTTTCCAAGGACATCCCACCAGGAGGAGCCCCACGGGAAAGCACGGGACACGCTGTATGGACTATGTCACTTGGCTGACTGTGAAACGTCTCAAGCTTTCCCAAGAGGAGCTTGGAGAGGTGTCTGGAGAGAGGGAAGGGAGTCTCTGCTGAGGCTTCTGCCCCCTTGGCCTGAAGAGGCTCAGTATGAGCACAAATCCTGAACCTGCTCAAACTTCAAATACTGAAGTTCTGTGTGTGTAGGGAGGAGTGATCAAAATGTACAATATGATCTTAATACAATTAATAAACAATTGAGCTGAAAGTAATTGTATGTTTTTTATAGACTTTCAAAGCCAAAACAATTTTTAAAATAATTTTTGGTTCACCAAAACTATTGGAAATAGGAAATGTAATAATTTAAGGACTTGAAAAGGAAAAATGTAAATAAAAACAGTATGCTTAACCTATAAAACACAACAATGCAAATTTTGACATTGACAGCAGCTAAGTCAAGATCTGCTTTTCAGTGTCTTATCAACACTGCCGCAACGGTTCTCGAAAGAAAAGAAAAAGAAAGCAATTCAAACTGAAAGACTGGACTGATAAAAACAAACTGATGCTTTTGGATAGATCCAAAGAATTAAATACACGTTTTCCTTGACCTGGTTCAACATTTATATATTTTATTACCTCCACCAGAATGCAATGTGTTTTGATTAAACACAAATCCCATCCTTTGTAAAAAAAAAATATATATTTCAATTCCTCCAGACTGATTCTTCTGGAGAATCTGCAGATTCGGGTAACTGAATACTTCTCTCTTGAGATTGGCTGGACTCCATCTTTGAAATCCTCTGCAAGATATAGTGAACATGGGACAAAGAAAATTCATTTTCCTTCTCCGTAGACTTCCAAATAAAAACTTTACAAGACATAACTGCAAGTATGAAAAAAATGTTCTTGCTTTGATTTAAACCAGAAAATAAGGTCCAAAGGAAATACAAGTTATGGACAAGATAATGGAGGTCAGATTCAAATAAATCGCTATATGAACATATACAACTAAATTCAAGCAATCGGCATGTAAAAATTGTATAAAAGAGCTTTTACTTCTCTTTCGCCATGTGAGTGGCAGATCTACATTAGCGTATTTTTATGTTATACTTAAAAAGTATTATATATTTTATCTTTTTCAGAAGAAGTTTCCATTTACTTGAACTCAAAACTAAACCTGTAGTTGCTGGGAACTTCAATCAGCACTATATATCAGTTGGATTTGTCTAAAATAAAAATCATGAGTCTAACTTTTTCATATTGAGCGCAATATATTTTCACTTTCTTCTGCCTTTTGATTAATTATTTTAATTTTAAGGCAATTTCTTCTACAACAGCCGAGAAAGCACTGGAATCTGTAGATACATAATAATCCCAACAAACAATTTAAATCCCCATCTTGTATTGTATTGCTATGACTATTATCAAGTCTCAATATATTGTTATCTTTAACATTTCTAAATCATTTTATTCTTAATTCAATAAAATACATTGCCAAGATTCTAGAATATGAAATGTGGCTCACAAGAACATTGTATTTGGAATTCATTCTAGCCCGGCGACTATAGCAAAAATGGTGACAGAATTCTACATTTAAAGCAGCACTGTGCTTTCCACTTTATAAATTCAGTGGGTCATGCGCTGTTGATAAGCAGATCCACTCATGTTTCCTTAATGGTATCATAGTCTACCTTCAAAGATAGAGAAAGGACACAATGTTTTTGCAGACAGATCACATTTCTTTTTTTTAAAAAGATTTTAAACAAACCAAGGACAGATATTGTAAATCAATACATATTCATGTCCAGTTTTTCTATGCTAATGGTTTACAAAGCATTAAAAACCAAAACCAATGAGCCCATCCGAATATCTCTCCATTGCCTTGAATAGCCTGCATAATATGCAGCACAAGTCCTGGGGCTGAATTTCCCGCAAATTCCTAAGGACATGATGACAAATGGAGTTGCAAGGGCACCCTCCGCAGGTTGATACAGGAGGTTTCGGTTGTCCGAGTAGTAGTAGTAGTAGAAGAAGAAGGGGCAACTTTTAAACACTGCCAAAGATAGGAATGGATTCTTCAGCAGTCAGCAAACGGCCAACATCTACTCAAAGGGTGAATGCATTTCTCCGTGAAGCACTAAGGACCCACACTTGAAGCTCATTCCCCCAGCTGAGATACACTATATTGCCAAAAGTATTTGCTCACCCATCCAAATTATTGGAATCAGGTGTTCCAATCACTTCCATGGCCACAGGTGTATAAATTCAAGCACCTAGGCATGCAGACTGTTTTTACAAACATTTGTGAAAGAATGGGTCGCTCTCAGGAGCTCAGTGAATTCCAGCGTGGAACTGTGATAGGATGCCACCTGTGCAACAAATCCAGTCGTGAAATTTCCTCGCTCCTAAATATTCCACAGTCAACTGTCAGCTGTATTATAAGAAAATGGAAGTGTTTGGGAACGACAGCAACTCAGCCACGAAGTGGTAGGCCACGTAAACTGACGGAGCGGGGTCAGCGGATGCTGAAGCGCATAGTGCGAAGAGGTCGCCAACTTTCTGCAGAGTCAATCACTACAGACCTCCAAACTTCATGTGGCCTTCAGATTAGCTCAAGAACAGTGCGCAGAGAGCTTCATGGAATGGGTTTCCATGGTCGAGCAGCTGCATCCAAGCCATACATAACCAAGTGCAATGCAAAGCGTCGGATGCGGTGGTGTAAAGCACGCCGCCACTGGACTCTAGAGCAGTGGAGATGCGTTCTCTGGAGTGACGAATCGCGCTTCTCCATCTGGCAATCTGATGGACGGGTCTGGGTTTGGCGGTTGCCAGGAGAACGGTACTTGTCTGACTGCATTGTGCCAAGTGTAAAGTTTGGTGGAGGGGGGATTATGGTGTGGGGTTGTTTTTCAGGAGCTGGGCTTGGCCCCTTAGTTCCAGTGAAAGGAACTCTGAATGCTTCAGCATACCAAGACATTTTGGACAATTCCATGCTCCCAACTTTGTGGGAACAGTTTGGAGCTGGCCCCTTCCTCTTCCAACATGACTGTGCACCAGTGCACAAAGCAAGGTCCATAAAGACATGGATGACAGAGTCTGGTGTGGATGAACTTGACTGGCCTGCACAGAGTCCTGACCTCAACCCGATAGAACACCTTTGGGATGAATTAGAGCGGAGACTGAGAGCCAGGCCTTCTCGTCCAACATCAGTGTGCGACCTCACAAATGCGCTTCTGGAAGAATGGTCAAAAATTCCCATAAACACACTCCTAAACCTTGTGGACAGCCTTCCCAGAAGAGTTGAAGCTGTTCTAGCTGCAAAGGGTGGACCGACGTCATATTGAACCCTATGGATTAGGAACGGGATGTCACTTAAGCTCATATGTGAGTCAAGGCAGGTGAGCAAATACTTTTGGCAATATAGTGTACAAACCCAGGCTTCCTGATGCAGGACGGGTGACTTACCCTAGCCAGCCACTAATTTCTCTCCTCCCTTTATTCCCTTTAAAGAGGCCCATCAAAGCTAAATCTTCAACCCCATCTGGTTTTGTGCTTTTTTTATAATTACATTAGAGAGAGTATTTTTACAGGGCTGCTCAGTAGTGCAGTGGGTAGCACTGATGCCTTGCGGCAAGAAGGCTCAATGGTTAGATTCCCAGCCCGGGATCTTTCTGAATGTTCTCCCTGTGCATGCGTGGGTTCTCTCTGGGTACCTCTGCTTCCTCCTACAGCCCAAAAATAGGTTAATTGGCTTCTCTAAATCTCTTTGTTTCCCTGTGATGGACTGGCGATCTGTCCAGGGTGTACACTGCCTCTCACCCATAGACAGCTGGAGATAGGCACCAATCTCCCTCGTGACCCCAGAAGGGCTCAAGTGTGACAAAAGATGGATGGATGGATTGATGGATGGAGTATTTTTACAGCTAAACTGCATCTTTATGCATATGATACAAATTTAATCTATTACGAAATTTAAACACCAACAGGACCAGTACTATATTTTGGGCATACAGTGCTTCTACCTAAGAGCTTGATTAACATTTGGCCATATGTTTGACTCTTATCTATGACAAACAAAATAGTTCCTGAACAGGCAATAGATGATGTGCAGATACAATGCTAGTTAGCGTCATAAAGATTCTGTTTCTCTGAATTAATCACTTTACTTTAAAATCTAGTTATGCGATATTCAGAATATGCTTGTGCAACAGTCCATTTCTCTCTGGGTGGGTTTGAAGATATATTTAAGAGATTTGTAACAAGAATGAGATATTGTGCCTTCACAAGGGTACCTTGAATTGGATGAATCTCAAGGGACTTTAAAAATGGTTAATAAAAAGAAATAAAACAGATGTTCAGGGAGGCATTTATGTCCAAAAGGAAAGGTAGGAAGATGGCACATCCTAAAAAAACAACATTTCTTTATGAACACATTTCTCAAAAGGTCATTAAGTGTCTGACCAATGCATCTCTTCCACTGAGTATCACCCCTTTCTGCTTCTTAGTAAACTCAGTTAAAGTCCAATGACGTTCTCACCATCTGCTTCCTCCGACACCCTGTTATATTTACTTCCTCACAGCCACAAACCTTTTAAACCGCCGCTGCTGCCTTTCATCTCCAAGCCCCTTTGCCACCTTGCCAGCCTCGACAAAAATAAATGCTAAATGCAATATTTAGTCTGGGTGCATCAAACAGGCATAACAGTAAAGAAAAAAATACATCAGTCTTCTCTATATATACATTCTAAGATGTTATGGACTGGATGGTTAAAGTGTTTACCAGTGAAGGGAACTGAGAAATGTAAACCAAAAGACAATTATATAAAGCAACTGTTTCTAAGACTACATTGGCAAATATTTCCAATTTTCCTTGCTGGTTTCGAAACAATAAGCACATGTACTGTTTGAAAGTTAAAATAAGCAGCATACAGTTACTTTGCAGGACTAAGTAATGATTTGTGCTTTGAAAGGTGGAGAAAATAATAAAATCTGCTGGGTTTGCCTGTGGGAGTTGCACTTTATCACCTGGTCAATATGCATTCAATTACATCTCTTACTTAAGATGTTCAGGTAAAAGAAATAATCGTATTTCATCTGGGAATCATTTTAATCGAATAGTGTCTTTAGAAAAGATGCCTTTTGGCTTTGGGTTTAATTGGTTTAATCCACATATACATAATGTGGATCAAAGACAACAGCATGAGATGCATCTATAAATTCCCTCTTTAACGCCTTTTTTGTATTTTACAAAAGCTAAAAAGTCTAATTATGAAATGGAAAAAGGAGGCGATCAATACCTTGTGTCGGAATTTTACGACCGGTCGATAGAGCTGAGACCCAAATCCTTCTTTGTCGGATCTCCCAGTGGCTCCAAATCCAGAGATCCCCACCAGTAAAATGGTAACCAACCACCATCCGGCTGTCTTCATTGGTCTTTTTCTGTCAAAAATATAATGAGAAAGGTTGAGAGCTCCTTAACAACAATTTGTGGGTTCAATACCATTGTGCTGAGGCAATTCATCAAACATGCTGTAATTAGCAGAGAAGCAGAAAGCTGTCGCTGGTTTACACTAAAGCTATCAATACGTGCCCCACACTCAGCAAGTAGATACTATCTCCTTCTGAATCAATTATGTGGAAATAGACGTCATGAGAAAATCTAGATAAGGAAGAAAGAGACAATATATTAAGGCAATTAAAGTGAAGGCTTTGGATTAATTAGTCTGAGTGTTTAAATCAAGTAAGTGTGATGTAGTGGAGAGATAACATTTTCAGCAGCTCTGATTTAAGCATAGATGCAGCCCAAGTACATTTATATGAAAGTGTGAATATTCGCTTTACACCTCTGGTGTAATACATTTTTAGTTATTCATTATGCCGTGTGAGGACTAGTCGAACCTTTGCTTGACATGAATTAAACAAAAAAGACAGCTAGAACATGCCCAGTGACAATGTGTCACAGAAACAGCCCTATTTAAGCAAGTAAACAAATGCAATAAATCTGCATCACTATTCGCAGACGGAAATCAATACCTTGTGAACCTTGTAAAACATATATTGTTTTATTTAACCTTATGGATAAAATAATTTGCAGCCAGTGTCTGTAGCTAACATTATATTATCTGACAGTTTATACATTTTTACAAACAAAGAGGAAGCTGCAGCTTTTTAGCAATCGCAGACCTCAAGTGCCTGCTCATCTTTTTTCAATAGAGGAAGATGACTGACAGCAGCTTGGTGACCCTGCTTCCTTGTTCTGCAGGAGTGACACAGAGTTTGACAACAATGGCAGTGCTGCGGCACACTTCTGAGCCCACATGCTATTCACAGGAGGTTAGGAGGTTCCATCAGCACAGCGGCATGTCACTGTGATGGTCTGGACCAACAGTGAATTCTCAAACTTTACTTCTTTGACTTTATGACTTCTGCTGAGTCCCTGAGCTTTTTGATGCTTTCAGGTTCCTTCACTGTAACATTTTGTACCTAAAGTAAAATAGTCTTACTCTAAGCATTTTTTAACCTCTAAAAGATCTTTGTAAAATGTTATTAGAGTTAAGCAGGTTTATGTTTAAGCTGTGTAAACAAGTAATGATGGAAGAATGTTGCTGCTTTAGATGCCAAGATGGAGCAGTGCAAGAAAAATACATTGCTCATAATTAGTGTTGCGCCGATGCCATTTTTTGGCCCCGATACTGACACCCGATACCAGGCTGTGCAGTATTGGCCAATACAGATACCATACAGACAGCATCTGTTTGAAATTGACGTGTGTGTGTATGTGTTTGGGGGGGATGTGGGTGGGTGTGTGTGTGTGTGACACCTGTATGAAATTTATGTGTCTATGTATATGAAGAACTCCATATTACTTGGATGTAAAATAATTGCCATCATGGCTTTGTCAAGCTGCTGCCTACCTTTGTGAAGCACGAAAAAGACTAATACAAAGTGAATGCAGTGGAAGTTTTTATTGCATACCTGGAATGGGTGACAACAGATGAATAAACTTTTGGCTCTCAAAATGGTATCTGTGCCCTATTAGCTGGTACTCACCGATACCGATACCACCATTTTAGTGCTGGATTGGGGCCCCGCCCGATACTGGTATAGGTATCGGTGCAACACTAAGTTTAAAACAAGCAAAAGCAAAAGTGGAAAATTTTATCTTCTAGTATCTGTTGTAATGAGGACCATCTTTACTCCACCAATGTTCAGTCTGAGGCAAGATAAAAAAATTTAATAAAAAAAAAAAGAATTAATACCCTGACTAAAAAATGTGTCCGCAAATTCTACCAGTTTCTAAACTAAACTGGCTTTAAAACTGCTTATTGCTGGACAGGCAATGGAATTCAGTATAACAGGCAATGCAATTCAATATAACAGGGAAGTTTAATAAGGCATTATGTTAGAGGCAGGGCAGTGTTGTCCAGCAACTAGTCTGTCCCCTAAGCAGATACGATGTTAGAGGCAGGGCAGTGTAGTCCAGCAACTAGTCTGTCCCCTAAGCAGATACGAATTGATTTTTTAATCTTACACTGAATGAGCTCCGTTACAACAGCTAACAGCTGCTGATATTTTTCACAGTATTCATAAAACCAGGCAGCCTAAATGTCTTTTAGATTTCCCGTGGGTTTTATAATACATTTTAGGTAATATGTTAAGGATGATTAGGCCAGCTATGTCCCCTTGTTAGAGATGGCCAGTTGGTTTGTTAGCCTGTAATGGCCAAGCTCGATGTGACAGTTATCAGCTGCTGTTATGTTTCACAGAAGTCAGACCCACTAATGACCAAAGATTCTTTCAGACCTAAATTTTATAGAAATATTCAGTTTAATTGTTTATTTAAGCTGATTTGACAAGCCTGTGGCCATTTGATGTGCCGCTTCAGTTCAGAAAGCATAGATTGTCACTCCTCAGCTTCCGTAGTATGTCTCACTGGCTTGACAGGGAGGCACCAGTATGTCGTTTTTAAATTATTCAGAGCACCACTATGTGAAGGTAAATCTCCCACATGGTCCCTTTAACAACATCTTTACTGGTAAACTTTGGGCAGATACATTTTGACTCCTTGCTATATCTTGTTGGTCCTTAGAACCTGGTACGTTGCCTCCACTTTCTGTCATATTTCTTAGGTTTCATTGCATAACAAACGTAATTATTTAACGTGACAAAGCTGAGAGAAAGCTTGATGGCATGCTGGGGAAGCAATGCAATTGTTTAGTTAGGATAAGGGGGAAAAGGGACACATCTACAACATGCAGGAGAGTGAACCCTGAAAGCCAGGATTGGCAACCGAGACCCACAGACTGATTAACATTTATACTCTAAAGACATGACATGAGCATTAATGCCAACTCAAGGACAGGGACAGAAGTCAACCAACAATTCTGCATATTATTTAATCAGCCAGTAAGCGCAAATAATTAAAACAAATGGTTGAATGTATCCCCTATGAGTTTCTAAACTATATATAAATGTCTTGTTGACAAAGTAACATTATGTAATGTGTGTTGTGCATTTGTTATCTAGAGAAAATACTGCAGCATTCAAATGTCTTTACTTATGCAACCACAAAGTTGGCTTTTACTGTAAGACTGAAACATATTCTCCTGTTCAAAAATATTAATTATGTGTAGTGCATTACCCAGGGATGCTCAGAGTCTATGGTCTACTATTTAATAACCTATTCATATTTTTCTATCTTTATAGTAATGATTACACCTACTGGAATTTACATCCAACATCTTATTTCTCTGTTAAGCAGCAGATAAATGCTTACTGATATCTTATCTCTGACATAAATGTGATACCTTATTTTTATGAATAATTTCTTATTAGTTTTAAGGAAGATAGTTCTATTTTCTCCTAAGATTTAAAATGTTTATATTGTAATACAGGGCTGCACAGTGACTCCATGGGCAGCACTGCAAGAAGGTATTGAGTTCGATTCCGGGCCTGTGTTCTTTCTGCACGGAATTTGCATGTTCTCGGTGTGCATGCATGGATTCTGTCCGGGTACTCCAGCTTCCTCCTGTGTGTGTCTCCGTGTTGTCCTGCGATAGACTGGCAAATATCCATACATACATATGTATGTATGTACTGTATGTATGTATGTATGTACGTATGTATGTATGTATGGATGGATGGATGGATGGATGGATGGATTCAACCTGTATCATTACTGTGTTTTAGGCAGGTTATAAGTCTACATCGAGGGTCTCCAACTCCAGTCTTCAAAAACTGCAGCTAACAGATCCATCTCTGCCTGCTCAGCAAGCCTGAATTAAGCAGCTCCTTTGCCAAACTTAATGGCACGCAAAATATAGCTTTGTTGGAGCAGCAATACATCTAAAATTTGCAGGGCAGTAGTTCTCAAAGACTGAAGTTGGAGACTCTTGGTCTAGATGCTTCTGATGTCAGAATGTTAATGTCTTAGACATTTTATATTTTAGAGTTTACTTGAACTTACTCTGTATAAAGCTTGACAGTTGGCTTGGTAACATTTCTGCCACTGATTTTAAAGAGTTTTTCTATTTGCTATTCTATTCCCATATACTGAAAAGATTGAAAGCAGTGTAATAACCATAAGCCACAGCAGCTGTCACACTTTGATTCTCACTCTGAGCACAAGCCAGATGAAGTGGATTAACATATCTGCCAGCACAATCAATCAGCTTCTTTAGAACATCCTGGTGTTAAGTGGGTTATTAATGGACTAATTTCGGTGGGATGTTGTGTCAGAGATATATGAACCTGAAAGAAGTTAACTATACAATTCACCAACATGGCTGAGAAATTCCTAATGATAAGCTTAAAAGTTTCAACTTCTCTTATTTGGGGCTGTGAACATTTAGTGCTTTGGCTTTTATTACAAAGAAAATGCATATTTAATATTTGATAACGTATACAAATAGGGAAAATAATTTGTTCCTGACATTTCAGAAATATAATATATTAGACCAGTAAGCAAAGTTTCACAATGGGGATCTAAACTTAAACTTTTTGCTCTTTCAAGCTGTTTAAAAAAAGAAGAAAAAAAAACATATCTTATCTGTTTGCATTGCTGTGCTGATGTATAAAAAGAATTATATATAATTATTTTGCATGTTATGATAGGGCCAGTTTGAAATAAAAAATTCATGTGCGGTCTTGAAGTTTCTATCTGCAAGAGGGGATATGATTGTGGATAGATTTAGTCCTGCAAAATGTTGACAACCAAAAAATTGTAATCTTGTAACAACATTTTTCAGAAGAATGTAACCAGAATCAAACTGATTTGTGGAAAGAATGATTTGATGGCGTAATAACCTCATTTACTGACGTATTTTGGAAAATCATGTGTTTGTGTAAACACTGCAAGTCTCAAGGGTTTTCTTTATCGAATCAAAAGTGACACAGTTGAGAGTTTTCCCTGGAACCAAAGAGAGATACCATCATATGTTTGACTGGTGCCTTTCAATCCCCCAGAGCACATCTAGGCTCTGGCATTGACTTTCAAATGAAGGCTTCCCATTTCTTACATACTATGAATTCTGTATCAGCTAATTCACACGCTGTGCACCGCATCTGCATCCATATTGAACAGATTTTCAAAATTTAACACACTAGGCTAACAACAAACTCCATCACTTCATTCATGGATGTGCATAAACTGTATAAACTGAGAACTACTTTTATTAAAACTCTCACAAATGAAACCATCACCACACATTTCAACAGTACTATCCATTCATTTTCCGTGACGCTTTATCCCAGTTGGGGTTACGAGGGGTGCTGGTGCCTATCACCAGCTGTCAATTGGCGAGAGGCGAAGTACACTCTGGACAGGTCGCCAGTCCAGCGCAGGGCAACACAGAGACAAACATGACTAACAACCATTCACGCACACACTCACACTTAAGGAGAATTTAGTCAAGCCAATTAACCTAACAGTCATGTTTTTGGACTGTGAGAGGAAGACAGAGTACCAAGAGAGAACCAACGCATCCAGAGGGAGGACATGCAAACTCCATGCAGAAAGACCCCGGGCCAGGAATCAAACCCAGAACTTTCTAGCTGCAAGGCAGCAGTGCTAACCACTGTTCAACTGAGCAGCCCATTATGTATATTCCACATTAAAAAATATAAATATACATGAAAGTAGGCATTGAACAGTTCTGCTCAAATATTTGGAAGTATTTAACAATCTCTGTAGCAGGCCCAAGAGCTGTTACTTTTATCCACACAAGAATTGAATATTAAAAAGAACAATGTTCAGCAGGTCAAACAAAAAAGTGTTGAATATGTTTCATAAAAAAGGTCAGGGACAAAATGGTTTGGTGTTGAGATTAAATACTCTTGTGTGACATTTAACTCTCAGTAATGTGACCGTCTCTTAAGCATGAGTTTATACAACTGCTGAGTATTTTTAGTGCCCCTAATATTTGCATATGATAAAAAAGAAGTACTGTGAAAACTGCGTTGGTGTTAACATGCATTTGACCTTTTAAGCCTCAGCCATCTATTTTCTTAAAAGATGTCGCCAGTCTTGTCACCTTAGAATAGGTCTGCACTAAGTAGCCGTACACATGCACTCAAGTATGTTGTATCAAAGCAACTATAATAAAGCTAACTGCAATTCAATTAGTTTTATATTTTAACTCTCTAAAATAATTGAATACTGTCAATACCAAGAAAAAGCTAAACAAACACCAACAAAAAAACTATATTCAGAGAGCTAATAACATAGAAACTACTGCTAACCACCATAACAATTTTCTATCTTAAAAGGCTTTAGAAAAGGCTTGAGAATGTTCATACTCTCCATCACATTACCACGGCCCCAGACAAGCACACACTGTTAGCATTAGTCACATTACTTTAATAAGCTATAATGGCAAGGTAAGCTCATGGTGCAGTAAAGTACTCATTGAAAGGAAGTAAAAAAATATCTGCATCCTCAGACAAACCTTACCAGGTAAAACACAGTGCCTCCTATATTTATGGTGGTTTCTGAAGGTCATAATATTACAATTCCTTCCTATAATTATGCATTTGCTCATATACTGTAGTATTATTTCAAAGTGATCCCAGCTCAGTACTAAGGAGCTGCGATCAGATAACAAGTGTTGGGTTGCACCTTCAGCATTCTAGGAGACACATTGCCACCCTACAGCAAGCTGAATGTGAACACATGCAAAAACAGCCAATCAAGTCCTTGTGGTGCCTGAGTGTTACTGATATCCGACTGAAAATACTTTACATGTAAATTTTTGCTTTGAAGTAAAGCTTTTCAAAGAGAAGAAGGAAAAAATATGTCTGTGAGCTGATGGTATTATCTTTGAGGATCAAAATTACAAAGAAAGAGGAACAATAGTGTGGCACATGTCATGCTGGCCTGTATTCAACAAAGACAAAGACAGAAGTCTTTAATTATAGCCATAAAGTCTTTACATACCAGAAGGGCAGAGTGATCCAACAAAATATAGTCTAAAAATAGCCAAATTAAATGAAGATTTAAGACATAATAAGAAAAGCAAAACGAATGCTGCAATAAAACATATATTTACTTTTATTTAACTTTTGCTGATTTTTGTACCTAAAACTTTAAAATAGTGATTTGTGGACTGATAAAAAATTCCAAGTTGCCTAATAGGAAGCAACATAAAGATATCTAGCAGCCTGTAGCAACGCTTCTCACTATTTATTTTGTCAGGAGGATAGTTGAGGCTTGATATCTGCAGATCAAGTCTAATGCCACTCAAGCCTAAAAAATGTGCCAACAGCTGTAGAATAGTTCAATTCTCTGATTTTCTTGTTTATGTTTCTGAGTGAGAGTTATCATAGTTTGATTGATGACACTTCCAGGACCAAACAAATACCAGTATTAGTTAAAAACAAAACCCTGTATTGCTACACCGAATTTTGTTTCATAACATAAACAGCAGGTTTTACTAGACAGTCGTGTTTTGGTGACAGCTAATACTCAAAAGAAAAAAAAATCCTACTGGGATCAACTTGATTAGTCCATAAAAGCTTATCCAAGCATATTTTCTATTAGTTTATAATTTCTTCAACGAGCCTTAATTGTGAATTTACCAGCATATTAATTTCTTAACTATTAAAAAATAAGTATTCCACCAAGGTTATTCAGTCAAAACACTCCAATATTTATATACTTTCCTAACAGATATTAGTTTGTCTTTATGTAAGTTTATCTGTTGCCAAATCCCAGTGGATTGATTTTCTAATTATTTGTACCACAGGAAACATTTGTCAATTCATTATTATTTATTTGTGTATATATTTATTTTCCCTTATAGCTTTTTAAAGAAAACTTGATTTATCTTCCAGTCATCTGGTGGTAATGTGCATAGTCATGAACTTTTTCTGGGGGAAATTCAACATAAAAATGTCAGGGCACAATGCTTAAATCAATTGGGTTGTTTTAAAGATAAACATACACTCGAACAGCAATTTGGATAATGTAGCAAGCTGCAATTTGAACAATATGTGTAAGCTTCAACAAGCTTCTGGTGAAATACTACATTTTGAACCACTCTTCGATCAGAAATATTAGAATCTATATACGTTGGCAAGTTTCCTTCAAGTTTCAACCAATTATTTTTGCTCACTTAGATCTTCCTCTATCCAATTCGTGCAATGCACCAGTATCGTTCATCGAACTTCATCAGATTTTCCGTCAACATCACACTGGGCTGGTACATATTTGCAGCACTTTTTGGAGAAAGGCAGAGTACATCCTGCACAGATGGAACATGCAAACTCAGTGCAAAAAGACCCCAGACCAGGAATTGTACTGAAGACGTTTTTGGTGTAAAGGTGCTGCAAACTTAAGCAATTTGAAATCCAGACAGCAATACTAAATATCACAAATTATCACAGCACCATGAATTTACTACGCCTAGCAACCACCCACCCCCCTTTGCTACCTAGTAAAGCATTGTGAGATTTACCATAGTTGATTGTTTCAGCTTAAATTCTCCTTCGACAATTAATCACCACAAGATAGTATTTATCTTCCTAAGTGACATTTTACGTACTAGCCAAAAAATATGGTGCTCTTAGAAAAGACTAAAAAAGGACAAGTATAAATCAAGGTGGGTGTCATGATCTGCCCTGATAGCTGAACTTAATTACTCACTGTATTCACCTGCCTTTTTTCGCCCCGCTGTCTAATTATCCTTCATCTTATTCACCTGCTCCTGCTGCTTTATATTAGGCTTAGCCCCTCTATCGGGGCCAAATCGTTGTTTGATACCTGTATGTTTTTTCTCTGTTCCGTTAGTTTTAGTTATTCCAAGGTTCATGTTCCTGGAGGCCAGTGGTTAGAGAGGGTTTTAGTGTTCATCTTGTTTTCTGATCGTGTCCCACCCTTGAAAGAGCCCTCAGGGTTTTGGATCGGAACGCGGGAGAGGTCAGTTTTAAGTCCCTGGACCTGTCTGTTCCCGTGTGGATCAGAACTCCTGACCGGACTACGGACTACAGAATTTCAGAACTGTTTCTGTCTGATCTGTTTCCCTGACCTGAATCGGATCCCTGCCTGCTCACTGGAGGTTGCTGCACCGGGGACACTCTGGGTGGCTCTGCACCGCAGCTCATTTGGTAGTCCATCGTTTGGATCCTGCCTTCCTTGGAGAGAATGGACTAACCTGTTAAACCAGAGTCAGTGATTGGGCGGTGCCCCTCCTCACTCCTGCAGCCACTGCGGTCCGCAGATTCTGTTCTGTCCATGTTTTCTTTTTGTGAAAAAATGCTTTGAAGTTTTCCGCTGTCTGTCTGACCTTGAATACTGGGTCAGTCTATCCAGTCCATGACAGTGGGTCCATTAATTAGCATCACAGATGTCTATAGTCCTGTAATCAGTCAATATATATATATATATATATATATATATATATATATATATATATATATATATATATAGTATAGATATGGTACTCAATGTGCTGTTTGGCGATATGGTGTGGTGTGGTCAACATGGAGCACAGAAAGGAAACAGTTTTCTCAGGAGATTAGAAATTAAATATGGATAGATGTGCTAAAGGTAAAAGCTATAAGACCCTCTCCAGGTAACTGGATGTTTCTGACTACAATTGTACACATTACTTAGAAGTTTAAGATCCAGAGACCTGTAGTCCATGTCTCTGCATGTGGCCGGAGGAGGAAAATCTATTAAAATTTCAAGGGGCAGATAATACGAATGGTAACTAAATAGCCCAGAAAAAAATCTAAAGAGATTAAAGGTGAAACTCAAATAACATTAGTATAAGATCACACCATCTGTTGTTGTTTGATCCAAAGTGGACTTAATGGGAGACAACTAAGGAGGAAACCATTAGCTGCAGCCAATTCTTCTTCCCATAATATATGAGCACTAGAAAAAATGATGCACTGAACCTGGCAATTATGTGCAAAATAAGAGCATCTAACTATCTTTTTCTAGTTTTGGAGCAGTCCTTGAAAATTGTAAAATGATGATCAAATATACAAAGAGTGATAACATTGCAAAGACCAACTAAAGTGTGAAGCAAATGTCCTTAAAAGATCAGGTTATGACAATAGGCACTGTTATCAGAGCCCAGGAAAGTGTTTTCCAGTGATTTACGGGGGACATAAAATGGTGAAAAGTTTTTATAGTAGTTATTCTGGAATTTACTAAATAGATCAGACCATCTCATCCTCTTTCAATTTTGGATTACTTTTAAATATTTTTTATGTGCTAATTAGAATTATATTATTAAGCCCCATTGAAGATTAATATTTAACACAATACATATTTTATTTTGAAAATTCAGAAGTTATAAATCACAAATAGTCTAAAGAACACCACCATCTTTAGAATAAAGGAGCAATCACGTATGCGGCTGTAACTGATGTCTCAAATCTTCTGTTGCCAATTCTCACAGGAAAACAGTACCATCTTCATCAAGGATGTTTTCCTAGTCATATGAAAACCCCACCTGTACAGCAGAAAAATGGGATTGCAGCAAAAATACAAAATCTTAGGTAGATGAGCTGGTTGGTCCCTGTTTGCCCCATTAACAAACGATTTTCCACAGAGGTTTGATTGAAATTATTCAGCTTGTCATGGAGGTTGCTGGAGGCAAACTCCAGTCAGCAGAAAAAAATGCTTTTGTTGCCTCCCGTCGCTTTCTACCCTAATGCTTAGCTTACACATACCTGACCCTTGAGGGGCAGATTTATTTAAGCAGGCTCAGCTGGATTTTTATGTACAGATCAATTATTTGAAGTACTAGAGTTTGTCTGTATGATATATGAAGAGGATTGGAACATCTGTTGTGTATGTGCTACCCAAGCATCTGGTCTTTGCATGTCTTATTTTGCAAAGCTATAATAGAGGTTTTTACACAGCCTGCACTTTTACTCATACATCCCTGACAGGACTGTATACTGATAAGAATACATTCCACTTCAAAGCACAACCAGAACCACAAGAAACACTTTTTGCCCAAAGATAGCACTTCTGTTAGGTTCTTCCATTATATTTTTAAATGGCAAAGGAAATGTTTCCATCTGACAGACTGAGCAGAGTCTGACAACACTGCAAGGCAAGGGGAAAGGTAATGCATCTTTAAATGAGGGACTCATGCCGAATTCATATAATGAGTCCATTTTATGAATGCGTTTTATAAATTTCTGCAGCACCTGTGACTTATTTTTATTATTGCTGTCCATAAAAGAAACTTGATCTGCCTCTGTTATGTGCATGTCAATGATCCAGCCCTTCAGAGAGAAAAATCATATATTTTCTGCTTTCTGGTGGTTCCAGAGTTGGGAAAAGCCAACAGACCATGGTACATTGCTTTATACAGAACCAGTAGTCAGTGAGTCAGTTAATAAACGGTAAAGTGAGTTCATAGGAAGGGGCACTACTTGCCTTGAGGATAGTGGAGTTGGTGGAAGAATGAAGCATTTTATGCTTATTGTATATTCTCAGACCAGCAAGAGGAAACAGTGTTTGAAGTAAAGCCATAAAAAATATCCTCTATGCTGCAGAAAGGGCTTCTTCAACTCTGAGGGCAAAATATTTCCTTTTAAATTTGCAGTGTGAAAAATATGACCAGCAGTGTAAACAGGATACTGAAGGCCTTTCCACACCCCAAAATTGACTGGTGACCTACTGTATACTTTACAAGAGAGTTATAGTCAGATTATTATAGACTCTATTTTACAAGACTCATATTTCCAAACACTAACCTTATAACCATGCTCAATGATGTGGACAGGAACTTTATATAGACTCTAAATCATAAATTACAGATGAGATCCAGAATGTAGTATTGATTGTGGAGCTTTAGGATTGTCTTTATTGTCCTGTTTGTTTTGTTGTTGTTTTTTAGAAATTACCCTTCACCAAATTCTTTAAATTGTTTTCAGTTCATTTTCAGTTATAAACATAAAAAATATTATCCTCACTTCCAGGTGGTGTTAATCAAATATTTTAATTACCTCAGTGATAACGGGCTTGTGCTGCTAATTTGTTATTGAGGAATTGGAGCAAAGTTGTCAACTTTGCTCCAGGTGTACCTAATAAAGTGGCCGGTGAGTGTACATTTACAGGATATTTTCTGAAAAACAATTCTTGATTCTTGATCTGGCAGAAAGATTTTTTTTGTCTATTTGGTTTAGGAAAGACTTCTCAACAAACGTTTTCCAGTTAAACTCCTAAACCTAACTTAACACTGTGCAAATGTCATACCATAAGTGCACTTTCATACGAAAGCTCCCTGAAAGTGCGATTAAAGCTGTGTCTTTTTTTTTTTTTTACTTTTTAGCAGTTCAGTGTAAATATAAACAATGGATTCAATCTGCAAAAAATATCAAGCAGTGTCTGATATCCTTCTGGGTAAATCATACTCTATAACTGCTGCTGTGACCATATGTGATTCTTGTCCTCCTTTTGCAGCTATAGCGCTACTACAATTGTCAACAAAATGCAAACAAAATGTGCAACGGTTTAGTTCGGCTCCATAAAAATTGGCAAATTGTGAGTGCAACTGGTATCTTGAGAGTATTTGTGAAATACAGATGAATCTTTAAGCAATATTTTACAATTTTTTTAACTAGATAACACAAATCATATGCTAATTTCAGCTCAAAAACACATCATGACCCACATGTTATCGTAACTAAGGGAAAACATTTAAAAATCCTACTATACACCCCTAATTCTTTGGTAAGTGCTGTTCAGAAATTCTAAAGCATACACATGAAATTACAGGTATATAACCCTTGACTTGTGTTTTTTGTGTTTTTCTTTTTGTCAGTAAGGTCCATTCTTAAGCAACCTTAAGTGACAGTGGCAGAAATTTAACATAAAGGTTAAAGTGAAGTTTCTAACTGACAAAATTTCTTAGATAGAGTATGAAATCTTAAACAGAGATTTTTTGTTTCTTCATTTGAATACACATATGATGAGAAATTGATTTTTTTTGCCCCTCTAACTTACTAAGTTTTGGACCAATATACTCAGAGAGTATGAAATATACAATAATACTTGTCAACTTTGGGTTTATAGTTTAAAAAGTTTAGCTTTATATATATACATGTATATATATATATATATATATATATATATATATATATATATATATATGTATGTATACATATATGTATACATATATATATACTGTATATATATATATATATATATATATACATATGTATATATGTATACATATATGTATACATATATATTCTTAGACACTGTGCCTCCACTCTCACCTTCAATAAATCAGTTTTTTCAATATTACCATGTTTACACAGTTTAGCTGTAAAAGCAACCTGGACCTCTGCCATAGAGCTTTAGTTTCCTTTACTTTTTTCTTCTCCTTCTACCATTTTAGCAGTGCATACCATGCCTTCACAGTATGAGGAATGGTATGCATTACAAAAATGATGGCATAGCCACCCATTGTGATGTACAAATGTTGAGCGTAGCTGTATCATTGGTTTTTTATGATGACAGCATTTTTCTCTGGCCAAGTGATCTTTGTTTTCCCACTTTTTTCTAGCTTTTGTTTTGCAGTAAAGCCCAATCATACACTAGTGCTGATCTCACCACTTTGTTTTGGCAACAGCCTGGGAGCAACATGATCATTGCTGCAGAAATTTACCACTATACTGCCGAAGATCACTTGCCTATTAAATTTTCTGGCATGCGCTGTTACATTCTTCTTCTATGACATTGTGTTGATGAAGTTTGTGTGCTTATGTGCTGTTTCATCTGCTCAGATGCAGTAACTGTCTCCACTCATGATAACTGCCCTGTCCCTATGTTTATTGCAAGCTGATGCAGCATCTGGAAACATAAAATGCATTTCTTTCTGACCAGGTAAGGGCTTTTTTCCATAAAGAATTATACAATAAGGCTCGTGATTCGAGCTGAAAATATTTTAGCAGGCTTGAATTTGATATAATACAACACATTTCTGTAATAATAACATGCAGCTAATTAAATTTTCTGCAAGAAAACATTGGTTTTACTTTTTATCTTACAGTTGAATATTATTCCCCAAGAAATGATTTCACTAAACACTGTAATTTCAAAATAAGAAAACAAAGAAAAAGCACTTAGTTCAAATGGCTATAACTGGCAAATGGTTCACAGGTTGTAACATTTTGTATACATGATTAATTCAAAAATAAATGAGCACTAGGGAATTTGCTCTGTTTTTATATTGTAATGAAAGCTGTGCAATATAAATGAATTCTCAAACAGCTTCAAAAAGATGAACTAATTAAAGCCTTTTCCCTCTGCACATATAATTTACAGATTCTAATTGTTTCTCTAGAAGTTCAAAAAACATAAATACAAATGTGTTACAAAAAAACCCTTTTACTCTCAAGGTAATTTTTATCTTCTCTGTTAATGGAATTTTACAGTTATTAATTAAGTTTTTCAGTATTGTACTGAAACATAACATAACTTAATTCTGACTTTAAAATTCAGACATGACATCTTACAGTATCTGAAGCACCTTGTCTCAGAGGGACAGAAACAGTCTTGTCATATATCCAAAGCTGGGTGGTTCGATGCCACCCACTGACAAAATCGTTGTTGTGTAATTACCCACCATTCATTCAAAATGACATGCTGACAGATGTTTTGGTGCAAGGATCTACGGTATCTTTTTTTGCAACGTGAGCACTTCCTCTGCAGCTTCCCAGCTGTGCAGGCAGCTGTATCTGCTGACAGCTTACATGGATTCAGCTTTGTGTGGAGCTTTTCATTTACATGTGATCTACATATTCAGAACATATATTTGCATTCAATATATTTAACTCATTTTTCTACAGAGCATAAGCTGAGACCCTTGGTAGTTCTGCTTTCTCAAGCAGTTTTGATTGTTTCAGGGTGAAAACTTTTATTCAATGAGACAAGAAAAACTTTTGCCTTTCCTTACAGGTAAAGATTGCCAAACACAGACTTGTATTCAGAGTATATTTGACAAAGCAGCCTACATCTAATATTTACACACTATATTAAATACCTCAATTTCACTCACACCTGTGTTATTTAAAGCACACTGACAAAATATCAGAAAAATATTGCGAAGACACCAATTCTCTCTAAACTTGCTAGACTTCTTTCCCCGTGTTTTAATATAATACAATTTTTAAACATAATATTTAATTATTGACATAATATTTAATGTTTTATGTGAGACTACATAAGAATCAGAATCAGGTCTTTTTTAAATATTGGAAAAATAAGGGGAACTGAACTTTTTTCTGTCTTTTTTATTCTTACATACACTTCCTTAGTATTTGATGGAATAACTTTGCTCAAACGTAATGGGTATCCTTGCACAAGCTCCACAAGTTTCCCTTAAAAGAAAAAAAACAAGAACAAGTAAACACAGCTTTTATTTTCTGTCATTTGCGTTTAGCTACATTTATGTAGAAGCCTTTAAAAGGGATTTGGTACCTCTGTGTATTGAGAAGGAAAACCCTGTTTGCTGTTAAAAAAGGGACATCAGAGAGTTTACTATATTTCACACAGAAGCAGTCTTTTATGAAGCTTAGGTTATACTGTAATGTTCTTTCTTCCTTTACCTAGAGTTACCCAGTGCTGCCTTTAGCTTCTCTACAAACCGTTTCTTTGGATATATGTAGGCTACTGTACCATTAAAGCAGCCATAAAAATGTGGGGGGGCAACATAAGCATGGCATGGGCTTGTCCAGAACATCATCTACATGAAAACAATTTTTGAATAATGCAATCCAAGCATGAGCGTAGGCCCATTTAGCACCAATCCTTATTGAGAAAAGTCAATATGGAGCCTATACTGCTGGGGAGGTGCTGATCCCAAATCTAGATATGAAGTTTAAGCTTTTTAAGAGTAGTAATGGTAATAGTAGGAATTCATTGTCCACACAGGATGATTTTGGTTTTGAATCACTCAATGGTTAAAAACATAAACAAAACTTTCACAGAAATTACAAAAAACCCAATAAGGTCTCAGGGACACACAATGTTTTGGTGTGAATAATGTTCAATAGTTCAACCATATTTTTCATTTAAAATAAGCAAGGTATCTCCTGCTGTTCTATTGCACCTCCCAGAGGGGAGATTAAGAAATTCCACCTCGAAGAAGAAGTTAAACCTCGGTTTGAGATTCAACCAAACACTCAAAGAAGACTTTTCATCTAAGAGTTGTCAAGGACTGACTGTCTAGACGGTAGGTCATGGTTATAACCAATGGTGGTTTTGATTGGCAGGTGCCCAGGTGGGGGTAGTCAGTGTGACCCTGCACAAGTGCTCCAATGTTTTTATACATGACCACTCAATTGGGAGTTGGAGCCCCCGGGAGAGGGTGAGAATACTGAGCTTGGGATACGTGCTTTTCACTCAAATGCACTGTATTGTATCCCACATCAGAATCTCAAATGACCCTCTGCTTTTAGGTTGGTATTATAAAAGGCTGTGATCGCATGAGTATCATTTATACATGGCATGAAACATCAATGTTTTGGGATAACTGCTTCTTCCTCACTGACTGGCTGTTCAGTCCAGTGTCTGGTCCTCTGTAGATGATGATACTCCTTTACCAAACCTAACCTTCACCACGCATTTTGCCTTTGTTTTAGGTTTGATAAATACATATTTGTCATAAAAAATTATTCTGTATGGCACAGTATCTATTCCTTTTGTGTACAGGACTATGAGGGCTTATGCAGAGCTGTTTGGAGAAGAGAAACACTAAAACATCAAGCTGTACGCTAAGAAAACCGATACAAGTGGCAATGTGAGGTACAGTGTACGGAATTGTACTGAAAGGAGACAGGAGACCTGTTTAGGTCTATTATTCTCTTGCTTACAACCAGAGTTGTTTTACTGAAAACAAGGAAACAGACAGTTTGAGGTGTTGTCTTAGAATACATCATCTGGTGTGGTCTATTGAAATTTAAACTATGATCTCATCTGAAATTAATTATAATCAATTATATGATTTCAATTGTAGATTAGGCCCAAACCATACATTGCTTTATTATTTCTCAAAGATTCTGGACCAAGTCCAAGTAGGAAGCTGTTGTGCTCATATAATCACTTTAATCTTTCAAATATGGCTGTTTATGCTAATGGCCTAATTCATCATGGTAATTAATTAATCTATTTGAAAAAATCCACAAAAAACAATCCCTTGTCTCCTTGTAATCAACCAACCTCCACATATGGTTACTTTTTGTATTGTATATTTTAATTAGCATGTGTAGTATTCCTACATGTGTAGTAATATTCAACCAAATTTGAATTTTTACCTAATTTTATTGCTTTGATTGTGTGATTGTTGCTTTTACCCATGTTTTTGCTGTTGGTCTCTTTTTATCTTTAATGTTTTATGTTTTATTTATGTATCTGTATAGCACTTTGGTGAGCTGTGGTTGTTTTATAAGTCCTTAACAAATAAAATTGGATTGTATAAAGATCTGTAGCAAGACTTTAAAATGGACACAGACTCTTGCAAATCTAACTCTTTAAGAAAAGGAATGTAAAGGCTTGTAGCATTATCATCTAACGACATGAAAAACATAACATCAAAAACTTAAGAAATAATTCTTGCGATCATCCATAATAGTCTGATTTAATGATGAGCATCAAGACACTTTTTTTTTCCTTCAACGAGAGGGTATTGACTAATATGGTATCAACACCAAATGACAAAATCTGCTATACTTAAATATAAACAGTACTAGTCCAATGATCACTTGGTCACATATTTAATTTTAGTCTGAACTTCCTTTTTTGTCACTGATTTGCAGGCTTTTGGTTAAATCTAAGGTTATCTGAGTGGAAACCATGCATCTTATGATAAAGTCAGATGTGTTGTCTAGACAGATATCTATTATTTTTACCTCTAAATGTGAGCAGGTCTTCTGACAATTACATCCTGTTATGTAACTAAACTGGACTGCTAGCTCCACCTACTCAGCAGCTGACATTATCAAGTAGTTGGTTGAACAGAGCTCCTAGTTCTGGGGAAAAAATGTGAGCTGAAGATGGACGTAAGTTGGCTTTCTGCAGGATTATTGAACTTTACACCTGAACACTACAGTCGGCACCAACAGCTACTGACTGAATCTAGAATGAAATATAACTCATACTGCCTTAATTTGGCATGCACAGAGAAGGACATGAGAAAATAATTAATTCAATAATTCCAAATCATTATGTTTTTTAAATTTTGTTTTATGTCTGGATTTTAGGCCTTTTATGTTTTACATTTTCAGCACCTCCTCATTGTGTCTGTTTCCTCTGATTTCTATTAATGCGACTATTTTAACCTTTTTAAGTAATTCTAGTTATACATATCTTTTATCATTATCATTCAGTGCTTGTAAAAAAAATAATGTAGAAAAGTATTGGTTTTCTTTGTAAAAATGATATTCATATCTAAGGTATAACTGACAAATTCAGTTTAATTTATTGCATATCTCCCTATTTTGGGATCTATTTTTTTCCTTTTTGATAATAAAAATGGATCAGGATCTGACTTATAAAGTAAAAAAAAAATCTAAAGCTATATATGCTACTCATTTATTATAAACAATATCTAAGATTTTCACATTTAACTGTATAGTATTAAATGTATTTTACATGGGCAGTAAAATGTTACAAATAAAATCACATTTTAGATTTTCATCACAAAGCACTGTGGAACACCATCAAAAATTAGATTTCTTATCTACTGTAAAAGAAAAAGCAAAATGCCACTCTTTGCTTTCACTGCACAAGGTATTATGGTTACCTCTGCAAATATTTTTTCTTCAGATGTACAAGTGATTCTACTGTACCAAGAATGAAAAGGAAAACAGTTAAAGCACCAAAAACCTTCTATAATTGCAGTAAACCTTGCACTTGGCTGATGCTTTACAACTCACCAAGGTGCTGTGGACCCCACTCACAGCGGACTGCTCAATGAGTAGTCGGTAAAAACAGTGCTTGTTCATGGCGGTTCTCATGTGTGCTTCTGTGTTATGAAGCATGCTGCCAATTTCACGCTTGCTGAACCTCAACTTAAAAAGTTTACTTCGAGGTCCTAATGATGCTTACCTGACAAACAACCAGTAAAATCAGCAAACACTCTTTACCTGTGGTTTTTTTTGTCTGCGTAAAATTCGGATAATTTAACAGTTGAAATGGTCTTTTTTTTAATTATTTATTATGTAGATGTTAGTTACCAGTTGCCAATTCATCAAAATATCAGTTTAGTTTGACCAACATTGTTTGTGTCTGATTTTAACAAGTATTTGTACTTGATCAAGAGTTTAACATATTATTAGCTGCATTGACAGGGCATCTTAAATGTATCCTTAGTGGTTATTATATTTCCTATTTTGTGATGTTACAACCACATAACTCTACTTATGCAAAGTAGTTTATCGTTTTAAAAATGAAGAAAAAGTATATATGCCTTGCAGCTGACGTCATTGATATAAAAACCTAGGTGTGGCCATTTTGAGTACCTGCTCACCTCCCTCACCTCAAAGATGCCCCGTAAGTTTTGACCCAAATATTTCTTTTTAACACGTTTTCGAAGAGAAGAAATGTAATCAGAAATGGCTGTCAGCAATCAGAAGGGCTGACTGGGCACCGATTGCAAGTTACCATACATTAAGTCCTTAGTGCACCCAGGGTGATGTTTGGTATTTGTTGTCATTTACACAGAGCACTTTTTATGCAGGTAAGAAAGTTTAATTCAGGTCTTATGTAACCAGAACCCTTTGTTTCATGTTTGTGTGTCCATATCATGCTAAATGAGGTGTGCAAAGGTTGGGATATTTGTCTCATAATCTAATTCTGCTTTAAACTTCTCCACAAGTTTCTCTGCGACTTCCCTGATTAGGTTCTTGTTCCTGAAGATATTTTTTGATCTCTAATCTTCTCTAAGGCATACACTCTACAGGTTTTTTTGCCTCGTCGGACAAATGTTCTAGTCATGTGAGAATTTTGAGGATTTTGCCGAGTTTCAGCCACATTGTGCGTCCTGTGTCATGTACTATACAGGGGGGTAATGAGGTGCAATCTACTTCTCATGACCACCTTCTAGTTAGGAATCATGAGGTTGGGACAAAATCAAACATGTTGGAAATTCAGTCGGCCCTCATAAGGTGTTAGTGAGCCTGCTGCTGAAGCAGAGCTACGAGCGTCTACAAGCCGATTTACCTGAACCTTGCTCACTGCACATGTAAAAACAAGGGAATTCTTCTTAGCACAATCTTCAACCAGCACAATCTCTCAGTGCTGTGTGGTTTTTGAACGTATGGTGTGAGTAAGTAGATCGCATCAGAGCTTAGGGCCGTACAGTGTACAGTAAGAACATACATCATGAGCTGTGTACTTTGAAAGCCTGCAGTTTTGTTGTACAGTTTGGCATGTAGCTGAGTACAACAGTTAAACATATCGTACAGTGTATGCCCAGTTGAAAGTCAATATTATCGCTGAAGGGGGGAAGTAATTTAAAGGTAGAGAGGATTGTCTTTTATTTCCAGTTGGATCATCCAAATAAGTGGTCCTCATAATTGTTAATCGTTCTGGTGATATGTACAGTAGGCCATGCTATGTGCACATCCCCAGTTAGCTACCTTTTTCTGTGCATGCGCACATTCAGGCATATACTGTATGTATGGTAAGCTACGGTTTCAGCCAGTCATTGAAGCTCACCTTTTTCACCGCGGTTCTTTGAAAATGAACATAGGCCATCACAGTACAGGTAGATTTGAATACCGACATTAAATTACACATAGGTGGATTCTGTTTATTACTTAGTCAAAGGCAATTAGTTGAACTAGATTTTATTTAGGTGCATCAAAACAAAAGAAGGCTAAACAGATATACACAGGATCTACTGTGTTAAGTTTTTCATAAAAAGTCCCAAAAATACTAACATTTTCCTTCAGTTTAATGCACTTCTTCAATTTAAGCAGCACTTTGCTGCAGCATTGTTGCTTTCCTTTCCACTGTTGCTACATGCATACTCAGTATGAGGGATTGCTGCCACAACACTGTTTACTGTTGTTAAATGCTAATCCAGGTGGGTGATGAAGGTCAATGACTTAGTATCAGTTGGGTTTCCTTAGAAAGAAAACCCTTTAATGAATCTGTCAGTATGATTTGATTGAATTGAAAGCTGTTTATTGGAGCTATGTTAAATGACTCGAGTGTATCCTTAAAAAAACTTCCTAGGCATTCAATTAATAACCCTTAAAATGAGGTCTTAATTTTATTGGTATTGCTATCATTGGTATTGCTATCATATTATTATTATTGATTCTTTTAAAAATATTATAAATTTAACTACTTTTGATTTGACCGGGGCTCTCCGAGCAGATTAACATAATTTACTGTACGTTTTTTTTAATGGCTGAAACCAGTAGCAGGGGTATGGCAAATGATGTATTTTGTCCAAGAAATGTTTTGAACTCGACAAGATGGTTTCAAGGCAGTGAAGTCACACCTGAGAAGTGTGAAACACAAAGTGTCAAAATCAAGTTGCTAACAATCAGCAGGTATTTCCCAGTTCTGTTCCACTCTTGACTCCACAACACCTCCACAGTCTTTTCCGATATCAACGACAAAACCAGCAGCACCACGTCTCCGGACGATAAGTGTGAATAGGCCAACACTTAAAACAGTTGTATTGTGGATTTGAACACTGACAAAATGTTAATCATGCGAGTCAGATAAGGAAGATGGAGATATATTCTGCAATTGCAATGTTCAAAGACTTTGCAATTGACCAATCATTTACATGTTGTTCTGATAAAACTGCCCGCTACAGCATGTTTTAATTAACGGCACATATTTAAATGCAATATGTTGCAAATGCTGACAATAAAACAATTGTATAATGTTTGATGCTTTTAAACTTTTATTTCCATGGCTTGAAAAAGCCTTGAACTGAACTTTCCTTTAGTTTCGTGTGTATTCCCTAAGGTGCGCAATATTCATAAACTAAATTGAAACTGAATAGAATTGTTCTGTCAAACAAAAACCTAATAAAACACTTTTTAAACATTTTTAATAGGATTAAAATATGAAAAATGTTCAAAGTGTACATCACATCTTCACAGCTGCATTTATCTAATTTTATGATGGTTTATAATCACTGATTAATTTAATCTTTCTCAGATAAATCTAAAAAATCGTAAAGTTGCCTCAGGTTTAACATTAAATCTGATTTATACTAAACCATAAATGCAACATAAGGTTGTTCTGCCAAATGCTATACTGGTTCCAGCATTAAAAAAATACAGTTACGTAACTGACTTTAATGATTACCAACATGGACTTAATAAAGTTTTAAAAGCCATTAAAAAATCTTTATACTCATCATTGAACATCCACCTCCTTTTCCACATTTACAAGCCTGAGTTCACAGGCATACTAAGGCTCCGATGCAGCCACTAGCACTCTACAGCTTCCTCTCTGACCCCTTGAGAAAACTACCACTCAGATATTCACGAGTCATTTGGCTCCAAATGCCAAGCCGATTGCAGCAGAGCATCCCACCACATGACAGATAAAGTAGGAGATAGGCCCTTGTGTAAAGTTGTTGGCTGCATGTCGTGAGGACATAACACATCATCCCCCACCTCTATTTTATGAGGCTGTTATCTATTTCATTCAGATATAATTCAAACATATAAAATATGATAACGCAGAGCTTTGAATCCGTGCAGGTGTTTCGCGTCTCCCCAATAAATCCTCTGAGCAGTGCAGTTACACATTACCATAAGGAAAGGAATGTCACAAATCCTCACAGGGAGTCTTTGCTGTGCGTGTGAATGCAAGATACCAATCCAGTGTGGCGCCTCCTATTTTTATGCTTGCAACTCTGCCAGTCATCCATTTTTACATCCAAACTTCTAATTAACTTTCGACACACTCAGCCTGCCAAACAAGCAAGGGTCACGCAAAGAAATCATGTTTTGCATGTCAAGAATATTTAGTGATTGTGGGAATATTTGAGACTGCAGGAAGAGAAATGGAGGATGAGAAAAAGTTATATATTTCTGCCCTGATAGCGACTGCAGAGGCTGAAAGCTAAATCACTTTCACAAGTTAATCTGCTATAAATCCTGGCAGGCAGTCTAAATTTAAGCAGAGAAACCTCTGAAATCAAACATGGATTTTAAATGATACTCGCAGAAAGCAGGTGCATAAATCGATTCAGCAAACTACTTTTACTCCTCAAGAAAAGCAGCACCTTATACATATATAACAGTCTGCACATTAAACTTTTGACAGACAGTAAAACACATCTACAACCGATTTATTGGTAAAAGGAGAAAGTCTGGAAAACAACAAGAAACTTACAAAGGTAACCCAGGTTCAGATGGTCAATGTTTTAAATTGGATTTTTTTTTTGCTTTAGCATCGTTTTTTGCTCTTAGTTTGAATCCAAATGCTTAGTTTTACAGACAAAGCGCTATAAGTGATCAATAAGACTCACTCAGGGATCATACAAGACCCAACACCTCTATTTGGGATTGTTGTCTTCAGTCAGAGAGGAAATATACTGTAAGTCAAGCATAAATATTGTCATATCTTCAATTTGTTACTTCTTTAAATAATAACCTAATTTATTTTTTACTTACAGCAATTGACATACTTTCTTGATTATTCACTTGCTGGCTGTACCATGAAATGCTTCAAATTTACTAACTATACTAACTATAAAAGTTAGTAAAGATCATGCGATTTACCATTAGCTTGTATATTAAGGGACTACTTACATTAGTTATACAATTATTCTGTGATGATTGTGCCCTTTGTGGACTTCTATTTGAGTTTTTTTTTTTAGGTTCTCAGTTACAGGTATCTTATTCAGTGTTTTCTGTATCATTGGTTTATTTTCCATTTTGTGGTATATTTAAAGGTACACTATGCAACCGGGGTTGATTTTCCAGCGAGGCTCCCCCCAGAGGGCGAAAGTAAAAGTGCACTGTCGTAAATATGCTCAGCTGTTCTCCTGGTTTCTCCGTCAGGCCAGGCGCAGTTGTTTTGAGCTTAGCAGACAGGCGAACGCAACGAATGACTAATGCTGCGGTCACACTGGACGCAGCTGGCACAACAGAAGCAGCGAGTTTACATGCAAAGTCAATGGTTGACGCGTGTCAAGGCGCAGCAAAAGGTCCCGCGGCGCGTTTTGAGCAGCAAACGCGCTGCTGCTCGAGATGGAAAAATTGAATTTTTGCTGCTCGACGCACCACGTCAACCAATCAGAGAAGCTGATCTGGGAGCTGGCAGGGAGAGAGACACAGCGCTGATGATCAGAGCGCTATAATCACTCCTCTTAAACAGTTTATTGACGCCTAAATTAACTTAAAATGCAGAAATCTGCCGGCATTTTTTCAGTTACTCTTTGTTGCCCTCTTGTACCAGTCTCCTTTCCTTTAGCTCATTCTAGTTATTTCTCTCTAAACCTGCTCCCTTTTAGCTGATGATTCTTCCATTTTTGTCTGTCTCTCATATATTCACCACCTGTTCAGTTACTCTTGACTGGATCCTTGTCCTTCTTTTGGTTAATTCCTCCCTACTGGCTGTTCTAGACTAAGGATTTTGTATTTTTACTTTTGTCATTAAACTTTGCAAGCAATCATCCCTACCTCTTTGACTCTGCATTTGGGTCCTGTAAAAAACTCCACACAACCTGACATTTGCAGCTTTTTATTATATGTATTTTTTTTACCTTGTTATTTACTAACTTAACCATAGATTTACTAAATCTTTATTGAGGTTTTATATACATATTTAAAAGTCTCCTAATCAATTGATTTCTTTACCTAGTCATTAGCTAATGTATTTGGTCACTGTGGTTACCAACAACTAAACCAAATGACTTCAAAGACACTCCAGATTTTAAAGAAATTTTCCATCTACCCTAAGTTCAAAATCAACAGGAAAACTCTAACAAGAGTTTTAGATTCTGTTTTCTTTTATCCTCAACATAAGGGACTCTATTTCTACAGCTATGTGTGTCAACCAATATCAAACATATCACTGACTAATGTCTTAGTTTTTTTAAAGACCGTAAAGTTTTCTTAATAGCTTCCTAAGTATTTTATGCACTAAAGTAAAAATGTCTACACACTAGACAAAATTGACATGAAGGATGATTAGACATAGAAAATACAGACATTTATATACTAAGCTTTATTTTTTTTAACTTATTCAGTTCTTTTATTTGTTGAACATCAATGTATTACTTAACTCATTTACCCATTTTATAAACTATTAATTGTATAAAGTATGGATGTAGTTTTTATTTAAGTATACATACATATGTACTCACTAATGTCATTTTTAATTAAGATGCTTCTTATGAACTGATTTGTCTACTTTCTTTTATGTTTATTTGAACTCGTTCCATTATTTACCGACTTACTTTATTAAATCTTTTTAATTTTCTGTTAGTAAGTTCTCTTCCTACACATTCCATTTTAAACTTATTATTTAGCTCTTGGTGTAATAGTTTTTTTTTGTGAGAGTTCTAACTTTTGGTATTAAAATTCTTTCTCAGATTTGCTTTTCTGGCAAAGATTTTGTATTTACCACAGAGAGAAACACAAACTGCATTTACCATCCAGATATTATTGATCTTTTCTAACTTAAGGGCAGAACCAAACAAGACTATCTCACCAAATCCTGCCAAGTTTTATTATTTTTGGTGTGTGTGTTTGCTTTAAAAAAATAAAAACATTGGCATCTGTCACTTCACACAGGCTTCATCGGAGGTTGAAGATGCTGTGTTATCCCCCGGGTTTTCAGTAGAAGATATCTTTCATTTATCATGATGTGCTTTGCTACAGTGACTTATCTTTGACTTAAAAGAGTAATTTTGTCCCCTTTTAAATATTATTCTTTGAATCCGTGTCTTAATTAGCCTTTCAATTTCGACATGACATGGAGGATTATTCTTTGTTTTCACTAACAAGCCTGAACAAACAGCGCAACATTTAAAGCAGTTCAAAAGTAATGTCTTCTCTGAAAGTAATTTAATTTCTCTGGTGTGGCTTTGAACTTCCTAACTTTGACATGTAAATGCCTCAGAAAACAGAAATTGACAAACAGCTTGGAGGCATTTAAAACTACCAGCTACAAATTAATTCTACGTTGTACATCAAATTTTGAATACAAATGAACAGAATTTCTTCTTCGACAGCCTTCTGTTGGCACTTGTCACAGGCCATTTTTAGAGTATAATTATATGTCTTTGATCCACTAAGGCAGCTTTTTAACAAACAGTAGCTAAATCACTGCATGTGCCCAGTCCCTTGCCACCAGTTTGTACTGCTTGAAATCTTGAACTAATTCATCCTCAGAGTGTGTGCATTATTCATTACTGTTCTGAAAATAAAACACCCAGTGAGAAAATGAAGGGATTTTAATACATCTTTTGTCATTGGCAGGATTTGTGCCTGAGTTGGAGCAACATCTAAGAATCCTAAACAGCCCAATGTGCTCTATCAGCCCCAGCTGTACCATCGAACACATCCAAAACATACATTTATTTACAATTTAAATGAAGACTGAAGTTTACCCCTCCACAGAGATAACATGGTCAACACTGCAATCATTTAAAACAGCAGAAGGCCCCTAGAGGCCGAGGCAGGACAGTCCTTGAATTCTCTTTTATAGGCTTCTAATTTATTGACCATTTGCAATGTCAGTAGTTGCAGGCTGTCGGTGCAACGCCGCTAGACACAGCCTGGCAGAGGCTCACGGGTCTCACATTGTTAACAATCATTACATAATCAGCAGGAGGTGAATGGCTCTGCTGTGCTTAGAGCAATGCCAACAGATTTGGCCGCAGCAGCAGTGGGTGGATGAATTGCAAAGTGTGATGCTATTCATTTGTGAAGCAGGGCCAGACCACCCTGACACCAGATCCCAAATGTTTCCTTGCAAGCCATGAGAAGGCCACAATATATATATATGTATATATATATGTGTGTGTATGTGTGTGTGTATTCTGTTTTGCAGAAAATTTCGAATGACTAAAACTAATATTAGCTGCTTTCACTGAAAGAGACTTAAAAGGGGATCTGAAGATGAGATCCAGGGGGATGCAAACACTTAGCAGGGAAAACAACATTATCATCGGGAGGATTTTAGCTGCTGATGAGTGGAACTGGATGTTGTTATTGCTGTTCAGTGTATTTCAGATAAAATAACTAACCAGCATGTTCAGGTCGGCTTGCAACCCACTATGGAGACAGCTACAGTGGTGCTTATGGAGAAAATTTTTTATAATTTCAATGAAGACAGAAACTTACAGTGAGAATTTAGGAAGTGACAAGTCATTTATTGTTTTATCAAAGTTAAAAGCAAAATGGTGTTTCCTCTGACTAAAGGTTATCACTGACGGTCGGGTTGCTTTGGGTTTTTCACCACTTGTACTTTTGCGCTTTTGGATGTTTTTATCACGCTGTTGAGGTATGATATGGTGCTATCTGCAGTAAGTGAATTTGTAGCACTCACTTGTCATTTTCTTTGTACGTTATTCATATGTCACAGCTACCTTTCGGCACATTTCAACACCATGTATAATGTAACACTTTTTCTTTTCTGCAGTACATCTTACATTTTTACTTTAAGTTAACTATTTACTAAGAAAACAAGCAAGTTCCGGATTTCTGTTAAGGATTCTGTTAAGGTTTTCTGTCATGCTTACATACGTATTTGTAAATTTTACTTTCTCAATTTCAAACCAGTAGACAGATGTAGTTGCAAAGGATACTGGGTCATGAGTGACACAATTCAATAATAAATACCTTATGAAATAGTTATTAAATTGTGTCATTAATTTATTAAAACTGAAAATAAATACAGAATTTATTTAATAATTATATAGTTCATCATATGGGCTTCAGTTAAATGCACAGATTTTATTTCCTGAAGTAAATATAATTAAATTGTGATTGATTTAATTTCATAAATTATGTCATGTTCCTGTGAATTATTGAATTTGTCGCGCATCAATCAAAGTCAAGAGGCATGAGTAAAGCTGCTCCATTACCCTGAGGTCTGATTGGTTGCTCCTCACTGAGCAAGACAAGAAAACTTCTTCCTGGTTTTCTTGTACTCTAAAAGCGGGCATACACTGTATGATTTTTGCCCTTTTGCAGGCCAATTCTCCAGTTGTGCGAGAATTTTTTAGGAGAGGCCCAATTTCAGCCTCATCTTGCATTGTGTAGTATACATGTAGTATACAGGGTATAATGAGGGGCGATCAGCGTCTAACAACCACATTCCGATCAGGAATTGTGAGGTTGGGAGAATATCAAACATGTTTGAAATTCAGTTGGCCCTGGTTAGGCTATAGGCGTATACATATCCCATTTATCACAACCTTGCATACAGCACATGTGCAAACAAGGGAGGTCTTCTTCTCCAAGACTGCGGAGTCCGACCAGCTCCATCTCTCAGGTCTGAGTCCTGTCATGATCTAGCAGGATTTCTAGCCCAGATGCAGAACTCACGGACACAGAGGCAGGTTAAAAGTCCAATATTTATTGGAAACACACAGGGTTCTGCCCTGGAAGGCAGAGAGGACAGAGCAGGTTAGGTTCAGATGTACAGGTTTACAGGTTTCAGACTTACAGGTTAACAGGTTCTAGACAGGCAGAGTGGCTCAGGCTTGCTACCATGGAAAGGACAACAATCCGGCTCAGAGGGAAGCTCTCACTCAGCTTATATAGGGAGAGCTCTTTAATCAGCAGATGAGGATCAGCTGCTTCTAATGAGCACCAGCTCTTAGGAGAAGATCCACGTCGCCCTCTGGAGGGCAGACCTCTGGATCCCAAGAAGTCAGATATGCGGTTTCTGGACATGCAGTGTGAGGAGGTACTGTAGATCGCATCAGAGCATTGGGTCTTACAGTGAAAGAACATACATCGTGAGCCTTGAACTTTTAAACCCTGCAGTTTCCTTGTACAGTTTGAGCTGCAGATGAGTATAACGATTGAAAATATCACACTTATCATACTTTAAGCCAGGCATACACTATGTACACTATGTATGCCTGGCTTAAAGTCAATATTATCGCTGAAGGGAGAGAGTCACTTAATAAAATGTGTTGCAATGTTTTACAGCACACTGCTGAGCTACTCCAGCCTCTATATCCCTAGTTTGGTGCTCAATATATTAAATGCCTTTTTCCTATTAAATTATCAGGTTAACACTGTTTTTTCAAGAGAAATTTGGCTTGATTCTGATTGACAAAAAAAGCTGGGTCTGACCCCCAGCTAGCAAGCTGTGTGTCCTTTGTCCCCCCGCCACTGCGTGTCTGGTGACAGCATTGTGCTGGGTTAGCGTTAATGATGTCAACAGTGCAACAGAATTCAAGAAAGTAAACAATGGAGGGCAACTTGGAAGTGATCCAGGGCATAGTCAATATGCTTTATGTTTGGCTCTTTTGTCCATCCAAATTCCTTTTACAAGCGCTGCAGCATGTTTATCGAATGTAAACAGAGTTGTTTTTGGCGCAGTGTGTTGACATCTGTAGGTTGCGCTCAATGGTATCATATGAATTAGTGGGTCAACCCGGGTCTGATGTTTCCATTGTATGCCGATCAGAGCCGAACCATTTGAAGGTGATTTTAAACCGCGTCCCTTGCTGACTCTATGCTGGTCAGTGAGCTGTTCCCACTGCCACTAAAAGCTGGGGTTGGGGATTTGGCCAGTGGAAAAGGGGTATAATAAGTGTACGAGAGAGCCCTCAGCAGAGTCACGGTAAGCCCCACCCACAAACGCCAGCTTTAAGTTCTCTCAAAAACTTTTAGGGTCCACCTACATATATAGAAGCCAAAGTTGCTCACCTAATGTTCTGTAAATAAATGGGAACACATTTTGGAAAAATATTTACAACTTTTCTCATGAAAAAGCTGACATTAGCGTAAAAGAAAATCAATAAGTATTTTTTGTGCAATTAGACATCAGGGTTTCTATGGAAGATTAAATTAATTCATTGTGTGCTGTAGCAAGGTAACAGGAATTAGTTGATTAAATAATTAACTAATTAAAGTCACTTAAATGTATATAATATATTTAACTGAGGCCCATATGATTAATCATATATATATATACAGCATATAATGAATAAATTCACTTTTAATAAATGAATGAAATATTGAAATAATTACCTTATAAGTTATTTGCTGATTATATTGCAGCTCTCGTCATCCTCCATACAATGGAAGGTTTCATTTGTTTGCTTTAATGATTTTTTTTTCTTAGAAATGACCTGCTCAGAGATGGAAGAATCTGATACTGGTAGATGTGAAAAACATGTTAAATAAGTCAGGAGGAAATGATAGAGATGAACGTTGGAAATTGTTTGTTTATGGGTAAGAAAAGCTAGTAGGAAGGTATGAAATGAAAGTGCAAAGTGGTGAAAAGCTGGTGGGAACTGGTTGCTTTGGAGTCAGGTAAGAAAAAAACAGCAGTCCCATAATTAGTGCTGGTCATGCTGTTTGGGGAGTATTAGCTGTAAATAATCAACTCTGTTATTCCAAGGACAAACATTGAGGAGGAAAAAAATAAATAACTTGTGTAGGTGTTTCCTGCAGGTGCAAGATGTTTTTGGCAAACAGATTTGCTGACCATCTCTGCTGCCTTTTAAATTTGTCATGCATTTTATATAATAGGAAACATTAAGTGTCTCTTATACACATTTAAAAATGTAGTTCTTTTATAGCTCATATTTGCAGCATATCTTGTGTATTCAGCAAAAATGTTAGCATTTTATAATTTGCTGGAATTTAACCAGTTTTTTTATTAGGTGTACGGTTAATATCAGTTATACCAAGTGCAGAAACTTGACGTCCTTACTTCCCTTTTTTTGTGTGCCCTGCATCCTTAATTTATCCTCTTTAAGCTCTTGTTTATTTTATTTTCTTTTAAGCTTTAATTTTACAATTTTTTATCTTAGCTTTTAAAATTAGCAAAGCCTCAATCAGAAACTTTCCTTTCTTCACTTTGAACTCTATTTATATTCTTTGTGTTTTAAATCTTACTTAGTTTAAGCATTTATTCCTCCATTAGTTTTACTTCTGTAGCAGTTGATTATTTAAACATGTAGTATATGTTTTAAACACCGTATAAAGTACCTCATAAAAGACTACCAACAAATTCATTTCAAACAGCAAAACTTTAAAGGAAACAGTGGATTTTTTGACATTTCCTTTTTTTTCTTTATTTCAGAGTAAAAGTTACAGTTTTGACACTGTGATGTAAAGGGACCTCCCTGCCCTTTCATGTGCTTGCATGATAAGCCTGAGGCAGGAAAATCAGCAGCAGGGATCCCAGGGAACAAAATAGAGCAGACATCACTGACAAGTATGTCATAGATTTAGTCACATACATGATGAAGAGGAAGAGCTGAGTGGCAAAAATACTCACATAGGAAGTAGGAAAGGTTGAAAGTATAAAACCACACAAACTGTGTCATTTTGGTAATTTTCTCAATTGGACACCTAGGAGAGTATCATTTAAATCTTCAGTTAACATGGCAGGTATTAAGATTAGCAGATCCATGACTTAACAAAAGTTAAACATGACTCTCTGGCTTCTCCTACAGCTTAAAGACGCATAAAAAAGAATTAGGAATCTCATGTGTTTTCATTTTCAAATGCACATAAATAACAAACACTACAACGTTTTCAAAGCACACAAAAAATTCATGCCTTACTTTTTCTGTATGTCAACATTGGAATATCCCCAAATGAGCAACAAGCTGGGTAACAGATTGTTCACTCTGTAGCAAACAAGCTCTCTGGCAGCAGTTTCACTAAGACATGCTTCACATTTAGTGCCTAAACTCAAAGTAATCAGTAAACCAAACATGAGCATATACGTACATTATGGCACTACTAAAGGGAATGTAATCACATTAATTAACAAATGTGATATGTAACCATTGCTAGATTGCCATATGCTAGAATAATTTGATATCATATTCATTATACAGACCATACTAGAAACATCAGGTGATAGATTCTGGATATATGTGGAAGACTTGTCTAGTAATCAAACTGAAAAAACTATCATTGTGAGGACCTATTTAGTATTGATTGTGGAAAACAGCAAATTACTAGTAGTAATACTCACTTAATAATACTGATCCCATCCATCCAACCATCATTAATCCATCCATACCCGCTTTTCCTATCAGGGTCTTGGGGGTGTGCTTTTTATCTCCAGCAGTATTAGGCAGAAAAACGAGATACAAGATTTCCAGTTCATCATAGGGTGATGCACTCTATGTCATCTCCTCTATAAAGTAAAGAAAGGCTTGGTTTAAAACCATAGACTTTTCAGTGAGGAATGCAACCTTTTTGGAATAAACCATCACAACTCACTTTATTAGGTATCTCCTGCTAGCATCTAGAACGTCCTTAACAAATGCACTCCAGGAATTTCCGTCCCTGTCAACAATAAAACATCACTCCTGAGATGCTTCAGATTTATTGAATGCAGATTCATTATATGAGTCTCCTGTTCCACCGTGTCTTATAGGTGCTCAGTTGAAGTGAGATCTAGAGACACTGAAGGACATTGACATACAGTCAGTTCAATAGATGTGTTTCCTTCAGTGTTTTTCCTGCCATTTTGCAGTGTTAAATTAAAAGTGCTCGATGAAGACAGCAAAATCCGGATCAATTTATTTGATGTTCCACTCACTTAAGGTGGTTTTGACTTTTTGAAATAAATAAATACATAAATGCGAAGTAGCAAATATATCTAGCTCATATGACTGATCGGCTATTTCAGCTGTTGGCGTCGTATTAGAATCGCATTTGTCTTGTGACGTCTCTGGATTGCATGTCCAATCAATAATATGAGCTGACTGGAAAAAGTTACTTGACTGATTGTAACTTGTTCATCACTGATCAGTGATCCGAGCCAGTTTGCTACCTCTATTTCCTGTCTATTACAGACAAGTGTAACATAAATATACAAAGACAATATGGTTTGCATTTCCTGGTTAACTCGCTCCAATGGATAGAAAAACGTCTGATTTGCAATTTTTGTTTTCTTTTTTCTTTTTTTGATATTTTAAAAGTTTGCTCAAAATTTGAATGACATTTGGATGGAAATTCAGCTCATGTTCAAGAGGCCAGACAAAGGATTAAAGTTTTGCCATATATTACAGTAATTTGCTAGAGGTAGCCCTTAGAAGATGGGTGCAAAGTGTCATAAAGGGATAAACATTATTTACAATAATTTACGTGGGCTGTGGTGTATGATGAGGCTCACTTGGTACTAAGAAGGTCAAAGTATGGCCGGAAAATATCCTAATAAGAATTATACTGAATTCTTCATACAAACCATAATAGATCCATTCTTCCATACTTTTGACATATATTTCTAACCTCACCAGCTGAATATAGCAAATAAAATCAAGGCCAGTGCAACTAAACACATTTTTACCAATCTTTTATTGCCCAATTCTCCTTCTACTTAATTTTCTCTAAACATAATGGAAACAGCACTCTGTAAACATCCATCTGCTCTCGCAGTTACCTTTTTTGACTTCTTATCCTTGTTAATACCATACCATAATACCATAGACTGTCTTCTGGACATCTGTCAGCAGTCTTCCCCAAGTTTGTTGCTCCTACTGACTGAATTAAGAGACCATTTTAAAGCTCGGAAATCATTTGCATATGTTTTGAGGTAGTTGGCTGGTCAGGGTCAACATCTTCAGTGCTTTCCAAAAATGAAAGAGTATGTACATTTAATTTTTTTTCAAGAAAACTGAGTCTGGTTTCTATTATCTGCAAGGTATAATCTTTAAAATTTCAAGAAATGAAGGCTATAAAGATTTCACTCTGTGAAATGAATCAGTCATAGCAAACATAAGAATTTAACTTTCTGAAATGAGTGACAGAAATAGCTGAACTTTTTGTTTTATTATTCTAATTTACTCAGATGTACCTGTAAATCCCATTTCACTCCCGTGTTTACTCAATGCAAAATACAACATTTAGTGAGTGTTGTATTTTGCAGATTTCTATAACACTGTGAGACATTGGGAGGAGTAATTCAATAGACATTCCTTAATTTTTCAAAGTATATTTTTTTCTCATCCTTTTTCGTGTTTTAGTCCTTGGATTTGATCACTTGCTGCTTTAAAGGTTTCAGCCCAGCCCTGAGCTCCAACACATTTTGCAATGCTTCAAACCCTATTTGCAATCAGTGTCCTCCACTGGATTAGAACAGAGACCTCAGCCGGTTTGCCCTCACCCTTAAGGTTTGTGCTGCTTCCATTATTGTCAGACCATCTGCCAACAAGCTTTGTCACTTTAGTATTTTGCCCAGCCTTGAACATTACAAGAAGCTACAAAGCTCTTGTTCAGCAGGACTGTATGAAATGACCTTGCAATTTAACAATCAACTTGTAGGTCTATCAAGACATAGATAAGAGGTGGTAGCGTTTCACAAATCTTAAGGTGTTTGTACTGTTAGCATTAAGTTAATTCTTTCAGTAACACAAATAAAATCTGTTCCAGAAGAAATATAGGCATTTTGATTCTTACTACACATAAGACAGTATGTAACATAATTATAACAAGTCACAAGAAAAAAAAATATTGAAAAGTTCTAATTTTCTTTGTTTTACTTTGCAGTTTTGAAGCATGACTGAGATTCTTTGAGAGAAAAGCACTTTGTATCACAAGGGAAGGGGGAAAAAATGTTTTCCACATCATCAAACAAACTTCAGCATGCAATGAGGAAAGAATGTCAGTGTCTCCTAAATGTGGCAGCTGAATAACACACCTCAAAGTTTTTGGGGTTTATGCACAATAAGGATCGCTCGCACTGAGAAAGGAAACAACAAAGACCGACATGGAGACGCAGATGGGAGATGGCAGAAGGTAAAGCCTAGCTAAGAGAGAGAGGAGGGAGATGAAGAAAAAGAAAGAGGTGTTACAACTGTCACTGTTGAAGTGGGATGGAGTAAGTGATAAAACAGAAAACAAACAACAAGCTTGTCAAAATATGCACTGAAAATATTTGAAATCCTGATTTAAAAAAAAACAACAATATTTAGCTTTATTGACTGTTTTTTTGTCTTAGAAAAATCTTTTTTTTTTTTTAGGAAGGTTTGTTCAACTTGGTACAGAGTGTAAGTTGATTTCTAAAGCTGAGAAGCAACATCAGTAACAAAAAGATAACAAGGGAGACTGTTATGCTTCTTTATCAAAACAAGGATTTTTACAGGGCTCACTTACCTTATACAATATTGGAATTTTGAAAGAGCACAGGAAGTCAACTCTTAAAGGATTTTGTTGTTTGGAAAACAATGACAGATATGTGTAAGGATTAATTTCCCTGTGAAGACTACGATGAAACAAGTAATTCTTTATAGAAAAACTAAGCTGTAAATGTGTTTTGAGAGTCTCTTACAATTCAAAAGTCGGCAATGAATCAGCAAACACTTAGAAAGATCAAAAAACAATTTGCTGCAAACAAACACACAAATAAAAGAAACTTGAGGGTGCTTGAACTCCATACTGTAGATACTTCTCAGGCAGTAAACAGTCAAAACTGAACACCAAAATGGGAAAGATAGTAATTCTGATATGCAGACAGGAATATATCTTATTGTGTTGAGAAAAAAGTAACTAAAACATGAAGGTCCAAGTTTGATAAATAGGGACTAAGGCCTGGAGATTTTCTTACCATCATATGGCATGCCGTATAAATTTACAAAAAGTTAGTAAGTTTACATCATGGGAAGACTTCAGAAGTAATGACAGAAAATACATTTTTACAAAACAGATCAATTCTTTTCATGAAGAGGGTTGATTAAAACCTTTAAAACTATTAAGGTAGTTGGTATTACTAACGAATGTTAAGTTTTAATCTGTGAAATATGTGTATTGAGCTACAGATGGTCGCATTCTGACGACATGACTCACAAGAAAAAGCCTTTTGGTTAATCACTAGTGGAAAGCTCTGAAGCTGAAGGCTTTTTTGTCATTAGTCACTAATGCTTAGCCAGTCATGGGCTCTCTGCCAATTTGTTCTACTGAGCATTGGTATTGGCACATTTTCTCAAAAAGTGTTGAGACTTCTTAAATGCTTTTGTGACTGATTGTTGTGGGTCCACCCAAAGGAAAATCCTTTGTAGTTGACTCTGTCAATATAGCAAGAACTTCCTACATTCATCATTATTGCAATGTAAGAGCCTCAAACACACAAAGGGCTCATGATATTGGCATATACTGATTCCACCAGACAAAGTCAGATCCTGACAGCAAATAGAAGGCATCTTAGGAGGGATTTCTCATTTGGGAGAGATGTGTTTTATTTATAGCTACCCCCATACTTCAAGTTTCTCTAATGGGTGATTATATCACCACTTGGGGATGCTTCTATTACAAAAAGGGTTCTATTCTGTTATCCCAAGGTGACAATCAAAAAATACGCGACTATTATAAGGTAAGAATTGTCAAAGTTCCCATTTTAAAAACACACAGAAGGCCATGGTACCTCTTCTGCTCTTACACCATAGCCTGAAAGGGTCCCACACATTCACTCTAGTCTTTTTGTGTCTTTTGATGCCTTTCTCTTTTTCTCATAATCTTATAATACTGTTTGCCTCTTGTGACTCCCAACCATTTTAGTATACGGTGAGAACAGTGGATATTTAATAGTGCATGGCTCTCCACAAATACTGGCATAGATAAGATATTCTTATAAACGAAGAAAGATCCTCTATTATACCTGTACGTGTGGGAAGGTTTGATCATTAAGTATGGAAAAAGAAAAACTGCTAAGACACATGTCATTTATTCCAACACTTACAGGTCTGGCGGCCTTAATTTTGCTTGCAGCTTTTCTTTCAGACCTAATTGCTGTTACTGATTATCCCATATCTTTGTTATGAATGTGTTTTGTTGTTTTCCACTGTAAATCTTCCTCCCTTGTTTTTTCAACAAAAATAAACCATCCTGCCAGTGAAACTGCATTGGGATTTTTTTCTCTAGCTTACAAATTTTGAAAAAATACCTTTTGAAAAATTAAGACTTTTTTTTTTACCTACAGTATAAACTGCGCAGCTGTTTCGCAAAAAAGAGTAACAGCTTTGCTTATCTATATTTTATTTCAGTGTGAATATGATTAATTTTTTTAAACTTTTGGAAAACTAGAGGCCATCTCTCAGAAATTAAAAATAGACAGCACTGTACCACCTTCTGTCTCCTAGCCCTTTCTCTGTGGATTGGGGCTATAGATAGTACAGGGATAAAGATGTGGGAAAAAAAACCTTGGCTCTTTCTTGGTTGCACAAAACCAAGAGCAGCAACTCAGGGAAAAACAGTACCTTTTTTAACTTGCTTGCTCTTACAGTGTGCCCATAAACACATTCCGGAGCCCATTTCTGAAACATCTTCAATGCACCGTCACCAAAGATCAGTGTTAATACCTCTAAAATATGCTATTTCCATGTGTAGCACAATTTACCACCAAAAATGTACAGCTTGCCTTCATATCATTGAATCTGCCCTTCCCTTTCCATTAAGAGAAGTCGACACTGGGCACCTACACCCTTACATAGAGCAATTTTCCACTCAAATCTCTAAAATGCTTTGATCAGTTTCCCAGCTTTCCCTCTTCTCTTTTGGTGAAAAGAATTATTGACTCTGAATTCTTTCCTTCCCTGTGGTGATCGAATGGAAGGCATTGTAATGAAAAGCAGAGCAACTCCATTAACTCTGTACCTGCACGGCTGGCAGCACCTATTCCCTACCAGTTATTAAATGGCTTTATTGGATAAAAAAGACAGAGAGGAAGGACTTTTTTTATCTTAGCTTTTGAGAGAAGTGTTTTCCCAGTTGGAATTTTCTGAGTCCTGTTGTTTGGCTTTGTCATAGTCTTCCTGGATTTGTACCTTACTCCAAGTATTATTTCTTGAGGAAACATACCCATAATGACCACCAAAATAACCAAAACTATGGCTTAAATGTCTCTTACAAAACAGCCTTTCGTAGAATATGTATGCTTAGTCAGTTACCTCAAACAAGCTTGTGTAATACATATAATACTGAACTTTTATCATTGATACATCACTTTTTCCCTTCAAGTTGAGATTCAATTAGCGAGCACAGACTTAAAAATTGGAAATGCATATCCATCTATCCACCAGAGGAAATATATATTATCTGTTAGTTTCAAAGAGCTTTGACAGATAAAGTGAATGTGTTGCTGGGATAAAAAGATTGGAATGTAGCGGCCCACAGATGGTTGGATGGATGTTCAAATTCTATGCTTTAGAGGCTTGCAAATATTCTCCACTACAATTTTCATTACTGTTTAATTCAGCCAACAGATTGTCTGTGTCTGTTTACTGCAAGAACTGCACAGAATGTCAAAAGTGTAATTTGAAAGGATTTGAAGTATTTATTGAGACAAGCCGTCCTTTGCAGTAATTTCTTTTACTATATATATGAATTAAAATGATGAGGCTAATCTCAATTTCTGAGACACAAGTTAAAGATAAAAGAAACATTCAGGCCCTTTTATTTTTTCTTTCTTGTCTAATTTTTCATATTAGAATTTAACCACCATAACTTAGAAAATGAGAGTAAAGAAAAGCATGTTTATATCAATTTGCATCTGAACAGTGTGGTTTGGATTTGTATTTAGCCTCCCACCAGCTTTGCACATTTAGAGATGGGAACCTTTGTCCATTCTTCTTTGCAAAATAATTAAAGCTCAGTCTGACACATCGGGGCGCACGACATTTTCAATTTACTTCTAAAAAGATTTAGCCTTTCTAGTAAATGGATGTGATTTAGTGTTCATCAGTACTCTCCAAAGTCATACCTCAATGGTTGTTATCCCATATGTTTAGATGTTTCTTTGGCTTGGCATGCCTCAATCAAATAAATCAGCCAATGGAATGCTTCTGCAGAACTTCGTTGTATGCTGAATCATAAGTAGGATAATCAAGTTTTCTGAATAAGCTATGTTGCAGCTGGAACAGATCTAAACCATGCAGAATTTTAGTACTCTTGGGTACAGCCTGACTCTAAAGCACAGCATTGCAGCTCTGATTCTGGTATTATCTTACTGGATAATAATTAGCTGCCCTATTATTAGATATTTTGCAGCTTAATAAGTTATTTATTTTAAGATTTTCCTGTATTTAGCACCATCAATTTATCATTATTGTCCATCAAAACGTGCATGAGGCCAAAAATATTTATTTTGTATAATTAGATTTTTGCACTTTTTTTCACGTTTTCATAATTTCTTGCAGACTTCCTTCTTTCTACCATTAAAGCCAGATTTGTGGAAATTCAGACTAACAGCAGTCCTGCCGACAGGCTCTCCCTCTTTAGCTCCAGCCTTTCTGTTTCATCCTAATAAGTTTGCAGTTGTGATATACTCTCTCCAGCTCAGATGATGACTTGAGCGGTGCTCAGTTAGATGTTTAAGATTGGAACATAGTCATAAATCTAACTTTATCTCTTACTACTTTGCTTCATTCCTTGGTCTGCATGATGTCTGTTAACTAATGTTCTCTAACAACTCACTGAACCCCTCACAGAAAATGCTGTATTCACCCTGAGATTAGATTACCCACAGGTGGATGCTATTAACTAATTAGATGACTTGCAGTGAATTAGAATAAAGGGAACTGAGTAAATATACATGTCCTTTTTTAAAAAAAAACATGAATAACACACAAAAAACCCATCTAAATTCCATGGAAGATTGCATCGTGGTGAGTTTAAATTGGTGTCACTGCTGCTGAAAGACATTGTAATGTTACTGAAAGCTTAAAAGTGGGCAAATAAAAACAAAAAGCTCTGTCAGCAAGTTTACTTCATTACAAAAGCAATGCATATTAATGATAAACATCATTGCTTATTTAAGGAGTTAAAACGTAATAAAAAACTTTATGAACTGTCTAAAATAATGTTTCCTTTTCAAAAATATCAATTAAATAAGAAAATAAAATATAAAATGATCTGTTTTACAAGACCTCTTTAGTTAAAAGCTTGTACAGTCTCAGGTGTGATTCTGTATAAACAAGATATTTCTAGAAATAAGAGGTATATAAGATATCCGAAATAAATGTATATATCAAAATACCAGAAAACGAAATTAAATGACCCTCTTCAGCGTTTTAGCTTTAAATATAAAGCCAAATGAGTCGGGCGCAAATCTGAGGATGAAAAACAAAAGTATAATCCCTCCCCCGCAAACGGTGTCACTCAAGGATTAGTGTGCCAAGGAAAAAAAAATAACCCACTAAGAACCGAGCAGACAGATTAAAAGCAGTGTGCGAAGTGGCGTGCGTGCAATCATCTTCATCAACATTGATTGTGTTGATATTGTGTAGTGATTGTCCCGCGGTATGACCCCCCCCCCCCCCCCCCCCCCTTTCTCTCCCTCTCAGAACAACAACAACTCTGATCCTAACTTCAGATAGCCTCATATCAGTTGGATAGAGGCTCCGGGACCTGGTGTAGGGTAAATTGAAATGGTAAAAGCACGAAGCGGCAGATAGGGAGATATAATATTTTCTGAAGGGAAGAGAGTGGCCTGCTGGATTATTGGAAAAGAGTCCCAGCGCCTAAGCGATTATGAGGGTTAAACTGTGTATCTGATAGCGAGTCAGACAGTACAGGAGACTTATGTAGGGCGCTCTGACTGGATAGAGCTTAACAATTAGTTTTAGTAAAATAAACAACCGCTACGGAATGGCTGTTTGTTGTTTCTTACCTGTGTGGACAACCGTAAAACATCCAGAAAAGATAATCCAAACAGGAGCAGAAGATCGTTGATCAAAGCAACCAAGTAATAACCTGGAGCTCAGCCGGTGAAATCCACGGCCGGTGTGTAATTTCCGGTGAGGACAGAGAGGGATGTCCACGGAATAAGTTTGGGAAAATACGCAGCCGAAACAGATTGTGTAAATCCTTTCCAAAAAAAATACAAATACAAAAATATCCACAAATGTATTAAAGTAAAGCCAGCGCGAAGGATAAGAGATGTTGTGGAGTTCAGGACCACGACAGAGTGGACAGCTCCGGCAGCGCAGTGATCTCACCTCGTCCGCTCTCGGATCTTTTGTGCGTCGCCGAGGTGGGAGACACCAGCCCCAACCTCACCCTCTGGCTAAGTCCCGGTCAGATTTACATACAACCACCGGAGGGGGGCGGGAAAGGAGCAGGACCAGAGCCAATCACAGATATCCCGTAGTAAGCAGAGTAGGCAACAGAGCGAGGACGGGCTGACAGAGGGAATGTGGAGCAGTTCAGTGCCTCCGTGCCGAGAGGAACGGATAGAACAGGAAAGAGTGAGAGAGAGAGAACTCTTTATGGATGCTCCGCTCACTAACCTACTCACTCACCCCATCAAACACACGAATACACCAACAGTATGAGCTAAGACATATTCAGGATTAATTTCATGAAGGAATGTCGAATGCAAAGGTACTGTTTATCGCGATCACTTCGCTGCTTATCCAGACTATTTAATTCCGTGACCTCCAAACGACTGAATATCCAGAAAGTGACAGTTATGTCATCAGATTAATTTTGCACGTATCTGTTTTACAGCCATTTTATTTTACCTTGCAACTAGATAGATAGACAGACAGACAGATATTTCTTTAAATAAATCAAATATTTTTATTTAAATGCATTATACCTTAGGACAGCTTTTATTGTCAAATTCTGTTTTTCTATATGTGCCAAATGTTCACTCAGAAAATCAAATTTTATTTTCAAAGTTAATATATCTTAATGAAAAGTGAAACCCGGTTGCACATTGGAAAAGTATGTAGCATTGTTGCTTTGCAGCAAGAAGGTCCTGGGTTTGATTCTCACATAGAGTTTACATGTTCTCTCTATGCATGCGTTGGTTCTCTCCAGGTATTACCCCTTTCTGCCACAAACATGACTGATAGATTATTTGGCATCTCAAAATAATTTTGTGATTGTGCATGATGGGGTGAATTTGTGTGTGTCTGTTTCCCTGTGATAGACTGACGACCTGTACAGGGTGTTCCCTGCTTTTCACCCATAGACTGCTGGAGATAGGCACCAGCCCCACCGTGACCCTGACAGAATAAGAGGGCAAAGATGGATATGTGGAAAAACTGAAAATTGTGTATAATACATAATCAGATATATACTGTTTTCACTGGTTGCTGTTAAGTCTCAGGATAAATGTTAAAATTATTCTGTTTGTTTATAAAAATATGACAGATTGGTAAAAAGCCACTGACACTTTGCAAGCAACTGTTTGCTTTTGCTACTTGCTAATCCAGAAGAAGTGAGTTCTGCAAAGTCAATGACTTTATATGGTCGGCTGTGTTTCCTTAGACATCCATCCATCCATCCATCCATCCATCCATCCATCCATCCATCCATCCATCCATCCATCCATCTTCTTCCGTTTATCCGGGGTCGGGTCGCAGGGGAAGCAGCTTCAGTAGGGAGGCCCAGGCGTCCCTCTTCCCAGCCAATTGGCCCAGCTCCTCCGGGGGAATCCCAAGGCGCTCCCAGGCCCACCGAGAAACATAGTCCCTCCAGCGTGTCCTGGGCCTCCTCCCGGTGGGACGTGCCTGGAACACCTCACCAGGGAAACGTCCAGGAGGCATCCTAACCAGATGCTCAAGCCTGGTCAACTGGCTCTACTCTGAGTCCCCCCCGGATGACCGAGCTCCTCACCCTATCTCTAAGGGAGAGCTGGACACACTACGGAGAAAACTAATTTCAGCCGCTTGTATCCGGGATCTCATTCTTTTGGTCATGACCCAAAGCTCATGACCATAGAAGAGGGTAGGAACGTAGATCGACTGGTAAATCGAGAGCTTTGCTTTTTGGCTCAGCTCTCTCTTCACCATAACAGACCAGTACAGTGCACGCTACACAGCAGATGCTTCACCAATCCGCATATCAATCTCCCGCTCCTTCTTCCCCTCATTTGTGAACAAGACCCCAAGATACTTAAAATCCTCCACTAGGGGCAGCACAGCCTCCCCAATCCGGAGGGGGCCCTCTACCCTTTTCAGGCTCAAGACCATGGTCGCTTCACACTCGGCTGTGAACCACTAAAGTGAGAGCTGTAGATCACGTCCTGATGAAGCCAACAGAACTACATCATCTGCAAATAACAGAGATGCAATCCTAAGGCCACCAAAACAGATCCCTTCAACACCTTGGCTGCACCTAGAAATTCTGTCCATAAAAGTTATGAACAGAATCGGTGACAAAGGGCAACCTTGGCGGAGTCCAACCCTCATTATTTAATCAATTAATTCCTCTTACCGTGCTGAAGCACACAATGAATTAATTTAATTTTCCATAGAAACCCGGACTTCTGATTGCACAAAAATTACTTTCTGGTTTTCTTTTACTCTAATGTTAGCCTTTTCATAAGAAAAGTTGTAAATATTTTTCCAAAACGTGTTCCCATTTATTTACAGAAATTGGTGTTTACAGAAACAACTTGGCTGCATCTAGAAATTCTGTCCATAAAAGTTATGAACAAAATCTGTGACAAAGGGCAACCTTGGCAGAGTCCAGCCCTCACCGGAAACAAATCCGACTTACTGCCGGCACTTCGGACCAGGCTCTGATACCGGTCATACAGAGACTTAACAGCCCTTATTAGATAAGAAACTTTTAATGGTGTGGGTGATTTAATTGAATTAACTCTGTTAAATACCTTGAGATGATTTGACTTAACTATAAATGCCTTGATGGATTTGCACCCCTTAACCACTCTGAACTACTTCAGTTTATATTCTTTCTCAGACAATAAGGTCATTGGTTTTCCTGAAAACACATATGGCACATTTAGGTGATCACGGCTGCAAAACCATGGAACATTCTCATCTCCGACATGAGACATGCTTTTTCAATGTTGGTTTTGCTATCTTTTATAAAAACATGTTTTCTCTTGGGATTAGACCCACTTTCAGTTGATGCCAATATCCTGTTGCTTTGTGATTTATCTTTGAGTTCTCTCCTGATGTGGTATAATTGTGTTTAAATTAAAAAATTTGGTACCAACCTGTTTGATTTAAACATGGTTTATAAACAAATTAGCTTTACTTTGACATTTATTCTTTATACAAATATGTGCTAAAGCAGAGTTGACAGCAGATTTATTATAAAGTACGCTGGGGATTCTGTTGTTGTCACTCTGCTTCAAGAGAATCAAAGCAGCCATGCCTGATTGATGTCTTCATTCATTGGTGTGAGAAGTCTTAGCTCGAGCTTAACACTTGAAAAACTTTAAGATATAGTCATTTAAGAACAATATTTTTTTAATCAGAGGTCAGACCATGAAGATTGCAGTCTTATAAATATATGTTGACTGTCATTGATGATGAATTGAACTGCAATGCCATCTGTTAAGCTGTGTTGTAAAAAGGCTCATCAGCATCTGTTTTTTTCTGTTTTTGTGGCACTGGCGACCTTTGATAGTATACACACAAGAAAACTGTCTTTAGAGAGATGGGAAGACATGAAGCAAAGATTCCTGGGTCCAGTTTGAATGGCTATATCAAAGACTCCTCTTGTAGATTGCTCGTTTTCTCCTCTTGTGGAGAAAGAGACAACATGTAGTTAGTCACAGTAAGAGAAACAGGACTACACTGAAAAACAGGCCAAGCTACAACATCTACTGCATAAACAAAGGTGTTGATGGCAGAAGTAAATCTGATATTTCTCTCTGGGTTGGAGTCAGAGCACAACAGGAACAGACCAGATGAAGCTGCTGTGAAGAGAAAAAGATGAAAGAGCATAAAGTTAGAGGTTGAACTAATAAATACTGCAAAATGGGAGAAAAGGGATAGAATGATGCAGAATGATGAAAAGGGGTCCCTATGTCATCCAGCAGTCAAAGCCTATAGTAGCATAACCCAAACCACTCAAACTATAAGCTTTGTCAAAAAGGACAGTTTTAGGCCTAACCTTAAAAGTAGACAAGGTGTCTGTCTTACAGACTAAAACTGGTAGTTTGTTCTAAAGGAGAGGAGCCTGATAACTAAAAGATCTGCCTCCCATTCTACTTTTAGAAATTCTAGGTACCACTAGTAAACCTGCAGATTGAGAGCGGAGTGCTCTGCTAGGAACATAGGAATATATGAAATCTCTGATACAAGATGGAAAGGATGAAACTAACATCTCTGATGACTTTGAAAATTTGAACATTATATAAGATCAATAAATATGTAGTAATTAGGTGTTGCTAAAAACAAACTCCATGTACTACATAGGAAATTTACTTTAATCAGGGCCTCTTTTTGCATGACTTACTGCCTCAATGTGGCAAGCTTACCAATAATAGCATTTATACTCAGGAACTGTGAGCAGGTGCCTGTTAGATAATAAAATTTGCATCTCAAAAAAGCAAAGAAGAGGGCAGAATAACTGTAAAGCTTCTTGCTCTTTGGCTCGGTTAACCTTGGGCATGATAAGAAACAATATCAGCATATGACATGACTTCATGCTCATAACTGAATAAGGGAAACTTCAAAGTTGATCTCAAGCAACTCTGATGCTGTGCCTCCAGTTACTTCTGTCAGATTGTTGGACCTTGATTTTTTCTTTTTTTTCTTTTTGGGTTGGCCTTTTTTAAAGATAAATTTAAGTCACTTTAGCAATAGTCTAGGCCTCTTGTCTCTTTAGTCCAGGTAAAACACTGATGTACGTATTTTCCCTTTGAGCGTCTCAGTTTAAGATATACTTATGCAGTTTTCTATCTCCTGCATAAGTATATCATTTCTGCCGTAGTCTGTACCAGCTTTATGGCAGTGGTGTCACTTTGGAGTTGACCTTATTTGCAAGCTGTGATTAGTGAGACCAGGCTGGGTACACTGGACAGATTTTCAATTGTTCACAGGGCACAGCCAGGTCAAAAAAACAACAATCAAAAAAACAAAAAAAGAATAAGTGTGGACAGGCTCAATGGGCAGTTTGGAATCACATTTGAACCTAAAGGGCATCCTTTTGGATGAAGATAAGAACCAGTATATCCATAAAACACTGTGTAGTGACGTTCTTATAGCAAAGCTTATAAACAGTATATCATTTCAAACATACTTTTACATACTTTGTATGCCTTTTGTGCCTGCAGTATGGCCTGATGTATTCGATCAAAACTATTTCATCATACTGGACTGCAAGGTTTCATCCCTCACAGCATCTGGCACACAAATGTGTGTATAGCATATAAACATCAAACCAAATATGTGACATGATCTAATGCCATAAAGAACTATTTTTTCTGGATAGTTTGTAGTAAAATAAACGTATATTTCTTAAAACTAACAGTTTAGGAAATTCACTTTTCTCCGCTACAGCTGCATTTTGAGAATCATGTATTTTTTAAAACAGAAACAAAACACACTTTTCTGGTAAAAGCACATTTATATAAATACTAATTTCAGGTAAAATACTTTATTTTGCTACAAAAGTATGACTAATGCCTCCTAATATAATGGCTTTAAATAGTAAAGGCATTTACATGATGTGTATCAAGGGTATGATACCATCCATGACACACAGTACCACAATAAATATACAGATAAAAGCATTATACATGCAAATCCACTCTTAAATGAAACATTTAATCTTCTATATTTGCTTCTAATAGTGCTTTATAAAAACGTAATAATAATATTTTCTGTTTACTTATTCATTCTTCAAGACATCACACTCTTTAATTATGCACCGCAACTCAGGCTCCTGTCTCTAAATCATTTATCAATCATGTTTTGCCTGTATTTATATTTGAATATCTGTTTAACTCCTTACTGAGCAATCTTTTTTCAAAATTTTTTTTTTCATCACAACTTTTTCTATACAGTATCTGTTGGGATCTGGAGCTGTACCACCTTCCTCCAGCAGAGTGCGCCGTGGGTCTCCTGGAGCTGGAGTCTTCCAGCACACCTCTACTCATCAGGAGACCTCCCCTTTATAACCAGCTGCCAGACCTTGCTTCGACGCCGCAGTGTTGACCTTAGTTTGGTTAGCGACCTGAGCCTTCGAAACTGATAAGAATCTTAGTTGTCTCTAGAGAGAGATCTGATTCTAACTCTCTTCTGTTTTTGTCTCTCAGGAAACCTGTCTCTAGCCTGAAGCTCTGGATGAGCTTAACCTGCCAATCTGCCCTGGAGAGCCAAACCTGAAGATTCCTATGTGGATTCTCCTGCTGCTCTTAGTGAAGAGCTGAAACTCTAATCAAGGTCTGCCATTCAAAGTGAGAAGCTAGACGCTGCAGCTGCTCGTGTACTCTGCTGAACAAACAGTCTTTGGACCCAACGGTTCCTCCTCTCTTAAAGAGAAGCCCGGATTCAGTCAAGGTAGAATTCTGAATTATCTAAGGACTCATGCTCATCTGCCTGCCTTTCTAATCAAACTATCATCTCTGCAGACTTCAGTGAACCAGCCCGGACCAGTTCAAGATCCTGTACTTAACTTGTATTATTGCACATTCAATAAACTCTGTTAAACCTTTTACCCAGCCTCCGTTGTGTTCTGCATGTGGGCTAAGCAACTAAAACCCATCATGACACTATCCACTAAAAAGCAGCTTACAGCAAAGAAATAGTTACATAGTTATATGCATAGTCATTTATTTCACTCTCACTCACAAACAAGTGCTTTTAACCTGCAACAGTAATAACATTTTTGCAGATATTAAAACATTGCTGCCTTGTTTTTCACTCACAGACCTAATTCATTTCTCTTCAAGGAGCGGAAGAGAAACCATGCAGTGCTCCGTCATTAGTCAACATGACTGAACGGATGAAGAAAGAAACTATGGCTGTCACACTAGCCCCTGGTTCAACGCGCAGCATACTGCCCATGGGAATAGAACATTTTTTCAATCTGTCCTTATGGAAAAAATTTGTTCAGGGTAACAAAAGTTCAGCTCTGAAGGAAAGAAAAGAAACATTATGATCACTATCTTTTCTCAGTATTATATAGCTTATATTTCTTTAACCTGATGAATATAGTCTCTAAATATTGAAGGTATTGTAAGTCTGAAAAAGCATGAATACAACAGCAGCAATTTGATGAATCCTGGAGGATACGGTCAAGATGCAAACATTTTTATTGTAAATCAAAAATATTTTATTACAACTTTTAGAAGTAGCAAAAACACTTTGAAATCAGGCAACCAAATAGGAGAGTATTGAGTCGGCATTAATAACAACAAGAGCTGGTTAATACAAGGTTAATACAATAAATAATTTTCCTTAACAAGGCATATCTATACTGGAGCCGTAGATCTGACTTTCATTTTCCCCTGCAAAAGATACTAAGAGATATTGACAAATAAATAGATGCACGGTAGTTTAAAACAGCACAGAATATGTAAAAAAAAAAAAAAAAAAAAAGGTTAAATAACCATAAACTGTGATGCACAACATGACGTGAAGCATACTTAATGTTGTGCTTGAAAGTTACATACATACCCTCCCATTAAAGAAAATGAAATTAAATTCACATTTGTAATTCAAATATGAGAAAACCGAAAGAGTAATTGTACATACAAACTTTCATTAAGATTTTTTGTTAAACAAAAATTCCATAAAAGAAGATAAATGATAACTGAAAGTACCTTTCTCATAAAATATATTTATATATGCATATTGATCCGATTATTTTGCTGTCTGTAAAGGGTGTTATGTAAACTTTCAAGAAGAACTCAGTTAATTTATTTTGTTTTTAGATGTAGTATATTTCTTAAAAATATGACTGGGAATTATAGTTTTTTGCATACTCTATCAGTCAGGAATACTATGCACTGGTATGGTTTTATTTAACTCGTATCGTTGGCTTCCATATATTGCTGTTCTTGTTTTCCACAGACCTTCATCAAGCATTGCTCCATTTTGCAGGATGACTTGAGGTCCCTCCCCTGCTGGCCTCTGTGATTCCCAGCATAATTTAGAGTCCCTGCAGAGGTTCGATAGCCTTTTTCCATCAGACATCGTGAATGACTTAATCATACATCTTCAGTACCCCTTCAGCTGCTCAGAGTACTTTGCTGTTGGATGGCTTGTTGCCCCAATTCACACAACACTTTGTTTCTGGGCCTTTATACCGTCACTTGTAGAACAAAGCAGGTTGTACTGGTGGCTGTTTTTACATTTTATCCAACAGAGATGAATGTGGTCCTTTGTTGTGGCGTCAGTTCTCTGTTTTGGTTCTTGTCTTTGCTCATGTTGGAAATATTCTGCATTTTTCAGAAGTTTACGTGTTTTTCTTTGTTATTTGGTACTTCTGTCTGAGGTTTGAGCAGTGGCTTTAAAATTATCTTTTCTCTTTGAAAATTGCACATTCCTCTACTTTCTTTGCTGGCTTCTCTGACAGAATTCCTCAGATTCTGACCTGTTCATTCTCTTTAAGTGATTTTGGCCTAGGATCGACTTTCTTTTCTTTGGTTAAATCATCCAACATCTTTTCATTCTTTGTAGTTTTTAAAAATATTCCCTTTTCACTTTTTTGCTTCCTTTCTATGTGTTACTCAACTTTTTGACCCACAAGCTCTTGCTCACACAGAGTAGAAAAATTTAATTATGTTATTCTAATAGCCTTATACAACTGAAGTAATCAACTATAAAATACAGGGATTTAAATAATAATTGAAGAAATTTCAAAATTGGCCAAAAACCCCAAAGGCAAACAAGCTATTGATGTTTTGGTTATGAAGTTTTCTCTTTAACTTTGGCAAAGAATAAAGAGATGCAAAGATACGTGGATAAGAAGAATACCAAGTCATAGTAAAATCTCAGAATCTTGTATTCAGGAGGGCTGCTTGTTGTGACATTATCACAACGCCACCTACCTTTCAGTCCTGTTGCTGGCAGAGGTCACTCACTGCTTGCCATTAAAGGTCAGCTGTCAAGAAAATGTAAACACATTTCAAGCATCTGTCTTTTTGTTTATTCAACTCCAACCAAGGTGAGCTGACAACCCTTTCGTCATCAACACATAGGGTGCGTTGCAAATCACTCTTTATATGTCAATTTATTTAATTTAATAAATTCAACAAGTGACACCTGTATTATTTGGATTCATTAGATCTCAACTCAACTCAAATTTTTCTTTTATTTCTCTCTCTCTCTCTCTCTCTCTCTCTCTATATATATATATATATATATATATATATATATATATATATATATATATATATATATATATATATATATATAGCTCGGGTCCTCTACCAGAGGCCTGGGAGTTTGAGGGTTCTGCGCAGTATCTTAGCTGTTCCTAGGACTGCACTCTTCTGGATATATATATATATATATATATATATATATATATATATATATATATATATATATATATATATATATCTTTATAGATATATATGTCTTTATATATCTGTATATATATATATATATATATATATTATATATATATGGGGCAACAATCCAGGGGTTTGCCCTGCAAATGGAGGGTTGTTGATTCAAGCTCCAGCTCAGACTTTCAGTGTTGTTGCGTCTTTGGGCAACACACTTCACCGCATTGCCTATTGATGGTGGTCAGAGGTGCTAGCTTTGGGTAACCTTGTTTCTGTCAATGAGCCCCTTGGCAGCCGTGGCTACCATGTAGGTTGGTACCATCAGTGTGTGAGCATGTGTGTGAATGAGTGAATGATATAGTATAATGTGCAAAGTGCTTTGGTCAAGTCACTTAACTTGAAAAAGCACTATATAAGTACAGGCCATTTATCATTTATCAAACACCATTCATAAGTACGGAAGCGATAAAGAATTATTTGAAATTAGTACAAAAACTGCTGTATTTCAAAACAATATTAGAGCCAGAAGGTGTACAAGCAACTTGGATAATCACTGCTTTGGGAGGATTGTAAGACAAAGCTCATTTAAGAGGATTCATAAGGCAGCTAGGGTCAGAGCTTCAAAAGCCAACCAACACACAGTAGATGAACATACTGTACATGGGCTAGAACTCTCACCTATATTGCATTAGACCACACATAAACCAGAGAAAGCATAAAAATGTGCTTCCCTGGGCTTAAAACCAATGAGAACAATTTTATAAAAAAATATAAAGTCCAGGAATCAAGTGATGCAGAGAACCTTCCAGTTGCTGTGCACTTTTACCAGGAGATTATGAATCTATCAAATAACTAGAACTGTAAGTTGTATTTGATTAATATGTGAATTAAAAGTGAATCACAAGAAATTAATATGTAAAGACTGAGGCTTCATTCCATGTTTGTTGGCTTTTGAAGCTCTGACCTTAGCTGCCTTATGAATCCTCTTGAATGAGCTTTGTTTTACAATCCTCCCAAAGCGTTTGCTTCTAATAATGTTTTTATATATAGCACTCTTTGAACTCATTTGCAACGATACTTTGTGGCTTCCATACTTATACGTTCATACTTCCATACTTATGACCCTCTGCACTTTACACCATGGGTGGTGTTTGGTAAATGACCTGCACTTATATAGTGCTTTTTCAATCTTTGTACTAAAATATTCTTTCTGTCATTATTATTGGGCATTAATATCTAAAGAGAAGCGCCTTCTCCTGGTCTGACCCTGTAATTCAGTGAATGGGTGGAGTCAGAGTGAAAACATTGTGCACACCCAGGAGAAGAAAGGGGTCACTCCAGTGACTGGAAGTTGGGGGGATTTTGCTGGGAGTTAGAGGGAAGTGGGCTGACGTTTGGTTGGCTTTTGACCGGAAAGGGCCATTTTGAATGGCTGCTACTGTATATCAAATGCTAAAAACCCAACGCTGCTTTAAAGCAGGTGTGATCATAGTTGAAAATACATTACATTCAGTTCTCTCTGAATCGTAAGCAGAAGGCAGTCTGGTGTGGCAAAGACAAAGACTCTTCTCAGGAGGAGGTGGCCTCAGCTGAAGATCTGTAAAACTCACCGACTACATCAGACCCAGAGGTCACAGGGCAGAGACTAGTAAGGTGGTAACCATAGATTTAAAGGGATATAACCTCAAGGAGTTTGGCTCACTTATATCACTGAGATTTGATCTCCAACACAGTGATGCCCTGCAAAGCCATCCCATCTGCTGCCTTTAGCCTACTGTGCTCTGTTAAGCATTGGACTGCCATGAGTTGCAATTGCTGCTCAGCTTTATTTTATAGTGTCAAGTAAAAGTTAATTCATTATTATCAGAAACAATTTGTAATTCATTCAAGGCAAGACAAGGCAAGTTTATATATATAGCAAAATTTGGTACAAAGACAATCCCAAGTGCTTTACAGGAATCAAACAATAAAATACAAGTAACATAAAAGCAAGTAAAGATTTAAAAAACTCAGATCAAAGCAGGTAGTTAAGCAGCAAACAGTTTGAGCACAAACTTAATCTAATGATACCTCATTTAAGAGTTTAACTTAAGCAATCAAAGGCTGTTCTAAACAAATAGGTATTTAACTTTGACTTAAACAAACTCAGCTTCTGCACTTTACAGCAGAATAGGAACTAAATGCTGCTTCTCCATGTTTGGTTCTAGTTCTGGGTGTACAAAGTAGGCTTAAACTAGATTCATACACTGACAAAAAATCTGTTATGTATTAAGGTGCTGATCCAGTCAGTGATTTATAGACTAACAGAAGGATTTTAAAGTCTATTCTCTGAGCTACAGGTAGCTAGTGTAAGGACTTCTGATCTAGGCTGAAGGATTCTAGGTTCTTAGTTCTAGTGAGAACACAGGCAGCAGTGTTTTGGATCAGCATCAGCTGTCTGGCAGTTTGGCATTTTTTTGGCGAAACCTATGAAGAAATTGTTTCTGTGATCAATAGTACAAAAGATAAATCCATAACTGAGTTCCTACTTAGGAATTAAGCCTTTAATCCTGCAGATGTTCTTCAGGTGATAAAAGACTGACTTAGTAACTGCCTTTAAGTGCCTCTTAAGGTTTAGGTCTTAGTCCGACATGACTCCAACATTTCAGGCATAATCAGAGGTTTCCAGCTGTAGTAGCTGAATTTGTGTGCTAACTATCAATATCTCCTATTTTGGCCTTAAATTTTTACCAAAGTTGTTTTTATTCAGTAGAGAAAATTATGGCACATCCACATATTGATTTGTTCTAAGCATCTAACTAACACTCTGTTGGGTTCATAGTATAAAGGTGACATTGTATTGTAAAGCTGTCTGTCATCTGCATAGTTATGGTAACTGATTGTTTGCAACAATCTAAGACATTCAAATAAAATCAAGTGATTAACAGTGTCAAATGCTGCACTGATATTACCATCACTGTGGTTCTTCCACAGTCTTAATTTATACAGATGTCTCCTTAATCAGGGCAGTCTCTGTAATGTACTTGATTCGGAAACTTGACTGAAAGACATTAAAGCAGTTGGTCATTGTTAAAGAGACATTAAGTAGGCTTTTACTAGAAAATATTTTATTTAGCCTTTTTATTTAAAACTAAAACATGTTTTAATGAGCACACTAACACTGCAGTAGTTCAGCACTGATGCAGTTTTAAGCCTGTAACTGTTTTCTTGATGTACCGTGGCTGGGAAGTTCCTGTGTTGTTCTGTTGATGTAGTGTCATGCACATCCATGTAGTAAACACTTGAATCATTATATTCACAAAGGATTTTGTGGAGATTCAGAAGTGTCCTCCAGCTCAACTGAGACACCAATAGTTTATCTGGGTATAGTGCAAAAAATAAAAATTAAAAACCAAGCCTTAAGAGTGTACTGCAAGAATGCATAGAAAAGTGCTGCATTTCTGTGTTTTTGCCACAAGTGGCAGTATCAAACTACGTGATTCCTCTTTAAGAAGGCATTTATCTATTGAAACAAACTTTTTAAGTTATCTTACTAATGATTGAAACATACCAATTTCTTTTTTAAGTCCCAACACTGTAATCCCGAAGAAGTTCAGAAAACTAATTTTTTTTATGGAAACCGATTACCTCACAGATTTTGAGTAAATAAATTAGAATATTTAAGTTTTAATTACTTACAACTTTTTACATAATTAACAGTCAAACATTACTCATTCTCTAAAAGTAAACATTGTGAGTGCACTCTACTTAAAACATTTAATTTAATTTGCATACATTTTTTAATTTCTTTGTAATAATTTGTTAGGATGAAGTGGTACTCAAATTATTAACTTTCTTTAAACTCAACAAGTATACTATGTTGTAACCAAAAAGAATTTTATACAGCTCATAACCTAAACTAATAAACTACTTTTTAAGTTCAGAATACACAAACTTCTTCATAAAGCAATGCAGAATAATTTAAATGTTTTTATTCAAAAGTATTTTCTCCAAAACTTTAAACAAACACTACACACATACACATCTTTATGGGTGCAAATTCTTTGCAAATGTATTACAGAAAAAAAAACAAGGATCTTCAGTGGTCAAGATCAAATATGGCATCTTAAAACAATTTATCCATGGGGATCAAACTAGCAAAGGGGAACAAATGCAAAATTTGTAAATATAAACACCTGTAGGAAACCGCTCATATCTTGAAAAACTCAAAATATAGGCATGAATTACATAAAATAGTTTGTATGGTTATGATTAAACCACTGCAAATGTTAATTTTTTTTCCAGAGAATTACATATTGTCTACATTGACAGCAGGTCATTTTTCAAAGAAAGCAGAGATGGTTTCAGGGGTGCACCATCATCCAAATCCATGAGCAGCTTCTGAATGAAGGTGAAGGTGCCAACAAGGTTCTTTGGGTAGTCCAGATGCAAAGCATAAACCAGCCCAAAAAGTAACACATATGCATCAGTAAATGTGGTAATGTCCCTCATGACAAATTCATCTTCAACCACAATGGCTGTGGATACAGGACTGAAGTGAAGTAGAGATGGACTTCTTCCTCTGATCTCTGTCACAATACCACAGGTGTGTTCCTGATGTCTGGCTCCTCTGATTCTGACTTGACCATCATACTTACACATTTTCTTGACTTCAGCAACGGCTCGCTCCGCTCGCTTCCCGACCGCCATGTTGGTTTGAATTTGCCTGGCTGGTTCCCGCTGTCGTTTTGACGCACTGATGTCATTACGTCTCTGTGCGTCTCTGTGCATTCAAAGCTTTCGAGTAAGGCAATGATGATCACTCAGTGAGTTTAAGTAACACAAAATTATAAATGTATTCCTCGTTCGGAACACTTAGTAACTTTAAGTTGGGTTGACTTGATAGTGGATTTTGATTGTTTTCTTCACAATACCTTTGAGTCAGTAGTAATGTTCGGGTTTACAGTGAACATAGTCAGTTGGTGACATCATATAAGCAGAGTTACTGCCCGAGCCCCCTCACTAAAAGTAATCAAGGCTCTCGTGACCCTCATTCAGCTCCGATGTCACACTGTGATGCTTCTGCAAAAAATAAAGTTAGCTTGATTCATCAAAGCAAATAAGAAGAAGCTCTCCCTTGACATTTTCCATTCAAATCGAGAGATTATGGTGCCACATCTGTGCTTGTAAACAACCCATGTGTATATGTCACATGGGCACAACTGAAATGGCTGTAATTCATTGTGCAAGCAATTAATACTCTCCATACAAAAACAGAAAGATGAGGGAGGACTTGTCTCTGAGGAGGATACTATGTTAGTGCTTAGCCTGGAGTCTGTGTGCAAGCTGTTAAAAGCACAATTAGTTGTGAGTCAGGCATGTTTATGTGTGTGTGTGGACATGTGTGCACTCTCCATTTCTACTTGTGATTGAGCAAGCCTTTTTTTTTTTCAGCACCCGCAAAAGAGTGGCAGGGAGAACAATCAGAGTGTGTGTCTGGTGAGTGCTGGGAACAGTAATAGATTGTGACACATTGTATGGAGAGTGTCAGCAAGAACCCGTTCACACACATGTGATGTGCGACCAGTTTCTCATCCCATTATCTATTTAACTGCACTGTGTTGTGCAAGGTTTTAGGCTGCAATACCAACTTTAACATTCATTGCAATTTCTGTGTAAGAGCGAAACATATGGCTCATAGTGTCCTGTTCCTGAATCTTAATTTCAAAGACAATGACATTAATCAGCTTCCATCTTCCGTTGAGACATGTTTGCATTCACACTGTCTAAACTGAAGTAGCTCTTTTAGTGTATACTTGTTCATGCAGGCACTTTGACAAAATGGGAAAAACTGTTTTTAAAATGTGATTCTTAGAGCTGTAAAAGGTCTGCCATCTTGATTAATGAAATGCATTTTTTTTCTAACTAATTATAGGAAGTAATGGAAATTTTCCCAGGAATCAATTTTAAATTTAAGGCAAATAGACTCTTAAATAAATAAGGAATAGAAAATTAACAAACACATTTCAATTTACTTTAATGGTCTAAGGATAACAGTGTCTAATATGTTAAACAGCAATGATGAAAATGGAAATGGATGTTGAGGAGGCTTCTACAATATATTCATTTTGCACAACTGTAAAATTCTTTAAACTTTAGAAAAGTACTTTAATGATCATATTTTATACAATATAAGAGCTTATTAAAATATATTTAAGATAGAATAGAATATATACTATATATAATATATATATATACATATATATATATATATATATATATATATATATATAATATATATAATATATATAATACTATATTGAGTACATGCAACTGGTAAGATACTGCTAAGAACCCTTAAGCTCCCAAGCCTCTGGTGCACTGGAAGAGCCCAGGAAGGGCCATTATTTCCCTTCATCTTTCTTTAAACTGGTTTTGTAAGCAGTGTTGTGTTTGGCAGTCTGTCAAATTTTATGCATGATCTTAGTCTTTTAAAGGTATAGGGAAGGATGTTCTTTTTACGGCCGAATCATCATACCAAGTTATCCTCCTAATTCTCAATCATCCTGTGATATTCTTACGTAAGGTCGACCTACGTGCTCCTCCCTAGGTAGCTATCTTTTACTGCGCATGTGCACTTTCAGGTGTGTGGTGAGCTACGGTTTCAGCCAGTCATTGAAACTCACCTTTCTAACCGCGGCTCTTTGAAAAGGGCCAAGGGTTGTGAGAGAAAAAGTGCCTGCGAAGTGTATGAGAGGAAGAGAAACGCAATGGCAAACGCTGAGGTCGGGCTTCCCACTGATGAAGCGGTTGCAACGTTTCTACTCGATAGGCAAAGTTTCTGCATGTGCTTTTTTTATTTTTTAAGTAAAGAGGGCAGTTCTTTTAAAAAAATAAGGGAATATCCTCCGCTATACCTCTAAGTAAAAATACATAGTAGTTATAGTCGCAATTAAATAATTTGATATGCAAAAGTTTTGGTCTAGTGTTGTCAATTAAAATTTAAAAGGATTTAGTCTGATTAAGAGGAAAACAATCTATATTTTTTATGCACTCACAGTCAGGGATGTGTTCATCTCCTGGTTAGCTTATAGGTGTCATGAATGGTTCAGGAAGACCCAATATGCAGAACACCATGGAGACGGAAACTGGAGTAAAAGTTTAACAATGTTTATTGAACAATGGTAAAATGAAAGAGTCAAGTACTGGTTCACTTCTGGGGATCTGGTTCACAGGCAACTGGAAGGGAGACAGTTCAGTTAGCCACGTAGCTGGTGAATGTGGAAATGTTATCTTCAGAGATCTACCTTGAAGAATCCGGGTTTGGCTTTGAGAGAGGCACTGTTGGTTCCAGAGACTGTTTGATTCAGCTGAGTTCAGTTTCAGCTTCAGCGTCTTGCATCTAACGATAGGACAGACCCTGGTTTTCCAGCTCTTAGTCCAGAGCAGCATGGGATATCCAGAGAAGGTTCTTCAGGTTTGGCTCTGAGGGCAGGCTCTTCAGGTTAAGCTCATCCAGAGCTTACAGGACAAAAACAGGTTTCCTGTAGGCAGAGACAAAAGGTAATTAGTTTCCAGCTAGGAGACTAGAGGCAACAAAGATTTCACAGAGGAAGTGAGGCTCAGGTGCTAACCAAACTGGATAAACACTGCGGCGTTGATGCGAGGTCTGAGGGCTGCTTATATGGTGGAGGATCCTCCTGATGATGAGATGGGTTTCAGGTGTGTCGAAGGCTCAGCTCAGGAGGATCCACAGTGAACTCTGCTGGAGACAGGTGGTACAGCTCCAGATCCCAACAATAGGACTCCTGAGGCAACAAACAGGTACAGTGAGACCAAACATGCTGCTACCTGGGTGGTTGCAGATGCGAAAAATTTTGCCTTTTTGAGAGAGCATGAGAGAGAAGTTTTAGTGTAGTTCAAAGCGATTCTGGCAAACTGTGTGGCGCCTCTGGAGGGGAAAGCAAAAACTGTTTTCAGTGGAAGAGAGCTACTGACCTTAACCGCGGACATTGTCAGACAGTAGGCTCAGCCTGCATTACCTAGTTTGAAGTCTTTGGTGGTCAAAAAACTCAAAGCAAAAGATCCTTGGTGGTGGATGAGAGCTGACATGAGTACCTTAGGTGTCTGGATGTTTTGGTGCTGTTAATATCTGACTCGCATATTCATCATACAGAATATGGCTAAACCAAATATTCAGCATGTAGTGGAGGTCAGTTTCAGTGACCCTGGACTGGCTTAGTAGGATGGTGTGTTCCGTCAATAAATAGGGGGGCTCGAGAGTGTCATGATGGGTTTCAGAAAAGCCCAGTATGCAGAACACCACGGAAACAGATGAAAAGTTTAATAAGATTTATTGAGCACAAGCACATGGAATAAATACAGGTACTGGTTCAGGCCTGGGGGCAGGTCCACTGGAGTCTGTGAGGATGACAGTTCAGTTAGCTTGGAAGCAGATGAGTCTGAGTTTGAGAGTTTCAGATTTATACCTTGAGGAGTCCGGGTTTGGCTTTGAGAGAGGAACTGTTGGGTCCAGAGACTGTTTAGTTCAGCAGAGTCCAATAACCGCTTCAGCGTCTTACTTCTAGCGTGAGGGCAGACCTTGGCTTTGGGTTTCCAGCTCTTAGTCCAGAGCTGCATGAGAATCCAGAGAAGGGTCTTCAGGTTTGGCTCAGAGGGCTGGCTCGACAGGTTAAGCTCATCCAGAGCTTACAAGGAAAAACTGGATTCCTGAAGGCAGAGACAAAGAGGGATTAGAATCCAATCAGGAATCAGGAGCAACAAAGGTTCTCAGAAGAAGCTAGGCTCAGGTGCTAACCAAACTGGATAAACACTGCGGCGTTGAGGCAAGGTCTGAAGGCAGGTTATATACTGTGGATCCTCTGATGATGAGATGCGCCTCAGGTGTGTCGAAGGCTCAGCTAAGGAGGATCCACGGCGGACTCTGCTGGAGAAAGGTGGAACTTCTCCAGATCCCAACAGTACCCCCCTCTCAACGACCGCCTCTTGGCGGTCCAGAAGACGTCAAAGGGAGGGAGCGCTCATACTCCTCGATCAAGATGGGCCGAGGATGTAGGAGCCAGGAACCCACTGGCGATCCTCCGGACCGTAGCCCTCCCAATCGACGAGGTACTGCCAACCGCGACCTCGCCGACGGGAGTCCACGATCCGGCGGAAAGTGAAGGCCGGTTGTCCATCGACGTCCAGGGCAGGTGGAGGGGAGTCGGATGGTGGGCACAAAGGACTAGAGATGACTGGTTTGACCTGAGAGACGTGGAACGTCGGATGGATGCGAAGAGTCGGGGGAAGTTGCAGGCGTATGGCTGACGGATTGATAACCTGGGCAATCTTGTATGGACCAATGTATCTAGGTGAAAGCTTGCGAGACATCCCCTTGAGGGGGATGTCCCGAGTGGAAAGCCATACCTCTTGTCCAACCGAGTACTCTGGGGCAGGACGTCTCTTTGAGTCAGCGAAGCGTTTCGTAGTTTCCGAGCAACGATTGAGTGAAGCGATGGTGTCTCTCCAGATGCGTTGACATTGACGGATGTGTTGGTTGACTGATTGCACCGAAATCTCTCTCTCGTCTGCAGGAAAAAGTGGAGGTTGGTAACCAAGACTAACCTGAAATGGTGACTGGCCGGTGGAAGCTGACTTGAGAGAGTTGTGGGCGTATTCAATCCATGTGATGTATTGGCTCCAGTCGGTGGGGTTATTGGAAGTGAGACAACGAAGGGTAGATTCGAGCTGCTGGTTCATTCTTTCGGTTTGACCGTTAGACTGTGGATGATAACCTGAGGTGAGTGAAGACTTACAGTTGAGTGCTTAACAGAAAGCCTTCCAGACTTGAGAAACGAACTGGGGTCCATGGTCCGAGAGAATTTCTTGAGGGATTCCATGAAGACGAAAGACGTGTTTAACCAGGAGCTGGGCGGTTTGAAAGGCCGTTGGAAGTTTCCTGAGGGGGATCAGATGGCAAGACTTTGAAAATCGGTCGACGATGGTAAAAATTGTGGACATACTTCGGGAGATGGGAAGACCAGTGACAAAATCAATAGCGATGTGAGACCATGGACGCGTGGGAACAGGAAGAGGATGCAACAGACCTGAGGGTGGTTGATGTGAGGTCTTATTTCTGGCGCAGGTAGAACAAGCCAAAACATATTCCTTGACATCCTTGTGCAGGGTAGGCCACCAGAAACGTCTAGAGATTAAGGCGATGGTTCTGCTCACCCCCGGATGAGCAGAAAATTTGGCTGTATGCATCCACTGGATTAGGCGGGATCTGACAGAAGAAGGGACATAAGTTCGGTTTGGAGGACCGTTACCTGGGTCAGGTTCAGAAGCCAGGGCAGAGTTAATAAGATCGGTGATCTCCCAGGTAACCACTCCAACAGTGCAGGAAGCGGGAAGGACAGGTTCAGGCGTCTCGGATTGATCAACAGAATAAAGACGAGAGAGAGAATCGGGTTTGATGTTCTTGGATCCGGGTCTGTAAGAGATTATAAGATTGAAGCGAGAGAAGAAAAGAGACCACCTTGACTGATGAGGATTGGCTTGTTTGGTAGACTGGATGTAGGCTAGGTTCTTGTGATCAGTCCATACAAGAACCGGGTGCTCAGCTCCCTCAAGCCAGTGTCTCCACTCCTCCAATGCCAGTTTGATGGCCAAGAGTTCGCGGTCACCAACGTCGTAGTTTTGCTCAGCAGTGGAAAGTCTACGAGAAAAGAAGGCACATGGGTGAACTCTTTGATCTGTGTCGAGTCTTTGGGATAATACTGCTCCTACACAAGAGTCGGAAGCGTCCACTTCAAGGATGAATTGCTTGGTTGGATCGGGCTGGATTAACACAGGGGCTCTGGAAAACAAAGTCTTAAGTTTGTCAAATGCATTTTGTGCTTCGGGGGTCCACTGGAAGGTCCTTTTGACTGAAGTTAGAAAAGTTAGAGGAAGAGCTGTCTGACTGTAATTCCTGATAAATCTTCGGTAGAAATTGACGAAACCCAGGAATCTCTGCAGCTGTTTACGGTTTTCAGGTACCGGCCACTCCAAAACTGCTTTTATTTTTCTTCAGAAGGCTTAACCTGCCCGCCCTCGAGCACAAACCCCAAAAAGGTGACTGATTGTTGATGAAACTCGCATTTTTCGGCTTTGACAAAAAGTTTTTTTTCTAATAATCTTTGCAGGACCAGGCGGACATGTTTCTTATGTTCAGAAAGATCTTTAGAATAAATCAGGATGTCATCGATGTAGATGAAAAAAAATACATTTAAAAAGTCTCTGAGAACATCGTTTACCAAGGCTTGAAAGCATGCAGGGGCGTTAGTGAGACCAAAAGGCATGACTAGATATTCGAACTGGCCTAAGGGAGTCTTGAAGGCTGTCTTCCATTCATCTCCATCTCTTATCCTGAGAAGGTGATAAGCGTTCCTTAAGTCGAGCTTAGTAAAGACAGTAGCCCCTTGTACTGGTTCGAAGGCTGATGCTAGCAATGGAAGTGGGTACTTATTCTTAACAGTTATTTGGTTCAGGCCTCTGTAGTCGATACAAGGTCTTAGTGAACCATCCTTTTTGCCAACAAAAAAGAAACCAGCACCCAGCGGAGAAGAAGAGGGACGGATTATCCCAGCAGCTAATGACTCGTTAATATATTTCTCCATTGTCTCACGTTCTGGTTTGGAAATATCGTATAGTCTACTGCTGGGTAGGGGAGCTCCTGGTAATAGTTCAATCGCACAATCATATGGTCTGTGAGGTGGAAGGGACGTAGCACTGACCTTACTGAAGACGGGAGCTAGATCATGGTACTCGGAAGGGACAGAAGTAAGGTCAGGAGAGTCCATCTCCCCCCCCGCCTCTAGGAGACCTCACAGTGGGAGCTGCCGAACGGAGGCATGTTTCATGACAAGAGGTCGACCAAGAATCTATATGGCGATCTTTCCAGTTAATATGGGGGTTATGTCGTTCCAGCCACTCAAAACCAAGCACCAGAGGAGAACATGCAGAGGGAAGAACAAAAAATGTTAAGGTTTCACGATGGTTACCTGAGATTAACAGCTCGAGGGGTTGCGTTTGATGGGTAACCTGGTGGAGTCTCTTCCCATCAATAGCAGAGACACAGAGTGGCTGGTTTAGAGGAATAGTTTCAATTTGTAGCTGCTGAACCAAGTTGGAGTCAATCAAATTCCGTTCACAGCCTGAATCGATGAAGGCAGATAGTGTTAGATTCTGTTCTGAGAAGAACAAGGTGGCTGGGAGCATAAGACGAGGAGATTTCACAGAGATAGAATGGCCCGTCAGACTCCTCAGATCCTCTGACGGGCCCCGGCTTTTGATTTAGCTGGGCATGAAGCGATGAAATGGCCACTCTCACCACAGTAGATACATAGCTTTCCCCTGAAACGTCTTAACCTTTCCTCAGGGGTTAGCCTCGTATGTCCAACCTGCATGGGTTCGGATTCAGTATCCACTATATGAGAGGCCTGAACTGGCAAAGGGAGAGACTGGGTCTTAGACCTCGGCTTGGCAAAGAGCTCTGTGGGAGCAGAAAAAACAGTTACATTATTAGATGCAGGGGCAGACTCAAAAAAACCCTGATTCCTTGGTCTTGAGCTGTTTCTAGCTCGGATTCTGTTATCCAGCCTAATAGTCAGGCGGATCAATTCTTCAAGTGTTGCAGGTTCGTCGAGGGTTGCTAGTTCATCCTTAATGCTTTCGTTTAAAGCTAGGAAATAAGCACTTTTTAGAGCAATTTGATTCCATCCGGAAGCTGCGGCTTTGACCTGGAAGTTAATGGAGAAATCCGCTACAGAAGAATTTCCCTGTTTTAGGTTCAAAAGAGCACGAGAGTCAATGGTTTGATCAGTTTCTTGGTTAAATACTTGAGAGAATTCAGAAACAAAATCTGTGTAATGACAGCTGAGGCTTTCTTCGGAGGCAAACCTAGCCTCAACCCTCTCAAGGGCTCTTCCAGTCAGTTGGGACAGAATAAAAGTTATTTTCTTTTGATCAGTTGTTAAACTGCCAGGAGAGTTTTGGAAAATTAAACGACATTGAAATAAAAAACCTTTACAGTCCTTCATATTACCTGAAAATTTCTCAGGAAGACTAGGGCGGAACTCGGGTGATGACGTCACCGCCGGTGACCTCGGAGGCGGAACTGGACCCGGAAATGGTTGTGCTGCCGGCGTGGCATTAGCACTGCTCATGTAGTTAGCATAACTCTGAAGCATCTGATTATGGTGATTGACCATGCAATGCAACTCACGGAGGGTTTGAGTTTGTCCCTGGATTTGAGCATCTTGCTCCTCCAACCGACGACGGAGGTGATCTGCTGGGCCTTGTGTTTGGCCGCAGTGTTCTGTCATGATGGGTTTCAGAAAAGCCCAGTATGCAGAACACCACGGAAACAGATGAAAAGTTTAATAAGATTTATTGAGCACAAGCACATGGAATAAATACAGGTATTGGTTCAGGCCTGGGGGCAGGTCCACTGGAGTCTGTGAGGATGAAAGTTCAGTTAGCTTGGAAGCAGATGAGTCTGAGTTTGAGAGTTTCAGATTTATACCTTGAGGAGTCCGGGTTTGGCTTTGAGAGAGGAACTGTTGGGTCCAGAGACTGTTTAGTTCAGCAGAGTCCAATAACCGCTTCAGCGTCTTACTTCTAGCGTGAGGGCAGACCTTGGCTTTGGGTTTCCAGCTCTTAGTCCAGAGCTGCATGAGAATCCAGAGAAGGGTCTTCAGGTTTGGCTCAGAGGGCTGGCTCGGCAGGTTAAGCTCATCCAGAGCTTACAAGGAAAAACTGGATTCCTGAAGGCAGAGACAAAGAGGGATTAGAATCCAATCAGGAATCAGGAGCAACAAAGGTTCTCAGAAGAAGCTAGGCTCAGGTGCTAACCAAACTGGATAAACACTGCGGCGTTGAGGCAAGGTCTGAAGGCAGGTTATATACTGTGGATCCTCTGATGATGAGATGCGCCTCAGGTGTGTCGAAGGCTCAGCTCAGGAGGATCCACGGCGGACTCTGCTGGAGAAAGGTGGAACTTCTCCAGATCCCAACAGTACCCCCCTCTCAACGACCGCCTCTTGGCGGTCCAGAAGACATCGAAGGGAGGGAGCGCTCATACTCCTCGATCAAAGATGGGTCGAGGATGTAGGAGCCAGGAACCCACTGGCGATCCTCCGGACCGTAGCCCTCCCAATCGACGAGGTACTGCCAACTGCGACCTCGCCGACGGGAGTCCACGATCCGGCGGACAGTGAAGGCCGGATGTCCATCGACGTCCAGGGCAGGTGGAGGGGAGTCGGATGGTGAGCACAAAGGACTAGAGATGACTGGTTTGACCTGAGAGACGTGGAACGTGGGATGAATGGAACTTCTCCAGATCCCAACAGAGAGCGTTTTCAAACCTAAGAGGTATCATACTTTTCAGCTTCCCAGAGAAGGCCTAGGCCATGATGCTCGAAAGGAGACTCTGGCCGATTGTGAAACCTTGGCTTCAGGAGGAGCAGTTTGGTTTACATCCCAGCCATGGAACACTGGACATGTTCTACACCCTTGGTGGGCTGCTCAAAGGTTTATTGAAGTTATCCCAACCGGTTAAAACATTTTTTCAGGTCCTGGATAAGGCATTTGATGGAGTTCCTCATGGTACTTTGTGGGTGAATGCTCCAGGAGTATGGAGTTTGGGGGCCCCTTTACAAGGTACCACCTTGTATAGCGGCTACATTTCCCTATCCCGAATAACATTCCAATGACCTTGCTGTAGATCCTGGTGGTGTGGAACAGCAAGTCAATTTCTCTCTTATTTTTAGCATACAGCTTGATGTCAGCCATGCACAGCAGGTGGCTGATAGTGGTCCCATTTCAGAGTCTTTATCTATAGCTAGATATAGATTCCGGCCTACGCAGAACAGCCGAGGGACAGATAATCTCCTTGATATTTTTCACATTTTATTGATATTTTCACATTTTGATTGAAATTGGCCTCAGGGGTAGTTTTCCACAGCCCCATGCAAATTAAGCTCTTAGAGTGTTGTTGACTTTGCTTCAGGCATTCCAGGATCCATGTGTGTGGCATTGAGCCACAAGCTTTCTTGTTATGAACCCAGGGCAGTGCACAGATTTTTTTAAATCTGGTTTTGCAGATTTACCAATGCCTTTTTTCACCTCTCTCATGTGGTGCGTCATGTACCCACTTATCTTTTATGCTATAAAACCTGAGAGGGGCTTCCATGTTGTGTTGAGAAAGGTTACAGACCAATATCTAAGGATAGTTATTGCCCGCTATGGTGCCTGACAGGGGTTTCCTTGTTGTGGAGGGAAAGGTTATTGTCCGGTAGTTGGTTGGGATTGTGACTTTCCCAGAATCTTCCACTATCATGACTTTTTGGCTATAGGTCAACCATTCAGGGTAAATCGCAATCTTCAGCAGCTGGATCATTTGTGCTGCTGGACGTTCAAGGAGAGAAGTCAGCTTCTTCAGCCAGTAGGTCTAGATCAGTGGTCTCCAACCCTGGTCCTCAAGATCTACTGTCCTACAGATTTGAGATGCATCCCTGCTTCAACACAACTGAATCAAATGATTGATTACCTTTTCAAGCCATTCATTTGATTCAGCTGTGTTGAAGCAGGGATGCATCTAAAATCTGTAGGACAGTAGATCTTGAGGACCAGGGTTGGAGACCACTGGTCTAGATCATACAGGTATCTGAGCCTGGTGCTATCGACTTCCTCATACCTAAGAGTATTTGTTGGATGACATTTGGATGTTCACTGGACCTTGTGCAGGAATGTTAGCATGGTCTGATCTTATGTCCTCTAGCCACTCTGCATCATTGTTATGTGATGCTTTTATCTCTGAGATACCTGTGCGGAATTGTTGAGTGTCCGGCCTTGGCAGGTTGGCTCTTGTGTGAATCCCTTCCACTGGGAGTACAACTTAGCTGGTTCAGTGGAGAACAGCCGGTTTACTCGCCTGGCTTCCATATCTGGTGTAACTCTTCATCTGAGCTGCCAAGGCTTAGAATCTTTGTTTGGCGGTTTCCAAGGACTCAGTTTGGGGCATGTGCAGCATTCCTTTGCCAGATGATCTCCTCTAGAGTTCTGATAGTTGGCTTACTTCTTTTAGTGTTGCCTCGATTTTGGCCTCTAACCTTCTCTGCCATAGCGGATATTGTCGTCTATGGGCAATCCCAATATTGGGGGATTAATGGTGGTGCCCCAGTCTTAACTTGTATCTTAATCTCCCATTGGTCATTGTCGGATCTCATGCCTCTCTCTCTCTCTCTGTCTAGGTATTGTTTTGTTTTATTGGGTGGTGACTGGAACTGCTGCACTGATTTTACATTAGATAGGACTGGAGAGGAACCACATGTTCAGTCCTCCTTGTTTCTGTCTCATGTATTTAAAAAATGATTTGGTTGATGTGTTTAGGATGAAACACCCTTCAGATAGGCAGTACACTTGGGTCAAAATATCAGATGGGAGAGTAAGTCCAGCTAGACTTAACAGGTTTTATCTACCTGCTTCTTTTACTGCTGGAGTTCTTTGCTGTTCTTAGCTGTTAGTAGTTGTTACAAACCACGATTTAGTCTTAATGGAGCTGTTTCTCTCTCCCACTGGAAAACCAAAATCTTGTTGGTGTTTTAATGAAAAATTATTAAAGGATCTTAATTTTTGTGAAATTTTTCAATTGTTTTGTGCCTACTGGAGATCCTAGAAAGATGATTTATTTCCCTGGCTCAGTGGTGAGAGGTAAGAAAAGCTCAGGTTAGGTTTTTTTGTCAGGAATATACAACTAGTGTCACTACAAAAAACAAGAGAGCTGCGCAGGAGTTAGAGGACCAGAAAAAATACTTGGATAATGCCTTAAATGGGGATAAGCAAAATAATTTTTCATAATAAAAAAAACTGAGTTTTACTCTTTTCTGCTGGAGAGAGCTTAAGGAGCTTTAGTTCGAGCACACCTGACCAGGCTAAAGGACATTGATGTAACAACCACCTTCTTTATTAATCTGGAGAAGTCAGGTGCTTAAAAAAAAAAAAAAACGATGGTGTGTCTCTGCCTTCCGGATAGGAAGGTGACCACAGACCCAACGGAGATGAGGAGGTATGCTGTGGACTTTTATACGGACTTGTTCAGGGCGGATGGCTGTGATGTGGATGTTGCTGCTGAGCTTCATTAGGGACTTCCTCAGTTGGGTCCAGGAGATTAGGAGGCTCTGGGGTTGGATATAACTCTTGATAAACTGATGCTGCTGTGTCTCAGATGGCATCTGGAATAGATGGTCTGCCTCAAGACCTTTTTAAACATTTCAGGACCATCATGGGACAAGAACTTTTGGATGAGAAAGAGACTGGGTTTCTTCTCAGCATGAAAACACCAGTGCTGGTGCTTTCAGTTCCTGTGGGAAGAATCAGCTATATTACAACTTTGTGATCGTGCTGAACTTTCAATCTCTGGTTGGAGTGAAAGAGTTGAAACGGTGAGAGGTACTTGCCTCAGACGTTATCCCTAAAGGCAGGTGGTGTTGGGATCCTGAGGCTTTGCCCACCAGAGGGCGCAGAGGATCCTCTTCTGTTTTATGTTTTCTGTTAGGGACTGGGGTTACTGTTGGGATCTGGAGATCTACCATCTGTCTCCAGCAGAGAGCGCTGTGGGTCTCCTGGGCTGGAGCCTCCAGCACACCTGAAGCTCATCAGCCCATCAGGAGACCTTCCTACATAAGCAGCAGTCAGACCTTCCTTCGACGCCGCAGTGTTGACCAAGTTTGGTTAGCAAAACCTAAGCCTCTGTTAATTTATAGAATCCTAGTAGACTCTAGAGAGAAACTAGATTCTAACCTGCCTCTGTCTTCTCTGCCTCATAGGAAACCTGATCGAAGTCTGAAGCTCTGGATGAGCTTTGTCTGGAAACCTGCCTGCCTGCCCAAGGAAGCCAAACCCGAAGACATCAGTCTGGATTCCCCCAACAGCTCTCAAGGAAGAGCTAGGAAACCAAGTCAAGGTCTGAAACTCACGAGTCAGAAGCTAGACGCTGCTGCCGCTGAGCTCCCTGCTGAATCTACAGTCTCTGGACCCAACCGGTTCCTCCCCTCTCTCAAAGGATCTGCCAGAACCTCATCTAGGTACATTCTGAATTAACACACTTGACAAGCCATCCCACTGCCTGGCTAATCAAACTATCCATCTCTGCAGATGTCAGTGATTCCAGTCCCGGACCTGTACCAGAACCAGTTCATAATTACTCTGTGTGTTTTTTTTACTCAGCTTCCTGTGGTGTTCTGCATGTGGGTTCAGCCTCTTAAGCCTATCATGACAGGTGCAGGGTCCTGTATAAACCCCCTGTTGAGAAAAGGATGTAAGAAAAGGATGGCAGGCCATCAGTGGAAGATGATACATGGAGCAATAGCCATGAACAGAAACAGAGCTCACCTGGATCCAGGCACTGGGGAGGGCTGTCCATTCTGAACTCAGAGGGAAACACTAGAGCACTTAGTTGTGGGTTGTCCTCGACAAGTTGGTCTTTTTAAAGTTTTGAAAGAATGAGTGGAAGCTTTGGGAGAGGTTTTCTCTGTCCCTCTGTTTGTCTTTGGACCCAGATACACAGGAAGGAGAAAACTGACATTGGTTTTGATATTTTTTTTTTGTTTGGGGTGGCTAAACTAGCAATTTGGAGGACCAGGAAGAATCAGATGCTGGGTCAGGGTTGGACAGATGTGGTGCGCAGCCCGAAAGGTCTGGTTGCAGGTCGTCTGCGAGTAGAGCATGCTTTCTGCACACTGACTAGTAATCTGGAGCCTTTCAGGGCTCTGTGGGGGATCAGACATGTTTATGTTCAGTAGAGGAAATTGACTCACTGGTTCTTAAGAGAGGAGAGACATGTTATTGGCTGATAGTGAAGGATAGTTAAGGTTAATGAGAAACCCACTGAAATCTGTCAGTGTTAAAACTGATTCCTCCTGCTATGAGCAAATTTATATTAGCTGGTTTAATTCAAAATCAGTTTAGTTTAAAAGTAATGTAGTAACTCAATTTGTTTTTATAAGTTTTTATAAGCTGTAGGCAGGCATGATCTGCTGTCTGTCTTGCACCAAATCTGGAGAAGCCTTTAAATAAAGACACTCTGTGTATGTTTAACAGTGTTTCGAAGAGAATTAATAAGACATAATAAGAAGATTTAAATTGCCAAAGTTATATCACGCTGTTCTAATCATGAAATTAGTCTAATGTTGGATTTAGTTCCATAAAGCAAAGGTTTTAAGAAATAGCTGTGTTTTGCAATTAGATACCATACAGGATCTAGATCTTACAGGAATTAAAAAAAAAACTTTTAAGACAATTACTTCTTCCAAAGCAATATCTAAATATGTTAACATATGTTTTCAGAGTAAAATCATTAAGGGCTAATATAGAAACATGAATTGTACAATATAAAACGTTATTAAATTATTACTAATCCAAAAATCATAGAAAAAAATCAAAAAGAAAATCCTTTTTCCCAATTCACCTTCAACTAAGAGGCTTTAGGTTATGAAATTGCAGCCATGGTCAATAAACAATACAAATATGTCTTCTTCTCCAGAAAGTTGTCACTGTCATTTTTCTTCTACTCCATAATAACTTACTGTATGTAAAGGTTGTGTTTTTGATAAGTGCAGCAAATATGTGGAGCCTTTTCAAAGAGAGCTCTGCTTTGTCACTGGTACAAAGAAAAATAAGGCATCTTTGAAAAACACAGTCCAGAATGCTTTATATTATTCAAGAAAATGCCCACATTTTAATGAATATGCCTTCAGGGGAACACATCAACAAAACGTTTTTTGCACAACATAATTTGTCAAATATAATCAAGCTGGCACACGGTGTTAATGATACTGAAACATCATAAATGCTAAACATAAAGCTAAAATGACTTTTTGACAAGAATACAGTGTTTTAGTTTACCCCTTAAATGTTTTATAAATATGTTTCACGCATAGCTACTTGCTTTGAATCTGTGGATTACAATTTGATTTTATCTGCAACCCTAATGAATTTTAGTGTGCCTGGTAGTATTTTTCATCTCTGCAGTAGGATTATAGTTTAATAAACCTTTTTTATAAGTCACTTGTAATAAACAAAATTATAATGTAGCAGTCACAGCCCTTTCAGGCAAATATATTGTCTCCATTGCTGAGGTGAAGTTACAAACGCAGCTCTTATATTAAAAACTACAAACGTAAAAGAACAGGTCAACATGCTGCCTCTTGGCCTTGTTTTTCATTTGTTTGACTCAGATTATTATATCCTGCCTATGTCCAGACTTCATGTTAAACACAATCCTTGCTCGAGCATATTGCATTTTGAGTACAGTATGTATTCTAATTAGATAGATGGCACTTAAACTAAGCCTGCATGCTGTTTGGTAATAAGGATGTTATTTCTGCAAACGGTATTTCCAATGGACAACTTTATGATAACATTTTAGTATAGCATCTGCCGCCAAAACATTTCCTCCATTTGATGAAAGCAAAGAAGTGGACCACCACTGATCAAATGCTTTCCACATACAACCAACTGCCGTCTCCTTTTGATGTACTCCACAGCAAAGTATAATTCCCCTAAGGAAGTGAAATATGCCTCAGCGGGATGAGAAGCATAACACAATTTCTTTGACATAAAGAGACCTAGTCCAGATTTAAAACAGGTCTGGAAATGAGAGCTCATTGGTGAAAGAAAAAACTTTGAACACAACAAAAAGCTTTGAATATATTTAAATCAACTATATCCTCTGGCAGACTTTATAGAAAGAATATTCACATTTTGCAACTCTCATCTGTATGGTGGCCAGTTAATACTAAAACCTCTACTTTATATGGGGGGGGGGGGGGGACTTTTTTCTTGCAGAAGCATTTAAAAAACAATATTTTCTGTAAAGTTTAAGTTTAAAGATACATCAAATATTTTAGATAAAGATACACAAAAGTCCAGGTGAGTCCAATCTGTACAACTGAATTATCTGTGCAGATTGGACTCACCTGGTTCAGTGGCTCGGCAGAACAAATACATGGAATGGAGATGACTTGTTGACTCCACATCCCCCATCTCTCCTATTTTGGCCTGCTATTTTACCCCTTTTGTGTTAAATGGCAATGTGCAGTTTTTACAAAAGATTGTAGAAGATGTAAGAGAATCACTGACAGAAATCTACCTTCTGCAGCTGCAATTTCCCTGCTGAGGATTGATCCAACTGCACTCCCGACCGCAGGGAGCACTTAAAAGTAAGAAAATTCCCTTTTCTTGAAAACTGTCAGGGCAGTCTTTGTTTGAAGTAGGTTCTATGGTATATTTACTCTTAATGTAGTTTATTTGACCTGTTGATTCTGCATCATATGCCTGATTGCATGTGTTAATTTCAATAATTGGATGATGCTGAGTGGTTGACTGCTGATCCTATTGTGTTTGAGGCTGATCGTGCCGTTGATCACATGCTCCTGGTATCAAATTCAGTCCTTTCACCCGTTTCTTCTGCTGTGAGGATTGGTTGTTTCATTGAATAGTTAAGAACTGGTTGTGATTCCTCCCCTCCCCGCCTCGCTGTTGAGATTAAATGGTTGTTGATTGGTTGTTTGTGCTTAGTTTGGTTGTTGGACCTCCCTTTGGACCTGCCAAGGTTAACTGGGGCTAGCTAGTTGAATTATTGTTTTGGTCTATCCCCTCCATCCTGCGGCCTGCTGAGGTTAGCAACTGTCTTGCCACTTGTTTACTAGTAGCTGATACACTGCAACAGCATCTGGGAATTTTGAGCATTTTTCCAGAAGCACATCTATGAAGCCACACACTGATGTTGAACAAAAGGACTGCCAGTCAGTCTCTGCTCTGTAACGTCAGTGTTTCGTTTAATACAGCTGTTACCATAGAAGTGATTAGAACTCCTGATTCAAATATTTTGAATGAGGGAGCAAACGGCAATATAGTGTATACTACCAAAAAACAATGATGTTACAATATGAAACTAAAAAAAGGCAAAATAAAAAGTTTAACTTTTTTACTGTGCTTGACACTTATGCAAGGTTTAAAAATGAGATCTCTCGGGATTAAAACAGAATTACAGTTTACATATCGTTTATGTTTATTTAACAAAGTGCAATACAATTGAGCTTAAAACTGTTAAGTACTCTTTTAATTAATTTTACGCAAATTCCTTCTTACAAGAAGTCATATTAACATTTTGGTAATAAGGATTTTTATTAAATACTGACAAGGTTGTACATGATTTTGAACAAAACCTTTTCTAATAAATTTTGTTAACTCCTAATTTCTGTAAATTTAACTAATTTATAATCTAAATCTGATAGGGGTATGAATAAAATGAAGGTTAACTTTGAAAATAACTTAAGCCTTCAAGTTGATATTTACCTAATGTTATTAGTATGTGATATGGAGAATTGAAAAGGTTCTTACAGTAGACCTATATGCTATGTGCGGACATTGATTCTCAAACAAACAAATTCTAGTTACGTAATGTTTGTGGCTTTTTTTTAATGTAAAATCAATAGACCATCATTTTTTTTGAACGATTTCTAAAAGAAATTTGATTCTTATCCTTACCAATTCAGAAAATTCAGAAAATTGGGAAAGATGTGATTTTTTTAATACAGTATGTGTAACCCCTGTAACATCAGTTATTACAGTGTGGTTCCTCCAGACAATAAGGAATTATCCTTTCAAATATTTTCTGGTTTCACATATTTTTTAGGTGTACGAAAACATCATTACAACAATATTTAGGGGTAGAAATGTGCCAACAATAATAAAATTAGAAAAATAGCAGCATGTATGTACAAAACATACTCAGATAATGAGCTATGATTTAAGACCTTAAGATTGGCTGCTTTGTTATGTTGTATTAGATTTACTTTTTTCTGCATCTTTCTAATAGATTACGTTATTCTCTTTTATTTGACATGAAATTATCTCCATGACCCCTAAGGCTTAATTGTCATTTTTGTTTTTGACCACTATATCTCAATATGCTAGGTAGCTTTCAAACAATCTAACCTCGGATTCCTACTTTCAGCTATGATTTATATGCGTGCTTGCATTCTGCTCATATTGTGATCACATCTCATTATGCAAAGCATGTGAACATGGCAGCTCTTGCTCTACAGCATGGACTTAATTTTGCTTTTGATGTGGGATCTTCACTACAGCGAATTATTCACGTAAGCCCAGACCAATCAGAGGCGGATTTGACGATTTATCTGGCTTTTTTAAGGAGTTTTCCTTTATGAAAATATCACATTTTGAAGAACAGTAAAGCATACGTCTGAGGGAAAGTGATATTTTTGCACTGATGACTCCACATTTAAATAGATTCATTTAAAAGATTTAGTTTTAATCATTGGAGCAATAGTGATGGTAAACGCGAAAGGTTATTGAAAAAGATTTCATTTGATTCTGACACTGTTTTGTTTTTTTTCTTCTTTTTTTCTGATGTTCAAGAATTTGGCTGACAAAAGACTGCTGCAATAATTTGATAAAGAATTTCACAAGACAAATACGCAAATGCAAAAAAAATCATTTTAACTTAAGGGCTGTACTGGAGGATTCTTTCTGGTCCCAAAAGCTCTTCCAAAAAGAGATGAACAGCTTCCTTTTATGATCTTGGTGCTAATGTCTGGTCTGATTGCTTGTTTCACACACCTCAGTTCTCATTACCTAATTATCTGATCCACCTGCATTACTCTCTATTTAACCAGTCTTCAGACCAGTAATAAGTGCCACATTACTTACGAGCCATTGTTGAGAATTATTCTAGCGTTCTTGTGTTGTGATTACCTGATCCTGACCTTTTCTGACTTTCAAGTCTGACCCTGCCTATCCCTGTCTGATCACTTTGCCTGACGTGTCTTGTGATTCCTGCTGAATCTCTACCTGTATGTGTACCGTTCCTGGAGCTGTGACCTGGCTCTGTCCTGGATTCTCCCTGGCACCTCACTGGATCTCTGACCTGCTGGCTATGACAACCAAGCATGTCACAAACCTCGACTTTGGCTTCACCCTCTGGATCATTCTGCCTTCCATCAACTCCCAGTTTTGATCTCCTGCCTGTCCTCCAACCACCGATGCATCAGCATCTGGGACTCTTAGCAGATTGGTTTAATAGAGAGATGCACACTTTGAAGACAAATGCTAGGAAACTGGAGAAAAAATGGCACTGTACATGCCTACACGAATCCTGCCTAATCTGAAAAAGCAATTTACTGCTGTAAAAAATTACCCTTTGTAAAACAATAGCAGCATATTTATCTTAAGCGATAGAATTCATAACCCTAGATTTATTGTATTTGTTTTTTGCAGCTGTCAAAATAACCCAGAGCCATAGCTCTGTTGAACCATCCATTCCCGCTGCTCTTAGCAGTGATGATTGTATAGAATTTTGTATAAATAAGATTGATTCTATTAAAAATAAGATCATCAGAACCCCCTAAATATAACTGGTTCATCTCCTAAAGGTTGGGGGATATCTGAGGTAACTATAAGATCTGAACTGGATTTGGACTGTTAGGTCGAAATTCTTGAAAAACTTTGAATATCAATTGAGTGGAAACAAGGCTAGTAACGATAAAATACGGTTTTGTGAATGAAAAAACAATCGTTAGGTCTTTAAGATATAAAACATATATTTTATATATCTTACTGTTTTTGCCCTCATTTTTTCATTCTTCTAAATAGTCTATTGGCATTCCTCAGGTATAATGTATACATACAGGTTTTGGTGCAATTCTTGAAACCACATTATTTAGTTGCACATTCCTGTAACTGTTTCATTATTTTATTTTCAACAACTGTATAGCATTTTGGTTCATTGTTTATCTCCACTACAGCACAATGTCTCATTCTTATTCTTCTTTTTATACCCTTCTGTGCATCTGCATGCTTCCATTTGGCTATGTTGGATGTAAATGTGAATTTCCCCTCTGAGGTTATTTCTATTCCATTCTAAACATGCCTGTTGACTTCAGTGTGCTGTAAACAAAGCACCATCACTGTATATCCTGCCGTCATCCCCTGCTGTCTGTGTTCTCCCCCCTGCTGTCACTCCAGCATATTTCCAGAAGTAAGAGTCTGTCTAAGACAGACAATCTTGACCGGAGCTGAAAAAAAGTCAGTCATTTCTGCCAAAAATAAAAGATTTTTACCATCCCCTTTATTTGGAGCTGTTTTTTTTCACCCTTCACTTCCAGAGAAAAACACACGAATCAGCCCAGCACACACATCAAGACCGCTGACAGGTGAAGCTGATCCTCTCATTACAATGCACTGTCCAGCTGGAAGTCATGTGGATGTTTGCCTAACACACTCTACCTTGTTAAAGATCAAGGAGAGCTCCAAATAGCAGCAGCCATCCCAGCCACCTGCAGCAGCACAAGGCTTGCAGCCCACACCACAAAACCTGGCCAAAGTCAGCTCAAGTAGCACAACAACAAAGCCCAAGGCATTGACTTAAATGTCTCCAAATCCCAAAGTGATCATGCATCTGCAGGATGTGGAAAGGCAAACCTGACTTACTGGGGCCCCACCTGATAACCCTCAGGACCCAAAGTCCTGATGCCAGACACCACAGGACACCCTGGGGCGATCAGTGTCTTTTCAGCTGATAATTGTTTCACCATCTTTGCCAGCTGGGTGTTTGCTTTCTGAGACTTTTTTCTTATTTAGTTATTTGTGCAGGAAAAGTAAAAAGGTCCATCAGAGCCTTATCACTTACAATTTTTGCATGTTGTTGCTGCAAATAACCTTGAAGAAGACTATGCGAGAAAACATGAGCGTGTTTGTCACGTTATAAGTATTATTCCTTCTGTACCCTGTAGATAATGCTTCTCGGTGCACCTAGAGCCACAAGGATATCTGCAGCAATTTTGAAGCCTGAGACCGCAATGTAATGCACACCTAAGTCATCAAAGCTGTTTTGTTGTGATATTTTGCTGTAAATGTCAAACATCAATTTTCAGCCAGTGTTATCCTTTTCATTGTTTCTGATTCTCTAAGGAAACAAAAAATAAATCTAAAATCTTGCTTTATCAGTATGAATACGTTGTCTGATAAGCTGTATTTTTATCTTACTCATAATCAAACTTGCCACACAATTCATTTTTCTGTTATTTGCAATGGCTCAAATCTTCAAGGCACTTCTTTGTGTGTGGTTATTTTTTATTTTATTTTTTTTTGTTCTTTTACCGATATCTAGAATCTCATATTCCAATGGAACAGACCATACACTAAATAAACCTCAGGACTAGGAAATTGTAACATTGAAAAACAAAAATACTGTACATGCATAAATATTTTCTCAGTAAATATTCATTGTATACATAGATAAAAGTAATAATGAAAAATAATGGCAATGATTTTGAAAAAATATATAAATCAATAAATAAAACCAGTCTAATGGAGCTCCTAAAATAAAATGTTGTTGAGTAACACTTTGAGTCAATCACTGAAATCAGGTGTTTTCTGTAATGTTCAGGAAATGTTCAGTAAGACTTCTGCAACTGTTGACAGGGCGGTTGGTTCTTTGTTCAAAAGCAAGGTACCTCAATTTGTCTTGGAATGTTTATTTTTGGAATTATTTTTTTTATTAAATAAAATTTCTAAATCCATACTTTATTTAACTGAATTAACATTGAGTAAATTTTTTTTATCATGACTTTTTTTTTTTAAATGTTTGTGTTATGTGAATTACAAGAGTGAATTTATCATTTTCTTTAATGGTAGGTACACTTTCAAGCACAACTGTGATGTGAAACATGATATACTGATGAAAAAAAAAATTATGCTAATTCCAAAATATTACATTTCAAGTTATCCTTAGCTCCTGGACATCTGTTTTGAGTATTTTTTTGACAAATTTGTTAAAAGTCTGGCTGCTTACTAAAACATTCAGAAGTTTAGAAAAATGTCCTTAAGTAATCTGAAACCAGAAAGATTTAAGGGAATTTAGACAGCTCTTTGCTTTCCACAAGTTGCTTCTAGCAAATGATTTTGATAATAAAAACTTTACTCGCTATTTTAAGACTGAATTAGTTTAAAGTAAATAGAAACAGTGACATATTTTTGCAATTTTTTTGCCTTCCATGTCTCCACATGCCCATTTCCTGCTGTAGTTTTATACTCTTTCAGTAAGCAATCTCTGATGAAATTACATTTATAACTCGCCCTTTCATAAAAATCCTGTAAAAATCCCTTTAAATTCTGTTTATCTTGATTGTTATCATGTCATTGCCTTCTGAAAGTTGGTGCTGTTGTACCACATTTCATGCATGTTTATCTAAGCAGAAAGTTCAATAATTAATTAAAATATCAAAGCTTCATCAACCAAAACAAAGAGTCATAAACAAAAATAAAACAGTTTATCTATTAAAGAGTGAGCAGCATTTGCTGGGAGAGCTAAATGTAATACTTACGAAATAAAAAAAAAAACAGCATTTAGGCGAACATGGTAATGTGATTATTTTTGCTACATTATTCATATCATTAAAATAAGAGGGTACAGCTGCCTGAAGTTATTATATTCTCCCACCAGGTCCTTTTCCATCATTTACTCCAAAGTCCCCAGCACAGATGCACTATTCCCACTCCCGCATCTTCCTTTCCTGGCTCCATTTTGATTGTTTTCTATACCCTGAGAAAGTATAATTTAATAAGGACCTGCACACGCAAGGGATTCCCTCGGATTTTAACTCCAATCTTCCTCTAATCACAGCTTCACCCTCGTGTGAAAACCTCTTCTCAGGCTCTCGACAGTTGCTATTATATAATACTATCACTTTATTGCTTCCTTGTGCGGATCTTAAGTCTTACTTCAGGCTAGATATACTGTTATCCTGCTCCAGTTGCCAATTCTTCATTCTCTGTCTACCAGCAGATTACCCGATACCTTCTATTTCAACCATCTCCTGCCCTCAAGTAAACTTCTGACACCAATATCAGGTTCATAATCCCCTTTAGAGAGAAGTGCTGTGAGATCTGAGACATTAAAGCCCTCAAGCTTCACTATCTAATCCCTTTTGTTTACATCAGCTGGCCCACAATACACAGGGTTTTGTTTTCTGTACTCACACTGGGTCTGGTTTTTAGCATCTACAAGATGCCTTGCATTAAAGGTTTTTGTTTTTGTGTTTACATTGGCACAATGTTCCAAGTTTTCTTTCATGTAAATCACTCTAGTTTGCTTCTTTGCATCAAAATGATGAACTCTCAAAAAGAATATGTGTTCATCCTGATCAGAGCAATGCATTTGCACAAAATGAGTTAAGTGTCTTAAGAATTTATATTTTTGTAAGACTCATGGGGCCATCTAGTGTTGACTGGTTACAAGATATTAAGGATTAACACTTAAATTTGAGGTTCTGTAATATCTGAGAGTATATTATCAACAAAACAATTTAGGTGTTTAAAAGTCCTTTACAAAGAGCAATTAATCCTTCCGTATATACATACGTCTGTCCATCCATCCGTCCATCTGTCCAGCCATCACTCCATCCATCCATGTCTTCCGGGGAAAGTGAGGTATTACATAATCTCAATCATAACATAGGTTTTTTTACATCATCCTATTTATCTTAAAATCTTAAAAACAGCTAAGTGATTTCTTTGTTAAATTATCCAGTTAAAACATAAAGAATCCATTATTTTATCTTTAAACTATTCATGAATTTATCAAACAATTGACACAGTGCACATTTATTTAACATTAAATGTAAATACACAGATTTTCTGAGATAAACATTTAAACTTATTAATCATCTTACTTTATTTGACTTAGATTGTCTTGAGTCTTCCCAGCTACAACAGTGAAACTGAGAGAGGTTGCGACTCTGAATGTACATGTATGGGTCCCGTTTTTTTGGGTATACCATGTAGAGCAGATGCCAGAAAGTTGACAGTGAAGTCTACTTATGAGATTGATGAGGTATGCTAGCTTTGGTTAAAATAGTTTGTTTTACTCCGGTTGCATGCTCAGGGAGAACATGCAAACTCCATGCAGAAAGACCCTGGGTCAGGAATCTGAACCTTCTTTCTGCAAGGCTTCAGTGCTACCCACTGCCCTGCTGAGCAGCCCATGCTAAAATCACATATTATATTCAATCTGATAGTTAAGAAAATGTTACCTTTATTTTGCATGTTGAGGATAACGTGCTGACAGTCGCAAAGATCAGTCATATTTCATGCTCTAATGGTATTTATTTTACGCCTTTGGTTATAGTTTATTTTACCTAAAGATGTTATGAAAAATCAAGTATCAAACTCAATGTTGGTCTCAACTCCGAAAACTATACTTGCAAATAAAAAAAAAAACATTACCTCATACACCCACTTATGTCTTGTGTTTGTTACTTTCTTTCTTAAACATGTTCTGATCTATTTCTATTTTCCTTCATTTTAAAACCTGTACTTGAACTTGATTGTTTTCCAGACTGCACAAAACTGTTCATTCAGGCTGCACCCCTCCTACAGTAGACCAGGTAGGCCTAAAGGCTTATACTAATGATGCCTAATAAGCTGTTTTCCACAGTAAGATGTTTTGGAAAGGGAGCGTAACTCCTTTAGGTTTAAGATTGTTCAAAATCCCTTTTTGTTGCAAACTGTCTGCCATTTTTTTTTTGGTGAAGTTGCATCTGAGAACCCTACCTTTTCTCTTGGGCAATAAATAGTTTGTGCAATCCTTTTTCAGACTACAGCAGACAGAACATTGGCAAATACTGGATCTGTTCTCCCTTGCAAGGGTTAATAAATGCTGCTTGTATGAAGACCACCAATCTTTTTCTTGTTTGATATGACTAAGACCTTTTTTTTCCAATAATAGCAGTGTAGAAAGACATTTTTGTGAATGGAAAAAAGTGTGCTCCAGCATAAATACTGAACATACAGTAGGATAAAAAATGTTTGGAATTCTTTGAATTATTTTATTGTAATTTTTAAATAAAACACCAGTAGTAATAATAAAAATACATTTAATAACTGATTCTCCTATGCAAAGTCCTATGATTTTTGTCAAACAATTAAAATGGACTTTTAAGGGGCAATAAGTAATAATGACACCCATTTTAAATTGACACAACACACAAAACACATAGATTCCATGGTGGCAGGCTGAGGCTCTTTTAACATAAAATACCAATCCAGACCATTACTCTAGGTTGGAAAAGAGAAATTTGGTGTCTTCCCAACAAATGTGATTCCATAAAGCTTGACATACAGTATATCGCCAGCAATTTGCATGGCAGACGACAAGCTCTTCTCCCCTCTTTTTACCTCATCATCAAATAAAAGGAGCTCCTGTTTACCAGCTTAAACTCAGCATGGTTGACCTGGATTTTACTGAGACGGTCACAATGGTTTATTCATTATGGTGAGCTGAACAGCAAGGCCTGCTAGATCCTGTAAAAATTCTACCAGTTCAGTGAGTCCAGGAGCTTTAGCTGGAACAGGGTAGCTTCATGCTGTACTTCCACCAGTCCAGGACTCTAAACTGTCATTCCACTTCTGGGAGGATTGCCTGGACAACAATCAGGAAGTCATCCAAGCATTAAGCTCCCATTATTTTCCTCTTTGCTCTCCTGCTGCCCCCTTCTCTAATTAGCATCCATTAGAAAACCACTATAAGCTCCTCAGTTATTTCCTTGTCACAAGTCATTGCAATCAACAAATTTGCACCATCACAAAACTCTTCAAGTACCTGTTTAGAGATCCCCACATTGATGCAGAGATTTCAAATGGCAACAAAGTGGTGCTTGACACAGCTTTGGTTTGAATGAAAAAAAAAAATGCAGAGGTTTCTATCTAAAAAACATCAAACTCCAAGAGACAAGAGAAAGAGAGAGAGAGATAGGGCTCTTGGGGAAAAAAGTTTCTGCTATTTCCTCTGTCAAGATTCAGGCAATGAATCCAAACCCTTTGACTGAATGGTGATTGCAGACAGTAAGAGACCACAACAACTAACTGGATTTATCAGAATCAAAGGCAAAATAAGTTTTATCTAGAGCTAGAGAAGATATACGGGAAACTTGTAGTAAAAAGAAGTGTTATACTTGATTTTTTTTCTGATTTAAAGATGCAACAAAAGGTCTTTAAAAGAAACACTAGAGGGTGAATGTGTTGTAGGTTTGTCATCATTATCCATTTTAATGATATAAAAACATTAATATATGACCTTTCCTGGGTTTAAAACTTCCCTGATTATCCTGAGGTCATAGCATTGTTCTCGTCTTGCTAGCATCTCACAAGGAACACATCTGGGTTTAATGCCATGTCAACATAAATTAAAAACACACTTCAAAAGTTTTATATTAGATTTTTAAATAGGGGTAGCATTGAGATTAATTAATGGGTATATTTGCTGCTTAAACACAACAGTCCATGTCACAATGGAATAACTAATAAGTACGCTTTTGTATGATGATATGGACTTCCCTGAAAACAGCTTAATGCAGAGCAGAAATACAGCGTTTAGCATTGCCCAACATATTTCTTTAACTTTAAACAAATATTTTAAAGCCACACATAAAATATTAGGATTTTTTTTCAGCCTGTGGCTTGGTTAAAACCTATGACAATAAAGTTAGTTTCGCATTTTGTGGATTTAAGTTTTTATCTCACTCTCATATAAATCTGTTAAAAACAGGTTATATTGCATTTTGGTTTGAATGCAATTATTTAGCAAAATAGCAGAGCAATAGAAAATCAATGTCCTAATTTAGACATTTTACTCAATAAGAGAACTGTCACAAGGCTCAGAAATGAAGGACTCAAATGCAAGACCTGACAGAGTGGATTAAAACTCAAAGTTCTTTTAATTCAGTCCAGGGTTGAACACCAAAAAAATCCAGCAGAAACAGAAGTATCAAAAAACAGGCCAAAGGCAGGTCCAAATCCAAGCAGGGGTCAAAACACTAGAAAGCTAAATCTAACAGGCAAAAGGGCTGGAACGCTAAGCTCAAAGGACTAAGACGAACTGGCAAAGGGAAGCTGCAAGGGTGGGAACTAAATACTCTAACAAACAAAAGAGGAGCACATACACCAGGTAAATTGCATTAGGCTGTGGCAGATCCTGATTGCAGGAAGGAACTCAGGAAGTGAAGCTGCCTAAAACGAGAGAGGAAATGAGTACCAAAATAAAACAGGAAGTGAAAAGACAAGGTAATAAAAGTGACATCAATCTAATCAGGACTGCCCCTGATAAGAACACATAATTTTCATTCATAGATTATCATATGTAAACAAAACCAACTAACTAAAAATATCACATTAAAAAACACAACGTCTCCATCCTCTGTTTATATTTAGACTGATTCAGTGATGGCCCTGAAAGAAAGGGTGCCTTGCCACAGAAAAGCAATGACCAGTTGTGTATAAAATATTTACTTTGTTTTAACCAAACTAATCATTTGCTAGCATATTATATATATATATATATATATATATACATATATACATACATATATATATGTATATATATATACACTATATTGCCAAAAGTATTTGCTCACCCATCCAAATTATTGGAATCAGGTGTTCCAATCACTTCCATGGCCACAGGTGTATAAATTCAAGCACCTAGGCATGCAGACTGTTTTTACAAACATTTGTGAAAGAATGGGTCGCTCTCAGGAGCTCAGTGAATTCCAGCGTGGAACTGTGATAGGATGCCACCTGTGCAACAAATCCAGTCGTGAAATTTCCTCGCTCCTAAATATTCCACAGTCAACTGTCAGCTGTATTATAAGAAAATGGAAGTGTTTGGGAACGACAGCAACTCAGCCACGAAGTGGTAGGCCACGTAAACTGACGGAGCGGGGTCAGCGGATGCTGAAGCGCATAGTGCGAAGAGGTCGCCAACTTTCTGCAGAGTCAATCACTACAGACCTCCAAACTTCATGTGGCCTTCAGATTAGCTCAAGAACAGTGCGCAGAGAGCTTCATGGAATGGGTTTCCATGGTCGAGCAGCTGCATCCAAGCCATACATAACCAAGTGCAATGCAAAGCGTCGGATGCGGTGGTGTAAAGCACGCCGCCACTGGACTCTAGAGCAGTGGAGACGCGTTCTCTGGAGTGACGAATCGCGCTTCTCCATCTGGCAATCTGATGGACGGGTCTGGGTTTGGCGGTTGCCAGGAGAACGGTACTTGTCTGACTGCATTGTGCCAAGTGTAAAGTTTGGTGGAGGGGGGATTATGGTGTGGGGTTGTTTTTCAGGAGCTGGGCTTGGCCCCTTAGTTCCAGTGAAAGGAACTCTGAATGCTTCAGCATACCAAGACATTTTGGACAATTCCATGCTCCCAACTTTGTGGGAACAGTTTGGAGCTGGCCCCTTCCTCTTCCAACATGACTGTGCACCAGTGCACAAAGCAAGGTCCATAAAGACATGGATGACAGAGTCTGGTGTGGATGAACTTGACTGGCCTGCACAGAGTCCTGACCTCAACCCGATAGAACACCTTTGGGATGAATTAGAGCGGAGACTGAGAGCCAGGCCTTCTCGTCCAACATCAGTGTGCGACCTCACAAATGCGCTTCTGGAAGAATGGTCAAAAATTCCCATAAACACACTCCTAAACCTTGTGGACAGCCTTCCCAGAAGAGTTGAAGCTGTTCTAGCTGCAAAGGGTGGACCGACGTCATATTGAACCCTATGGATTAGGAACGGGATGTCACTTAAGCTCATATGTGAGTCAAGGCAGGTGAGCAAATACTTTTGGCAATATAGTGTATGTTTTAATAGTGTGCACTAAATGTGTTACAGTGGTCTTATCTGTGAAGATTCTCGGTCAATCAGGTCATGGTCAAGCTTAAAATACTTCAGTCTAGGCAACGATTTCCGGACAAAAACCTGTAAACACTGAAATCTTTTTAAACTCTTGTTTTCTCTAAACAAACTATGATATTTGCTTAACGCAGTGGCGGCTGCTGCTCTCTGAAACAGGGGAGGCTCAATGGTGTTAATTAAATCACAACAACACGTATTACATTAACAAATGTTGAAACACAAAAAACACATCCCTTAAAAACTGCAGAAACCACACAAGTTCCACACAAGATGACTGTTCTGACTGAATGATCACTTTTCCCTCTCCACTCATGAAAAATGCCTCCTCCCTGTCTGGCCACTGTCAGTCTAAAAGATGTAAAGAAGTATTTTTGCAATTCAGCATCAAGCAGCCAGCTTAAAGACCCGACGCTTCTCGATAGAACCCTTAAAGAGGCTGAGCATCACTGGAAGTCACATATTTAGGCACGTAATCTAATCAGGGCTCTACTTTCTTGCTACTTACCTCAACAGACTGAGGTTCAAACCTCAGCTGGGATTTCCCAATTAGTAATTTCTCAACTGTCAGATCAATAAAGTCAATCAATCAATCATAGGGAATGACAGGCAGCATCCTGCTGCCCGCAGAGTGGAGAGGAGACCTCTTCCGAGAACAGGCTAAACAGCTGATTAATGCACAACATACCTATGAAATCAGCTGCATTTTAGCACAGATTTAATGCAGTTTAATGACTACATGTATGACGTTTGAAAATGCATATTTTACCAATAATTTTATAAAATTTACAGAGGAGGTTTAGCCTCCCTGGTGTTCAATAAGAAATCGCCGCTGGCAGAAAGATGAAAAAAGCAAATTAATAATCTTAGAAGGAGAGCTCAAGTTTATTTCAGGTTAACCAGATGCACTATAATTCAGTGTTATCAACAAGATCTGAGGCTGAAATTATATAGAAAGATGCATAAAACTGTACTTTTTTGAGGCTGTAAAAATGTCTGGAGGTACTAATTGCAGATTTTTTTTTAAGTAGATATACTTAAAAAAAATAAGTCATTTAGAATGTTTTTAGAGCATAAACAGTAGTGTATAGGATTTCCTAAAAGCGCGCGCCTGCAAGTTCATGAGCCTACGGCAACTGCAGCAGACCAAACCAGATGAAAGTGCGCATTCAGCGTCTGCTCTTGATAATGCAAGCGTAGAAGAAGAAATGTGCTGTTTACCTGTGCAAAGAAAGAAACAACGAAAGAAAAATGTCTGAGGACTTCAGTATTGAGGAAGAGCATGAGTTCTTTGCCGAGCTGAATGCGCACTTTCATCTGGTTTGGTCTGCCGCGGTTTCCGTAGGCTCGTGAACTCGCAGGCACGCGCTTTTAGGAAATCCTATACACTACTGTTTATGCTCTAAAAACATTCTAAATGACTTCGTTTCGAGTAAATTATGGACGCTACCCACTCAGGACACTTGGAATACATTAGACGAGCAGTATGGAGGAATACTGACACGTTTTTTGTGGACTTTTATGGACCTTTCTGCCTCGGGCACCATAGACCTCCATTATTTGAATGTCAGCAGACAGCAAGAAGCCTCCCAGATCTCCAGATGCATTTGAGATATCAAAAAAGTACTCCAGAGTGTTGTTCAGCATGGGGGTGAGTAGAAAATGAAGGCTAATCATGTTTTGGGGGTACTATTCCTTTAAGAAGGAGTCCTCTTAATGAGCAGATGGAAGATAGGTGTTGCAGGTGGGCACAAGCCCTCAGGAAGGGATCCTCGGCGCCCTCTGGTGGGCAAGCCTCCGGATCCCAACAATTGTTAGTAGATTTTGTCATATTTCATGCTGTTGACCTTAATCGTTTTTCTTCTGCGAACCAATATTTTTGTCCAGATGTCTCTGTGTGGCGTGTCTTCACTAAGGGATTTATGTTTGGTTACAGTCACACCCTTCCCACTGTCATTTCCCCTCACATGAGATTTAATCTAGGAAATAGCTTTTTAAAATCTGTTTCCTTTAACGTACAAAGGGCATCAAGTCTTCACTTCCATGTTGAACTGTTAGTGTGATAAAAAGAAAGTTGATAAATCATTTTAAAACTTTTTTACAACTGCCTTACAATTCAACTGCAAAACAACAAATCTGAGAAGGTATTAGGGCTGGGCGATATAGAAAAAAAGCTTATCGATAAAAAAAATGCATATTGATCGAACTCTAACTCTAACTAAAAAATTTGGCTGTTTTGTGTATATGCAAAGTTGTTTATCTCTGTATTGCCTGTGGATAGATTGGCAACTTCTTCAGGGTGTACCCCGCCTTTCTCCCATAGGCTGCTGGAGATAGGTACCAGCCCTACAGCAGTGTTGTAGTACTCGAGATCGGTCTTGGTCTAGAGACCGGTCTCGAGACCATTTTTTGATGGTCTCGGACTTGACCGCATTTGGTCTCGGTCTTGTCTCGGTCTCGGGCGCCGAGGACTCTGCATTTTATTTCAAGACTGGTCAAGACCACAACTGTGGAAATTAGGGCTGGGCGATATAGAAAAAAAGCTTATCGATAAAAAAAAATGCATATTGATCGATATCGATAATTATTGAAAAGATTTGAAACTATATTTTATGTGCAGCTCTGCCTGGACTTTTTTATGATATTGCTAAATGATTTAATTTTAATAAAAAACACAAACACAGACTTCGAATTAAATCTTTATTTAAGCAACTTTTTTAACCATAACAGAATTGTTTTAAAGAAAAATAACTTGAGAACTGAGTTATGTTATTAAATACTGACAAAGAATAAGCTAAAGTGACCAGAAAAGTGACCAAAATATATATAACAAATAAATAAATAAATGGACCCCCCCCCCACATTCTTCTAAGCTGAACCTGGTTCAGCTTAGTTTCCTGCTTTAACCAGAGTTATTACTTTGAAGTTGCTGGCCCCTCAGCATTTTTATCTCAATTGTTAGAACTACGTGGGAAACTGCCCAGAACTGAATATATATATATATATATATATATATATATATATATATATATATATTTTTTTTTTTTTTCCCCGATATTCCCGAAGACTCCTCGGAGGAGAGCCTACACAGCTCGTACTCCTGCGGGTGTGAGCGGCTGAGATGATAAAAAAAAAAGTTGGTTGTGTTATCAGACTTCGTTTTCACTGGTTCCCGACACATTTTACAGATGACTGTGGTTTGTTTTTTGTCCGACTTGCCATGACAGAAATACTTCCAAACTGGCGAACTACAAAAACCCTTCTTTGGAACAATTTCCTCCGCCTCTCCTTGCTGCGACATCTTCATGTGCTCTGTGTTGTGGTTTGAGAGGGCGGCGCTTGGTGACGCCATGCCTGGGTCCGCGATTGTGATTGGTTGGGAGGAAGTAGTGACTAGCATAAACCTACATGCTAGGCTACAATGAGAAGGAAGGAAAACTGCGTTGCTTTTTTTTCGAACTTTTATCGACTCTCTTTTTTTCTATTGCGCCACACGTCTATCGATCGATATATATCGTTATTGAATTATCGCCCAGCCCTAGAAGGTATATCTACTTAAAAAAAATCTGCAATTAGTACCTCCAGACATTTTTACAGCCTCAAAAAGTACAGTTTTATGCATAAAGTCCAAATGCAAAAAGTACTCCAGAGTGTTGTTCAGCATGGGGGTGAGTAGAAAATGAAGGCTAATCATGTTTTGGGTGTACTATTCCTTTAAGGAGGCGGAGACAGACACTCCAGTGCCAGAATGTGTGTGCCAGTGATGGTTAGCAAGCCTGAGCCAGCCAGCTTTTCTGAACCCTTGTTTTTGTGAACCTGCCTGATCCAGTCTTTTTCTGTCTCACAGATACTTCTGCCTGACAATCTTAGAACCTGGAGAGAAGACTCTTTCTGGAGTCCGCCTGTCTGTTTTCTGTGAAACCCTGGAGGGTTGAATCTGCCTGGAATCTGCCTGCCTGCACTAAGTGTGAGTCTCTGCCTCAGCCCATGCCTGGGTTCAGCCTGCCAGCACTCAGTCTCAGTTTCTACCTCAGACCTCAGTCCTCTGCCTGTCGACCAGCCTCTGGACTCACAAGCCCTCAGCCTGCCGAAAAGCCTCAGGACTCTCTAGGCTCCCCCTTCTGCAGAACTGAATCCCTTCTCTCAGCCAGAAACCTGCCTGCCTGCATTCTGTCTCCGTCTCAGCCTGACCCTCAGTTCCCAGCCCACTGCCTGCCTACTAGCCTCTGGACCCTCAAGTTTCCCCCCCCCGCTGATCAGTTCCACTTCTAGAAGTGGAGATCCAGCCGTGACCAGTCTGACCACCCATGTTCCTGTTCTCATTTTATTTACATCTTAGTCAATAAACCTTTTGAATTTTCTCCCAACCGCTGTGTGTTTCTGCATATGGGTTAGACATCAAATCCCATCATGACACCAATTCCATATGACAGCCCACGTTTAACCCCTGAACACGTACATCTTTTTTCCAAAAACCACACATCTACAGATATATTTTTCTCTCTTCGTTTATATTCCTTGCAGGACTTTGAGAAAGTTGCCAACCGGTTGATCCTGTATGTATATGCAGTTAGAAGCTTTTCAGGATTAAGTTTCTTTCTGTCAGAGTGGCTCTCCTTTGTGTCATAACTGTGAAAATCCTTGTGCCAGTCTGTCAGAAATTAGGCTGTCACTTTATTGAGAGACTGTCAGACAGCAGAGGTGAACAGGAGAGAGGAAGTGTAATATAAAGATCATCTTGTCATAAGGTTCAGCACACGGTACATGGAATGCGTAAGGCAGAAATGAGAGCCATCAGTGTGAGCTGACACACTGTGATGGACAGTTTTCCTCCTGTTACCAAAACTATTTCTGCAAGTTTTGGACCCGTTACTTTAAGGGCCACTTTTCCTTTATCCAGGCTAAACAAGCTAAAAGCATTTGCGGTGCAGACCAAAAAAGAAGGAACTTTGTAAAACAAAAATAGTGGTGCTCTTCAAAGATCATACGTATTTTCTATGCGTTTCAACTTGCCGTTACAGAGAGGCTGCTCATTTCCACTAACAGCTGGATGCTTTATACTCAACCACCTGGGGAGAAGCATCATCATATTTCACCATACACAGTAAAACTTAAAGCTTTGTTTCTAAAACGGCTAGTTCTTTCCACCCATTTATAAAGGTCACATTTGTAAAACGTTTAGAGGTTGCCTTATAAGAACATTTCCCATCTGAGCAGCAGGAAACTCCAGAGTTCACATTATCTGACTGAAGTGCTCATTGTCCAAGCCGTCAATGTAAATGGGAGCGTCCATGACTCAGACTTTTCACATTTTTGAAGCCTAGAATACTGTTTCAGAACCTAACTCTGCCTTAAGCTTCAACACAACTTCCACCAAACCCATATGCTGTGTCCCTTGGTCTTAAAGGTATTGTGAAGGATTTTCACAATTTTTTTAAAAAGACTCGCTCTCTCCACTTTAAAAAAAAAACAAGCACATGAACACTTATTTAAAGCTTACCAGATCATGCACAAGCCCGTTTCTCATTATGCACACTGTTTTAAAGCTGCTGTTCTGATAGCTGATACAAGCTTACTGTGTCCAAACATCCACCCTAACTCCTAAATCCCTCAATCACTATATAGAGCGGGGACTATATAGTGGACTTTATAGTGAAGTGAGTTAACATACTGTTTGGACAGATGATCATTGCTTTTTGCTTCCCGTTGGTCAGGTAACTCCACCTCCACTGCGCAGTGACTGCACCATCTTTGTTATTAGTCACTGCTTTAAGTTAGCGGCAGCCTAAGGCAACAGTGGACCACTGTGAGAAAATCCCATAATTCTTTACGAGGAGAGCTCTCCGTGCAAAGCATTCTGGGATATATTTGATTCTTTAGAGGTCTTTCTTTTCTTCTCATAAACTTCATAGACACGTTTTTTCTCTTATGACTCTAGGCCATTTTCAAAGACCCACGGTGAGAAAGGTGAGCTTCAATGACTGAAACCATAGGTCACCACACATATATGCCTGAAAGTGCGCATGCGCAGAAAAAGGTAGCTAACGGAATGAGCACGTAGGACGGCCTCATGTAAACATATTACCAGAATGATTGACAATTAGCAGGACCACTTATTTAAAGGATCCACCCGGGAATAAAAGATCATCCTCTATACCAGGGGTGTCAAACTAGTTCCAGAAAGGGCCGTGTGGCTGCAGGTTTTCTTTCCAACCAAGCAATAGCACACCAGACTCCATTCATCTCATCAAGGGAGTCCAATCTGAACATGATGACTTGATGGGATGAATGGAGTCTGGTGTGCTATTGTTTGGTTAGAAAGAAAACCTCCAGCTAAGGATGGGGATTGTTAATATTTATTGATATCAATACCTTTATTGATACTCCTTATCGATCCGAGTCTTTATCGATACCACTATCGATACTTTTCTGTTATTTGTTGGAAAGACGATGCGACAATATGTTTTTAACAGACAGAAAGGAAGTGGGAAAAAAATTATTTGAAGAAATGTCCTATATTTTGAAGAAATTTCTTCTTTTGGTTTAAAAAAATATATAAATTTTCACAATTGTTGGTTAATGTATTGTCTACTGTCACTTTTCATCATGTTTTTAGTGATTAGGAAAATATTTAGCAAATAAATAATTGTATTTTAAATTAAATGTAATTTTTTATAAATGTTGGCATCAGTAGTTTAATTATATATTCTAAAATAATTAGAGCAATATACAACTGTATTACTCATGTTTCTCGCCAAAAACTCATTTTCCCTTTTCTTTACGTTACACTTGAACGCATCATGATAACCTAATTGTCGTTTTACTGAGCCAATCTGAACACATCACGCAGCACGTCTGAAACTTTATTTACTTTTCAAGCTAACTAGCTTGTATGCTGCCAATTACAACACGGATTTCACAATTACTATTTTTAACTGACCGGACAAGCTACAAAGTCTGTGTGCGCTCTTACCAGTGGTACTCTGAGTGGATGATGAAGACGGGCCCGACTGTGGTGCGGCGGCAGCAGCAGGAGGAGGAGGAGTCTTCAACCCGGAGACAGTGGAAGGTACTGCATTTGGCCTTTATTTCATGCACAATACTAATGTGCTTGTCCATTGAGGTTGTGTTCCCCCCTTTAAAAGAGATGATTTTGCAACATAAGTTGCATTTCGCTTCTTTATCTTTGAGCTTGGTAAAATGAAGCCACACTTTTCGGACCTTTTCGTCCGTTCAGCCATCCTCGAGTTGCGAGCGAAGTTAACTGCCAGACTTAACTTGTTTTACTTTTAATATCTGTTTGCTTACAATTTCATTCCAAAACATTGGGGACATGCTGCAGTGATTGGATTGATTAGATTTAAATGCTGTGACGCGACTCGAGGGACACACAATAATGTTACAGGACCTCAGGGAGAAAAAAAAAAAAAAAGACTCGATAGTGGTATCCATAAGCCCAAACGTTATTGATTTTCGGGTTTTGAAAAAAGTGGAACCGGGTCCTTGATAGAACCGGGTTTCGATCCCCATCCCTACCTCCAGCCACACGGCCCTTTCTGGAACCAGTTTGACACCTGTGCTCTATATCTTTAATGATGCTGGTTGTTTATTTTTGTTCTCTAAATATTTTAAGAGAGCTTTAGAGAACAGCTGGACTCATTCTGATTAAGTTCAGAGCAAAACCTGCAAACAGTGCTTCAATAGATAACTCTAGGCAAGGGATTCCTCCTCTAGGCCATAGGCCATGCATAGGCTGTGAGGACTGTGTATCACCTGGCGATAGGCGGGCTCAATCAAGCAAATGTTTAAGTTGGTGATAAATGCAATTGTTATATACCATTGTATTTCTGTCAAGAACACCAACATCCATCAATCCATCCACCTACCTTCAACTGCTCAACTCATTAAGGTCTCTGTAGGGCAGTGTTGTGGTCAAGACCACCTAACCCGAGACCAAGACAAGACCAAGACCAGAGTGTATCGAGACCGAGACAAGACCAAGACTTTTAGGGTCCGAGACCAAGTCAAGACCAAGACCAGAGTGTATCAAGACCGAGACAAGACCAAGACTTTTAGGGTCCGAGACCAAGTCAAGACCAAGCCCGAGGGAAGGCGAGACCGAGTCAAGACCAACAATAAAATGTGAAACATGATCAAAATCACAAAAATTGATCTAAAAGACCCACATTCACATAAAAACACCTAGATATTTAACACATAGAACTGGACTAAACATTAACATCTTCATTTAGTACTTCTGTGTAGTAATCACAGAATTTCAAACAATTAATCAAAGTCGATCAAAATTGTATTTTCTCTGTCGTTCATGAACAGTACATTTATGTTGTTTTTAAATGTGCTATTTCAAAACAATGTGCAAAATTCTGTAAAATGTGTAAAACTGAAAAAAAAATAATTTCTCTTGTTTCTCTCTCATATACAGATTAAAGATATATTATATAACTTTTATTAAAAAAATCTATATCTGTCACGAAGTTGTGAAATATATGTTATGAGACAGATAATTTGAGAAAAAATAGATTGATCTCCTTCACTGCATTTACCAATGAGACAGGTTATTGCTTGGATTTGAATCCAAGCATCCAATAAAAAGAAGGATCTCAAAGAAGCTGATAATATTCTGACGATCAGTGTTATTTCCACTAGGGCTGGGCGATAATTCTATAACGATATATATCGATCGATAGACGTGTGGCGCAATAGAAAAAAAGCGGGTCGACAAAGGTTCGATAAAAAAAAACGCAGTTTTCCTTCCTTCTCATTGTAGCCTAGCATGTAGGTTTATGCTAGTCACTACTTCCTCCCAACCAATCACAATCGTGGACCTAGGCACGCCGTGACAAAGCGCCGCCCTCTCAAACCACAACACAGAGCACATGAAGATGTCGCAGCAAGGAGAGGCGGAGGAAATTGTTCCAAAGAAGAGTTTTTGTAGTTCGCCAGTTTGGCAGTATTTCGGTCAAGTCGGACTAAAAACAAACCACAGTCATCTGTAAAATGTGTCGGGAACCAGTGAAAACCAAGTCTGATAACACAACCAACTTTTTTTTTTATCCTCTCGGCCGCTCACACCCGCAGGAGTACGAGCTGTGTAGCATCTGCGTCGTCCTCCGAGGAATCTTCGGGAATTTGGGGAAAATATATATATATTTTCAGTTCTGGGCAGTTTCCCACGTAGTTCTAACAATTGAGAGAAAAATGCTGAGGGGCCAGCAACTTCAAAGTAATAACTCAGGTTAAAGCAGGAAACTAAGCTGAACCTGGTTATGCGGGCGGGGGGTTATATTTATTTTGGTCACTTTTCTGTTCAATGTAGTTTATTCTTTGTCAGTATTTAATAACATAACTCAGGTCTTTTAAAGAATTGTTTTCTTTAAAACAATTCTGTTATGGTTAAAAAAGTTGGTTAAATAAATATTTAATTGGAAGTATGTGTTTTTATTCTTTATTAAAATTAAATCATTTAGCAATATCATAAAATGTCCAGGCAGAGCTGCACATAAAATATGGTTTCAAATCTTTTCAATAATTATCAATATCGATCAAAATGTATTTTTTTTTATCGATAAGCTTTTTTTCTATATCGCCCAGCCCTAATTTCCACAGTTGTGGTCTTGACCAGTCTTGAAATAAAATGCCGAGTCCTCGGCGCCCGAGACCGAGACAAGACCGAGACCAAATGCGGTCAAGTCCGAGACGAGACCATCAAAAAATGGTCTCGAGACCGGTCTCTAGACCAAGACCGATCTCGAGTACTACAACACTGCTGTAGGGCTGGTACCTATCTCCAGCAGCCTATGGGGGAAAGGCGGGGTACACCCTGAAGAAGTTGCCAATCTATCCACAGGCAATACAGAGATAAACAACTTTGCATATACACAAAACAGCCAAATTTTTTAGTTAGAGTTACAGTTATAATAATAGTGATATTTTTGGACAATGGGCGGATGCCAAGGATCCTGGAGAGAACCTACATATGCACAGGGAGGACATGCAAACATACAAAATGACCCTGTGTCAGGAATCAAACCCAGGACCTTCTCGCTGTGCCACATAAACATGTAAATGAAAATCTGACAAATTTAGCTGTTAGTTTAATTTTTGCTATATCAATATGGAAGTAAGCCAACATAAAAGTAAGTAATCAATTTCACAACCACAAATTAGCTTCTGACAAAGGCAAAAAATAAAAATAAAAAATTCAACTAGTCACTATGGGGATCACTGGGTTAAAATACCAGTCTCGTCAGATATGCTGTGGCTAAGCTGACTTTCACAAACCGTTTCTACCTGTTAGGAGCAATCTGATGAGTCTGTGCAGTGACTTTGTTGTGTATAGTTTTTAATTAACAGGAAAAGTGTTCTAAGCTGCTTGTGTAAGAGAAATCTAGGTGCCGAAAATAAAATAACTGAGCTACTTAATGTAAAGCTTATTGCTGCACTGTTGATTTTTCCCCCCTTTTGAAATAAATAGCAACAATTCACTGCTGAGTCTAAACTATGCTGTACTATTATACCTGTTATCAACATATTGCAATGGGATAGTGCGTTTAGTATAGCTATAATAGTCTGTGCTAGGGGAGGAATGCTGGCATGCACTTGAACTACAAGCTCAGGTAAAAACAGTGCTACTGAAGCTACATCTTAAAGGCTCATGGTAAAATTAGCTATTTCTGTAAAGTATTTTATTCAGGTCTATCTATAGAGGAGCTGTGGATCAAATGCTTAGATGATGGTGCAGGAATATTTATGCAGTGCCACATATCTTACCCAGGACTTTTTATACGTCTTTAGTATTTGTATTTATTAATTTATTATTTATTATTTATAATTTATTTATTAATTTTACTGATGTCTCTCTGTGTCCCAACTTGCTCATCATTGTACTTCTTTAATGATGACCTTTTTTTTCTAACTGAATCCAAAACTAGCAGGCTTAATTGTATGCTTATTTTATCACCCTGTGGCAAAGCTACACCTGATCCTATGGGCATCTTATTCAACTTAACTTGCAACATTTTCCAATATTTTCCTGTGTTTACTCTCGGGTGCTTTCCAGAGACTGATCTATCTTGCTGCTGACAGATAGATTGGAGCGAGATTTTTATATTTTTTTTTACACCATCATGTTATTTTTGTCCTTTTCACCCACAAATTCTGCAACAAGAAAACCTTCAAAGCGTGTATATGCCATCTCCCAAGCTTAGTGAACAGCTAAACCAAAACACATTCAGCCCCGAGAAGGACTTGCTGTCTGCTGGAGATCAGAAGACACACAACAAGCTTCTTTCTTCCTTTTATTTTAACAACAAACACACAGCCAGGTTAGATTTCGACAACAGCTGATTGCTTTTTTGACAGCGCAGCTTGAAACTTATTTAAACTGCAACACTAAGAGGTTGCCTGGTGGATTAATCTTATAATGTTATCCCCAACTTTGATGGACATTTGTAATGAAAGGTTACTAAAGTTTAACTTTCATGAATGTCCCTTTTCCTTGTGTCACTTAATAGAGCAGCTTTATTTGTTTGCATTTTTGAAATTTGTCTCATTTGTGTTTTAGCCTTTGCAAGAAGCCTTTTGGTATACCCTCAATTCAGATCTTATGAATTTAAATTTTTCTGCATTGAGATTCCACAGCAGGGCGTGCAGGTCTCAGTCCTCGATGCGGGCGAACCGGGTTCGAGTCTGACCTGTGGTCTTTTGCCGCATGTCTCTCCCCCTCTCTTCTACCCCCTTTCCTGCCAGCCTACTGTCCAAAAAACGAGCCACTAGTGCTGCAAACCCCACCAAAAAAATATTTATATTTAAGATGAACAAATTATCTCCATGCTTTAGCATTAAGTATTCACAAACTGAGCCTAAAGAAGAGATTCCTCTAAGTAGTGGGCAGCATTTTCTGTCCTCTTATCATAAATTACAGAATTTTCCACTTTTATAATCATTTTATTTAATCATAGCCAAACTACACGCCTTTCTGCACAAACGGTAAACCAATGCAGTGCATATCATCCCTTAAATTGACATTCACAGCAGTCCCTGCTGAAATGACCATCTGCATGGATTAGATTGATTTCTTAATGTCAAAATCAGAAACTGGGGAGTACAGCACCAAAACGGCATGGGTTTTTGTTTTGTTTCTTTCTGTGTTTTTGTATAGATATTGCACATCTTCTGTCATTAAACAAAGTCCTCAATATTTTAACAGAAATTCTGCCTTTGTTCTAACGTCTTTTCCATCCAATGCATGAGCTTATTTGGTGAAAGCCTGAGGTTATTGAAGGACTGGGATGGAGGTAAATTAGAGTTGACATTAGGGTGCAGTTTTTTTTTTTCAGTCTATGTGTGGTAAAGGAATTGAGCTTCATATTTATTTTACTTTCAGCTTTACTCTAGAAGCTGCACCTTGTAAGCGGGGAGTTATGTTCGCTTGTGTACATAAAAAAACATCTGAGTCAGTGTCTCATCAGCCTAACTGGCAAGGCGGACGTACTGTATTTTTCAGGTCAGTGAAGCAGTCATTTTTGGGCAGTGAAGTATGAATATTTTATCTGAAAGACTTTTAGCTTCAAACTCTTTACTCCAAATTTAGAAAGCGTTTGTAAAAATATACATTTTCAGATCTAGAATTACAAACAACACAACTTTATTACATATATTATTTTGATAGATATATACACAGCTTCATTTTAACACTTTCAGCTTTTTCTTAATTTATGTGCTCATTCTCCAATTTGGAATCCCCAGAGGGTCTATACTGGGTTATCTTCTGTTTGAGTTTTTTATTGTTCCCTGGGGTCTATGTTTATAAAAAAAAATAAATAAAAAAACTTCCTTTAAATTGTTATGCTGACAATAATCTAGGCTAACTTGTCATTGAAATGAACTGTCATCGTAACTAAACTGCAATGAAAATGAGTTCTAAATCATGTTTGAATTTCTGAATAGTGTGACAATTAATGAACTATTCATATACATATTCATCTCCTAAACAGTTATTTATTAAGTAGAAAAGGCCCATAGATGTTTTGTTCATCAAACATAATACATTGTTAAGATACATAATCCTTGTGTGCAGTTTTTTCACATATTACAATATGGCATTTTAAAAATCTAAATGCCAATAGCACACACAATTATTTTTGTGATTTGTGGGGTTTTTTGTTGCTGAAATTATTAGTAAATAAAGCCCTTTGTGTAAATGTATAATGACAACATTTTCCAAAAGAAATTTCTTTTTGTTTTACACTTGTGTAAACAAAATGACAAATAAAATCTGTCTAAAGTGTCAAACAGAGGGACAATAATGCAGATGCATGAAGGGAGTAAACAGGGAAGTACCTGCGCTAGGCAAGTCACAGCCACTTAAATCCAGAATACTACTCAAGTTCATTAATTAATCCATAGGGAGCATTCATTTCACTGAAAAGGTTGGTAGCATTTTTGCCTTCTAGCTAGAAGGTCCTATGTTTGATTCTCAGCCCAGGATCTTTATGCTAAGAGTTTGTTTGTTCCCCTGTGCATCAGCGGTGTCAAGTAACAAACTACAAAAACGTTATTTATGTAGAAATTTAGGCTATCTAGTCTTTACTGGAATAATTATTTTTACAACTTTTTACTTCTGCTCCCTTTTTTTTTTTTTTTTTGCACTTACCTATACTTTCTACTTCTTATATTTTAAAAATAAACTCTTTTTTTTATTTATTTAATTTGGCCAGTTGGTATTTTAAAACGAAAATATAAAATAATTAGTTTTACCCAGACTTTCAAGATGATGCAAAGTTGAATTTTCCTTCAATAGTTTGTGCAGTGAAGCATCTGTCCTTAAAGTCGAAGGGAAGTCATATTTAAATGTCAAATCATTCTGGCTTAAACATGTACATAAATGCATTCTTTATCAGAGTATACTGTCTCAGTAGTTAGAAAATTTCTATAAAAAAAAAAATCCTGTCTTAAAATCTGTGTTGTTTTTTTTCTGTTATCTTATTCAGGCCAGTTAGTTATACGTCAGCCTGTACGCCTAAATTCGACCAATCATATGTCAGCTGTCATCTGTCAATCACATTTTTTCGTGTCATAGCATCTTGATTCATATGTCGCAGCTAATATATGCAACAGTTGAAATAAGAAATACGAATAATTTACTTTACCATTGAGTTACATCCCAGTGTTCATGGGGATGGACGTCTGTGTCTTCGGCAGGCGTAGAGCTAAAAGAACTTCAGCGTTGCGAGGCAAGGGCTTAAACATGTAGGGCTGTAATCTTTCTACACAAAAAGAAGCTTCTGCCGCCCTGGTGTTCTCTTCCACAACATCTTCGTCCCCGCTATCCTCCTCTAAATAAAAAATGCATGACGGCGGAGACTCATCCAGGACCTCTGACACAAAACCCTCCTCCTCTTGCATCTTTCCACTATCCATAGCGTTCCTTGACAGTGTCGTTGCTAAGTGCTACTTGGTCCCAATGTAATTTCCCATTGGTAACCTACTAGCACGAAGTTGCTAACAGGTAAGCAAGATGCTTCCGTCAAACTGGCCACAACCAAAACCTGCTTGCAAACCTTCCGCCACAACATTGATAATCGACCAGTCACATTCACTTTATTCACTCGTGTAAAGTCGGGCACCACTCGGGAGAACTCGGAACTGCAACAGTTGGAACAGCCGTTTCCCTCGGACTTTAACATTCTCTCCTGCATTACTTTTACTTTTATACTTTAAGTAGTTAAAAAAAATACTGCTGCACTTTTACTTGCTTATAAATGTAGAAGTTTTTTTTTAAACAGTAAAATTTATGCTTCTACTGGAGTAATAAACATGAATGCCCGTCCAGGCTGTACCCCGCCTCTCGCTCGTTGACAGCTAAAGATAGGGACCAGCACCCCTCGCGACCCCACTTGGGATTAGTGTGATGGAAAATGGATAGATGGATGGATGCTTTTGACCAGTGTGTGAAATACCTGTCAATATTAGGGGGGGTCCCCATCTCCCGATTGTTGCGCAATACCGATCTAAATTTTCTCAATATGCAGTAGGCCTATAATATTTCAAAGTCAAAGTCAGCTTTAATGTCAATTCTTCACATTCACCAGACATATAAGGACTCGAGAGGACGTTTCTCACTCATCAACAGTGAAACAGATAAAGTGAACAGGCACAACAGATAAGATCAGTTCTTAATACTTAAATTTAAACATTAAATTTCACAATAAAATATAAAATGTACAATAATATAAAATATGCAATACTTATGCTAGTGCAAAAAGGCAGATGGTGATGGCAGCAGAAAAATAATAATAATTATTATTATTACCAATTATGTAAGATATAGTATTTGTAACAGTAACAGTGCAAAAGAGCAGTAAATAAATATAGTATTAATAGTAGTGCAGGAAACAGTTTGTCCGGAGTGATTTTTTATTTATTTTTTTTTAGGTGGGCTCAGCTTCCTGACAGCTTGGTGGATGAAGCTTTCTGTGAATCTGATGGAGCGGGCAAGAGCCTGAACAGACAGTCAGTCTATGAAAACACACAAACGCAAACACAAAGACTGTCTGTCTGTCTCTCACTCTCTCTCTCCGTCTCTCTCTCTCTTTCATGCACGCACATGTCCTGCTTTTGTGGTAATGTGGCCTTTTTGTCAAGTTAATTGCATGTCTTTTTCTAATTTTGGATTTGCTTTATTTTGAACTTATTTTCTTGTTAGTTTCATTTTTGTGTGTTGCATGTGTTTTTCTGATTTTGTTTGGAGGTCACATTACCACACATACCTGGACACGCCCTACAGCATCGGCACAGGTGTTCCTAATCCGCCAAACAGCCTGCAGACTGGGACGTTGATAAAAAGGGCAGCTGTTTGGTTGGAGAGACAGACACCGGACATGGGAACGCAGACACCAGACATGACAGAGGCCGATCATGGAGGGAGCCGGACGGAGCGGGTGAGAGAGAAGCAGCAGGAGAGATTTTGAGACTGATTGCCGCAGGCCCACTGGAGAGAGGCGCCTCGAGGCGCAGAGACGAGCACCGGAGCATGATGAAGAGGCGCGTCATGGAGCGAGGTGCGCACGGAGAGAGGTGCAGAGGTGCACACCGGAGCGAGGCAAAGAGGCATGCTGGCGAGAGGCGCGTGTTGGTGGTGACCTCGCTAAGGCCAACTATGCTGGAGAGGCCCACATGTGGAGTGTGCCGGAAGGAAGATCCAGCGCTGGGGTGGACCATGCCCTCCATCGTGTCCGCCAAGTGCGCATCTTTTAACAGACTGGCCCATTGACTCTGCTGCTCTTCATCGCCTGCATTATCTTTTTCTTTGTATCTTTTTTATTGGACTTTTATTTATTAAAGTTTTTAGGGCTCTGCTCACAATCACCGCAGTCTCTTTGGTTTTGTGGTTCTTTTTTTTTTTTTGATGATCACACCTTCTGGGGGGTGCCACACTTTAATCCAGCTTCTGACGAATGGAACTGGGTTGAATTTGTCCAGAGGAGGTCCGTTGAGGTCCACAAACAGGAGACCTGCTGTCTTTGCTCAATCTGTTCCGCGTTGCCCGTGTTATTAACTGCAGAAAAGCACATGGCTAATTTGCATACGCGAACAAGATTGGCTGGCTCCACTTGGCAAAAAACAGAACATATTTTTGAATAAAGGTTTTGAATTTTAAATACTGGACATGTTGAGCTTAAAAACATTTTAGTGACCATTAGTGACAAAAAATATTTTATTTTTAATTTTTTTGACACAATTTAAGACCCCCTTTAAATTTTGCTTTTGAGGCTTTCATGGGGTCTCATGGGTTAATCGGGGGGGTCGAGTCCCCCCGGACCCCCCCCTTATTTCGCACTCTGCTTTTGACACCTTTACTCTGCATGTGGGGGTTCTCTCCAGGTGTGGTGGCTTCCTTCCACAGTACAAAAACATGATCTTTAAATTTTCAACATCTTTAAATTTTCCATAGGGGTGTGTGTGTGTGTGTATCTCTTTGTTGCTCTGAAAAATACTGGAACCTGTCCAGGGTGTACCCTGCCTTTTGCCTTTAGACTGCTGGAGATAGGCACCAGCTTCACTTCATCTCGCATGGAATAAGTAGGAGAAGACGGGTAGATGGTTCTAGGAAATCAATTTATTCCACAGAAAACTAATATTTTCCTTTTCCCTGGTATTTTATCTTGACACTTAAAGATGGATTGTCATCATATATGCCTATACAGAGTTGCAGTTCGAAAATTGGAGTCACCCAGTATTTTGACATTGAAGGGCAGAGAAAATGCTGACCTGTGATTGCTAGCGGATGTGAGCGAATCTAAGCAGAGCAGACAAGGTTGATGTGGAATCTGGTGTTAGTCATTCACCCATTCATACACAAATTGTGACAAACTATATTGTTGCCACAGCTTCCTTGTAGAAGGCTGACAAAATCAAGGCTGCCATACAGTTGGTGAACTCTGATCAACAGAAGGCAAGGTTTGATGTTCCTCAAATTAAATAAAATTAGGGATATCTTGAAACACATTTAGTACTATGTAGCTTTTTTTAGTCAACTGAGGAAGTTTGACCTGATTTCAGCACATTTTTACTCTAAGTAAATTGCAATACATGCCAGAAGGTTTTGCTTTGCGTAAGCACAGGATATTCTGGATATTCAAACTGCCATTGACAAACAGATCTTATAATGTCTTCAATCTCCAGGATGACCATTTTTAGAGGGAAATCATCTACCCTTGGTCAAAGTTGCAGTGACTATACTACTGCGCATTGCCACAATTAGCAATGGGTCATAGATTGATGACTATGTTCTTTTAATCATACTAACTTGTGCAGTCTGAATATATGTTTAAGAATATAAAATTAGTACATTACAAATATAAATATACAAACAAAATGAGTTGTTATTGTGCTTTAAACAAAAATCGCTTTGTCGCGAATTCCTTGTTTTCCAGCCACTTTTGTTGAAATTAGCATTTTCCCCCATTCTCTAGCCTTTTATCCGCCTAGAGATTCTTTTCCGAACATATAGCTTTACGTTCAACTGGAAGCAGTTCAGCGCACATATATGGCATTATAATATATCTGGCAAAATTGTTTTTTTTACATTTTTGTTTTAAATAAAGCATTTTAAATGCTACGACAATCACATTTAATGAATATTAATGCTAATTGAGGCCTTCATTAAAAAAATTATAATCTAATGACTTTTAATGATTTTTAATGACCTGTGGAAACCCATACATCCTATGGAGCATGGGTTCTGTCATCCTACTGTAACTCCAAATCCTTAGCACAAATTTAATGTTAGAAACGAAGGAAATTTTTTTTTAAAAGACATGTTTAGAAAATATGATTGGAACAAGAACAGCAAAGTAGCTGAAATCTTTAAAACGTTGACTAATAGTGCACATTATAAATATATATAACATAACGTATATAGGAACAAGACTCAAACAACAAGAATAATACAACTTTAATTTTTATTTCAAAACGTCACAGGATTAAACCATTGCTTATTAAATCTTAGCCCTGAACAATCCAATACAATAAGTTATTGATATGCAGTCCACAACATTTATTCTATCTAGTCTCCTATAATTTATCCATACAACATTGATCTTCTCCAGACTGATCAAACTTATTCTTAAGTCAATCACAAAACCTGTGCATCCAGTCGTTGTCAGGATTCACTACTGCTACAATGCCCCCCAATAGTAAATCCACAGATCATCACTGTGTGCCTAAAACCCTAACATCAATGCGTCTTTGGCAGCGGGATCTCTCTTATGTTTTCTTTAATTGATTTACAGTATATTCATGCAACTTTTCAGGTTGTTCTTCATAATTTTCCACACTTTCATACCCAGGGCCATTATGAACATTTTACTCATAGCTATTTGGGATTTAAAAGAATTAAGCTTTTCTCCTAATAACACCCCCTCCCATTCTTTCTGTATTTTCTGCCCTTTTTTAGTTTTAGATTTACAAAATCCATTATTTTTATTCTGTTTTCTCCTTTTTGTAATTTGCAAAGCACCTGTAAACTGAATTTACGTATATTTTTTGTTTGATCGTGTCATCTTAGTTGAATACTTGTGTGGGGATTTGGGGGGAAAATACTGTATATATATATATACATTCATACATTTTCCCCCCAAATCCCCACACAAGTATTCAACTAAGATGACACAATCAAACAGAATAATAGCTTTAGGGATTCCTAGTTTGTCAACACTGCAATAGTCTTGCAGTCTTAGTTTTCATACGTTTAATAAGGCGCTTCCAGCAGATTTTATGAATCGACATAACATCCTAACAATTTTATCTAAGCTTACTTGGACCTGATCTGTTTTTTTTTTTCCAATTTACATTTACAGACAATTTATTCATATCAAACCACAGTTTAAAACTATTAATTGAAACCATAAAAGTCTCCAAAACCAGCTGCAAACTCTGCCTTGCACTACTCTTCGATCCATCCAATAACTGAGAAGAAATAGTATAACTCATCCGCTCCTTACAACCTCATCCCCGGCAATTTGCAAAGAATCTCATTTCAGATTACACTGTTTCCATGATCTTTCTCCAAGAAAGATGAGAGGATTCATTCCCCTGTACAACTTTACCGTAATTGTTAAAAAACCTCTGTACTTCAACAGAATATGAAGTAATAGGACTGGATTGGATATAGTTTAAATATAAGGCAACGCTGTTCATAGTAAAAAAATAATATTTTTATCTTTTCAATACAGATCTTGAAGCAATGCATTTCAGCAGGTCATCTATTTCTACTGTCATAGTCTAAGCTCTCTTAATGCTATGTTCACACCGCATGCAATTGAAGCAGCAGAAGCAGCCGTTTCACATGCATAGTACATTGTTGAAATGCACCTAGGTGCATCAAAATGTCCTCAAGCAGCTGAAGCGGTGCCTCATGAGCTTCTGAGCATCTGAAGCGTGTCACACGTTTCACAAGCAGATGCTGGAGTTAGAAAAACTGCTGCTCGACGCGCCAAATCAACCAATCAGAGAAGCTGATGCTGGAGCTGGCACGGAGACAGACACTGCACTGCTTATTCAGAGATCTATGAGGCTTTCAGGTGGACTTTCTCACTTAAAAACATATTGAAACTACTTTTTAACAGCTAATCAGAGAAAATATAGCAAAACCACTCTGCTGTTGAACACAGGAGCAGCACAAGCATCAGTTGCATCTGTACACACAGCAAGGATGATGCTCTTGACGCAAGTCTTACCTAAATGTGTACAAGCTTCAAAAATGAAGCAGGAGGAACTTTTTAGCTGCTCAAAGTGCGTCCGGTGTGAACGTAGAATTAGATGTGAAGCCTTTCTCTCCATGTGTTGCTTTACATCCAGTTCTTTCTCAGGGTTTTAACCAAGGCCTTGTTCCCCGACACAGTCGATCCGGGTTTGCATGTCTCTCTCATACCCCGTTTCCTGTCAGCCTACTGTTGAAATAAACGAGCCAATAATGCCGTAAAAACAAAAACAAAATTCACTGTTATATAAAGTCTCTAATTTGCTGAAAGTTTATGTAGAACCAGAATAGGCAACCCGCCGGTCATTATCAAGAATACAATTTTAAGATCCAGTAAGTGCTTTGTTGAGGTTTTTCTCTAAGCAGACATGCATCTTTCTCAAGCGCTTGGTCCTGGTTTGGTTTAGACTTCCCAAAATGATAAACGAATCACAGGTTAAACAGAAGTTAGGGAACAGAGTATGATGTTATTTCTCTTTCTATTATATTCTGTGTGGGGGCGGAAAGCCAAAACAGCTTTTTAGAAGTGGGCTGATTTGGGAGGTTTCTAGTATAGACTATGGCTGCAACAAACAATTATTTTGCAAACTAATTAATCTGTTTTTTTTTTTTGTTTTTTTTTCGATGAGCCACTTAATGATTGCATAGCAAAAGGTTCCTTAAAGAAGATTTTTTATGAAATCAAACCAGGTGAAACTAAAACTTTTCCACTTTAGGAGGCTGGATTGAGCATGTTGACAGACAAGCAACATTTTTTTCATCTTAAATGCAAAATGTTCGTATTTCTTTTACAAGTTTGCCATAATTACTGCTCTAAATGGGTAGCTCTGTCGGCTATGTTTTAGAGTCACTATACTCAAGTTCATGATTGATCGATTACTGAATTAGTTGGCGATTATTTCAATAATTGATTAATCATGATTGATCAGATTAATTGTTTCAGTCCTAGTAGAGACTGTCTGCCTAATCTAAGAGAGATTTACTTGCTCGAACAAAAATAAAACCTAGCCTGGACGGATTATTATTAATATATATATTTTTTTCAAATGTAGTATGAGACCTTTAAGTAAGAAAAGTGATCAATGTTTCAATTTGCATCTATAAAGATGCATGGCAGAACTCTCTTTTCCCCAATATATAATAAAGTAATGCTTTGATTTTTACAATCTGGTTGTTTAACTACACAACCGTCCCTGATGTTAGATGGAATGAAAAAAAAAAATCAATAGTGTTTTTGTGCTTGCCTTTGCAACATTTAGGTGATTTTATACATTTAAGTTTTTCCTCAAGGCAACATCCTCTGTATATCACATTTCAGCATCAATAAAAACAATGGAATGTCATAAACTTTAAACTTAATTGCATTAGGCAAACAGATGTGTATTAGTAGCTCCGTTAGAAGACTTAAGAAGTCTCAAGCAAAAGGAAGAGAGGATAAAAGACAATATAAAAATGTAAACAGTTTAGCAGCACTGATAAGAATGGGAAAAGGTCCAAGTGGTCAAGAATGCACAAAAGGTGATACAGTGTGATTACATTTACAGTTTATACACAATGTAAACTATATAATAGGAAAGAGTGCGTGCAAAGCAACAACTCAGGAAAACAAAAAAAGTTTTTCCTCCCGTTTGTGCATGTCGAGTGTTTTGTACCTCCTATTGAAGGCTCACTTTAAATAGATGGTGTTGTAGATCATATTGGTTGATTTCCTGATGCACTGTGCGTTATAAATGTCCTCCAGGGCTTTTTTAAGTGCTTCTGCAAATCTGATGTCATAAATTCTTTCCATTCATTGCCCACTGAGGAGAGGTTAGCCTCACCCTGTGGCTTCCTGAAGCTAATAAACAATTCATTTGTCTTTCCTGTGTTGAGACGGGTTATTTCAAAGTTGTTAACTAGGTTCTGTACCTGGGTTTTAGCATTTTTTTTTTTGTTATTTTGTGGGAGGAGTTTCTTCAAGGCTAGTGGAGAAAAGAAACTGGATTTTAGTTCCACATGTTTGGTTCTGATTTTAGATCTGCACAGTAGATTTGAATAGTAGATTTATTTTGGTGCCAAGTCATTGTGTGAATTATAGACAGACTAAAGTATTTGCCTGTTGGGGGTGTGGGCTCTACTTAGTTTTAGTACTTAGTTACTAAGACTCAATCCTGACCATGTAGTAGGTATTGCAGCTGTTTTGTTGTGTAGGTCAAATTTATTATAAAAGATGCTATAACATTTTCACATGGTTCAAGCAAAAAATAACCCTATTGTCAGGGGCAGTCCTGATTAGATTGATGTCACTTTTATTACCTTGTCTTTTCACTTCCTGTTTTATTTTGGTACTCATTTCCTCTCTCGTTTTAGGCAGCTTCACTTCCTGAGTTCCTTCCTGCAATCAGGATCTGCTACAGCCTAATGCAATTCACCTGGTGTATGTGCTCCTCTTTTGTTTGTTAAAGCATTTAGTTCCCTCCCTTGCAGCTTCCCTTTGCCAGTTCGTCTTAGTCTTTTGAGCTTAGCATTCCAGCCTTTTTGCCTGTTAGATTTAGCTTTCTTGTGTTTTGACCCCTGCTTGGATTTGGACGTGCCTTGCCTCTGCTTTTTGATACTTCTGTTTCTGCTGGATTTTTGTTGTTCAACCCTGGACTAAATTAAAAGAACTTTGAGTTTTAATCCACTGTGTCAGGTCTTGCATTTGAGTCCTTCATTCCTGAGCCTTGTGACACCTATGAGTTAACCAATTACTGTTGTCACTATTCAACCTTACTTTCAAATATCAAAACTAAATAGCCTTGAAAAAGTTGTTAAATGAGAAATAAGTTGCACTGCAGAATAAAAAAAAAAAAAAAAAAAAAAAAATTTTATATATATATATATATATATATATATATATATATATATATATATATATATATATATATATATATATTTCTTAGGGGTGGAAAGGTTCACAAAATCCACGGTTCGGTTCGGTTCACGGTCTTCGGTTCGGTATATATTTATTGTTGCACCGAAAAAAAAATAAAAATTAGAAAAATTATATATATATATATATATATATATATATATATATATATATATATATATATATATATATATATATATATATATATATATATATATATATATATATATATATATATATATATATATATATATATATATATATTCTTAGGGGTGGAAAGGTTCACAAAATCCACGGTTCGGTTCACGGTCTTCGGTTCGGTATATATTTATTGTTGCACCGAAAAAAAAATAAAAATTATATATATATATATATATATATATATATATATATATATATATATATATATATATATATATATATATATATATATATATATATATATATATATATATATATATATATATATATATATATATATATATGAAAATTTATGAAATTAATGAAAAATCCAAAAAAATTAATCAATTTAAAGTACATACAAACTTCAGTCATGGAAGCTCCCTATTTCTAACTTGTGTACATGATACTTGTTGATGGCATTAAAATTATTTCTATTAGCATTAAAAGAGCATTAAATTAGAGTTCCTTATTCCTGTATAAACCCTGTGAACGTTTAATTTAATATGACATATTAAAAAAAATCCCCATCATCATCCAACAGATGTTCAGTTTCTGCCCAAATATTTTCTTTCTGTTGTGGATTTTTGTAACAGGGATAACTAGGATCGAACATAGTTTGTATGAACTTTGTTTGTTCTCTGCTTCCAAACTCATCATCTCTTCATCCATTCCTGCAATAAGAATTTTCTTTTAAAGTTGTGAGATGCACTCTAGAATCTCACAACTTCTTTCTGGTCTGTTGAAGCACCAATAGTCTGCATCCAATTATTTAATTAATTGCTCTTAGTTTTTGGATTATATATGAATTATGCTCTAATTTCTAGTTAGCAATGTGTTTTTACTATAATTTAATTTGACAAACCGGGTCTTCTCTACATTCTTTTTCCTGTTTGGTGCGATTGCAATTGCGGGTCTTGATCTGGACGGACCGGAGCGTAGCAAAAAATAGCTCAGCTCCATATTTTGACGGTGAAGGACGGCGAAGACGTGCGGAGGATGTGCAACAGCTCTCATTGATTTACATGACAGACAAGTACTCCGCACGACGTACGTGAGCGGAGCGCTGGCGGAATATGAGGAATCTGGGGGTAAAGGAAGACAAATACACGTCCGGCTGGATGCGGCGCCGGACAGTGCAATGAAAATCCGGACTGTCCGCCCTAAGGCTAGACATCTGGCCACGCTACTTCCAACTCCTGTTCTTTCCCACTCGCCATTCCGACACAATTCTCCACAACAACTGATTTTTTTCTCTGCTACACCCAGCTAAGCTGCTTCGCTTCTTATTCTTCTTGTTTACTACTGGTGGTTTGCTTTGGTTGCAGTACCGCCACCTTCTGCTCTGGAGTGTAAACGCTTCGACTATGAGAAAAAGGAGCAGCGCATGAACCGATTGAAACACATGCGAATCGAACCGAGACAGTCGAACTGAACGGTTCGGACGTATTTCATAAATTCGCCCTAACCCTAATGTGTGTATATATATATATATATATATATATATATATATATATATATATATACACACACACACACACACACTACCGTTCGAAAGTTTGGGGTCACATTGAAATTTCCTTATTTTTGAAGGAAAAGAAATATACTTTTCAATGAAGATAACTTTAAACTAGTCTTAACTTTAAAGAGATACACGCTATACATTGCTAATGTGGTAAATGACTATTCTAGCTGCAAATGTCTGGTTTTTGGTGCAATATCTACATAGGTGTATAGAGGCCCATTTCCAGCAACTATCACTCCAGTGTTCTAATGGTACAATGTGTTTGCTCATTGGCTCAGAAGGCTAATTGTTGATTAGAAAACCCTTGTGCAATCATGTTCACACATCTGAAAACAGTTAACCTCGTTACAGAAGCTACAAAACTGACCTTCCTTTGAGCAGATTGAGTTTCTGGAGCATCACATGTGTGGGGTCAATTAAACACTCAAAATTGCCAGAAACAGAGAAAAACTTTCATCTGAAACTCAACATTCTATTCTTGTTCTTAGAAATGAAGGCTATTCCATGTCAGAAATTGCTAAAAAATTGAAGATTTTCTACAACAGTGTGTACTACTCCCTTCAGAGGACAGCACAAACAGGCTCTAACCAGAGTCGAAAAAGAAATGGGAGGCCGCGTTGCACAACTGAGCAAGAAGATAAGTACATTAGACTCTCTAGTTTGAGAAACAGACCACTCACAGGTCCCCAACTGGCATCTTCATTAAATAGTACGCGCAAAACACCAGTGTCAACATCTACAGTGAAGAGGCAGCTGCAGGATTCTGGGCTTCAGGGCAGAATGGCAAAGAAAAAGCCATATCTAAGACTGGCCAATAAAAGAAAAAGATTAAGATGGGCAAAAGAACACAGACATTGGACAGAGGAAGACTGGAAAAAAGTGTGGTAGACGGATGAATCCAAGTTTGAGGTGTTTGTATACACATATATATATATTAGTGCTGTCAATCGATGAAGTTTTTTTAATCGCGATTAATCGCATCAATGCCTAAGTTAACTCGCGATTAATCGCATTTTAATCACACATTTTTTTTCCGATTGAAAATCATTTAAATACTCTCGATGACATACAAAAAATACATACAGGCTAGGTTTGTGCCAATGTTCTTTTTTTTAAATGAAAACAGGTCACTGACACTGATTTATGCCATAGAAACATATGGCAAGAGGATGGGGAGGCATGTAGCAAAACATAACAAATATGTAGCCAAATAAAAGGCCCTGAAAACAGGCTGATGTAAAAGACAGTCTTTACAGTCAATAGTCTTTTGAACAAAGACAAGCATTTTACCCTACTGCTATAAAATGTAGTAGAGTTAACATTAGATGTTAATTAAACAAGATAATAATGAACAATTTTCAATCAATACATCAAAATCAATAGACCGACATCACTAGATGGAGGTAGTCTATGCTCTAGAAAGTTACTTTTCAGCCTCTTAACAAAAATGAGAACACACACACACACACACACCCCCACCCACACACACGATACTGACCTGTGGTGTACACAGACAGCAAGAGTGCCGTAGCAGATTCCATTTCACCTCAGTAATCTGTTTTCTCAGCGTATTTCAGGTTGCTACTAGGCACCAGACACTCAACTTGTTTGTTGGTGGTGGGGCTTAAAGAAAAGGCACTAGCGCTACCCAGTGTATGAGCGTCTTTTTTCCTTGAGGGGCTCCGCTCTCGAAGCCTATGGAAAATGCATAGATTGAAAATAGCCCCGCCTTCCCGCAGGCTGCAGCGGGATGTACTTGGAAAATTGTACCATAAAACCACATGGGATGTTAGGGATGGGGCTTACAGTTTACACTAAACTCCTCACTCATGGTTCAAAATTGTGCAAATGTGCACCTTTAAAGGAAAGTTTACGTAAAGTTAAATGTTCAACGAACTACCATGTATTTAGAGGTTTGGACTATTTGATCCAGACAGAACTCTGGTGAGCTAGCTTTTTGGAAAATGTTAACTTTTATGACCTTTCATTTTAAAAGAATCAGGATCATGAAATTATAGGAAATGAGGTACTGGAATCAGAATTTGAATAACTGAAACGGGGCCGCCTTTGCAGCTGCTTTTTGTATCTCTGCTTCTGTCTCCTTGAACCCGAGTCGGCCTCGGCAGATGGCCACTCACACTGAGCCTGGTTCCGCTGGAGGTTTCTTCCTGTTAAAAGGGAGTTTTTCCTCTCCACTGTCGCAACAAGCATGCTTAGTGTGAGGTATTGTATTTGAGTCAATGAGTCAATGCAATCAACTGGTTTTCCTTAGATAGAAAACTTTGAATCAATCTGACTGTATGATCTGGTTGAACTGTAAAGTGCCTTGAGATGACGTGTTGTGAATTTGGCGCTATATAAATAAACTGAATTGAATTGAAAATTGAAACTCAAACAACGCCCAACACTAATAATTGTTAATGCTAAACCATTTTAACTAGATTGTATGTCTTCAGCATTTATAGTATAAATTACAATCTCTTTGCTAATCTCAGTGCAGAATTAATCAAACTTACCTAAAATAGTCCTAAGTTAACAGAGATAAATATAGAAGTGCTGACGGTATCCCTATTTTTCTGAGTAAGTTCATTAGACAGTCACTAAGTGGATTTATGTGATGAATGAACTATTAACTATGGCAAGGCTTCTGCTGATTAGTTTTCGTTTTTTTTTTGTTGGAAATAATTCTACTTGTCATTTGGGGACTCTCCAGAGCAGGTACAAACCTGCAACCTGCAAAAATCTGCTACAATGTACACTCACATTAGCTGTTAAATGGGACTAGCGGCATTCATCTCTCCTTTTCCAGAGCAGCCGAATACAGAGTCATTTTTCTGTTGTGATGCTCATTATACAGAATGTGAGTGGACTGTTGTAGTGAAACAAGGAGAGTGTAGGTGGTGTTACGAGCATGAAAAGAAGACAAAGGCTGAATAGGAAAAGCTGCACAAGATAAGACACAAACATAGAAGACACTCTTTGGAGGGATATTACTGAGAGATTTAAATGGACCAATGTCGTGCACATCAGGCATACTAAAATAGATGTAGTCATTCAAACTTGAACCAATAAACATTTCCTGACAAATATCTGACATCAGACTATGATTTTTTTTCTCTGACTGAATAAAAGCTGGGCTACACATGGCAGCCAGTAGGGACTATTCATTCATTATAATCTGACAGTTGGTTTAGAGGCTGTCATGATTGATGACTGTCTTCTAAAACATAAAAGTCAAGAAATCAGTCATAAACTCAGAGTGACAAACATATGATTGTAGATGAGGTGAAAAATTATGCTTTAATATTAAAGGATTTTAAAGAGTCCCCTTTATAGTGGGGTTATTCTGTAAAACGGCATTGTTATTTCTGTTTCATAAAAAAAAAGAATAAAAATAAAAAAAAAACATATGAAGGTTAAAAAGAACATTTTGAAGTAGACTTTAAAAGGTTCAACAGCAAAAGGACGTTTTGAAGGTACAGATTTGTAGCATTGTTGATATGAACTTCAAATCACCTTTTTTCTGTGCCTCTTCACTCCTCATGATCCCTCATTCATGATACCTTTGCAACCACCTGGCTTTGACCATTGGCATACGGGTTAGGGTCACATTGAGTCATTTCTTTCCGTAGGCATGATTTTGAGGTCTTCATTATACAGAAAAGTTGTATAATGCGGGACAGCCTGCATTCAAATTCAGCCCCAATGAGCCCTTCAGCAGCAACGACAGCTTCAAGTTTTGGAGGGATGCAATTACCAACTTTACATCTTCCAAACAGATTTTCATCTGGAATGGGTTTGGATGTAGCTCGCTTTGTCCTAACATTTACTCTGACAAATTGCTGTAGATCAGGTAGTCTGGGCATTTCTGCTTAGACTGCTTCCTCTGTGAGCTGGCCCCAGATAAAAAGGAAGAAAATGGATGGATGGCTTAGCAAACAAGGCTACTACAGTCTGTTAATGTAACAGAAAGAACTCCACTTTACCCGCACCCCCGCCATGTTTCTGTGTTTTCATGTGAGATGAAGAAGAATCCTTGTTTGTGCATGCACACTGAGCGATTTGCCCATGATGGCCGACTGAATTTCAAACATATTTGATTTTCTCCCGACCTCACGATTCCTGATCATGAGGTGGTCGTGAGAGGCTGATCGCCACTCATTACCCCCCTGTACACTACACCATGCACGATCGGGCTGAAAGTCGGCCCAATTGAGAAATTCTCGCACGACTGGAAAATCGACCCGAAAAGGGAATAAAATCGTGCAGTGTGTGCTGTGGTGATTTGCAATCAGAGTAACAAGATTCCACCTCATTAATCAAAGAAAACAGTGCTTTGTTGCATTGTTATTAAGCTGACAAATACTGCAACTTCAAGATTCACAGTCCGAATTCCACAAATATTAATAGCAAATAACTTTCTATATCTCTTTGCTTTAGTCAGTGTGAAACTGAGCGCAAAACAATATTATGATTCTCACATTTTTATGGTCATGAGTTCATTAAATTTGTCACTTTGAGAAGGCTGCTGAGATCCAGATAGCTCACAGATTGCGTCAGTGAGTTTAAACAGACACTACAGCAACAGTAATTACCTACTGCAATACATGGGGCAATTTGGTAGATGGGTCCATTTAAAAACAAACTCTTAGCTTGGCAGAAAGAATAAAAAATATAAATTGTCATTTTAAAGGTCGTAAATCTCAGCGGGATCACTCACATATGACTAGAGTTTGCATCCAGAGTGAGGGCTTCTGTAAAAGTATAAAATACAGGTTCCAAAAGCCCAGGGAAATTGTAATCTTTTATTCCCCTACTTTTTTGATTCTTGACCTAATCCAGCTCAAGTGTAAAATGTCAGTTATTCTTTTAGGATGGATGTATTTGTTCATCAGTGACAAGACTGCTCTTTGCTGGAGGCTTTTGATTCACCAACTGTTCTCTTGGATCAGAGTCAGGTAGCACACTTGACCAAGTCCTTATTTTCTCTTTTACCATTTCAGGAATGTTTGTTGTGTTATACAGTGCTATCACATCTTCAAATCCCTTTTATCAATGCCACTAAAAACTGAGAGTCAGGTTACAAGCCTGGATGTTATGCCACCTTTTTTAAAAGGCCGACTCCACAACTTTCACAGTACTTTATCTCAAGGATATCACATTATTACCACTAAAAGAATGTCAATCTCACCCTTCACATTAAACACCTCTGCCTCATGCCTCTTTTACTTTAAGTAATCAGTCATTTGTTTTTCATAGTTCGACACTTCATTCTTTATTATGAAAAAGAGAAATATTCTATAACTTGTGGTCATATAGAAAGATTTCATGAGTTGTGAATAGCATTCACAGAAATTTCTTATTTCTGGTAACATTGAGCATGAAACGGCTCAAAAGGTCAGTGAAAGCACTTTGATTGAAGGTGGTGCATATTTGCTGTGATTAATGCTACACCGATCATTTCACTGATTTTTGGATGAAAATCAGTCTCCCCTTTTCATTCTCCCTTTTTTTTTGAAGTAACAATAAGATTTTGTCAGGGGAAATTATTTTTCCAACCAGAGGCATACTAAGATCAGACAGAAATAGAGAGGCCATATGTTCAAAAGTGGAAAAGTTAAAAGAGAGAATGCATACATTATCTGTGTGAAAGACATTCCTTTTTATCTGTGTATGTAAATCCCAAGGATACATTGAATTTCTAAATGACCCAGGTGGAAGGAGAAGAATCATGCACACAACATCCACAGACAAGTCAGGATTGTTTGAAGCACAGCAAAAGAAGGTGGTGAAATGACACGTTTCATATATATTCAATGATCTAGTAGCAGTTCACATTTCTGTTTGACTATAACATGGATGCAGGACAAAGTAATGAATAAATGGTATCTAGTGGTTACACTTTACACAAAACATTATTATTAAGAGACCATGTTTTAATGATTAACAGATAGTCAAGTCAAATACAGTAAGAACTTTTCTATTCTGATAAAGTAAATTCCATGATTATTGGCTTTGTTTAAATTCAATACAAAAAAAGCCTAAATATATTAAAGTAAAAAAAAAAAAAAAAAAGTGCAGTGAGAACAATGAGCTTGTGGGATGCTCAATGCGCAGTGGGTTGCACTGCTGCCTTGCAACCAGAATGTTCTGAGTTTGATTCCCAGCCCAGGGTCTTTCTGCATGGAGTTTGCGTGTTCTCCCTGTGCATGCGTGGGTTCTCTCCGGGCACTCCGGATTCCTCCCACAGTCCAAAAACATGACCGTTAGGTTAATTGGTTTCTCTAAACTCTCCTTAGGGGTGAGTGAGTGTGTGTGTGTGTGTGTGAGTGGTTGTTTGTCCTGTTTGTCTCTGTGTTGCCCTGCGATGGACTGGTGACCTTTCCAGAATGTAGTCCGCCTCTCGGCCATTGACTGCTGGAGATAGGCACCAGCACCCCTCGCAACCCCACTTGGGAATAAGCGTGTTAGAAAATGGATGTTGTAGAAAGAAGGACGAAATATTGTAAGGACTACGTTGCTACGTTAGGTGGAGGTTTGAAGGACCCAAATGCAGAGATGAAGGCTGAGGTGGTTATTTGCAAGTTTAATATCCAAAGGGTTTCAAAAGGAGCAACAATCCACAAAGTATAGAAAAACTAAATTCCATGAGATATCAGGACATGAGAAGCCAGGAGATGACAAGGAACCAGCAAACAGTAAATGAACATGATGAGTATAAATGGGAGACGGAACAAGGACCAGGCTAATCAGCAGATTTGGAGCAGGTGTGGACAGGAGAATCAAGAAGGGAGCAAGGAGAAGGACACTGGCACAAGAACAAGAAATACATATGAACTCAAATACAACCAGAAAACAATATAAAAATGGAAATGAAAGCAATAAAAAGGGAAAAAAAAGAAACTTTAAACCAAACCAAAACCATGACAGTTGTTAGTACACATATATATCCTGTTTCTATGATTAAACAATTATTAAGAAAAACACAGAGTGTCGGTTCACTGCATTGAAGTGATAAACATGCCAGTGCAACTTAGTGTGGCATGTAACAACAGCATGTAATCCTGTTGTTACTGTACTAATGTACAGTATGTACAGTATGTACTAATGTACAATATGTACGCCCACACAATGACGCAATAAGCAACATAGGATAAATCTCAGGCGAATCTGTGGACACATGGTAAAGCAGCACCTAACACAAACCACTTGGTTTGTAACAGTGGGGAAATAAAAAGAAATCAGGAGATATAAAGAAGAGAAACCACAGTCTGGTTCATCCTGAAAATCTCCAGACTCCTAAGGGTCCCTCCTTCATCTGTTCACAAATTTACAGCACTCAGTGTAAACACCATGAGAAAGTCCAGTTGTTGCTTTATTTAAACCAGACATTGGCTCTGTATCTCAGAGATTAATGTGTTTTGGGGTAGATTGTAAGCATAGAACATGGGGCAAAAGCAAAATACCTTGCTAAGATCGCTTTATAGAACCTTATGGCAACAGTAATACTGCTTAGCAAAGCTGTTGGGCTATTAGCTAGCTGTGGGACATCAATTCCCAGAACTATATTAGGTAAACAGGACACAATAAGAAAAAACAAACAGACAAAAAAATAACAGACATTTGCTCTGTGTTTCAGAGATGAATGTGTTTTGGGGCAAATTGCCAAGCATAGAACGTGGAGTAAAAACAAAAGTAGTAGTAAATGCTCCTCCATCACTAAGTCTTCATTCCATCAGTAACACCAGATTACAGTTTGTAAATACACCCGTATTACTGCAATAACTAGGGCTGGGCGATAAACCGGATTTTTACTGTTACCGTCATTCACCACTATATCCGGCGACAATTTTCCTATGTCAGTAAAAGAAATAAACTTAATTTTGCCGTTTTTCCCTGCGAAGGTGGCTGGTATTTCCTTCCCTTTCAAGACGCTGAAGCATGTGGGGAAATCACGGGACTCCCCTGATCCAGTCAGAAGCATAAACAAAGATAAAGGCGGATGAGCCCATAGAAGAAGCTTCCAACCAGCTGTAAATGATATAACATCAGTTAATCTTGTAGAGCTGAGCAAGAGCAGAGATGGAGCTGAGCATGCAGAGAAGAAATCGAGGGCACATTGTCAGAGTCGCTCGGCAGACCGGTTTTGAGTGACGGTTTGCGAGTTTAAAAGATGAAGATTGCTTTCACTGCACGCTCAGTTGCATGGCATGGGAATTACGTCATAAATGTTGAGCAAAAGAACACAAAATACAAAGTTTGTCTGAAAAAAGCTCCATTTGGAAAAGGCTCCATTAACTTTGCACAAAAATGTTTGCAAGAGAGGTTGTTTTTCTCCTCTTCAATGAGACATTGTTAAATGTTTAAACCTGAATGGGTACAAGACTAACATTTAATTGAAAAATAATATGTCATGTGATTTATTTAATAGAAAAATTATAAATAAATAGGCTGCATTTTCTGCACGTGCCTTTTTTCTTATACAGGGGTTGGAGCCTTCATCATTCATTTATCGTTATCGAGGTTCCTTCCTAACTTCCTAATTTATTGTGGTATTAATTTGAGATCATATGGCCCAGCCCTAACTTTAACTCACCAAATGGATCACACAATGAGGGGGAAACATGATGTGGAAATAAGAAGTAACAGCAATATTGCAGAACATTAGCCAAAAAGTTAAAGCTTGGGGCACAGACAAGATGTCCAAATGGACAAAATAAAAACAAAGCATACATTCAGAACAGTTTTAAAGTGGTTTAAAGATTTCAAATGTTATGTTTTGAATAAACATAGGCCTTAAACTGTGTGTGAGCATGGCAGCCTACAAATCTGGCAATGGACCAAAACCCCAGAAAAGTATTATGAACAAGTTGAAGGATACAATTAAGATGTTGGACCACAATCATAAGCATCTAGAGGCATTATTACCTAATCCTAAGGGAACGTTTGCAGGCTTATTACTTTTATTCTAAAAATAAATCTAATAAGAGTGGAATCAATATTTAACTGATAAGCGGTACAGCCTTTTCAGTAGATCTTTAAATACCTGCCTCTGTTTACTCTCACTTATCTGAGTCACGGCAACTACCACACTCACATCTGGGTTAAAACATAAGGGAGGGCAATTCCCATGGTGTAATGCAACATGCCTATGCAGCTGTAGTCTGCTTGCCTTCATTTTAAGGCTGTAGTAGTTATCTACATAAATGCTACGTATTAATCATTGATCATAAAGCCATTTGGCAATCAGTGTGATACTACAAACTTTGAGTTGGGAGCATAACTCACCACAGTTCTCCTCATCAGCCTGATTTCCACAGTCATCTATGCCGTTGCAGTGCAGGAGCTGCGGGAGGCAAACTGTCAGATTGCCACAGGGAAAATAACCAAGTGGGCATGTAGTCTTCTCCTCTGTGGTATTGAATGCTGCAATAATAATAAAAAAAAGACCAAAACATGACTTCAATGTCCATCATTTAAGAATGAAAATATGTGTAGTTCTATGCACTGGATGACTGGGGGGGTCTTTACTGCAGAAGATGTTTCTATTTTTACTGCTGTTTTGTAGCAGGTTTATAGCTGGCTGTTTTAGTAAACAAGATATATTGCCTTATGTTTTGCATTTCATTTACAGAATGCCATGCCATTTCTGTCACTATATTGTATTAGCTCCTTTCATAACATCGTTTCTCTCTCTATGACAATAATTGCTAAAACCATGGCCACTACTCTTTTTTACACAGCTGCACATCAGAACAAAAGTCATATTATGTTCCCTTTAACATAAAGCAGGTCAATTTCATATTTTATTTAAGATTGTCTTGTATTTAAAACAGCTGCTGAAACAGAAAAGTAGAGAGAAAAATGAAAACTGTATTAAAGATTCATTACACTTGCAGTGCGTTCAGCAAACAATAAATTAAATTGCTTTTACAATAATGGTTAAATCAATTCATCCGGTAGTGACTCACTGTCCCAGCTTTTTTTCTGCTAGTCAATAAATCTGTCCTGTTCACACTTAAAAGCAGAGGAAGTACATAAAGAGTTAAAGCCTGCTATAGCATCAACAACAGAGCATGAATCAGTGATTATAATTGATTAAGAAATTGCAAACATAGCTCAGCGAGAAAAACTATTTTTAAACAGTCAATCATTAGCAAATTGCTTTGGCTAGTTTAAAACTAAATGCAAAAAACATCAACAAGCAGCAAAATTACATATTATAATGACTCATGATGAATAACAACTACATGTTGTGATGACCTGAAATACAATGAGGCTAATTAGTACATCTCTATCTGACCAACGGCGCAGTGTGATCACCTCAGGTGACTGTGACCCATGTTTCCGAAGACAGCGGGAGAACATCTGTTTTCTTAAACCGCTGCATAATTAACTTACAAGTTGTGAAACACCTCAGCACAGAACAGATAAAAGCTACATAAATAAAAAAAACAATATCAACATGCCATTCTTCAACAACTTATTAGGTTGAAGCATTAAAGCTGAATTTTTGCATGCTGAAGAGGTTGATTGCACTCAACAATAAGAAATAATGTGTTCTGATTTTAAAAGAGATTTTCATGAAGATGTTTAACATATTTTAAGTATCTCTGCATGCACTCTGTGATGACCTGTGACCACATCCCTTTGCACACTGCAGAGCAAATGAATGCTCAACACTTCATCCAATCAGTCCAGTTATAGTCGGAAGGTAACAAACACTAGCACAAAATTTGTTCTAGTTTAGAAGCTTGCTTATTTAACTGGAGTGCGATCTTGACTTTTTTTTTAAAGGAAGAGAATCCACATGCTGAAAATCCACTTTATTGGCTAACACTTTATGCTTTTCATGAGTGCACAAACTTCAGAAATAAGTGCAAATGTATAAACACCGGAGAATAAAATGACCATTATAAGAGTATTTATAGTTATTTTTTGCCACAGCAATAGAGATTGCAGTGATTTTTCTAAGGCACTAAGCAACCCCAATATTCCTTTTATGTACAGAAGCATCAGGAAATGGAAACAACTTAAAGGTACATTCTGTTTTTGTTTAACTCTTTCATAAATAATCAGAGACAAAACATAATAGCGTCTTAGTAAGACACCTTATGAAACCATATTCTTTCAAATTTGACACGACGAAAAAGAGAAATAAAATCATTCTCATGAGTTCATAACAACTGAAACAAAAATGTACAAGAAATCATACCAACTTCCCTTTATATTAAATTCACAATGCTTCATTTAAAATGTTATATTCCTACATCAGCCATAAACTATATACTGATTAGTCCCCAAACTAAAGGAAATTATGTTTCATGAAGGTTAAACTAAATTACTTTCAATCCCAAACATAAATTCACACATTTTTAAACACACCTATTTTAAATACTTGTTATAAATTTCTCATTCAAAATGCAATTACAGATAGTTTTTTATTAAAGTAAACAAAGTTGTCCATATTTCATAATACTACAGCTATGCGGCCTTGAGATAGTAATGACTTTTGGAGTCAGCAGTCGGGTACTAGGTATTTTTGTCCGCACCTAAGGCAGTATTAATATTATGACCCATTTCCTTAGCTGTAATTCAGAGACCCAAATGCATCTGTAATAAAGCATGTTGGTGAAATTCTAGCCTTTGTACCAGAAAAACGAGGCATGAGAAAACAAATAAAACAATCCAAATCCCATTGTAGCAGACATAATGTCCCTGTTCCTTTCTTGCATCCTTTTTACTGTGTAATAATATTATTATAAACCATAAATGAATATGCGTTTATTAGGAAAGCATAATATCCAATTGTTCATCTTATTGGTAATACAGATGGACTGATACAGTTTTTTAAGGCTGATATTATTTTATTAGATAAATCAATCCTGAGTACTTGCGGCATATTGATATAACTTTTTTCCCTTCTCTGTTTACATTAAAAAAAATAAATATGAAATTATGCACCAATTTCAATTTGAACAATACGTAAATATTTACTAGCAAATCAAACAAAAAAATTACAATAAATAGCAGATGAATGGGGCTGACAATGCATGTGCTTCCCCTGATCTCAATGCATGGCTGCTAAATGCACTAATCGACCCATTAATATAATACACCAATACAAATGATTCAAGACATTTATTAGCCATTTGTGACAGACCACAGTCCAGACACTTTGGAATTTCTGTTCAGGTAAAAGGTTTTTTTTTTTTTTTTTAAACAAGTAAGGATTAAGCCCATGTCTGCAGGTCATATGCACCCAACTGTCTGTCCAAGTCTAATACAGAACTAAAAATGTTTAACAAACATATCTGAATCTTTATTTGCAACCTATGCACAGCACAGGAGGTAGAAAACCACATGGTGTCTGTAATTAAGTCTACATAGAAAAAAAAAAGAAAGAAAAAAATGATCTTGCTATCTGGTATCAGGCAGTTGAGTAGTAAAATATCCGTACATTGATGTTGGCCACAGTTGAAAAATTTTGCATCCCGATTTAGATAAAATAAAAAGATTTAAGATTCAAGGAAAGGACTAGGTTTTAGATTGCTCTGAATACATAAATATTGTGCAAAACTCACCAAGCAATTTGTCATGGAAACATTTAAGTCTCCACTTGTGAGAGATTCAGAAAAATGCATAATCAACAAAAACATGGGTGTCTAATCTTAGAGGCAGGGAAAATAAAAAACTGTCTCAGCTAAATCCACTGCAGGTTTAGTCAGGTAGAAGAAGAGGTTAATGGCTTCGTTTTGGACCAATTTCAAATGTTGGACAGAACGCTTTATATCTGATTTTTAAATACTTTGGCAAACTGTTGAGTTTATGGTCTTTTCAATAACTTCAAGGTGCCTAAATCATTTTAAAACAAGGCAAAATGCCACAGCTCCAGTACCTTGCTAGACAACTGGCATTAGGTATTTTGCTGACACGCTGTTTGGTTTTCTCCAAATGTAATGTTGTTATAGGAAAACATTTCTCCTTTGCTCCAAAATACACTGTCCCAGCATTTTTGTGTTTTATGAAATTAAACTTTCCAAAATGTTGTCTTGCTGCATATTCTGACTAATTTCCCTGTTGTGAACATGAATAGTAATTGAGTCCAAGATTGAATTCTGGGTTTTATGTATCATTTATCTGACTTTATTTAAGTTAGTGAATAGCTGACCCAATCATGTTTCTGAAATATTAGCGGCTTAGCTAATGAAATAATTGATTAATCCACAAAGTTGCCCTTGGCATTAAAGTGTCAGATGAATTTTCTGCATTAATTTCCTATCAGATATGTGCCTGTCACTTGTTTTCGAGGAATATAGCAGCTTTAAATCTGTTATTTAGACTGATTCCAGTCTTAATAAAAAGCAAGATCTAATTTATTCTTAAACTAGAGATATAAATAAAATATATGTTATCACCTCTGTAAGAAAATAAATACTGCAGGATAACCAGAATGGTAGGAATAATCTGTATAAATGTTTGATGTAACCTGAAAGTAGAATAGGTAATGTGATGCATTTTTTCTTCTTCTCTCAAGGGAGCAGGAAAGTCCCTAAAACGAAATTATAATCTTTCTTTATCTTTTACCGTGGATGATGGCGCGTGTTAAATTTCATTAGTAAAATCAGAGATGGATGATTGGGAAGCCACCTGGGATTTTTAAAATAGTATCTGACTCAGGTGCTAATCTTTGAGTAATTTGGTTCATATTCTGATATAAACTTATAGGAACAATACTGCAAATCCTGGCTGATGACAATTTCCTGTTTTCTTTGAGGCCAGACTGAAATTAATCTTTTTATCCTGAAGATTATGCAAGATGTAACCCATAAAAGTATAAAATGCTGGGTTCTTTAATAGAGCTACTAGTTAAAAAAATTAGAAGCAGGAATTAGATTCCCAAGTCCTGTATGAATCAGAGCAGAATGCAATGTGCACTATATGAATCTGCATCATTTCGGATTTAACTTTTTTCAATTTTGAGATCATTAAAATTGGTTTGACTTTGCTGTCAACATACCATTTTATATATAAACAGTTTTGAAAAATTGCTTTGACATTTTTTTTGTTTGTTTTTGTTTGGTTTCTAGGATGTGTGGGCTGTGTAGAGATTAGCTCTTTTTTCCCACCTTGTGAATATTTTATACCTAAAGCCTGTTTGATTTAAGATTATCCAGTGCTGGAGATTTAGCAACTGCTTAATCATTTGTTTAATTGTTTAGACAGCACTGTTACCAAGATTTATTGTTTTAGTTGGCACCTATTCAGTTGTGTTTTTTTCTCTCAGCAGTTTGTGTGTTCTAGTTAGGTAGTGTTGAACTGTTATAGGGAAGAGTTATAGGAAAATGATTGCAAATTCTACTGAAGAAAATAGTTTCATTTTCTGTGCTTATTTTAAGTGTGATCAGAGCCTTGATTCAAGTTAACAGTTTATAATACAATGACATTTATTGCTATTTGGGCTAATAATTCATAATTACAAATGCAGTTATGGGTTAGAAATATAAGAATCTAATGATGGTTAAACAAAACCAAGCTTTTGTTTTTTTTGAAAAAAACAGATTTGATAGCAAATTCAGTTAACTTTTTATTGATGATCCAAATTGTTAAGAATAATCAATTATTGGGGATCGACAGGCGGATTGGTGCGGTGTCTGCTGTGAAGCGGGCGCTGTACTGGTCCATTGTGGGGAAGAGAGAGCTGAGCTGAAAGGCAAAGCTCTTGATTTACCGGTCAATCTACGTTCCTACCCTCATCTATGGTCATGAGCTTTCGGTCATGACCGAAAAAACGAGATCCTGGATACAAACGGCTAAAATGATTTTTTCCCGTAGTGTGTCTGGGTTCTCCCTTAGAGATAGGGTGAGGAGCTCGGTCATCCGGGGAGGACTCAGAGTAGAGCCGCTGCTCCTCCACGTGGAGAGGAGCCAGTTGAGGTGGCTCTGGCATCTGGTTAGGATGCCTCCTGGACGTCTCCCTTGTGAGGTGTTCCAGAGGGAGACCCAGGACACACTGGTTGGACAATAATTCACGGCTGGCTTGGGAACGCCTTTAATTTCTTCACGGATCTCCTTAGGTGAAGTATCTCTAATTCAAAAATTTTACTTTTAAATGAAGTACAGTAAGTTACATGTTCTACATGGGTATCTTAACATAAAAAGACAGGCATTTAATTATCTGCTTTAAATTAAGACATGTTTGACCAGAACCTTTGAAAAACAATGTCCTTAGTCATTTACTCTCCTTTACTGACATTAACAAAGTCTCATTATGACCTTGGTGCCATCTGTGATTATGTTATTAATGCCCAACTTTGCACAATTTCTGAGACTTTATTAAATTTTGCAATATTGTACAAATGAGAAAAAGCTAAAATTAGAGATATGCAGAAAACCTAGTCCATTCATTTTTTTATTTCAAAACTAGACTACTACACTTCTTCACTCTGCCGCATATTCAGAATAATAGCATTTTACCTATTCCGAATCTGCTCTGAAAACAGAAAAGATGGATCACTTTTCAATTTCTTGTTAGTGTTTGATGGATCTCAGATAAACACCATATATATATAAAAACAAATCCCCCTCACATAAAAAGCATTAATTTTTGAGTGTTTTAGGTCATTCTCATCTATCCCTGGTAATGCCACTATAGGCTTAGGCTGCTGGGGGACATACTGGCCACTTTCTACTACTCCTTTACAATTATGCACTATCTAGATTAGTGGTTCTCATGTCTGGTTCTCAAGTACTACTGTTCTTCACATTGTAGGGGTCTCATTGGTACCACGCACACCTTACTTACATGAAGGAATAATTAACAGGCTTCCACAATGCTTCGCGGCTGCTGAGGAGCTCATGCAATCACGAGAAACAGAGAGACATCTAAAATATACAGAGCAGTACTTGATGAGCAGGATTGGAAGCCTTAGAAGAATCTAGATTATTGCACCAATAGCTTCCATTAAACTTTACATTCTCTCTTTTTCTACTCAAAATGAGATTTAGTCCAGTGTTTCAATATGTCGGTGACATTTTCCTGTAGGGTGCCACCGGCAAAGCTTTTACTGACAATCTTAATTCTCTAGTATATAGATTATTCTGTCTTTACTTAACTCAAACCTAGTCTTTCTTGGCATTTCATCTAAAGGAGGAATATATAGATTTCTTTTAACATAATTTTTTTTTACTAAGTGACAAAATAAACTGGTCTGTTGATTTGTTGTTTTATATCTAAAATTATGTAAAAAGAAATAGTGATGACATTTACAGTAATATATAATATGACTGAAAATGGCTGCATAATTTAGCATATAAATTGGTTCTGTTTGTCTCAAGGCAACTTCTTTTAAAGAATTGCCAATATAAAAACAAAACCATGGTTATTAATTATTAAATCAGCTAAATATATATATATATATATATATATATATATATATACATACACATACATACACACACACACACACACACACACACACATTAAAGAAAATACACACACAGTAATTCCAAGTAATATATTATTTAAATGTTCAAAAGAGGGTTAATACCTTTTTATTTTGAGTCAGACTGGTTTGCATATTTTTGTTCACTTAATGGATAAATGTAAAATTTTAATAATAATTATGTTATCCCTATGTTATCCCTTGCCATTTTACTGCCGCTTCTTTATAACCAACAAGAGAAAAATCTTTAGATAAGACTTGCTGATAAACTTTCAGCAAACAGCAAGGATTGGAATAAAAATCTCTGAAATATGTGAAACGGATGAGGAAAGGACAATCAAATAAAACAGGTTGCTTGCTTGGATAGAAAGCCAGTGGGATAAGACCTCCACCGACTACATTTGCCATTGTTAGCACATGCTGAAGCCAAACAAACACTGATAAGGAATATTGCACACATTGTCCAAGTACCAGGAGGTAGCTGATCGCAGATGCTCCTCTGTAAGTCAGGAGAAAACCACTGGCAGGTCCTTGATAACTGTTGTAGTATTCAAATAAACACATAAGTCTGTTGGTCCCACTAATGTGTTGCTTTATTTATCGGAGGCAATGAAATTAACTGATCTGCTGCTGATAAAGGAGGAAAAGCTGAATTTACAAGCTATTCCTCCAAAGACTCCTAGTTTAAAGTGTTCCAATGTAAAACTTTGAAATTATAGTAAAGCGAATTTCTTGAGTGTATTCCCTTTTATTGATCTTTACACAGCAGCTTCACCTAGTAACACAGAATCCCATCTAAGCATCAGCTGACAGAATGTATCTTTACAGTTAGGGATGCCTCATTGCACAGCTGATGCTGATTCAAATACAAAGATTATCCAAACCTCTAAGAAAATCTACAACATTAAGCTAAAAAATATGATCTTGACATGGGATAAAGAATTTTAATTAATGTCTATTACTATAATGGCGTGAATTTCAGAAGTTAAAACGACTTTTATGCATCTTCATGAGAGGATGGCATCGAGCATTGCCTCATTAAAGCTTTCAGAACCAATTTATAGGCAACATGAAGGAACAATATCAACATACTCAGTAAAATTTCTTCCAGGAAGTCCTGTTTCAATCTTTCATTTGTTTTATTCAGTGCAGTCTTTAAAGGCAAATCTATAAATTGTAAAACACGGATAAAAAAAGAGTTCATTATCTGGAGAGTAAGATGGAGATGCTGAACTTACCCGAAACTGCATAGGCGAAAATCACTGCCAAGAAAACTTGCATGGTTCCCCTGGAAGTTCTCCTATAAAACAACCCTGGGATGAGGAAAGGAGCGGGGATTTTTTTTTTTTTTTTTTTTTTTTATCTAAGCCGATAATATGCGCGCTGACAGTGGTGAAGAGAAGGTGGTCTGATCCGGAGAACAGCAGCAGAGAAGACCTGTGATCGCTTCGCAGGGTCGGAGCGGTCTGCAGCCTCTCCTGTTTGAGGCAAACGTTAAAAGAGTTGCCATGTTCTGACGCACAGGGAGGAAGCGGGCGGCACAGGTGGAGCAGCGCGGAGCGCAGCGCACTGACGCGCAGAGGGGGGATCACTATTCACACATAACCACCACCGACAGGGACTTACTAAAACAAAAATACATCTCGACTTAATTAGAGCGCGTAAACTCTCCAGAGCGGTAGGCTTCTGCACATCAGATGACAAATTAACCAATTATTTTAATATCTACTTCCCGTTAGATTAAATTCCGTTTGCTTTTACAGATTATTTTCCACAGTCAGGGATTTCTATCTGATTTAGACGTTTTAAATCAGCTTCTGATTTTGCCTTTCCCTGTTTGTTTTATAAATAGTTAGAAAGCAATGTATGTTTAATGAGACAATGTATTTATATAAAATAATGGACGAGTGGAAGCCTAGTGGTTTAGGGCATAGAGCTTTGAATACCGAGGTTGTGAGTTCACATCAATACACATCAATATACTAACCTTTAAGATAAGTACAGTACAGAGTTCGTGCTCTTTTCAGAACTAGATTTTGGTTTTTATGGGGTAAAGAGAAAATGATGTGTCTCTGCAAGTCATCTATGTCACGTTTCGGTGGTGTTGGTTAGAGGACCCAAATGCAGAGACGAGTTGGTTGGGATGAATTTAAGTGATTTAACAGGTTTTCAGGTTCTGAGGCAGGAGGTAAACAGGCTCTGAGGCAGGAGTCAAAAATCCAACAAAAATATCTCACGAGGCAGGAGTCAAAAATCCAACAAAAATATCTTTAGAACCAGAATCTAGGAGACATCAGGGAAAAACCGAAAACTAAGAACCAGGAAGAGACAAGGAAAGACGACAGCGAACTGACCAGAGGTTTGATGAGATGTAAGACAAGGATCCAGCAAACAGGAACTGAAGAGGGAGGGCTTTTAAAGGGGACAGAGACAGAAAGAGGGCTGATGAGGGAATTGAACACAGGTGAGAGCAGAGCAAAAAACAGAGCAAGAGAAAGAGGACACAAGAGGGCAGCAGAGGATAACAAATGAAAAGCTGGAAGACAGGAACAAATAAGAAAACATCAACAAAATAATAATCAAATAACTAGAAAGAAACATGGTGAAAATAAAACTAAACACTAGAAATCAAGGAACAAAAGAAAAACAGAACAGAAACAGAAACCTAACAATCTAGGAGTCTTCAGTGAAATCATAGATAAATAGCTATTTAAACAAAAATGTATTAAATAATCAATGTATGTAGATATTAGTACTTTTAAATATCAGTTTCATGCAGAATGATTAACGATAAAAGTAGGTAAGTAATTACAATGGAAAAGATGTTAGCCCCAGAACTCAATTTTCTGGCTACACCTCTGCCAAGGGGATAGGTTCTTGCAGAGGTACATTTCTCCAATGTGTACAGAAGAGGATTAGGGCCACTGAAAAAATAAAAAAGAGGTTAACAGATTTTTTAAATTTTATTTCAGTATAATATGAGAAAAAAGTCAGAATTCTGACTTTAATCTCATAATTCCGGAATTAATCTCTGAATTCTGACTTTTTTTCTCAGAATTCTGACTTTAATCTCAAAATTCTAACTTTTTTTCTCAGAATTCTGACTTTAATCTCTGACTTTGTTCTCAGAATTTTTACTGTCAGGATTTGGTGTTGGATTGAGGACCCAAATGCAGAGGCAAGTAGGCAGAGGTGAATTTAGGTGGGTTTAATGAGGTTCACAGGAACTGAGGCAGGAATCAAAAAAATCCAATCAAAAAATAACAAACAAACCAGAACCAAGGAGAAGTCAGGGGAAAACCTGAGCCAGGGAGAGACGAGGTAAGCAGACAGACGTTAGACGAGGATCCAGCAAACAGGAACTGAAGAGGGAGGGCTTTTAAAGGGGACAGAGACGAAGAGAGGGCTAAAGAATGGATTAGAAACAGGTGAGGACAGAGCAGAAAACAGAGCTAGGGATAGAGGACACAAGAGGGCAGCAGAGGACAACAAATAGAAAACCTGGAAGACAGGAACTAACAAGAAAACAACAAAATAATAATTTAAACACTAAAACAAGGAGCAAGGTAAAACTGAATACTCTAAATTAACAAAACAAAACCCAGACTGTGACACTTACTTTAATCTCTGAATTCTTACTTTTTTCTCAGAATTCTGACTGAATTCTGAAAGCTAACCAACATTTTTGATCAAGCCATTGCCATGTCTGTTTAATAGACTAAACTAGCTCTTGTTTTAATCACCTTCCTCTATTTCATATTTAAAAATTATATTCATAATTCATATTTACATTTAAAAATCTGTTGACTTTTATTTCATTTATTCAGTGGCCCTAATCCTCTTCTGTAAATGTAAGATCAATACAGTTTAATAATTATTATTATTATTAATGAATGAAGTAATTTCCTTATGCCATCTCGATCTGTAACATCAGCCAAAATTTCAACTGTTAATATCAGCTTTGGCTTTATGTGGCTGCAGAAAGAAAGGAACCTAATCCAAAATCATCCGCCTCAAAAAATAAGCCCCCCTAGATGGATTTTACTTGCCTTTTGCCCTTTCTCACAATTCAAACAAATAGAAAGAAAGTAGTTTTAAAATTATGTTGGAAAGTGATGGCACTCTGAGTGCTATTAACAGCACTTTTAGGGGGAAAAAGAACTGGGAGCTTGTCATCATTACAGTGTCCTAGTTTTATCCACTTAAGTCAGTAAGGTATTCATCTTTATCTTTCCTATTCAGATTGTAACAAGCTGAACAACACTGAAGTACAAAAGATAAAATAATGCTTTGACTCAATGCAAAAAAATACAAATCTGTGCAATTGAATTAGCTGCATACAATCAGCATTATATCTGACACATTCACTTCTTCATGCATTTGCCCCCCAATTCATTATATATATTTTTCTCCATGCAATTTCTAGACAGCAGTAGACCTGTGTGGTTTGTAAAAATCAAAATTTCCAGAGGGGATTCAGGCTATTTATTTAATACCTCCTTTTATCAGAAATGGTAGGTTTTATTTCAACTTTGATTTATTCACTTACTGATTATTCCGTATGAAGGTGACAGTTAAGAGTTGTTTATCTGCAGCCAAAGTGACATAATTATGAAGGCATCTACATAGCCCAAAAGTATAACATTTAATTATTTGCTGACAACTCACCAAGTGGGGGCGTTATGAGGTCGATACCTTGAAATGGGGCCAACATGGCAGCCTCTACCTCAAATGTTTGTGTAATCAATCCACAAAGGTATGCAAGGCCTTTATTGGCATATCCCTTTACACTAGCTTAAGTGCTTTATAGCAAGTAAGGTAGAATATACATAAAACAGCATTAAGATAAAAACTAGTAGACAAAAAGATGTAAAAAAAGAAAAGAATGTACACTGTAAAAGTTATTAAAAGCTGTACTTAATAGATAAGTCTGAAGAAATGATTTTAAGAAGGTTGGGTCAGGAATAACTCTATCACCAAAAGAATAGAGATGTTTTTGTCTGCAATTTCACATGAATATATATCCGTACAGTGTTGTGGGAAAATTTATATCTTTCTCTAATTATATATTAATATTCATATTTACTCACTATAAAAGTTTTCACTCAGTCTGTTTCTCTTTCAAGTCCACACCATTCCCTGCAGAATGTTGTTTGTAGACCAGACATAGCTTCTTCCCATAACAATCTAGATTCTTTCTCAAGGTTTATTCATAACATGTTACTGTTAAGCAAAGTGTGTGTAATTTGTTATGACTCTGACTGCTTTCCATTGTTGTAACTAGGGGGGGACGAACCCTGCCCAGATCAGAACAGAGCAGAATGCTGTGCCATGATGACTATTCTCTCTTTGCAAAGATTATTAATAAATGTGCCGACTGAGTGAAATCCATCGATCTCCGTTTATTTAACTAGGATGAATAGTTGAATACTTTTCCCACGACAATTTGGCGTTGTCGGCAGGATTCTCCTTGGCTGATTTTTTCTGAGGACAGCGATTGTCAGAAGTGTCAGGTACCACCTGGAGGAAGCAGTCTTCCAGCCTCAATACCCCGGTTAGAAGGTTAAGGGAGTGAGGACTTCTGACATCGAGGTCCCTGGAGGTCAGCAGGAGGATCAAAACGAATCATTTTATTGAGACGGTGAGATGATCTTTTGTCGGCACAGTTTAAATTAAATTTTAAAAACTAAATTACAAAACAACAGATTGTTAACAGATTTAAAGATTACTAGAAATCAAATACTGGAAAATTAGCTCAAACAAAGTCCTCTTCTTCTCCATTAAAATTATAATCTAGCAAGAAACTAACTAAATTAAAGATTAATAGGTTAATCATTTTAATGAACTAAAATTAGTATAATACTAAAGATTATACATATGAAATAACAGATAATTTTTGTTTTAGGGAGCAGAAAGGCAGTTCAGGTTTTGTTCCACTTGTGAACCAAAAGACCTCGCATAGGAATGTGAGGCTCTCTCTAAGGGTGAGAGGAAGGTTGTAGGTGCCACCAGAAGGCATTTAATTTTACTGAGACGTCGGTAATCTAGAGTGGGATCCCCCCCAGTTATCCAGGTCGGCACCAGAGGAATGGTGTGCATAATGGAAACCGGTAAATTACCTGTAGATAATGGGAAAGGTTTTGCAGTTCTATGGTAGAACAAAAGGCAAGGTTCCAGAGAATTGTCAACTTCCCAAGAAGAAATTTTTGATTTAATGTTGCAATAGAAAAAAATGTTGAAGATAAAATAAACCAATATCATGAGAAGTTAGAGGCTAAAAAGAAGGTAAGAAATTTACAGATTTTGAAAAAAAAAAAAGACAAAAAAAAAATGGAAAAAGAAAAAAGAGAAGAAAACTGTTTAAAATGATGGATGGTTAAAAGGAGAGTTCAAAGAAACTCTCAGCTTCAAAAAGAAATGGGTTAAAATAAGAAGTCAAAAAAAGGCAGTGTTTGAACCTGATACTAAACATATTTACGCTGTATTACATATTAAACTTACACTATACTAAGTAATAATAATGAATTTTAATTTCAATGGTGCTTTTAAAGAAACAAAACTCTCTCAATTTTTACAGGAAGTTAATAACTCATAGCTAAAAATAAAAAACTTTTAAATTATTACAGAAAAAAAAAAGTAGGGCATAAAATAAGGTCAAATTAAAAGTTCAAAAACTGAAAAAACTTAAAATAGAATAAAATGGAGGAATTAACCTAAAATTAAATAAAGAAAACAACAAAATTAAATAGAGAAAAGTAAGGTTGATGATAAAAACAAAATTTGAGAAAATTAGATAAGAAAAGTTTGTGACGAGAGGGAAACGTGACTTAAAGTGACTGAAGGATGAAGTGGGGCGACTGACGTGACAACATTCCTTTCCTGAAAAGGCTTCTTCTTTTTTATGGTAAAGATGAACAACTTTATTTTATTTTTTTTAATTATTATTATTCATTTGAAATATTGAAACTTAAACTAATCATTGTTTTTTTTTACTCCCTGCCCTTCAAACATGGACTCCCTGATCGGAGATGCTCCTTGTGGAATTCAGACCTGGAGGAGTTGCCCCCCCTCCTATCAGCCCGCCGGAGAAAGACAGCCTGCTTCAAGCATCAATCTCCCCCCACCCCCCAACGCACACACACCGACACAGCAACCGGATGGAAATGATGGGTTAAAATATGGGGAAAACAAGACAAAAGGATTTTCATCTGCTCTGAACCCCTGACCCTAATACATGTAGCTCACCTGAGCTGCAACCTGCTCCACAATGTGTGTGTGTGCAAAAACCATGAGGACAGAGACACTGGGGAATTTTTTTTTGTGGGGAAACAAGGAGGAGGTGCACCAACATGAGGCTTTCCTTCTCTCCGGTGCTAAATTATTTTCTTAATTATTGAATTATTTTTTTGGTTTGAGAAGTGGCTGACCTTTTTAACTGAGTTGGTGGAGCTCCAGGACTGAAACCGCCTGTTGGCAGCAATCAGTAAAGGGTAAAGTGATTGATTATATATTTTCTTTTCTTTCCTTTTATTTTATTTTATTTTATTTTCCATTTCCATAGACTTCCAACTATTCAAGAAAAGCTTGATAATTTTCTCTTATTAGATTCCTTTCTGCATCTTGCAATGAAGAAAATGCTTGCTGACTGACATGACTTTATCTAAGGGAAAATGTCTAATGAGGGTGATAATGTACGGCCTGGTTGGCTTTCACTAAACCATGATTGTTTTAGAGTCAGTATAATCATTTCTGATCAAATTAGAACCAACCTTAAGTATCTAAACCAAAAATTATCTTTTAAAAGAGAAAAATTCAGCAGCAACTGCCTTTTCCTATGTCGGCTTCAGGACTGGAAAACAAAACGTTTATTATCAGGCCTGTGGTGGTTTAAAAACAGGACGGGTCTCGTTTTGTTCATTTCCTGCTGTCACCATGTTCCATAATGTTATGGACGGACCTGGAGATAAAAACTTAGGCAAATCTAGAGAGAGAAAAGGGTCCAAACATGGGCTGACACAGTAAAATGCGCACAGGTTTTAGTCACAAACCAAATTCTCTATTTCCACAGCAGCCACTCGGAGAGATTAGCTTCATCTCTTCATGATTTTGTGGTATGTTGCTTTGTCCCTGTGCCATGAATGTCTGAGGTTCTGACTAAGACAGAGAAAAGATGATTGTTGCTCTGACTTATGAAAATGTAAACAAAACAGCAACTTATAGATGAAAAATAATGAATAATATAATCCAATAGGATAAAATCTAAAGTTATGTGTCAGTTTAATCTGAATTAGATTTCACTGAATGAAAACTAAAAGAATTAGATTTTCCTTTCCTCCAAAAATATTAATACACATGTATATCATTTAAAACATATAAACAATGAAATCAGCAATTTTCATCCCTTAAGTGTTTAAAATAAATAAACCTTACAGTTTTACCAAATATATGGGATGAAGTTTGGGAAAATGCAACTAAAATACATAAGAGCTATGAGTTTATTAACTAAAATTATAGATTTGCAAAAATAAATAATTAATTCCTGAAAGATTTGAATCAAAGTGGCATATTTTCCTGAGAGAGTGAAATATTAATAACAATTTCTGGCTCATTTAAAACAAGTATGTTTAAAAATGAATAAAACCTAAAACCTGCTTAATGGATTTAAATAGAGGATGATAAAAACAAAAAAAACATCCTAACTTTCAGAATTAGGACTGAAATAGCACCTGACATAAAGTTATAATTGGTTGGCTTACAGCAGAATAGTAACCGATTCGCTGTTTAGAGTTAAAGTACCTGCGTATAAATAGACAGAAAAGCGTCCATTTTACCGTTGACCCAGTTACAGGAGGTTCGGTAAAGATGGGCGGGCTAAGGGTCCCCCCCCAATGAGAGAAAAGGGCCTGACACACATGAAGGTTTGCATGCAACAATTACGTTTAATTATTTATGTTATGGCCATTTGTTTGTGTTTTGTTTGTCTTATCTGTTTGTCTTATATGTTGTCTGTCGTTGTGGATCCACTCTACCTATTGTATGTTGTCCATTTGTGAAATGATAATTTAGTTATTTTTGTCTTAGTAAAATAGAAATGAGGGAATAATTAAGGTTAAACTTTAAAATAAGGACAGTTTCTAGTTTCTGTGGCTCATTCTTCCCCCTAACATGTTTTCAAAACAAAGCAGGAGTTAAATGTGTTAAAGATAATGCACAGCTGTTTAAATTGGTAATAAAGGGGATTGACATAAGGTTCAAATATCACAACAAATAAAGTTTAATGAGACAGATTTAAAAAATTAAATCAAATGAACAGATTATGCTTGTTTAACAATAATTGGGCATTTCTTCAAATAATCAAGGACCTGTGTCATTATTTAAATGCTAAATGCCAAAGTTTAATTTGTTAACCTTAATTCTTTAGGATTTAGATTAAGCTTTAAGGGTAAATAAATCTATATGTGTGTAGCGCAAATAGCTTGTACAAAAATAAATTAGGCTGATTGAATTTGCTTTTAAATTCTTAAAGAAGTAAATCTATCTTAAGCTGATCTGGAATAAATATGCAAATTTATTTAACATAATTATTGGTTAATAATTATACAGTGTTCAAATGACTCAATTGGAAATAATGATGATAATAACATTATTTAATAATAATAATAACGATAACATTGATAATGATTACAATGACAGAGGATATAAATAACAGGATTTATTTCCTATATTAAGATGAATGGTGGAGACTTTAAAATGACCTATTCTCAATGAATCCATAGCTCAGATATATCTGGAGGTTAAATTGACTGAAACTTTATGGGTTTTCTTCAACAGAACATATTTTATTTGTTCTGATGAAGAAAAGGGTGGAAAGAAGATAAAACAAGAGAAAAACAGCAAAGCTAAACTCATAAGGATCCATATAGATACTGTTTATTTTTCCATCTGGAACAGTCCATGTGGAATTTGGGTTGGTAATTGAGAGCAGAATAAATAAACAACCTAAATAAAATACTAAATTATGACTAAACCAGTACAGTTAATAAATAAGGGAATAAAATGGCCTTATAAAGGAAAATGATCTATTAAGGTAATTCTTAGCAGCAGAGGACAGAAACGACTGCTAGACTGCTGGATGAAGTTTGAACACCTCAGCCTGACTGTCTGATGTGTGTTTGGGAAAAACAGCTTTGTTGATGTTTGTTGATGGTTCAGCTTCTTGCACCCCTGGTTCGGTGTTTCTTCACCTCATGAAACTCTTGGTTTTGGTTCTTTGATTTTGCTTCGCCTTGGAAACATTGTTCTTGAAATCGGATGGAAAGCCTATATTCTTCTTCCACACACATCATGTCTGGTGGAAGCAACAGAAGGCTGTGCTGCAGCGTCTCCCCTTGTTTACATTGCTGCAGCCCACTGACACACACAGTCCTCTGCTGAGGAGAAGTTTGTTTGGATTTCTGCAGGTGCAGAAGTGATAAGGGTACCGAACACTAAGGAAATACATTTATTGGGTAAGTTTGAAATTATGGAATAATTCAATGATTTGTGACAAAGTTTAAAGTTCAAATTTTAATCTAAAGTTCTTTAAGCTACATGAACTAATTTTTGATCTACTATTGTTTGTGAAAGGGTAAGATAACATCTGATTTGTCTTTCCCTCAGCTCCTTTAATTCAGCATGTTGGTAACTTTGACTCCCAGTTTTCCTCCACATGAGCTCATGACGGGTCGACCCGTTCCTGGACCACAGAACGGGCCAGACCACTGACCTCTGGCCAGACTGGGACTGACAGGTGACACATTAAAATGACCTACAAGACTTTTTTTCCCCTTAGCCAGAGAAGGCTTTACAGAGGGACCAAGGTGCCTGGAGATCCTGATGGAGGACCTTCTCAGCCATCCTTCCATCCTTCAGCAGGAGGAGGTTTTACTCAAAGTCATCAAAAGAAAGTGATCAGAGCTCATCTGAGCTCATCTGGAAGGAACCAGGAAAAGCTTCAACAAAACAAATCAGAATAAAGGGGCAGAATAATCCCCTCTGATTGGTTAATTAACACATCAGTAGTCCACCTGATGTGTTGAGGACCAGCTGCTCTGCAGACCACCCTTTGATCCGCGTACAAAATGTCGCCTGTATAAGGGACCAACATCAACAGAAAGATGAAGACGCCCACCTGAAGATGTCTGACATCAGATTTGGCTTTTTGATTTTTTAATCATACAACATGAATGAGAAGGGAAATGTGTTGTGATGTGTTGTATTTTAATCAAAGATTAACATTTTTAGTATCTAAGTGTTTGATATTACTTTTCTTGATAATAAAAAGAAAGTCCAGGTGTTAGATGACCACCTGATGGCTGATGGTCAGTATTGGCAGAGATTTCTGGATTAGAGAATGAACTCTGATGATCGGGTCTCAGCTACCATTGGTAAAGAGGAGCGCTGAGATTAAATCCTCCAACTTTTCAATGTGTGCTTTGACTGACCCTGATTCTGAAGAGCTGAACTCGTCATCTGCGTGAAACATCTTTGTGTTATGATTTTAACATTTTGCATAGAGATTGATCCTTTTTACTTTTAATGAAGCTCAGATTAATAATTTGACTTACAGTTTGTAGACATGAAGGGGTCTATTGTTTTGACTGATTTGAACTTTTCTCTTTCCAGGGAAACAAAAAGGGTAACTGATAATGATAAGAACTAAAAATTAAAATTTTCAGCAAATAGATATTTTACCATAAAAGTATCATAATGGGGAAAATCAGTAAATATTTTTGCCAACTAAGGTGTGCTTCCAGGGCTCCTTTTATTGGCAACATATTTTAGCAATCATTATCTTTTCCATAATTTTTCCATCTATTATAATCATTTAACATTGTCCACCGACTTAATGCAGTTGTGGATTTTTGATTCATTATTTTTTAATTATCATTATTTTTCTTCTTATTATTTTTTTTTATATTTTTAGTGTTTTAGTTTTTAGCTTTCTTTACATATACTCACAATTTTAGTTTCTTAGTTTTTTTATATTCATAAATTTTCCTTTTTTTTATAATATCGATTACACAAGGATAATATCCTTTTATAATCGAAAGGGTGGACTGTTGTGGGAAAATTTATATCTTTCTCTAATTATATATTAATATTCATATTTACTCACTATAAAAGTTTTCACTCAGTCTGTTTCTCTCTCAAGGCCACACAATTCCCTGCAGAATGTTGTTTGTAGACCAGACATTGCTTCTTCCCATAACAATCTAGATTCTTTCTCAAGGTTTATTCATAACATGTTACTGTTAAGCAAAGTGTGTGTAATTTGTTATGACTCTGACTGCTTTCCATTGTTGTAACTAGGGGGGGACGAACCCTGACCAAATCAGAACAGAGCAGAATGCTGTGCCATGATGACTGTTCTCTCTTTGCAAAGATTATTAATAAATGTGCCGACTGAGTGAAATCCATCGATCTCCGTTTATTTAACTAGGATGAATAGTTGAATACTTTTTTCCCACGACAACAGTTACAATCTTAATATGTTTGCCCACTGTTTGCAAATTTAACAGCTTTGCTTTTTTTAGGAATATTACTCAAGGCCTTGTGTTTATTTAATGTCTTTACCTCTTTGCTTTAAATCATCATAGTGTTGTCAGTTTTGTTCATAAGGTTGTTTACTTTATTCTGTTGTTGTTCATTACATCCCTTCCCCTGCCCCCCGTACACATTCTCTTTGGCAAAATGTAGAGGTCAACAAAAAGGTAAAATATTTAATAAAAGGGAAAGGGTTTATTATAGGAATGGTATGTTGTAATCCAATCTGGCTTCTGGTTCCCAGGATGCTTTTGGATCAGCACTGAGGAGAGGAGGTAAACTGGATAAAAAAACTGTAATCTAATTATCCAATTAGAGTGAATGAGGAGATTTGCTTTACCGATGACAAGGGTGGGGAGGGTTCTGGGAGGTGGAGTTTGCCACTAAGGTTGTCGTTTGCAAAAAGCTCTCTGGCTTGATCCGAACACCAGAAATTATAGTTCCTACCTCCTGTTCATTGCTAATACCCTTTCACCTTTTGTGGTGTCAACAGTGAGAACACTATCAAGCATACATTTCATGAAATAATGTCGTCTTGTTCAACTCTGTAAAGTGGGCTGTCTATATGTCCTGTCATACAAAAGATTATGGGCAACTTTATAGGTTCTAGTGGCACCTAGGGATGTTAGGACATCCCTACATTGATGCCAGGAAGCATCCTAGTTCCTGGCACAACCTCCTTCCTACTTTGCAGCATTATTTAACCAGCACTTAGTAGGAAACCGCAGTTGCTAAGCTCTGGTGTCTTAAGTATCCTTCCCAATGGGCTATATTCCCAACTCTACTACTTCTTGAACTTCAGACAGCTCCTTTGTTTCCTGTTTAATCAGGTTTTACTGACAAATGTCATGGCTCCTGAGGTCACACATACCCAAGCTGTGTTTGATTTCAGTAGCTGCATCCTCCAAAGGACCCGGTCTATCTGAACTGAAATAAGGGGGGGGCCTGAAGAGTTCAGCTATATATTCAGATTCAGAATTACGTACTAATATTCTGTGTGCAAATTTCTTTCCTGAGTAGCTTCACCAGCAGTTCCGTTATCACAGATATCATATTTATAGTCCCCACACACTGCACAGATATTGGAATCTTTGCTTAAACCCATTTGCACACAGACAGATAAAACCTTTCAACAAACCAACCATTACCTGCCACATATCTGAATCACTAACCATTTAAAATAACAATTTTCATTCATTTAAGAGGGAACTATTAACATACATGTATTTTATTTGGCTGCACTTACAATATTCACTGTCACCGTTTCCCTTTTTCCTCTGAGCATGGGGCAGATGGCTTGCTTGGACTCACAATGAATCATGGGATACCCTAGGCTTTGGAGGATAAAGTGATCTGGTCCTTTGAAATGGACGATGGCTGCATATGTTGGTCGCATAAGGAGTCTTCCAATCCGAACAAGCCAGGGCGCCGTGCTATGAAATAACTGCCGACAAATCTGCCCTTTGGAGGATGGAGTCCCAGGATTCGGATGGGGCCTTGGAATAATCTGTTCGTCCAGCAATAATAGACAGGAAATAAAGTAGTTGGCTGAAGTTCAAGAAGTAGTGGGGTTGGGTATATATATCCCATTTGAGTTGTTCAGATCAAGCCTCTTTCTTTCTGTTCACTTTATAGGAGAAGATGGGTGCTGTCGATGGTGGTTGGTGGACTGGCAGATAGTATGACGGATCAATTGACTAGAGCTGACCAAGTTTTTCCAGAGGTAATTCCCTGGAATGATGATGGAGACTTCAACCAAGTCCTTATTGAATAGTTTTTTAATGGACACAGAACATAGCACACAACCCTGGATTGAGCCTAGAAAGGACAAGGAGCTCAGACAAATTACCACATTTGAAGCATTAACCATGTGACATCTCCATCCTGGTTCCAGCTCCTTAGAAAGACCTCACTGATTGGAGTTGATGAGCTACACCTGTGCAGCAGCACCTGCCCTTCTCACCCTGCAGGAGAGAGGAGAGAGAGCAGGATCAGCACAAACACAACTCTGCACACAGCTCATCAAAATACAACACCTCAGCTCCTCTCTTATTGTTGTTTTCAGGTGATTAATCTCACCTACTTTTGAAAGCTTTTCTCTTCACTAATTCCTGTATATAATTAACCTGGTTTTGTCTCTTGTTCCTTTAATTTTTGTGCTGTTTGTTCCTTGCCTCCTTATATATGCTGAAAGTCTTCATCTGTTCTACAGTGCTATAAGTTGTGCTGTATCCGCCCACTCGGATCCACTGGGCTTTTAACGGCTCTCCGTGTGAAACCCAGATCTTTGTGACATGTTGGTATGTTTTTCAGTTATAACTGGAAAACAAAAAATGAAGAAAAAAAAACAGCAACAACAAAATATAGCACAAAAATTATAGTAATTATGGTTAAAAAAAAGATTAAAACAATTTCAAACAATGTTTTGAGGAGACATCTGTGATTTTGCTTGAGCCAAATTTAATGCAGTTTCACAAAAACTGTCTTCATCTGTTTAAATCAGTTCTTCTCTTCTTCTCCTCTTCTGTGTAGAAATTATATTAACCAGCAGCTCATCAATCTTTGTGAAATGGGGTTGTTAAGCTGTCTAAGGCCCCCAGATTCCTCCTCAATAACCGCTTCGCCCTGCTCACGTACATCCGTCGGAGCACTTGCGCAGTCATGTTAAACACTGTCCATGTATGTGTTCTCTGTCTCTACTGTCAAAATATGAAGCAAAGGTATTGTTTGCTCCACTCTGGTCTGTTGGAATGGCCAGGTCTAGATCCACAATTGCAATTGTATCAAACAGGGAAAATAACGTAGGATGTGGGATTTTGTGGTAAGTGTCCCGTGTATAAAGTAGGTCATATGGTGAGCTATGACATTTCATGTCTCAAAAACATAATAAATATGAGCATTACACCAGACAAAATACTCCCTTTAATTCTGTTCTCCTGGCAAGGCCAAACTAAAACTAGTCAGTGTGAAGGCCAGACAGTTTGAAATTATTGGTTACTTCAAATCTGATTTTAATGATTCGATGAAATCCTCAACAGCCAGCAAGTGCTACAGAACCCTGTTATCATCTTTTTTTATATATATGTCAGGTATTTGGCAGCGAGGTGAAATCTAGGACACACAGGGCAGTGATACTTAAGGGCCGGGATTGAGAATCACTGTTCTACATCAAGGGTTTTTTAATGCAGACATCCAGGTGAAGGCTACTGCCCTGCAACTTGTAAGATACATCCCATCTTCAACATACCTAAATCGTGTGATTGAATTACCTCTTCAGAATGCTACCCAGTTTCTAAAGCTCTTGTAATGAGCCATTTATTGGTTCATGTGTGCTAGAGCAAGGATGTATCTAAAAGCTGCATGGTAGCAATTCTCAAAGACTGTAGTTGGAAACCCCAGCTTTATGCTAATACAAAAGCAGGTGAAGATATTTTAGCATGTTTGCTCTCACAAATATGTAGAACATACACTGATTAACAGAATGTGTAAAATAGGAGGAGGATATGCAAATATGATTACAAACCAAGTCAATAAATAAAGTCCGAAACCTATTAAAGGTATAATTTCTGTATCTATATTTAACCTGTTTGAAATTCAGGGGAAAACTGCAGCTATCGAGGTGAGAAGCTGAATTATTATAGGTTCAGAGAACCATCTGTGAGAATGCTTGATGCAGATTATAGTCTTCTGCTGTATTTTTAACAACACAGTGGAGAAAAAAAACAAAAAGGTATTAAAGGTCTTAAATCAAAGGAAAATTACCCTGCAATCAATATATGGTGGTACAACATTTTTTAACAGAAAACGGGAAAAAAAAATTGTCAACCATGCACATTACAGATAGTTCTTAATATTTTTTCATCATTGAAAAAAAATATTATTTGTCTACCTTGTTTGTTTTGTTCAGGCAGGACATGACTGTATGAAAGAGTTGTTGAATTCTTACGGTCTGTCCCTGTAAGTTTGAGAGCGGCTGCTTGACAGTTAAATTGTCTAGGTTTGTCTTTTAATTTCTACTTTTTTTAAGGTGTTGTTTTGTAGCATATTAATATACTTATATATGAAGTATAGTCCCAATTGCTTATGTTATGATTGCTAATAATGTTTTAATATTATTTTTTATCTTTTCTCAATATCTTTATGACCTCAAAAATCGTGCCTTTAAAGTCTAAATTGCTTTCATTAGTGAAACAGCAAAGAAAAATGTGGAAAAAATGACCACAACAAACTTTGCTGTCCTCCAAAAATAACTGCTTACTCCATAAAAAAAATGTATAAGGAGTATGCATGCCAAGGATCTTGAACACCTGAACGTGATGATTAGGATGTGAGGGTATATTATGGTATAGTTTATGACATATTGGCTTAGTAGTGATCTTGATGATAAAGATAAGGATGAAAAAACACAATAACTATAACTTAATCAGAAACCCCAATGCAGTTAGAAAATGGTGATAGAATTCTTTAAAAAATACTTTTAAGCCTTATTATTTGTGACTATTATGGTTGAACAAAGAAGTCATTACCAGTCTATATAGTGTGCAGTTAAATTGTAGACTTTCAAAACACGCCCATACAAAACACATCCTTGATTGGTTCCAATTTTCTGAAAATGTGTCCATGCACTGCAAAAAAATCACAAAACATGCTTTTGGCCCCTGCATGAGAGAACAGCATTCATGTCAAATGCCTTTTTTGTTTATCTTAAAGCCAAAAGCTGGTGATGTAATGGTTCAAACGAAACTGGAGATGATCTTTTCCAAAGCTGAAATGTCTATGCTTTTTCGTAACATTTTGGACTTAAAGCTACAGTGTGTAATAATTACAGGGATATACAGTCAGAAATGTAATATATTATACATAACTATGTTATTTATCATCATCTACGAGCTCAGCCTCTTAACCTTAATATTTGCGTTGCCTTAGAATACGTTATTTATAATTACATAGGAGCGGGTCTCGCAGCCATGGAGGCAGACATCTTTGCCCTACGGCAGCGCAGAGCCAACAAACTACCGATTGCGAGATCGCCCATTATGCTCGAAAGTAAGTATGGCAAGTTGAGAGAGATGAACTGAGACGGTACTGAACACACAGACTAATGAAATACTATCTGTAAAATTATCTATGTAAACAAACCTCATCACTTGAGAAGGTAGGTGATGCGGACGTCGTGGAAGACATTTTGTCCCGTAACGCTCGCCGTACTGTATGGGGGGAGAAGCGGTGGGGGGAGATGTTCATGTTGCTGCGGTCTGCAGTCTGGACGTTAGATGTCGCTGAAAATTACACACTGTAGCTTTAAGTTTGCAGCTATTCAATATATTTCAAATGATAAAAATGCATTTGCAAAGACTGCAAAGAAAAACACAAACAAAAAAACCTTTTGGATATTCAAAGTTCATTTTGTAGTCCACAAAATGGACTAATTATCTTTAAAGTAGTTTCTTCATTAAGCATGCATCTCATTAATCTTAACAGACATCTGTATAGATATTTGTTTGTGAAGAATGTTTACCTACATCTCCAGCACTGATCTTTGCCCAGGTGATAAAACATTCATACATTAATTGGTTTGTAAATCTTCCAAAACGAAATGACCTTGATGTTTCTCTGGAGTTTTTGGAGCCTGCAATGATCATATCTGTAGATAAAACAAGCCCTCTGGGTGCTTCCCTAAGACACAATGCTGCAGTCTTTGGCAGTTTATGAATAGGATGAATTCCACACACTCTCGAACACATCCTCTAATCTTTTTTTTATCTGTTCATAGAAGATGAGATGAGATGTTTATTTTTAGGGCTTTCTACTTTGAAAGCGTGAAGATTGGTTGAATGATGCTATGAATGTGTGATTTCAGGATTCAAATCCAGATAGAGTGACAGAGACAAGTGAATTGTGTAAAAAATACAGTTTGCAGAGTTTGCAGGATTAAATCCATATTCCTGCTTGGTATGAGTCAAATAGAGTTTGAATTAGGGTGTAAAATGGTCTACATGAGTGCACATCCTGAAATAAGAAAAAAAGGTTACTTGGACCAAAGAAAAAGCAAATAGCTTACTTAAAGCAAGCAACTTCAGTCAGCTCCGAAGTTGTCTTGATTTCAAATGCACAGCAGAGAACAGTAGTGCTGCTGGAAATTACTGCAGACACCACGTTCAGTGTGAATGCACCTTTTCAGAAAGCAGAGCAAAAATAAAAAAATTTGGATACCATAGAAATCTATGAACTATAGGTATAAGATGAGTCACTTTTTAGCTTAACTAATTTGCATAGTCCGTCTTTTTTCCAGTGGAAACAAAATGCAGAAGGGTTTACTTTAAAATAAGCAAGACCTTTGCTGTTTTGGTCCACACATGAGCTTTCTCACTTGCCCCCCCCAAAAAACAGTTTATCAAGGAAACAAACTAATTGGTTCATTGAAAATTGCTGTTTAAAATGGATCAAGCAGGTGTGGTGTAAAATCCTCCTGAGTTTGATGAGAGCTCTAAAGGCGGGCATACATTGTACGATATTTTCAATCGTTGTACTCAGCTCCAGCTCAAACTGTAAAACTGCAGGGTTTAAAAGTTCACTGCTCACGATGTATGTTTAACACTGTGCAGCCCGATGCTCTGATGCAATCTAACTGCTCACACTGTATGTTCCAAAACTAACATCGGACTCAGCGCTGAGAGATGGCGCTGGTCTGAATCGTCAGTTTGGAAGAAGAAGAAGAATTCCCTTGTTTTCACAAGTGCAGTGCACAAGGTTCAGGTGAATTGGCTTGTAGATGTTCGTGCTGTAGGTCTGCTTCATTAGCAAAATTTGCTCACATACAACCCATAAGGGCTGACTGAATTTCAAAAATTTATGATTTTCTCCCGACCTGATCGGGAGGTGGTCATGAGAGTCTAATACAGGAGCAAGGATGCACAATCAGGCTGACACTCGGCCTGATCCTAAAATTCTCGCACCACCAGAGAAACGGTCCAAAAAGGGCAAAGCATTGTACAGTGTATACCCACCTTAAAGCAGACACTCCAAAGAAAATAAATAATTTTTCTACTTGAACCTAATCTTAGATGTAAAAAAACAAAAAAACACAACTAATTTCTAATGCTTTTGTCAATAACTTACAGTGTTAGGTAATCTATTAAGCTGACCAGCGGTGCACATGGTACAACAGTTGTCGCCCTGCAAGAGGAACCTTGTTTTCAATATCACACTTCACACATTTCTGTGTGAAGTGAGTACATGAAAAAAGCTTTAAAACAAATTTCAATTACATTTTCTTCCAAAGATTTGGGAAGACCTTCTGTTGGTGGTTTGGGAAATGTGTAAAGATGTTAGCTGAAGCTATCTCTTGAATTTAGTCACAAAAAATATTGCAGTTTATTGCACAAATGAATGAAAATTGGATACTGAGGGTTGATTAAATATGGTTTTGGCTGTATTGGTAAATATGGTATTGGTTGTATTTTTTTCATTATAAATGCAATCATTTGCAAAGCATTAAATAACTCAAAGCCATGAAAAGAAAAAATCTAGCAGCACCTAGTGCCTAGGTGGTATCTTGCATGCCAATTTTTAAAAATGGTATGTGACAGCTGAAAATTGGAAAATGCCAGTGGAGAAGTGGCATATGAAAGTTGAAAAATGGCATATGACAGTTGAAAAATGGCATATGCCAGTTTCACCGATGCTTTTACATAGGTGCTGAATGTAATCTGGTTTTATGGACATTTTCTCTTGCATTTATGAAAAAGGAACATACATGTCTGTAGTTGTAAACATTTGTACCACCAAATATTTTAGTTATATGTTCTTTGTCAATGTGACTGAATGTTCTGAATGATGCAGCATATTGTTGATATTACAGTATACAGTGGATCACGAATGATCTGCTCAGCATTAGCCTAGCCCCATTCTGACTTGACTGAATGTAGAGTTCTGCTTCTTCATCTTTGGTTGCAAAAAAAACTGGTGATTATTGTCATCTACTGCATGTATACCTGTGGCCTAATACCAATGAAGGAATAATTTTCATAAATTTGGATTTGCATTTGAATTTTCGAAGGTATATACCACTTTTCAACTGGCATATTCCACTTTCAACTGGCATATACCTTTTTTTAAAACTGGCATGCCAGGTATCCCTTTTGGCTTTGCTGTCACTCTGAAAATCTGCATTAGGTTACTAAGAATTATGTCTGTGTACATACGTTTTTGGATCCAAATATTTTGAAATCCTGGATGTTTGGGTTTTGTTTGTCATGTTTATCATTGTTATCATTGTTCTTTATCACTGTTTAACATGTCTTACCTAATTTAGTTTAATTGTTGTTCCCGGATTCTCAATCTATTTTTCTAATGTGTTCTCTGTGCATTTGAATTTATCTCCATTGGAACAGTTAAGGCTCCCACAGAGTTGGCTGTACACTGAGTATCTGAGACCAGCAGACTCTTTGCGCATTGACGGCAGATGTTTTAAATTTTATAGAAGGTGGTTTACCCATTGCACACCTGACAGTATGTTCAGAACATGGCAATCGCACTGTGAGTCCTTGTGACTGTTTGCCTGGAGCGGTGCGTTGCTGCCGGCTACTGCATTTCCTGAGTGCATCAGGCATGTCACATACTGTATAATGCTCAATGTCATATAAAACAGTTTGATGTGTAGATTCTTTTCCCACACAGCAGTAGTTTTTTACCTGTGGTCATAAGAAATGAGCTGTGTTCAGATGTATTCATATACTGATTCGAATCCATATTGAATAATTGCCTTGTGTATATAAGGATGTACCAAGGTCATTGTGTCTTGCTTTGCTTCCTTTGTGATCTTTATTTTTTAATTCTTCCTCTCCCATTCTGTCTGTTTGCTCTGTTCCATGGCTGTTTTAAATCCCATTTATACTCACCTGGCTGCATTCTATTTGATGTTTTCCTCTTCATCAGAATATAAACTATTAGTTTTTTTTTTTTTTTTGTTACTGCTGTTTTTTCCCAATACCCTGCCTATCCTCTATGGTCCCTTTGCCTTGTTACTGTAAGTTTAATTTTTATTTGAATAAATACTTAACCATGCTCTATCTGAGTTCATTTATTAGTCATAGATTTTTTTTTCATGTTTTTTTTTTGTAACGAGTCTGTTGCTGCTTTTTATGTGCATGCATATTTGTGTAAACTTTTAAATTACGCTACTCAATTAAACATTTTATTTACTCTCAACTATATGGTATTTTTCTTCCCTTACTGCTGTTGATACACCAAAATGTCTTCTCTGTGGAACAATACATGATTCTATTCTATTCTATTCTATTCCATTCTATTCTATATTTGCAAGGCACTACATACAAGTAAAACACACATTGAAATATCATTATGTATTGGAATATAATTTAGACTGCTTCTTAAATTAGCATTGATATCACCCCAGCTGGCTGCCACTTTCAATAATGTGTTCTCCAGGCACTAGCTGAAAATCATTCTAGGTATCTATGAAGACCTGCCAGGGCTAAATCACACTGTTTGCAGGATGGCTTTCAGCTGATTAAATCTGACTTTACCACTTCCACAGGTTAGAGTTTCAGTGCCTCAGGAAACGTTATTGAAATGTGGCTCTTTGAGCTAAGTGGGCTAAAGTTCCTCTTTCCACATCTAAACACCAAACTGAAGCTGAAAATAAAGGAGGATGTAATGTGTTTGAAGTGAAATTATAAAGCTGTTGTCATCTGTGGAAGCTTAACATTGTAGAACCTCATGATTTTATTCAGTAGTTGCCATCTAATGTAAATGAGGGGAGCAGCACATGGACATTCAAGAAAACGACCAGGAGAATATTAAACTACATTAATCTCATAAATGACCAGATTACACTGTTGCTTTTTGAATTCAAAACTGGGCTTGGTTTAAATATTTAATGGAGCGGCATTATTCCCAGGAGGAATAAAATTATAAAATAGTGTAGAACAGTCAGGATTTCATTGGATTTGTATCTGGATGAAATAGATATCAAAGTGTGTGACACATGTTGGTATGGTATAAATGTAAGAAATCAGTAAAGGCAAGATATAGGGAATGTTATCATGAAGACTGAAATGGTCGTGATTAGGACTTACTTTAAGTAGAAATAGGGAGGCGAGGTATAAGAATGCTGGAGCTGAGGAAGGATAGACCACATGCTAAGTAGTGACCTTAGTTTGACTAAGTAAGGAGACTGAAAAGTAGTATGCAGAAGCAATTTAGTTCAGCAGCATCTAAGAGTTGCCTGTTAGGTGATTGGAAAAACAACAACAACAAAAAACATCAGGAGGAAGTGAATAAGGGTAAATGTATGCATTACATTTTTTAAGAACAGAGAATACTGATCAGGGTTCAGGGACAAGTTAAGACTGACGCTGAATACTAGAAAGGTGTTAAATGATCTCCAGACAGAGGAAATTTGATATTTCCCTTTCACACAGCCGGGTTGTAACCAGGTTTAATTTAAGCTTCCAAATACCAAAACAAAAAGAACATTTATTTAAGACAAGTAACCTCAAATAGACTTTTAATTACCTGACCAAATTTCTAAAATACATAGAGAGCTACAGTTAGACACAACTGCAAAACATTAAGCTCTATTGGTCCACTGGAAGGAAAAGCTCCATGTAGCCTTCTCCACTTAAGTCCAAAAAGTCATCATCTGCTGTGGTACAAATGAGAGTCCTGTAATTCTGTATGAAGATGTACTGGATGGTAGAAAATAAGTGCGGATGATTCAGGTTGGAGTGTAACTTATGAACTCTACCAATAAACCCTCTTGGTGGGCTCCAATAATCACTTAACCTCTTAAAACCCACCAGGTTTTAAGAGGTTCACCTGGTGGGTCTGCATTTCTGCATTTGTGGTTGACATGATGTAGAACAAATTTAATACAATAAAACCTGCCTTTTCTCAAGAATGTCTTTATTCCTGCTGTTCAAAAAAGACCTATCATTTCCGAGAATACAAAAAAACAACCTCAAGTCATGTTTGAACTGATGTAGGTTGGTCTGTCTTCTATTCACCCAATTATAATTTATATATCAGCAAACTAGAGGGTGTTAGCCTTCAAATAATATATTGCACATGTAATTTAGGCTTACACTTCCTAAGTTATTTGCTTTTCCATTTGGTATGCAAAATAGGTGAGGATTACCCAAAATGAGGTGGATGTTATGAGGTTAATCAATATTGATAATGAAAATTCTACCCATGATTTAAGATAAAGATAATAATTATCTTTATACCACCATATTGAGGTAAGGCATAATAGCTTGAGTTGCTTTGTTGATGTTTAAAAATTGCTGTTTGCATTGCTCATACAAGCTTACTTTCCAAAAGAAGATTTGCAATTCTTCCACTCTGTCAGACTCACCACCCATAATTGAAAATGGGGATGAGCATGTAGGACGGCCTTATGTAAACATATCACCAGAATGATTGAGAATTAGGAAGACCGCTTATTTTGATGAGCCACCCAGAAAAAGACCATCCTCCACTATATCTTTAAGTGTGCTTTTAAAAATGTTTCTCCTTTGTTAGTTCCTTCTACATGTTGGGATCCAGAGGCTTGCCATCCAGAGGGCGCCGAGGATCCCTTCCTGTTTGTATGTTTTTTCTGTTGGGATCTGGGGTACTGTTGGGATCTGGAGTTTCTGCCACCTGTCTCCAGCAGAGAGCGCTATGGGTCTCCTGAGCTGGAGCCTCCTGCAGACCTGAGGATCATCAGCCCATCAGGAGACCTCCTACATAAGCAGCAGCCAGACCTGTCTTCAGCGCCAGAGTATTGACCAGTTTTGGTTAGCGGAACCTGAGCCTCAGCTTGAACTAAGAATCTCTGTCTGCTCTAGAGAGGAACCTGATCCTAATCAGTCTCTGTCTTCTCTGCTCATAGGAAAACCCGACTGAATTCTGTAGCTGTGGAGGAGTTAATGTTTGGAAACCTGCCTGCCTGCCCAGAGAAGCCAAACCTGAAGATCCTCAGTCTGAAACTCCCAGCTAGTTCTCAGGAGAGAACTAGGAGAACAATTAAAGGTCTGAATCTCGCTAGCCTGAAGCTGAGCTCTGCCGCTGCTGAGCTCTCTGCTGGAACCAGCTGGATCCAGAGGTGCGCGCCTTGTCATGAGAGAGGGGAGGGGAGGATGAGAATGGCTGATGTATAGTGAGATTCCGTCTGTCAGTTGGGTAGGTGGATGTTTCTGCTGGCGGGTGTTAACGTACAGCACACACAAAGAGATGGAGAGTGAGGAAGATCCAGCAGCAAACAGCGTTTTCCTGATGGAAATACCGGTGTTACGTCGAGCTGCGTTTCCCCATCACATACGGTTTCCTCTGCATCTCCGCACAGCGCAGGCGGCACGAGTCCCCGCACAAGCGCGGGAAACGCGCATGCTCGCTAAAGGCGCGCACCAGTCGCCCTGTGCTCGCGCCACAGGAGAACTATGGAGAGCGTGAACGATCAAATGATAGCCTATATGGAGAAAGGGAGAAATCTGGATGGATGGATGAATGGATGGATGGATGGATGGATGGATGGATGGATGGATACTCTGCCTTCTCAACCTACTGTATTTTTTATTTTAAACATTATTTGATGGCCTTTGTGGCAGGGATGGAGATCCATATTTTATGTCACACACAGAGTATACATCTAGATAGATAGATGGATAGATAGATGTTGCAGTATCTACAACAACCCAAACACACAGGATTTCAGAATTAGACATCCCCAGTTATTAATTTCATATACTCACCAGATCTGAATGCCCTGTTAAAAAACTTCACATGGCGTTCCCCCCTGATGTCATTTACATTGAGTTGCAATAAATGCTAAACTCTCTGCAGGTTCTAGTCTTTGTCGTCCGCTCTATTCAGCTGGCTTTTGAATCACACCGCGAGAAGGTGGGGGCTGGGTGGTGAGGGTTACAGGGGCGAGAAACGCAAAAGTAACGCAATAGTTACTTTTACTAGTAACTAGTTACTTTTATTGTGGAGTAACTCAGTTAGTAACTCAGTTACTTTTTGGGAGAAGTAACTAGTAACTATAACTAATTACTTTTTCAAAGTAACGTGCCCAACACTGATAATAACACATATGAACATTAAATGCAGTCATCAGTTTCAGGTAGTAAAAAAAAAGACAAATTGGTAGACAGTATCCCTTTAAAAAATTTGTTTTGGTCATAAGAGAATATCTGTCATTATTACAAATGAAAATATTAGCTGTCTATGTTCCAGGCTTTTTAAGTGGGCCCTAGACACCAGAGCAGCAACTCCCAATCTGGGTGTACTTTCTGGAAATGATGGACAGGTCCATGACAACACTGTGATCTAAAGTGATAGTAGGTTAAAGGTGGAAGAAAACCTGAAGAGTTAGAGCTGTGCCTGGGAGAGATGAGGGATGAAAATCACTACAGGCAAGACAGTATGAGCATGTGCAAGTGTATGAATGGGTAGCAGACAAAAATCAGATTCAGTAGCAACTTTAATGGGCTGTTATTGACAGTGACACACTGGCACTTATAACAAGATGTGGAAGTAGTTTTGAGATGGAGAGGTTGTATAAATTGGAGTTTTTTTCCATCGTCATCACCAGAGACAGAGGAAATGGGGGAGGAGAGGAAGGTTTTATGGAGGAGGACAGCAACCCTAAGCTGCTGATGTAATTTTACCTGGGTATGTCAACACCAAGAATCCTTTGCAGTAACCCCATTAAAACCTGAGAAGGATGCCAATGCCAAACAGACAGTTTTAGACATTAAAGCAAAATTTCAAGAAAATGTTAAAGTTATCAACATAATCCCTGTAATATGAAGAGAGCACAAAATAATGTATATTTATGCAGTTTATTTGCAAGAAAATAAAAATAATTAGGGGTTAACTAATTATTAATTAATTATTAATTATTAACTCAAGCGTTGTATATAGTTTGTGACTGATATGATGCGTATCTGGACATACTGCTACGATCCAGATAGCTTTAGATGCACACAGTAAAAAATAATGAAAAAGATACATAGATCAATGTAAGGCTGCTTGGTCTGAATCAATGTGATGATACAAAGAAAAGAACTGACACATATGAATCCTCACTTGCTGTGCAATGAAAAAATACAGAGGCTTAGTGTGCAGTAGTAATTGCTATTAGCCTTATGATGAACCTACATTTTATTAAATGTGTGTTGCTACTCCAAACTAGGACCAGTGTTACATGTTAAATTTAACTGTAATTGTAGTGAGCTAGCTCAGCTGCATTAAATATTCTATTTCAAGGCTCTAAAATTTGAAAAGTGAAAATGAACAATCATGGAAGAAGTATTGAAACACTGTTCCCAGTAACACTACAAGGCTGGATATCTTTAGGAAAGGAAATGACTTAGTAACTGCCTTTAGATGAGCAGAGCAGTTAGAAAAAACATTTGCACATCAATTTCAGAGTTCCTAGACTGAAACACGTGTGAACCTGAGACATGTGAAGCTGGGTTACTGGTAGAACACCACATTCACAGAATGTTGCTGTCTTGGATACATAACAGTTAGCGGTTGTGTTTGTGTGTTTTGCATCTTATTGGTGTTGGTTCTTTTAAGATTTTCAACACCCATAGGATAAATAGGATTACAAAACTATTTAATCTTATTTAAGTAAGATAAATAAGATTACAGTTAACACATTTCAATGATTTTGTAAGTTTTTTTCTCCAAAGTAATTTTTAGATGTCTTTATGGTAGTTATGAAGACCATCATGCTTATGTGAGTTCACCAATTGTTGAATATAGATTTTAAGTAGTTTTACCATAAATTTGGGGTTTCAATGGGAAATGGATTAACCTGCTTATGTATGGACGATTTGTAAGACGGATGCAAGTGCTAAATCAACCACATAGTAAGGAAATAATCTGACCAAGTTGAGTAAAGGCACATATGGCATGGTTGTGATGTAATAATGGCTTTGAGATGTCTTGCAGGAAACATTGTGTCAACGGTTTGTTGAAATAGCACAACTGTTTTTTTGCAGATCTAAATACACATTTTTTGTCCATATACACTAAGAGACTCCTTTATTTTTGTCTTTGACCATCTCCATAACAACACTTCTCTGACCAGCAGGATCTCACAACAGGATTATTATTTGAGCCAATGCTCAAAGAAGTGATGGAAGTAATTGTGACTGCCTCTAGCAAACAAAGCAATAAGTCACCATTAGGTTTCTAGTAGGAGGCTTATGTAGAGACATTATTAAGCGAGAAGTCATATAATTAATGGAACCAAGAGATTTAACAGGTCCCCTGCAAATGCTATTAGATTGCCTGCAGGTCAAGGATGACATTAGTTCTTTCTTTTGTTGCTGTTTATTTTATCAAAACAGGCCTCTCTTAAAAAAGAGATGTTGGACATTAATGAGAATATATGCACAGATTAAAGCTACAGTGTGTAATAATTACAGGGATATACAGTCAGAAATGTAATTTATTATACATCACTATGTTATTTATCATCATCTACGAGCTCAGTGTCTTAACCTTAATATTTGCGTTGCCTTAGAATTCGTTATTTATAATTACATAGGAGTGGGTCTCGCAGCCATGGAGGCAGACATCTTTGCGCTACGGCAGCGCAGAGCCAACAAACTAGCGATTGCGAGATCGCCCATTACAATAACATGCTGCGTGATGATGCTGTTACTCTCCAGTATACTTATTCAGCAATGAAATAAGGAAATACTATCTGTAAAATTATCTATGTAAACAAACCTCATCACTTGAGAAGGTAGGTGATGCGGACGTCGTGGAAGACATTTTGTCCCGTAACGCTCGCCGTACTGTTGGGGGGAAGAAGCGGTGGGGGGGAGATGTTCATGTTGCTGCAGTCTGGACGTTAGATGTCGCTGAAAATTACACACTGTAGCTTTAAGTAAATATAAATTAAAGTGAAAAATATCTTCTGTATGTATGTAGATTTGAATGTTGAGCAAGAAAACATAATTTGCAAATTACCTTCAAGAATCCTCACTTAGAAGATGGCATCCCCCCACAGACGACAGACACGGTAGCCAACCCACTGAAGAACCTACCCTGCCCTGCCAACATATCGTCCCAGGTAGTCCACCCCCTAGGCCAAGTATGGCATGCCAGCCACTCGAGCCCAGGCACCATTCATGGAAATTATCTATTTATTAGGTAGCTGTGGTAGAAACAGTAATAAAATGTCAACTACTCTAGCTAATCATGTCACACATTAAACTTTGTCGTGCCCTTTATGCCACATCAAGATCTTCCTTAGCGGTCCTCACCACAAGGTAGTTTCATTACACATTTTCCTGCTGAGTGAGCACTGTTGCCATGTCACCTCTAACTTTATCTGTCACTTTCAATGTTGCGGTCACTTGGTGTGTATCTAATGTTCAACAGGGGGTCTTTGAAGTGCAAACCTACTTTTCAGTTCTCCTGTCACGTTTCTCTACTGTGCTTGATCACTCCAAGTCTCTTCATCTTCCTCCTTTGTTATCCAATCACACGATTAACCAAACTGAGAGGTTTTCATTACCAGACTCACTCCGAATGCAGTGAGTAAAAAAAAAAAAAAAAAAAAAAAAAACCCACAAAAGGATAAGCTAAGATAAAAAAAAAAAAAATAAATAAAAAAATTCCATCAGTCTTGTTATACTGCAGGTATGTGGTGCATGTTCTGTAGAGTCGGCAGGTTCTTTCCGCATTCAGTCAGGGAGTTAGGGGGTGAATCAACTAGTTAATGAGACTGCCTACTTTAGAAAAAGTTATCAATTTGAAATTGTTTGATTTTACTGATTTCCTCACATCTGTCTTTATCACTGTTATGGCGAATAACTAAGGAAATATTGAAAGTTATATTGTTAATAATGTTGCAGCTTTATGTTGCTGTCTCGAGGGACTATCTGGTGGTTAACAATGAGTTTTACAGTAAGTTTTGAGTGTGGGTTATGCAAATACATATTATTCTTAATTCAATTCAGTTTATTTATATAGCGCCAATTCACAACACATGTCATCTCAAGGCAGACAGTTCACCAGATCATCTGTTAAATTGATTCAAAGTTTTCTATGTAAGGAAAACCAGTTGATTGCATCGACTCATTGACTTGAAGGCAATCCCTCACACTTAGCATGTTTGTAGTGACAGTGGAGAGGAAAAACTCCCTTTTAACAGGAAGAAACCTCCAGCAGAACCAGGCTCAGTGTGAGCAGCCATCTGCCGAGGCCGACTGGGGTTCAAGGAGACAGAAGCAGAGATACAAAAGGCAATTACAAAAGTAATTAAATGAATAAACAAGAATAAGGTTTGGTGCCAAGATACAACATATCAGATTCTGCCATAGCCCATTGTTACCTACAATGCAGCCATGGCTCTGCAGCATCTGCGTACTTTAATCAAAAAGAAGAAAATGTCATGATATATCTGATTTTAGCCTAAAAAAATCTCATATTGAATCATGGGTATCTAAAGTAGCGTATAACCTTGAAATTTTTTCCTCTTCAAAAGGAGGTAGAAGAGACCATATTTTCATTAGGTCTGAATGTTGTATAATTGAAAAATGAAAAGAAGCTCTCATGGAATTTTACTATCAGTGTCTAAGTGGGAGTAAAAGATAGTATGGGTTGATGAATTTAAAGTACAGCCAGCCACTGTTTTTGGACCTGGAGTAAAATGCAGTTACAGTTCACAGTGTTTTTGATATTAGTTGAAAATTCCCTTATGTCTAAAGCTTTCATATAACCCAGAGAATGTTTGAGATCAATAAGATTTTCATTTTGTAAGAAGTTACAGAAAAAGACAATAAACTGCTCATAAAAAGAAGTAATAAACTTCCCACTATTATGTATAATGGATAAAAAGGATTTATTAAATATTAATGAAGAGGATTTGTTACTTTTCGATTGTAATCATTTGATCAAACATGATAAAACACATATAAAAAAAGGGTTAAAGTTTACGTCCTAATTTTATAAACCGTGTTTCTTTGTGTTAAGAATGTCTTTTAGATTATCATTTAGTACATATTGTAAATTTCACATGCAAAAACACATTTAAAAGGTGTGCATATTAACACATTTCCAGATGTTTGACAGCTGTTAATTTAAATACATGCTTAATTAAGAGATCACTTTTTTAAGAATACAGTGGGGCAAAAAAGTATTTAGTCAGCCACCAATAGTGCAAGTTCTCCTACTTAAAAAGATGAGAGAGGCCGGTAATTTTCATCATAGATATACCTCAACTATGAGAGACAAAATGAGAAAAAAAAATCCAGAAAATCACATTGTCTGATTTTTAAAGAATTTATTTGCAAAATATGGTGGAAAATAAGTATTTGGTCAATAACAAAAGTTCATCTCAATACTTTGTTATATAACCTTTGTTGGCAATGACAGAGATCAAACGTTTTCTGTAAGTCTTCACAAGGTTTTCACACACTGTTGCTGGTATTTTGGCCCATTCCTCCATGCAGATCTCCTCTAGAGCAGTGATGTTCTGGGGCTGTCGCTGGGCAACACGGACTTTAAACTCCCTCCAAAGATTTTCTATGGGGTTGAGATCTGGAGACTGGCTAGGCCACTCCAGGACCTTGAAATGCTTCTTACGAAGCCACTCCTTCATTACCCGGGCGGTGTGTTTGGGATCATTGTCATGCTGAAAGACCCTGCCACGTTTCATCTTCAATGCCCTTGCTGATGGAAGGAGGTTTTCACTCAAAATTTGACGATACATGGCCCCATTCATTCTTTCCTTCACACGGATCAGTCGTCCTGGTCCCTTAGCAGAAAAACAGCCCCAAAGCATGATGTTTCCACCCCCATGCTTCACTGTAGGTATGGTGTTCTTTGGATGCAACTCAGCATTCTCTCTCCTCCAAACACGATGAGTAGAGTTTTTACAAAAAAGTTCTATTTTGGTTTCATCTGACCATATGATATTCTCCCAGTCATCGTCTGGATCATCCAAATGCTCTCTAGCAAACTTGAGACGGGCCTTGACATGTACTGGCTTAAGCAGGGGGATACGTCTGGCACTGCAGGATTTGAGTCCCTGGCGGCGTAGTGTGTTACTGATGGTAACCTTTGTTACTTTGGTCCCAGCTCTCTGCAGGTCATTCACTAGGTCCCCCCGTGTGGTTCTGGGATTTTTACTCACCGTTCTTGTGATCATTTTGACCCCACGGGGTGAGATCTTGCGTGGAGCCCCAGATCGAGGAAGATTATCAGTGGTCTTGTATGTTTTCCATTTTCTAATAATTGATCCCAAAGTTGATTTCTTCACACCATTATATCCATTACCTATTGCAGATTCAGACTTCCCAGCCTGGTGCAGGTCTATAATTTTGTTTCGGGTTTCCTTAGACAGCTCTCTAGTTTTGGCCATGGTGGAGTTTAGAGTGTGACTGTTTGAGGTTGTGGACAGGTGTCTTTTATACTGAACGGGTTCAAACAGGTGCCATTAATGAAGGTAACGAGTGGAGGACAGAGGAGCCTCTTACAGAAGAAGTTACAGGTCTGTGAGAGCCAGGAATCTTGCTTGTTTGTAACTGACCAAATACTTATTTTCCACCATATTTTGCAAATAAATTCTTTAAAAATCAGACAATGTGATTATTATTTTTTTTTTCTCATTTTGTCTCTCATAGTTGAGGTATATCTATGATGAAAATTACCGGCCTCTCTCATCTTTTTAAGTAGGAGAACTTGCACTATTGGTGGCTGACTAAATACTTTTTTGCCCTACTGTATATATATTTTTAAGATAGGTTTCTTTGGGTAAAGGGCAGCTGCAAGCTCTCAGAAACAAAAGTTCAGCACAGTTCTGCTGGTGTAGCATGTGATGAGTACAAAACACTTAACTAAAGTAAATAAGCTTAGGAAAATGACTGCCAGGAAAAACACTCTCAAAATCCAGGAAATTGATTTTAATCACTTATGACCTGATTAATTTAATAGGGAAGCATGTCAGTCCACTAAAAATGATGGTGTATTAGCTTAACAAAAACCAATAAAACAAAAATACATTTAGCATATATTTAATTAAGTTACAACATGCCTTGTAGTTGTGTTTGAAATTTACATACACACCCATTAGGCTGGACTATTGTAATTTTTTTTACTTTCAGGAAGTCCACAGACTGTAGTTAAGAGATTTCAGGTGATCCTAAATGCTATAGCCAGAGTTCTGATGAAAATTAAAAACAGAGGTCATATCCTATCCATTATTCTCTTCATTGGCTTCCTGTTAAATTCATAATATGATTTAAAATCCTCCTTTTCAACTGTTTGTGCTGTCTTTCATCCTCTGACATGGGAGCTGGCTCGGAGTTCATCTGCCTGGCTGTGTCTTTCCTGGACGGGGCCACCTGCTAAGCTGGTTTACAGTTACCTTTTGTATTTCTGCTTCTGTCTACTAGAACCCCAGTACACTGAGCCTGGTTCTGCTGGATGTTTCTTCCTGTTAAAAGGGAGTTTTCCTCTCCACTGCCGCTACAAGCATGCTTGGTGTGAGGGACTGCTGTCAAGTCAATGAGGCATTGAAATTAGCTGATTGTCCTTATATAGAAAAATTTGAACCAATCTAAATGTATGATCGGTTTGAATTGTAAAGTGCCTTGAGATGGCATTTGTTGAGAATTGGCACTATATAAATAAACTGAATAGAATTGAGCAAATGCACAAGTCTGACTGCACTGCAAAAAAATGAAATCCAAATAAGTCATTTCTTCTTAAAATAAGTGCATTTTTTCTTGAATTAAGGATTTAAGTGAGACCATTTGCCAATGGAACAAGACAATTTACACTTAAAATAAGAAAAAAACAATTGCATTGTCTTATTTCTAGGGCATTTTATCTAGATACCTTATTTTAAGAGTAAAAATACAAATTCCACCAGCAAATCATCTTATTTACCTGCTCAAATTAAGGGTAAATACCCTTAATTTAAGACATTTTTACTCATTTTGAGATCATTTTTGCAGTGTGAACATTTCCTGAACATTACAGAATGGCTTTACTTGTTTTATTTATGCATTTTTTTTGTTACTTTGGTTTTGACTGGCAGCTGATTTTTTTCTCTCTTTAAAGTAATGGTATGTAAACTTTCAAGAACAACTGTAGATACCGCTTTAGCTTGGTGTCATTGTGAGACAAACATAGAATTACACTAATGGGAATGTGGAATTTAAAAAATGCCTTTATGCTTGCATATAAATGCAAAATCTCAAAAAAAAAAAAAATAGCTACATTAAGTAAATTCATCCTCTCGGAGTAAATTGTGCATAACCAGCATTTGTGAAAATGTTATAGACATATCTTTTGTATCCCTCTAATGTCATGATTGCACTTCCGGAGGCTTATCTGATTACTCACGTTATTCAGGTGCCATTCCTTTCCCGCTCTCTAATTAACATTGATTTTATTCACCTGCTCCCTCTGCTATATATTCGGTTCAGCCCAGCCATCGGGGCCAGATCATTATTCTTTGTTTTATTTGTTTTATGTATTCCTGTCAGTTGTTCATGTTCGTTTTCAAATGTAGTTAACTTTCTGGGTCATGTCCGGACTCTTTGAGGCCAATGGATAGAGAGGGTGTGTTATGGAAGAAAATATTCTAAAATAGTTAACTTTGGAAAAAGGTTGGCTTTCTCTCTTCCTTTCCCAGGTTCATCTCGGCGAGCTGCGTGTGGCCCCAAGGAAAACCAGCAATGCGTGTTGACGTCACAGAATTACATAGTTTAATCGAATATAAGACAATGCACAAACTTAGAAATAAGACAATGCACAAACTTACACCAGAAACTGCAGAACAACGGAGACATACATTCAATTACCTGACATAAATGGAGAGAAGGAAAGAAAGCAAAGACGTACAAAGACATCTTTGGAGAGTTGCAAGAGCAAATCTGATTTGTTACTTCTATGTAGAAAGCTTTATCCTCTTGTATTTAATTTATTCAAATAAGGCTGGCTTTTGCTCCTCCAACCAGGAGCTATCTTGGACACACAGAGAAACTTAGAGCTTCCCCTAATTTACGGCCTGGCGTCCAGGAATTCTAACGTCTTCTGGCTAAGATAAACATAAGATAAGACCTCACAGAATAGCTGTTGGAATGCGGGGGCCTCTTCCTGCCATAAATTCTCAGGAACAAACTTAAATTCAGTCCTTTGGTTCAAGGAAAGGTTATCTTCACAAACTTGTTCAGAATTAAGAAATATGTTCAAAATGAGAGTGCTCAACATACCTTTTACACATGCCATAAGATTAACTGTATTAAAAACTAAAAATAATAATTTTTCTTCAACAGTCCCTCTTATGAGGTCTGAGACACACAGACCTCACAAATAAATTGATTAAGCCTTCTAATAGAGGAACCAAAAAACTATTTAGTATGTTAAAAAACTAAAACATTAGCCTAATTATATAACAGCCCCTGTTTTAAACAGAACCTCCTAGCTCCACGGCCAGGTCATGTGTCTGAAGCTGAACTCCATTATCTGAACTTCAATCAAATGTATCTTGCGCTATCCAACAATTTAATACTCACCTGATGAACCACAAAATTTTAACCAGTAAAAACTAAAAATACCTTTCACTTATCAAACATGAAAAATCATAAAACTCAATTATCTCAAATAGAAGCAGACACACAATAGAAATATCAGCCGAAAATATAAAATTAGAAAATAAAAGGAAGATATCTCGAGATTACTAAAAAATGCTCAGCAGACTTAAAAGACAATACTCGCCACAAAAATTACAATTTGTCAATACAAAACAATAACATCAAAAAAAGAAAATACATCATAAACACATTAAAATTACAAAAAACCCCTTTTTTTTTTTTTTTTTTTTCACAATTCAATAGTAAGAACTTAGAGTTCATCTCTATGGTCCTTCAATAGTCCTCCAAAAATGAATATGAATTCTTCGTCAGGAAACGATCCAAAAATATGCGCAAAAAGAAACGAATGTTCTTTAAGAGCTCGCAAAAAACGAAAACACGCAATAAAGAGAAGATAAGTTAATGATGATCTTGTAGCCTGATCCTTCACGTGTTCCTCCTCGGTTGTAAACCTCAGGTTTCCACCTGAGTGTCCGTTGCTCACTGAAAATTGGAGTATTGTGCCAATATAACAGTGAGTTTAAGGAGAGGTTGCAATCTCCTTTTCTCAATGGAAGGTCACCGGAACAGGATTATTGTGCCTGTCCGGGCCTTTTAAGCCTTGTAATTCAGGAAAATGAAGTGGTCTTGGCAGGAATCCCTGCTACACTTCTGCCTGGAACTGCAGATCCTCCTCCGCGCTGGGATGTGCCTGCAGATGGGCCTGCAGGTTGAGACTGTAGATTCTCCTGTACGCCTTGTAGCGTGCGTTGTGGCTCCTCAGCTGCTGTGCACTGACTCCAGTGGAACCCGGTGTCTCCTTTTCCTTTGCAGACGGACAGCATGAGACGTCCTCTCCAAGACTCGGTATGGTCCGGTGAAGCGAGGTTCAGACCATTTTCTTTTGATGACCTTCAAGCGCACCCAGTCGATTCCCGGAACTGGTCCCGAGCCTGGACGTTCCTGTGTCGTCTGGTATTTTGTAAATTCCGCTGCCAGGACCTGTAACTCATTGAAGAAATCTTTATGAGATAAATGTGCAAGCTCACCTTTCCATCCTGGAATGCGGGTAGCAGGTCCTGGAAACATCCATCCTGTCTGGAGCTCATATGGAGAGAACCCTGTTGATTGGTTAATGATTGATCCGACACTTTATGACAGCTTTGCTGTCTTCCTTTTGTATTATAAATCTGCTTCTTTCGAGCTGTATTTTATCAATCCTTTGACCCTCTTTTTATATAAGGCCTACATGAGAAATAAATGTTTCCTATCATGTTGAACCCAAAACTTAACTGTATTTTAGAAGCAGTTCCATAATTGTTAATTTGTAAATCTCCAATTTAGACCAATTTAATTTCAATCATCATATTTTCTATTTTTTTAAAACCTTAAAGAATGATCAGCCTGTTTTACATGACTATAGATAATCTTGTCACTAAATATCAAAAATGACCTACTTTATTCCAATCATAGTTTTAAATCCCAAAAATTTCCACCATTTTTACCTTTGATCCATTTATTCTTTTGAAAACCTATTTATACAATATTTAATTGAATAATGTATTACCCTTTTTATATTGTTTATCAATTATCAATGCCTTTTCAGTTTTGGAGAGAGATTCGATACAGCTAAATTTATTAAATGATGTAAATCTTTAGTTTAGACCTTCCTGGATGTCTTAGTTAAACAACTTATTTTAAATCATATGAATAGAGATGCAACAATCCAATGATCACCTTCCTTAGTTTAAGAAACACTATTTTATGTAAATTTTTTTGATAGGTAATATTTAGTTTAGTATATTCAATTTATAAATTTTACTTATTTCATATCCAAATAGTTAGCTCATATTTAATGCTTCTAATACACCGTAAAACATTTAATGTATTTTGATTTAACTTCAATAACCTCTTTTTCCGAAAAGTAAAGAGAGATCCAAACTAAAAATTTGCTTATTAGATCAATTCCATTCATGTCCCCCTGTTTCTATAACAGAACAAATGTTCTGTCATAGAATACAATAAAAATCCTATACAACTCATTGAGATGAAATCCGCTATCACTACTAACTTTAGCCTCATGTAACACAGTTGGATGCAATTCAAACATGGTGTCCCAGATGCTGTTACAATCTGCACACCTCAATCAAAGAATTTAATGTTTGATCAAATTTATGAAATCAACACAGAACTTGGTGTCATTAGCTCAATAAGCTGCATAGACACCCATCAATTCACTTTAACACCTTAATGTTAAATTCCATTTAAATTTAAATTTAGTTTTACTGAATGGTAGCCACTGTACTATGTAAATAAAATTTAGATCATCTTCCTTAGTAGATGAAGCGTAACACACAATGCAATTCAGCTATGGTTAAGAAAAAATATGTAATTGCAATAGTTAGTCCCTGCCCATTCTTTTCAGGCAGGAAGGGAAAAAAGACACATTAGCCTTTTGTGAGACAAACAGAGTGAATCATGGAGGAAGTTAATGCATTTCCGAGGAATGCAGTGTCGTAACAGTTGGTGCACACCAACCCTCAAACTGCATTGCAAAACCTCTGACCCCAGGAGATGGGGTGTCCTTAACACTCAGAATTACACTGCAGGGGTTCAGAACGTGAAGGACAACAGGGCGCATCAGTGCCATAACTAAAGTAAGAAGAGAACACTGGCATCACACACTACAAAAATTTAAAAAGAACTTATTCACCACTACCAAGTTTTGTTGGCACCCATTTCGTCTCCAACCTGCAGACTGAAGGGAACCCCAGGAGTGGGCTTTGGCGCCCAGGTCACATGATCAGAGGTGAGAATCCAGGATCAAACATGAGAACACACAACAGGACCACCGCTGAGCGACTTGCCATGCCGCAATTCTTTATCTGCTGAATCAGAAGGTGTCCAGAGTAGCAGTCATTCCCGCAGTGCAGAAGCATCTGGATACAGTCCCGCTTTGATGAACTTTAGTTAGCCTATCGTGGTCGACAGAGCAGGACGTAGAAACCAGCAGACCAGTCATCCACTGAAACCCCCGTCCGGGTTTGGACAAAAGGCTATGATCTTTGTGGTCCCGACTCACTGCTGATTCCCAGCCGTAGAAGACTCCCACAGATAACGCCTGAGTCCCTTTTGTTTTCAGCCAGGTATGAAAAGCAACACTCAAAGGAGACATCTGTTGCCAGGTCCTGTGAGCAGCACTTTGCCCTCACGTGACAGCAGGAGAACAGTTCGTCTTCGCTGACCTTTGTAATCGTTCAACAGCTTTTGGCTTTCATACAGCAGTCCAGCAGAAGATGGGCACAGTTCAGCATCTTTGTTCAGCAACAACAGCGGCCTGATGTGGTAATCAAGAAGATCCCTTCAAATACATCGTCCCATGATCTCTGAGCTTAAAAGACCCTTTCCCCAAGATTGCCATCAAGTCAGAAGGAAGGAGAACTGCCAGAGAAAAAATAATACAAAGTAATTAAAAATCAAAACTTATATTTGCCACATTTTGTTACTTTCACTATTATAAATAAAATTTATCTTGTGATGCATCCTTCCGTGTGGCTCTAGATTCGTTGTTGTTATAGCACTAACGGCCAACCGCCCCAAATCCTTAACTGCAAAAAGAATAAACATAGAAATGTGTTAAAATAGTCCACGATCAGATGTGCCAGAATTAAGAAAATAATGACACTTACTGTTCAAAATCAATAAACGTCAATACCTCGATGACATTCACTCTGCTTGTGCCAAATATCACTACAAATTTTAAAATCACAACCTCACAAACTCATTAAAGGATTAGAACAAACTCTAGAATGTCCTAGTACTGACACTAATGAAAGTTGTGATTGAATTGCACTTTGTCAAATAATTATGAATTGCATATTGTTCTACTAAATACCAAACATCCTTATCATTGTCCCACGCTGTAAGACAAAGTCCTATTTTAAAATTTCAGAAATTATTTACATTTTATTTGAATTTCATAGCAGTTTTAACCAAAATTTTCCTCAAAATTAACAATTTACACCCAACTGTATATAATCAAAGTCAGCAGTGATGCAGAAATCTATCAACAATTTTAAATGTAAATAAACATGGCATAGATGTTATTTGAAACCGTTCAATTTTAGATGATCAAATCTAATTTAGTAGAAGCTTCTATATCACATATACCATATTTTAGTCAAGCATGAAGGCCATATGACTCTAAATTAAAGAAATCCATAATTCACTATTGTTGAATCGAAAAAATCAAAATTATTGATTACCTAATTTACAATTAACCATATCCAAAAATTTACCAGGAAATAGGGTCTACTTCTCCCCCTGTTGATATAATAAAATTATCATTTTGAAAACAATTTGGAGTCTATGTCACTGTTATATAATAATTAGCTGAAAAACCAAAATATCATAAGATGTTCCACGATTTCTCCAATCTTCCATCTAGTATTCAAACTAGATGATGTAAATTTCAAAGTTCCATCTGTAATATCTTATCTTTATAACATCCCCCTGTGTTTTCTTATTTCCAAAAGAAAAACAATTTAGATGTGGAAAACAAAACTAGAAGAACTTTCCCTAATTATGCTAAAATTTCAGCATGTCCAATCAGTTACCCATATGAAATATAAACCAAGTTAATTTAGTTAGAATTTAGGTTAGTTTGTTAGTGTTGTTAGTCAAAGTGGATAACACAGTTTCCTAATAATGACATTTATCTGCTTTAAGCCAAGGCTGAATTCTCGTTTCATATTATTTCCACTGCACAAGCAGATGATTCAGCTTCAACCAGATTGTGACACCAAAATATGTAATCGTCTTTACCTTAAAATTGTCCGTAAAGCAGTAATAAAAGTATATTTATGAAACAAAACCTTTACGGTCCCTAAATAGTTTAAAATAAGAAAAATATCACACAGCTACTCACTAAAGTAACGTCATATTGACATAGAGCTTCCTAAAACCCATCAAAGGCCATCTGCCTACACATTCACACTTATTCACACTCAAGCAGACTCATCAACACCCCATTATAAGAAAGATGCAGGATGTTACCCCAGATTTCAAACCAAAATTCGTCCTGTGAAAGTCTTAAACACTATTATTATAACACCATGGTTGAAAAAAAAAATAATTATCCAATAGTTCTAATATTGTTCAGTTTTGAGTGAACCTGTTTTAAAAACTCCATATTATACACACAACCGTATTTCATGATAGCCCACTGTTATTAAATGACTACCTAAACCCCCTGTAGGAAAACCCAAAAACCGTTCATGTGGTCATGTAATATGCAAAATGGGCTGCACACGAAGATCGTCCTACAAAAAACAAAGTCATTCATTAGTGTTTTAACATGTCCTACATTAACAGTGTAGAAAACGCTGTCAAGCAGAAAAACATCCATATGTTCTCGTTTTTGTTCTCTTGTTCCACTCAGTGAGGGTGTTCCATCCTGTGTCAGGAAACCTAGAAATTGAAGTGATTGTCAATGTCACAATATTATAAAAAAAAAAAAATTTGCATCATTCCAGTGCTCCAGCCTGGAACTGATGCCACACATTTCTCCCGCTGAGAAAGTAAAAACATCTGTAAATCTGTTATTTTGTACTTTTCATTTCAACACAAAACACATTCTAAAAGTAATTCACATCAAAATCCAAGAATCCTGAAAGAGTGAGCTGGAAATATCAGTGCTAACAGAACTGAAGCACTCCCAAAATGCAAATGGGGGGGTCAATCAATCCCCCTGCTGTGAAACAAAACTTTTAACCAAAATGGAGAAACCTCTGTCCCACAGAAGCACATTTTAACAGAAAGTTAGTAATACAACATCCAGCAAAAACATTTGAAAATATTTCATAACACAATCTTGAAACACAAATCACTTCTGCACAATCTCAGCACAATTCAGACACAGACAGACAAATAGACAGCAGCGCGTGGTGGAACCTATAACGGGGGAAGACAGACACACAGCCATAGATCAACCCGCAGCCAAGCACGCACACAAACACAAAAAAACGTACAAAACACAGAAACACAGACAATGTCGTAGTTCAGTCAAGAAAAGACAGAAAAGAAAAGAAAATGTCAGGCGCCGGCTAAAAGAATGTATGACGCATCTTTTAATTTTCCAACTTCACTTTTACAAATCCCTTTTATTCTCATTTCAACTTCTCAGTCCGTTAAGGTGATTCAACCTGCTATATTAAGTATTCTCGGTCCTTTATACTACTAGCAACTCGATTCAGAATGCCAGAGAAAGGTGATCCGACCTATTAGTCATTTTTCCATGAGTGATACAACTCGGTCCAATTAACCCAAACAATTAATTATAAGTCCACTGGAGATGAGCCATAATCTCCGGGCTGATACAAGCCCCTGCTAATCAATACACAGACACCCGAAATTCTTTTATTGAGGCACAGGCATGAATCCTCAGGGTAAAGAATATAATAAAAAACCCAGCTTAAAATCAGAGTTAACGTAAAGGCTCTGTTTGAACTAGCCAAAGTTCCCTGTAATGTGTATTTATTCAAATCCTTAAACAACCGACTCTTTTAGGAGGGATTCTATCTACCTCTGCAGCTTCTAAATTCTGTGAGGCCGCACACAGCAAGAGCAATCAGCCACGGTCCAACGAAACAGCGCTTCAGACAACCAAAAAATAAAAAATAATCAAATATTGTCTTACCACACCGAAGCGTCGGGCCGAAACGGATCAATCAGTGCCAAACAGCCGCCCACCGAGATTCCAGAACCGGCACGAGCCCCCAATTGTTATGGAAGAAAATATTCTAAAATAGTTAACTTTGGAAAAAGGTTGGCTTTCTCTCTTCCTTTCCCAGGTTCATCTCGGCGAGCTGCGTGTGGCCCCAAGGAAAACCAGCAATGCGTGTTGACGTCACAGAATTACATAGTTTAATCGAATATAAGACAATGCACAAACTTAGAAATAAGACAATGCACAAACTTACACCAGAAACTGCAGAACAACGGAGACATACATTCAATTACCTGACATAAATGGAGAGAAGGAAAGAAAGCAAAGACGTACAAAGACATCTTTGGAGAGTTGCAAGAGCAAATCTGATTTGTTACTTCTATGTAGAAAGCTTTATCCTCTTGTATTTAATTTATTCAAATAAGGCTGGCTTTTGCTCCTCCAACCAGGAGCTATCTTGGACACACAGAGAAACTTAGAGCTTCCCCTAATTTACGGCCTGGCGTCCAGGAATTCTAACGTCTTCTGGCTAAGATAAACATAAGATAAGACCTCACAGAATAGCTGTTGGAATGCGGGGGCCTCTTCCTGCCATAAATTCTCAGGAACAAACTTAAATTCAGTCCTTTGGTTCAAGGAAAGGTTATCTTCACAAACTTGTTCAGAATTAAGAAATATGTTCAAAATGAGAGTGCTCAACATACCTTTTACACATGCCATAAGATTAACTGTATTAAAAACTAAAAATAATAATTTTTCTTCAACAGGTGATAATGTTTGTCTCCTGTCTCCTGATTGTGTCCAGGCCCTTCTCTGCGGAGCACTCAGGGTTTTGGCACGGAGCGTGGGAGAGGTCAGTTTTAATTCCAGTAGTCCAGGCTTCCTGGATTGGAGTACAGTTTAAAGTTCTGCATTTATCCTGGTACCATTTCTTGTCTCTGTCCCTTAACCACTGAGCCCAACCTGTCAGCATCCGTGCGTGTCTGTCTGAGCTCACTGCCGGACTCATGGAACTCTGAACCTGCCTGAATTTTTTGTGGATTCCTGGAACCCTGTATCTGTCTGTTCCTGCTTGGATTGGAACCCCTGGTCAGGCTATGGACTCCTGGATTCAAGAACTGTTCCTGTCCGATCTGTATCCCTGAGCTGAATCGGATTCCTGCCTGCTCACTGAGGTTGCTGCGTCGGGGATGGTCTCTGGGCAGCTCTGTGCCGCATCTAGTTTGGCAGTCCATTGGCTGGATCCTGCCTTCCTATGAGAGGATGGGCTAAACTGTTAAACAGGGTAAGTGACTCAAACGGATAATTATCTTGTGTCAGATTATTGTGGTCACTGACCTGTGTTTTCCCACATCCAGAGTGCTGGTGATGAGCGATGCTCTGGCTTTCAACTACAGCCGCTGAAGGTCCGCAGATCCACAGCATCCCACTTTTCTGTTCTGTTTTATAATTTTGTTTTTTGACATCTGGAATCCGCCCTTTGAGGTGGGGCTCTGTCATGATTGCAGCCCCATTATCGTAGCTTATCTGATTACTCACTGAGTAATCAGATAAGCTAAGTTCCCTCCCCGCTCTCTAATTATCATTGTTATTCACTTGCTCCCTCTGCTATATTTTTATGTTATATATATGCTTTATATTCCTTGTTTTATTTATGTTATGTATCCCTGTCAGTTGTTCATGTTAGTTTTCAAGTTTAGTTAAGTTCCTGGTTCATGTCCTGATTCATGGAGTCCAGTAATTGAGAGGGTGGTAGTGTTTATCTCCTGTCTCCTGATCATGTCCCGGTTCTGCTCAGCTGAGCCCTTAGGGTTTTGGCTTGGCCTGTGGGGGAGCTTGGGTCCTGGTTCCATCTCATACAATTTGTAAGGTTAAGTGCTCAAATTTAAGCAACAGATTCTTTATTGGGTTAACAGAATGTCTGACATTCACACTAGATTTCTCATACTGTGCAAAAAGTCAGTGGTTTCAGTCTCTTGCAGTATGTAGGTGTCAACTCATTACAGTAGGCCTAGTTAATTTGACATATCTTATTTAAATTCGTCCAGGAAAGCGTCACCCAGCAGACCCATTCCAACCAGCTTGTAATTAGTACCAACTCATCGCAACTGTCCTTATTACTAAAGCAAAAAATTTATTTCAATAGAATATAGTCTTAAAGTATATATGACTCTCAAACATCACACCAGTACACCAGATATGATGTCACATGTGTTGGTTTTGAAATAAAAATTCTTATTTACCTTAAAATTAGAATTTTATAAAAAAAAAAGAATAAATAAATAAATCAGACCAGCTGAAAGCTATGTTGTTTTCCACGCTTTCTTTTTTTATCGACAAAATCTCGGGAACTGAGCTGCACTGGACATCAGCGTGAAGTGACTGAATGGAAAATATATATTTGGGAAGAATTAATTCGTATACACATAAATACCTAATATAATCTGCTTTGGAGGGCTGACCCTGAACTGTGTAGAAAAATTATATTTTTGTTCTAATTTTTTACATTAACCGATCTCCCCATTAAGAATTTTTCTACGTGGGTCAGTGATCCATTTCCACTGCCACTAATAGCCAATTGTAAGCGGGTTTAAACAGGTTTCTCAGCCAGTGGGAAAGGGGTAAAAAGCTTGCCAAACATCAATGTGGTGCATTATTACCAAAGACAGGTAGTGTCGACCATTACAAACAGAGCCCAGTTTTTCTTCACTTTTTCACCTTCTGATGCAACATAAACAAATGCATTCATGATTAATTCTGGTCATTCCTTAATTAGTAGTGAGAAAAAACGTTTCTGATTTTTAAAGGGGTCATAGAATGATTACATAGGGTATTTGGGGCTGGTCCTTAAGGTCTCTGAATACGGTGTGTAACATTGGTTCCAGGAAGCTTTCTCAATTCAAATGTCAATTCAAATGACATTTGAATTGAGAAAGCTTCCTGGAGAGGTGGCGAAACGTCTTCAAATCTTGAAAACCAAGTCCAGTGGATATTTTTTGAATTTTTACGGAATGACTATGACCTGGATGACTGAGAACCTTCATCAGCACCTAAAAAAATGGGGTGAATTTCAAAATCGTTCGGGATTTTGGTCGACTACAGTGCAGCAGAAACGAGCCGTGAGCTCTGGTCCAGTGCAGGGAGCCAGTAGGAACAGAGCAACCGAAACCCGACCCGGTGACGGTAGCCTGGACAACGGCGTCCCCATGCTTCCCCCTGTCTGCCTTACCATGCAGGCGGTAAGGCAGAAACCCAAATCTGGTCACCATAGATATGCTCATTTCGGTAAAAGAAGTTTAGCAATTCCTGCTTTAAACTGTCCAAGATTTTGAAAGCCGTCTTCGGTAAAAGGCTTAGAGCAAATGAACAGCTGAGCATCGAACTTAGCAGGGATCTTCTGATAGACAATAATAATCCATGCCTGTTGAGTCTTCGGTCTTCCTTGGGAAGACTGAAAATTTTACCGTGCAGCCTGGAACACTGCATTTACACCCGTGGTTCTGGCTTATTTTCAATAGAGAAACTGCCTTTAATTCTTGTAGAAGTAAACCCAACTGTAGCCTAAACACCTAAACTGGCGTCTTACATCTAATTCTATAACTGACGTCAGTTCGGGGCTTTGTTTGAATTCGAAAGTAAAAGTCTTGGTAAAGGAAAAAATTCGGAGTAAAAGTACAGATTTTCAAAAAAAAATTACTTAAGTACTGAAGATGAAGTATACATATTAAGTTTGTTAGATATTTTACATCTCTAATGGTTTCATAATTCTTTGGTTGAATGGTATTCAGAATTCAAGGGACACCATTAGCTTTAAAATGGAAAGTAATACTTTGTATTTTTTTTTGAATGACAGGGTTCTGAAGTCAACCAATAAATATATTTTCATACATGTTCCCAAATAGGTCATTAACAGTGTGTAAGAAATTATTGTTTTTCTCCATTCCTTTCTCATCACAGAGCTAATTTCAGACAGACACACATTAAAAATTGATATGAAAATAATGCTTGAGGAAACAGTTCCCTCTCTTTCCTTCCATTTAGCTGTAAAGTAATGAGCACTTTTGGGCCTTGCACCTGTTCAGAAACAATTTCTCATTTCAGTTTTATGAAGAATATTTTCCAAGATGTTGCTGTTGCTATTTTATATTGTTAATTTCAGTATACTGGGAGTACTGTATTTATAGACACGCACAGGGCTGCCTGTCAAGATGAGATACCACTGAGAAGAAGAATGACAAAGCTCTTCCTGGAAAGCATCCAAATTCAATCTTCTGCATGTTAAAGGTTCGGAGCAGAAGCAAAGGGATTTTTAAAGTGTCACAGGAGAACCCAGGAATATAGTAGAAAGTGTTGTTGATGTTGTTCCTTTTTTGTTTAAGAGTAAAATAGTTATGAGACTTCAAAAATGTGTTCTTTGGTTTAGTTTTCCAGTAGACAGTAATTACGGTAATTGAAGTTCCATGGAGACCAGCTTAAACACTGCTTGGAGACCTTTGGAAAATAACTAAAAATGACTCTTTTCATTATATCCTTTTGTTTCCCAACAGTAACTAATTCCCATGGAAAATATTTCTGATAATAGTGTATACCTTTTAAAGGTTTAACATACAAGCACCCGTTTACTGAAAACAAACTTATTTTTTAATTAAAACAATATTTGTCTAATTATGTTTGTGTGTGCATATATATGTTGATATATTCTAAAAATGCTGTACAGTTATGCACATACACATATTATCATGACATATTGGCAAATGCATGAACAAGTAAAATAGAGTTTATTATGAAACAATATGACCGAATAATTCTTATTTAACTGTGATCTTTTAGTTGTTGCATTCTTCCTAGTTTTTGTGCAAAATGACAGCAGAAGGGATGTACAGCAATAAGACATAAAATTAAGCACATCTGCCTTATACCAATTAAGAAACTTCCAGCTAAGAATGCACATTTATATGCAGGAAGATAACAAAACACTTACAAAAGAGATAGAGATTCCTTATAAGAATGTGTACAAAGAAAGGTGTCATATAGTATGAACATAAAGTGCAAGTGTGTGTGTGTGGGGAGGGGGTTATACAGTGGGGCAAAAAGTATTTAGTCAGCCACCAATAGTGCAAGTTCTCCCACTTAAAAAGATGAGAGAGGCCGGTAATTTTCATCATAGATATACCTCAACTATGAGAGACAAAATGAGAAAAAAAAATCCAGAAAATCACATTGTCTGATTTTTAAAGAACTTATTTTAAAAATATGGTGGAAAATAAGTATTTGGTCAGTTACAAACAAGCAAGATTTCTGGCTCTCACAGACCTGTAACTTCTTCTGTAAGAGGCTCCTCTGTCCTCCACTCGTTACCTTCATTAATGGCACCTGTTTGAACCCGTTATCAGTATAAAAGACACCTGTCCACAACCTCAAACAGTCACACTCTAAACTCCACCATGGCCAAAACTAGAGAGCTGTCAAAGGACACCTGAAACAAAATTATAGACCTGCACCAGGCTGGGAAGTCTGAATCTGCAATAGGTAAACAGCTTGGTGTGAAGAAATCAACTGTGGGATCAATTATTAGAAAATGGAAAACATACAAGACCACTGATATTCTTCCTCGATCTGGGGCTCCACGCAAGATCTCACCCCGTGGGGTCAAAACGATCACAAGAACGGTGAGTAAAAATCCCAGAACCACACGGGGGGACCTAGTGAATGACCTGCAGAGAGCTGGGACCAAAGTAACAAAGGTTACCATCAGTAACACACTACGCCGCCAGGGACTCAAATCCTGCAGTGCCAGACGTGTCCCCCTGCTTAAGCCAGTACATGTCAAGGCCCGTCTCAAGTTTGCTAGAGAGCATTTGGATGATCCAGACGATGACTGGGAGAATATTATATGGTCAGATGAAACCAAAATAGAACTTTTTGGTAAAAACTCTACTCGTCGTGTTTGGAGGAGAGAGAATGCTGAGTTGCATCCAAAGAACACCATACCTACAGTGAAGCATGGGGGTGGAAACATCATGCTTTGGGGCTGTTTTTCTGCTAAGGGACCAGGACGACTGATCCGTGTGAAGGAAAGAATGAATGGGGCCATGTATCGTCAAATTTTGAGTGAAAACCTCCTTCCATCAGCAAGGGAATTGAAGATGAAACGTGGCTGGGTCTTTCAGCATGACAATGATCCCAAACACACCGCCCGGGTAACGAAGGAGTGGCTTCGTAAGAAGCATTTCAAGGTCCTGGAGTGGCCTAGCCAGTCTCCAGATCTCAACCCCATAGAAAATCTTTGGAGGGAGTTGAAAGTCCGTGTTGCCCAGCGACGGCCCCAGAACATCACTGCTCTAGAGGAGATCTGCATGGAGGAATGGGCCAAAATACCAGCAACAGTGTGTGAAAACCTTGTGAAGACTTACAGAAAACGTTTGATCTCTGTCATTGCCAACAAAGGTTATATAACAAAGTATTGAGATGAACTTTTGTTATTGACCAAATACTTATTTTCCACCATATTTTGCAAATAAATTCTTTAAAAATCAGACAATGTTATTTTCTGGATTTTTTTTTCTCATTTTGTCTCTCATAGTTGAGGTATATCTATGATGAAAATTACCGGCCTCTCTCATCTTTTTAAGTGGGAGAAATTGCACTATTGGTGGCTGACTAAATACTTTTTTGCCCCACTGTATTATTCCTTCTTTTTCACTTCAAAACAGCCCTGATTTATTGAGGATTTGACTCCATTTAACCCTTGAAGGTATGCGGTATGCAGTGTTGTGCCTGAACGCGTTCATTGAACGAAAGTTCATGAACTCGTTTATATTTTGGACGAACGTGAACTGAACGTACTGCATTACTGCCTGATGAACGTTATTGTGAACTCATTCATTCTGGTGTCTGTGAACGGCACGCTCTCTCAGTTCAACTCCGTTCAATAGGTGGCCAGATTTCTATAGAGCCCTCCAGGCGAAACCACTGCTAAATCACATCGTAAACAGGCCTTAATATGTAGCGGGAAAAACACCCAATCTGGCAACACCAGCTACCAGTGTCGTAGCCTACAGCCGCGTGCAACATCAAAACAAAATGCAGCGTGGAAACCACAGCAGCATGGAGGCGACCGTGGATGCGACAAAGCAGCAGTATGATCACTTAAAACAGTTTTATGACCAGGTGGTCGGTGAGGATGATGGCAAGAATCTTACATTTCTCTGCAAACTTTGCCCGCCGGCTTTCAGTAAAAAAATCTGCACTTCAGTAACATCCAAAGCAAATCTGAAACGGCATATGTACTGAAATGGAATTTCAAATGGAAAAAAATATTAGAATTAAAAAAACATTTGCTCCTTAAAGACTACTTTCCTGTTTTTCTTTTAATAATTCCTCATATAAAAGACCATTCAAGCAGCACATTTTTCCTGATGTTTTTGAGAATATACTGTAGGGGTGAAAGCTGCAGCTGCTACTAGTGTGAAGTGAATGGACAGCAACAAAGCATTAAAGCAACAATGGGGAAATGCTGTCCCCTCAATACTAATGTAAACCCTGGTTCGATAAGGATTCAAAACTGGATATGAAAATGAAATCCGACGCACAGTTTCAGTGTTACAACTGATAAAATAATTGCTGTCTGTGGTTCTACAGTAGGCTATGATGTAATTGAGCAATAAATGAAAAAAAAAGAACTATGAACTAGTTCACGTTTTGGAACTGTGAACTTAGTTCAAAATTTTGAATTATGAACTGAACTAGTTCATTTTAAAATGTGTGAACTGAACTTTGAACTAGTTCACGTAGAAAGAGAACTTTCCCAACACTGGCGGTATGTAGCATCAATACATTTTAAGAATATATTTTAAGTTCTTCAAGCTGCAAAGTCAAACCTCCATTTATTGTCATGTTGGCTGTCTTGATAGCTTTCCTAATTGCTCACCTCACTCAGTTGCTGAACGCTCCCCGCTCACTAATTGACATGCATCTTATCCACCTGCTCCTTCTGTTTTATACACATCTCAGCCCAGCTATTAGGGCCAGATCATTGTTTGTTTGCGTTTGTCCTTTTGAGTTTTCCTCGGAGGCCTTATTTCAAGTTTTCGTTCCCGTAGGCCAGTGGTCAGAGAGGATTATTTGTCTTCTTAGTGTCTCCTGATATGGACATTTGCAGTTGGTTCAATCAGTGTTTTGCTTAACTCTCAAGAGATTTTATCCTTTGTTACTAAACTCACTCTGTTGTCTACTTCATTTAAGAACTACTTGGAAGGAAAGGATGCAAGCAAATCTTTTTTAAGGCTAATTTATTTAAACAGACATACAGTTGTGATGATTAAAAGTGTAATAAATAAATGTAACCTTGTAAATGTTTAAATACCATGGTCTTAGTTGTGTAAATCCAGTACATGGCTCAGTACACACATTACTCTCCTCTCTCATACTTAGAATATGTTTAGACATTGTGACGCAGATGGAAAATGATCCTCTTAATTCATAAAAAATATATTATGAGTTTGCTCCGGTGATTTATTTTATAACATTCTTAGAGAGAGACGTATTACCTGTCAGTTTGGTATTTTTGTGCTTCAGTTTAAAAAAGGGAGTAAATCTACAAAGTGTGCCAGAAGCTCCAATTGTTTGCTTAAATGAAGCTGCCCATTTCATAAAGATTACACAGCTTATATACACTAAAAAAGTGTTTTCTTAGTCATTATTACAGGAGTTTTCCTTTATAGCAACACTAAATACTTTGGTAAAAAAAAAAAAAAAAAAAAAGGTTTTTAAGGATACTGAAAATGAGAATCTACTAATGATCACATAAAGCATTAATGTGTCCTAACCACCTTTGACAATTGAGATTTTATCTATTTTTCTGTACTTATGACCCTTATGATATGACTGTGCACTGAATATTATCAGAAAGTTAGAGGCATTTGTTTGTATAAAATCACTTTCCCCTTTTAATCATTCAGAAATAGTTTTGGAGCAGTAGTTATAACAATTAATTTTACATTGTGCACTCTACATGATAATAATGATTAAAACTTTAGGTAAATAATAATAACTTCTTATTTTGCAGCAACAGACTGTAGCTTTTGGAAAGACAGACATTCACAAAGTACTTTGAGAATGTGAAAGTTCTGACCGGACTTCAAATCTTTTGAGAAGAAAACATTTCATTCTTTAAAATGGTGGATTCAGGGGCTTCTGTAAAGTTGCCAAGATTTTTGCAGAACATTTCTTCTACAAAACTAACATTTCTCTGCAACCACAGCAAGTCAGGCAGTGAGCTACAATACAATTGCATTTCTTTCAAAGCGACCTTCTCAGGGAGACTTACATTGAACTCTATGCAGACCTCACCTGTCCTGAAGTGTGCAGGGACCATCTGCAAATTACAACAAGAAAGTATAAAAGAAAAAAATGTAATAGCGTCACTAGACAGTGGTGTACTGTCATAAAAATCCTCTTATATGTACGTCATCTCAAGTTTATCATAATAAATTTGCATTGCTCAAAATGTTTACAATATTTTGAGGAATTTCCCAAAGTAATAATCAAAGTCAAATCAAATTTCATCAAAATAATTTTCTCAATACATCAAACAGCTTTGGATAAAGGAATTTGACTTTGGAAAAGCTTTATCCAAAGTGCAGGGTAATTTTGTTGCTATTTTAATAATTTTCTCATTGATAGAAAAATTGTTAGTGAACGCATTATCTATTTAAATGACAAAGCTTTTCCATAGTGAAATTACTTTATCTAAAGCTGTTTGATTTATTGAGAAAATGTTTTCATTAAATTATTTTCTATCCTATACAGAGCAAAAGTGAGTATTTTGGTATATAGGCTACAGGCTTTGGGAATTTCGTCAAAATATTAAAAAAAATTTTAGCACGAGGAATTTTGTATGACAAACGTGAGATGGCATACACATAAGACAATTTTGAGGAAAGTACACCACTGTCTGTTGACACTAATACATTTTTTAAAATACTTTCTTCCTGTGTTGCAATTTGCAGATGGTCCCTGTGCACTTGAGGACAAGTGAGCTCTACATAGAGACCAATATAAATCTCCCTGAGAATGTCAATTTGAAAAAAATGTGATTGTAGCTCACTGCCTGACTTGCTGAGGTTGCAGAGAGATGTCAGTTTTGTAGAGAAACGTTCCACCAATGAGTTATTGAGCCGGAAAAGCAGAATCTTCGACTATCTTTCCAACTTTACGCACTATGAGGTCTAACGTATAGAATGACACAATAAGGCTCAATGTTAAACTTAAAGTTCTATTGAAGGAACACTTTCAATAAAGCTGTCCTAAACTAAAGCAATTGATATGAGGAGAATATTAAATCCCTCAGAAATACATGAAATCAGTGCCGGTGCACCACCAAAGAACATTGCCCACTGCAGACAGGGCATCGAGTGCCAGGGAGGGCCCCAAAAAATCACAAATAATAGCCACCACTGTCTGCACACTATGTCTTCTTCATCTCTGGTTGCATCCAACAGGTGATTACCGCCCCCCTGTTGTATATATGTGTGTGGCCTCAGATAAATGAAAATATAATTTCCTACATTTGGCTTTGAAATAATAATAAATATATATATATATCTTCATATTAAAAAGCCATTTTTGTTAGACAGAACAAAGTAACTTTATTTAGACATATGTCAATGTGAACTATGCTAAGTAGACCAAAGTCCTTTTAAAAAATTAAATTACTACAAAAAAAGAAGTTACTTTAACCATTTTATTTAGTTTTTTTGGGCTTGTTGTGTGGGGACAATAGGCTGACAGGAAACGGTATGAGAGAGGGGGAGGGAGTTATGGCAAAGGCCACAAGTTGGATTTGAAACCGGGTCGGCTGCGTCAAGGACTAAAGCCTCCATACATCTCTCTCTCTCTCTCTCTCTCTTTTTTTTATTGCTGGATTATTTTTGCAAATTATTTCTAGAACATTTTATTTGTAGGAAGGATGCCCAGCCTCTTTCAGTAAGGCTGTTGAATTCCTGTTCATTCAAAAGTATTAAGGAACCAATGTAAGGTTAAGGTTTTAAGTTTGACTTTAAAAATGTACGTTTTGTTTTTTGTGCTGTTTGGATCTTGCCACATTAGTTCATTTTTTTTTCTATCAGCTTTTCTTTTGTGCCACACAAATTATGTTATCAGGACTTGATGAAATGCATCCTTACAGCAAGTTTTGTTATAACATGTTTCATATTTCATGTGTTCAGCAACAAGGGCAATGAGCTGTTTAAAAGGTAGAAATTTAGATATCCTTTTTGTGAAATGAAAGTCTGTATCAGCTAAATTGTTTGCAGCTTATTAATGCATTTAGTCTTTCAATGTTGTTGAATGAGCTGAGAAAATAAGAAAAAAAAAGATTCTTTTATGTTTTCATGCAGAAATTATTAAAAGATCAAAGAATAATTATAGTTACATTAAAATCTTCTAAGCCAAACCCAAATTAATCTAAATTCCTAGAAAAGCCTTTGACTGTGCAAAATTATTATGTTTTTATTCTTTTGTACAAGTTTAATTAGCAGCCTTTATTCCTATATATTATTATCAATAGGGAGGATTGCACATGCACTTGATCCCATGTAATTTTGTTTACAGGGTCCAAACAGGGTTAAATATATTTCACTTACCCTTCAGTCATTTGTTGAAAAATTTACTGTTTTTTTCTCCCATTTACAATACTATTTCATAACAATTTCCTCCATTAACACTAAGTAACAACACAAAGCACAGCATATCTGTGATCATTCCTGAAAAAACAAAAGCCATCATACTACTTCATCCCAGCAAATAATCTAGTTTACTTTGAGTCCTTTGATTTCCAGATTAACTGTTATCCCATTTCTATGTTGCATAAAATAAACCAAACTTCAATCATTGCAACTGAGCAGCAAAAAGTTGATCAAAATAAAAAGTTTTATTTTTATCTGTAATATCCAGCTATTTCAGAGAGCAATTTAAATTAATCATCCTGACAAAATACTCTCTTTGATCTTCCCCACAATAAAGTCCACGCAGCCTCTGGAGGACTTGCCACTATCAGCGTCCACAGCAGCTTCTGTAAAAATCCAGTAGAGAGAGAATCTCAGTAAAGCTGTTGAACTGATAACATCCTTTGCTGTGTTCTTTTAAAAAATGGAGCACTAGACTGACTGATGTTATTTGTCCCACATGTTTACAGGCAGGACCCAAAATTTTGAAATCTGCCATTTTCTGACCTAGCTGTCCTCTGCCTAGAGTATTCCCTCTGTCTCTTGGCTGGCGCCACTGAACTTTAAAGACAACACAGAACTGTTCCTGGCTGTAGCTCGTTTGCATTTAAAACAAAGCCTACAGATGATGTTTTTACTCACCAAGAATAACAAAAGACCAACACAAAAAATAACTTCTGCAACTAAGACTACCCTCCACTATTCAATCTGTGGGCAAACTGAACCTTGTTAGTTGAGGTCCTCTTCCTTTAAGACTCTCAACTGAACTTTATTTATAGAAGTGTTTAAAACAAACACAGCTACCACAAATTGCTGTACATACCAAGAAATGTTAGAACTGTATAAAAAGAACATAAAGGTTTAAAAGAATAAAACAAACAAAATAAAATAAATTGATTGAAACAGTAATGCTTTCTTTTACAGTACATAAATAACCATATAATAATATGGTAGTAACATAGCAAGTCATGCTATTTTACTTTGTAACAAAAAAAAAAAAACTTTATTTGGTAATTACCCAAAACTTAAATAATTGCATGTAATTATTATAATTGTATGTTACTACGTAACAACGGAGACATTTGATGGTTAATTACCATTAGGTTACCCACGGTTTCTATTATTGGCCACCACCTACCACCAGATTACAAAGTAAATTTTTATTTATGATCAGGTAAATAAAGCATTATAAAACTGGACTCAAGTTACATATAGGATTTTAGTTATGAAGTTTGGGTTGCTGTCTTCTAGGTTTGGTTTTCTGTTATATGCCAGGTAATGAACTGCATTTTACTGCATAATAATACATTGATTTATTGCTTTAGATTAAATCACAGAGTTACCTGGTAAAAGTTTGAAATCTAAGAAGTCTGTTTTTACCTTGTCTGCCTAAAATTTGAAGCACAGTACTTACAAAAATTCTCCATCAAGTTCTTTGTGTTACCTAGTAATATAGTGTAACTTGCTATGTTATTACCATCTTGTTACATAGTTACTGATGTACTGTAAAAGAAAGCGTTACCGTTAAAACAGATAAAATCAAATAAAAACTAACAAAACAACCCCAAAACACAAAAAAGAGTGTCTCATTCTGAGTTAAAAGCCAAAAAATAAAAATAGGTCTTAAGACCAGTGTTAAAAATAGACAGTGAGGAGGATTGTTAGATGACGTCTAGCATGACGTCTCTTGCAAGTACTAACGATCTTGGATCTCTCTTATTGTCCCTGACCTCTGGGGTACAGTCTGCAAAGCCCAGTGAATCAAACCTCTAAAGATCCATTACCACCCGCCTTCTAAAGCAAGCAAATCAATCAGTCATCGGTTATCACCAACCAACTCCTTCCTGTCTGTTTTCTCCCGTCAGACCAACCAGAAAGCTCAACTGGCTTCCTGCGATTCTCCAGGTCCAGTTTATTGTTTGTTTTTTATAAATACAGTTTTAAAAATCACTGGTTCTCTGTGTGATTCTGCATGTTGGTAAAAACAGAAAGGAAAAACTACACACCAACATGACAAAAAAGTCTTATGAATGCAGAAATATTCTGAAGGTGAAATCTATTTCAGCATTATGGTCTTTTAAAAAGAAAATGCTGAAAGAAACTTTAAAGTATCATTTCCAAACAAAATTATCGTTTAATAAAGTATAGTTTATTCAGTAAAATAAACAATGATAAACTATGTGGTTTTATGTTTTAAATGAAACACAGCAGAATAGAGTCACTTTGTAGCTCTTTTTTACAGCTAATTTTATTAAACTCTTGACACTCTTGCAGGTACAAATGATGATTATAAATTCTGAAGAGATCTTTTACCAACTGCTCTTTAAATGTTTAGTTGTAATTGGAAAGGCAGAGCTTTTGTTACATACTTTTAAAACTGTTTTAATGTATTTCTCTTTTCCAACAATCAGGGAGGATAAATACTTATTACAAAAATTTCTCAGCCAAAGCCACAAAATATGACCTTTCACTTGCAAGTGAAAAAAAAACAAGGTCCCATTTAAAAGTTAAGTTCCTTTGTCTTTAAGTAGGAAACTTAATTTTTTTTATGGAGAATGATCAGTAAGATCGACTGATCTGATCTGATTTGAGTGCTAAAACCAAACGCTTATTTATAGGAATATTGGAATTTCAGATAATACCCTGGATTGTTGTGTGGCAATTATTCTGGAAAGGAATATAATTGTTCTAATGTAAGCACAATAATGATAATATCAGATAAAAACAACTATTTTATAGATGGGGTTCCATGAACCGAGGGCTGAAACTATGGAGGACGAATTGGTTGACTCTGGCAGGCACATACTGATCCATGCAGAGCTCCGCCATAGGTAAAAACCTCTTAGTCACTTATTTTCTAGTTATTTGCTCGTAGACATGCTCATGCCTAACTTGATCTGTCACTCACAAAGATGATAGCCTGATCTGATTTAAGGAGGAAATGCAAAGATCAAAAGTTCTAATGAGAAAATGTAAAATTTTCCAGCATCTTTGCAGGTTTAACATTTTAACCGAACTTAAAAAGTTAGGAAATATAATTTGACATCATGCATTTATAATTTGCTTTATTGTTATAAAACTATTGTTTTAAATAAATATATAATTTCAACACTAAAGAAACTCAAAGAACTAATAAGAATATTTGTGCCATTTGTCTTACTGTCCCCTCTGCAAGAAATAATCTAATTTTAAAAATAAAGAAGATTTTTACTTGATTTTCCCTCAGCCCGATTCTGATAACTTTTAACTGTCAATTACTACTGGTACATCTGTGTACTGTTTGAAATAGATTACATTAGCCTTAAGGAGACATTTCCTGCCCCTCTATATTTCTAATAAATGGTCTAGGATACCTAATTTCCTCAGAAATGTTAGTCTGTTTTCTATGACACATAATACCTGTTGTTGTCCTGGCTGCAACTTCTTAAAACCTTAGCTGCTAAATGGGTTTATAATTTTAAGATTCAACATGTCAGACCAGTTGTCATCTTTTTTTTTTCAAAAGAATTTACCAAAGGATGCCAAGAACATCTATTTTTAAATAGTTGAGGATCACTGCAGACACTGCAACATACCTGAGTGAACGAGCCTCATTTTACAAAGACAATGAACATTACAGATGCAATTATTCATATCATATCTTTTTCCTTTGTTTGGTTAAAATATTCGTGTATTGTATTGAGTTATTTATCTCCACAGCAAAACCAAACTCAGCATTCTGGTGATATTTATTCTCAAGTGGAGACTGCATGGGAGATCAGAAGGGGCGAAGTCTTTCAAAGAAATTAAAATGTTGAATACAAGAATGAACAAAATGTCAAATTAGAATTAACTTAAAGCTAGAATTTTTTTTAAACACATTAGATACAATTTAATCGCACAACAACTGTAGACTAGACCCTGAAGTAGATTTGAATTCCAGTATAAAGTTTAGTTTAACTGGAAAGTCTTTACAAAGGGTTCAAATGTTTGTTCATTGAGACAGGTTTCACAAAATTTAATTAGGTTAAGGCAAATATGAGCTAACTAACAATTTTCAAGAGTCATCACTGTGCAGCTTTTGAGCAGACCCTCTAGACGAATGCCTCAAAAATAATAGCACCTAATAAGATATCTGTCTATTAACATCATAATTTTGACTGTTGAAATGTCAAAAATCCCTCTTTCATGGTCTTTTGATGCAATATGTAATTATATGAAAAGGAAAATTAAAAATCCCAAATAAAATTAACATTTACAGACATTAGGTTGTGTGTTACATAGAGCATATAAAATATAAATTACAAATATAACATGCTACTATGGGCTACATTAGTGTACCCTAATAGAGAATTAAATATGTAACCTCAAATAGTATGAAATAAAAACACAACAAACCATAAAAACTCCATGTTTTAATTATTATTCATTTTTAAGTTAGATTTTTTTTATATCTGTACCTGACAACTACATTTTTAAAGTGAAATTACCAATGTTGAATTAAAAAGTTGGTGAATTCATGCAAACAGCGAGATGACATGATTAAAAACGACAAATAAGCTGCAAAACATCAATGTCTTTAGTCTCAAAAATAAGGAAAGCCTTTTTTTAATTAAATCATTGAAATTACTATTTTTTTTTTTTGTGATTGGCAAACCGAGAAGGAAAAGTCCCATATTCACATGCTCATATTACTTGTTGCCGCCTGAAGGAAAGGAATCTTCTTACTGCACAATTTGCCAAATTAGGCCTCTGTGGATTTGTATGCCATAACTTTTAGAGTTTGATATCAACTCAAAGTAAAGCCCTGCATGCTATTATAAATGTCAAAATGTAAATGTAGAAAGTTCCAAGAAAATGATCATATGACGTTCTTGGAAAGCTATTTCTCAAGGTTAAGAAATTCCCACTAGATATAAATCCCAAACATATCTTTTTTAATTGCATCTCAAAGTCAAAAATGTGAAGAGGACACAGAGACTGAAAATCTTTTCACTTTGAGCATTCAAGCAGATGTTACAACCCATTTCTATCTAAGCTCACTTGCATAAAATATGTAGACAGATCACCCTAAAAACCAATCTATGATATAATAGAAACTCTGCAGTTGTAATGATCTCAGAATATTGGACCCAGAATTCAAGGCGAGACAGGCAGTGGGAAAGTTCAAAGCGTTTATTAAACATACAGGTGCGCGGGGCTGCTCGTCTGCTGCAGGGTGGATCTCTGATTCAAAGTTCAGTCCGGTCGCGGAGAACACAGCAGAATCCAGGAGGGAGGTTTGACCGCAGTTGTGGCGGGCGACGCCCCAGGGTTCCTGGAGAGGAGCGGAGCGGGCGCAGGCCCACGCTGAGCAGCAGTAGAGTCCAGAATGGAAATCCAAGGCTAAAGTCAGGAGACAGTTCCAGGTTCAGAAACCGGTCGAATCCAAGATCAGATAGGACAAACAGAGCAGACAGGGGCAAGGCAAAAACACGAAATCCTCAGGGCCGAAACTGGTCAAAATCAGGAAAACAGACAGACTACAGAATGCTAGGGAACGTATCACAAAAACACACAAATAACCTGGCATTGATGGGAGGCAAACACACAACTTAAATAGTAGAGGAACCAGGTGGAAATGATCGGCGATAATCAGCCGCAGAACCAATTAGACAGGGGAGCAAGGAATAGAGGAAAAAAACAAACCATCAGCGCCAAGATCATGACAGAATCCCCCCTTCAAGGGCGGATTCCAGACGCCCCAACAGGCTGATCAGGATGATCCCCGTAGTGGGGGTCCTGATCCCGGATCAACCGGGCCGGAATCCAGGACCTTTCCCTAGGTCCATAACCCTCCCAGTCAACCAAATACTGGAGCCCCCTCTCTGAATCGGGTGGGTGGAGGTGAACGGAAGGGAAAAAGGTCTCCTCTATCCCCATAAAAGAAATCCACCAAACCAGACTCAGAAGAAAGGGGAGAAAAATAATCCAGACCAGGCTCCGGGGGTGCTGGGGCCGAGGTTAGTGGAGGATCTGGGGTTCTGAAAGAAACCAAACGAGTCTTAGGTAACAGGAGATCTGGGAAGGCAGAGAGTTTGGTGCGTCCCAGCCTAGTTTTACCCCTAGAAGGACAAGAACTAAGAAAATGTCCATCACTACCACAGTATACGTAGACAGAGATGACAGCTGATGCGACGTGCTCTCTCCTCCTTGGAGAGGCATGTGCTTCCCAGCTGCATCGGTTAGGGCTCCGGCATCCCAGCCGGACCAGGGGCCGACGTAGGAGAATAGGGTGTGGAGTGAAGAGCAGATTAAGGGAAGGCGGTCGTCAGTGCTCTCCTATCCCTGCGATGCTCAGTAAGGCGAAGGTCAATCCGGTTGGCAAGGTCTTCCAGCTGCTTCAGAGTCCTGGGGTAGTCGCGGGTTGAAAGCTCATCCTTGATGCTTTCCGGCAGGCCAAAGAAAAAAACATTCATGAGGGCGTCCTCTTTCCAGGAACAGTCGGCAGTGATGTCCTCCATTACTGACCACTCTCCCTGTCTGAGAGTCAAAAGTCCCCTGGAGGCTTCCCTACCAGGAAGAACTGGACAAAAAACTCGGATTAGTTACAAAGAAAATTCATCATAAGAGCTGCAGAGTTCAGGAAAACAGACAGACTACAGAATGCTAGGGATCGTCTCACATAAACACACAAATAACCTGGCACTGATGGGAGGCAAACGCACAACTTAAATAGTAGAGGAACCAGGTGGAAATGATCGGCGATAATCAGCCGCAGAACCAATTAGACAGTGGAGCAAGGAACAAAGGAAAAAACCAAACCATCAGCGCCAAGATCATGACAGCAGTACAGCATGATAATGCAGTTTTTTTTAAATATTGTAATTTGAATTATATCCATATTGATTAAGCCTCTAGATTAAACCCAGGGTATTTTGAGTCTTTATAACACAAACTCAGACAATTTGTGGTCATAAAATACATGATATTTTCTACCTTTTCTATTGACAATTGACAATTCTTGAAACATTTAAAGAACTTAAATACTTCTGTATATTTCAACTTTATTTGTAATCATCAACTGTTAATACATTTGATCAAACATTGTGTTTATTATCAGTTAAAGGTATAGAGGACGATCTTTTATTTCCTGGTGGATTATCAAAATAAGTGGTCCTCCTAATTATCAATCATTCTGGTGATATGTCTAGTAAAACCGTCCTGCATGCTCTATCCGTTAGCTATCTTTTCCCGCGCTGCATATCTGTGGTGAGCTACGGTTTCAGACAGTCATTGAAGCTGACTTTCTCACCGCGGTTCTTTGAAAATGGACGAGGGTCATATGAGAAGAAAAGAAAGGCCTCAGACGAGGCAAATACATCCGAGAATGCTTTGCTTTGCAAACTCTCCTTGCAAAGCACTATGGGATTTGCTGTCACAGCGGCCCGCTGTCGCCTTAGGCTGTCACTATCCGACAGCAGCGACTAATAACAAAGATTGTGCAGGCACCACACAGTGGAGGAGTTACTCTGTACGTGACCATCAGAGCAAAAAGCAGTAATCATCTGTCTAAACTGTCAGTTAACTGAGTTTGCTATAAAGTGCACTATATTGTCCCCGCTGTATGTGGACTCAGTAAGCTTGTATTAGCAATTGGAACAGCATATTTTAAACAAGGCATGCACAAAGAGATATGGGCTTGTGCATGTTCTTGCACACACATTTTTTTTATTTTAAGGGGAGAGGGCGGGTCTTTTAAAAAATCCTCCACAATACCTTTAAATGAAGAGGCGTTAGAGGTGTTCAAAGTTTAGTCGATATAAAATATTTTTTCTGAATATTTTCATTATTGTCTTAGTTGCTCAGACATCCTCTTTTTTTGAGAACATACAGTGAAGCTTTCTGAGCATACTGAGGTCTAAAACCAATGCTAATGTTAATTTAAAGCTACATTGTGTAATTTTCAGCGACATGTAACGTCCAGACTGCAGACCGCAGCAACATGAACATCTCCCCCCCACCGCTTCTCCCCCCCAACGGCAAGCGTTACAGGACAAAATGTCTTCCACGACGTCCGCATCACCTACCTTCTCAAGTGATGAGGTTTGTTTACATACATAATTTTACATATAGTATTTCATTAGTCTGTGTAGGGTATAGATTTCATGTAGACTTAAGATAATAAATATACCCATTTCGAGCGTAATGGGCAATCTAGCAATCGCTAGTTTGTTGGCTCTGCGCTGCCGTAGTGCAAAGATGTCTGCCTCCATGGCTGCGAGACCCGCTCCTATGTAATTATAAATAACGAATTCTAAGGCAACGCAAATATTAAGGTTAAGAGGCTGAGCTCGTAGATGATGATAAATAACATAGTTATGTATAATATATTACATTTCTGACTGTATATCCCTGTAATTATTACACACTGTAGCTTTAAGTGGAAAAGGTGTATGAAAAAGGTTTATAGTACCAGAAAATAACCAAACCTAAATTAGCTCATTTAGCTCAGATCACTAGGTGTTGGGAAGGTTTACCACTTTAGCTCACTCTGAAACACGACCAGAAAAAAAAAGAAAATAATTCTTAGGGAGAGAAACTTTAGCGAGCTTCACACAATACTCGGGTAAATGTAGAAAACAGACATCTAAAACAAGCCAGCTGATAAGAGCTGGTTTTGATTTAACCAACCTAATGCTGGTCAATGTGTGGCCGCATAATGTATTCAACAAAAATAATGAATAGTTTTTTACTCCAACTTTCTATCTTAAGGAACGGTTTGTCGCCCTGCATCCTTGTTTAACCTTGGTTAAAATCCTTGCCTGGAGTCTTTCTGCATGGAGTCTGCCTGTTGTCCTGTGCATGTGATTTCTCTATGGGGTTTCCTCCACTGTACAAAAAATATGAGCATTATATTGATAAGTGTCTTTAAATTGCTCTTGTAAGTGTTGGCCTCTGTCTTGCCCTGCAATAGACTATCAACTTGCCCAGGGTGAACTCCGCCTTCTGCCAAAAAAATTGCTGAAGATAGACACCAGCCCCCAGTGACTGAGACTGACAATAGGTAGAAAATGGATGACCTGGACTGCTTAAAACATATTATGTGTCAGGGCTCTGCCTTTCTCTCCCTTCTCCGCAAGTGGCTGGAGCTGACAGGTGGGCGTGGTACACACCTGTGGCTTGTTCAGCGGCGTGCGGCTCTGCTATTTAAGCAGCACTCCGGCAGCTGATGGACGCCAGAGTGTTAACCTTGTTGGTCTTTTCTCCTTGTGAAAACCGTTCCAGTGATTCCTTGTGCTCTGACGTCTTCAGTGGAAGATCTCCGGTTCAGACTGTTCTGGATCTACCTCTGAATAATCCCTCCAGCTCCCTTGGTGGTACCAAGCCGGGCTGGAGAGCCTTTCAAGTCCATCTGGTTCCATCAGCTGCCCCCGGATTCCTCCTCGGCCGCTGCTGCTCGGGCCCCTCCTCACAGACTTCAATCACCTGCCCACCTGTCGCTCAGTCACCTGCCAACTTCTCGGGAGGTTCCTCAGTGAGCCCGTCTCTCCACTCCCCCCTGCCCGGTTCCTTCATCCGGCGGTAGGTTTATTTAACGTTTCCCCTCTCTCGTTCTCCCTATCTCTGTGTCTAACTTTGGCTCTCACCGCAGATCGATCAGTCCTGCCTGCGCTGATAGTCCACCTGCTCACCATCCCGCAGCTCCCAGTGTTTGGTTCCCTCGCTGTTTAAATAAACGTCTGAAAACTGCTCTTGCCTTCTGTGTTGGTTCTGCATGTGGATCAAGCACCTCAAAACCATGACATTATGAGTGTGTATGAGTTATTTAGGAAAATAATCAAACCACAACAATAATTAGAATAACCTGCCATAATATTAATCTGCTAGTTAGATTAACATTTTAACCTATTTTTTAATGCCTTTATTCAAGCTGCACATTTTTGCTTACAGCTCAGAGAAAATTCAGATAATGATACTTGAAATAAAATGTCAAAAATTTCAAATGGCAAAAGAATAAATGTGTCAAACTTTGTCGTGTGAAAAAGCACAAATGGGCGGATGTGCCATCAAGTCAAGGCAAGTCAACAGACCATCATAAACATGTTTATTTCCCACACCTGCAGGGGGGAATTCTACAAGATGGCATGAAATTAACTACTACAGTCACTTTAGATGACTTTGTGAAGTGATAAATGTAAACCTGTAGAACATTTTTATAATATAGTATTATAGACCTGGATTGATCTTTTTGTTGGAACACTTTGCATTATTGTGCTGGCCACACACTAAGTTGCATTTCCACAACATCGGTTTTTGATTACCATATATTAACATTTCTGAGGAAAAGTATCGAGTCTATTTGTTGCACATTTTTATTGTCTCCATTTGTGACTTAAGTGTTGAAGTTAATGAAATATGCTAATTTAATAATTTCCCTAAAAGAGGATGACAGGGTGTGATTTTTAAACCTTCTAGAGAAATGACTTTTTAAGCCTGAAAGAGGATAGAAGTTTATAAAACTGAACAGGACAGATGTCTTGCCAGCAGGCATCAAACTAGATCCTTTCAAGATTTTCCAGTCATCTCACTGAATGTTGGACACACAGTTCATGTCTCACTCTCACTTGCTCTACACTATATTTCTCACTCTTGTGTCCCCACCACATATTTATCACCTCTACTTCATATTGAGTTCAGTTAAGAGAAAAAGCATTTCTGTGCTTTGGACTTGAGATGACTTAACAATAGAGTGAAAGCTGATTTGGATATAAATAAATAAAAATAAATTAATAACAACAACGACAACAACAATAATAATAACATTAATTGCAATAAGAGGGAGAAGAGGTATGTAACTAAGTTTTACTTCTTCAGACAATTTACATTAATTAATAACCAATAATCATACATGAATCAATCATCAATATCAGATCTCAGGCTACATATACTGCCAGGTTTATTTAGTGGAACATTTTTTTTTATTTTATTGGCTTCTGTCCAATAACAAATTAATTTAAGTTATTTGGAACTGATTTTTTTCATGTATTTTAATGTTCAAACCTGTAATCACTTTTTTTGTGAGGTACATGATTATTTGTTTTAAATATTTTCTGAAGTTGATTTATCTATTACTAATTTTATCATATGAAACTTGTCTGAACTAAATTTAATTAATTCATTCATTCATTCATCCATTCATTTAACGACAGCTATTTTTTTTCATGAACAGGTTAAATAATGAGAGAAATAAACATTTTAAACCAGTTTTATTTTGTCAATATAAACAGTGACTCTGGTGAATTAAATTGTTCTTTGTTTGTTTTTTTTTACCGTTTTTTATTTTCTGTATACGTCATTCTTTGCTTCAAGGTGCTTTACTTTCTGAAAAATATCTGCCGGGAATTTTTGTTTTTAATCAATCAAGGCCCAGAGTTTGCACTGTCAGGCTGTTTTGTTCCCAGCAGAGTGAAAAACAGGTTTAGTTATTCATCTAAAATTTGGATGTAGCAAAACGATATTTCTATGCTAATAGGTCATGGCTCTTTTAGAAAATAAATATATCAAGGGAATTTCTTCTGTACAATGTAAAAAAAAATGCATTTGTTTTATGAAGATAATTACCAGCCAACCAACATTAGAGTTATGCTACTCTCAAGGATACAACAAATAGCTTAGAGCTGTAGGTTCACATCATTTAATAAACATAGGGATATTTTTATGTTTTCAGCCTTTGAACAACACAATTTGCAACTATGATAGAGGATCTGGACATGACTGTGAGAATCAAGAGATATCTGTGCTGAAAAGCTTGATTACTGCTGCTAGACAGCTGAGGTATGAGAGAAACCCATTTTTACAAGGGGAGAAACTTTAGTAGAAGTCCTGATTAAATTGAGGGTCAGAGAAAACAATATTTGACATCAATAAAAGAAAGACACACTTTGGAATTTAAAGATCACGTACTCTGTGCTAACAAAAAATGGATTTTCCAAATTCCCTTTGTAATAAATTAACATATACTATATATTAACTTAATATATATGTTATCACATCAATGCTTTCTAAATTAAAGGTATAGTGGATAATCGTCTTTCAGCTTTGAGTTCCAGAAGGCACACCCTATATGTTAGCATGCTCATGGTGTTACCTTTGGTCTCCACAACCTCTAGTTCCCACAGTATACTTTGCAAAAGACTGAGCGTTGCAAGAAACAATCTTACATTAGTTTATGAGAAGAATACACATGACTTTATCAGTCATGTGTATTACTTATCTGTTAACCAGATTATATGGAGTGGATGGACTTCCTTCACATGGTGTATCACATTGTGTTTACAGAGACTTTCTAATGAGGACAGCCTTTTTGTCTGTACAACAAGCACAGGATAATGATACATCCTGGAGCCAGACTGATAAAGAAGAGCTATTTGTAATCCTGAGGTGAAGAGGCAAGAGGCACAAAGGTCAGGACATGGATGTCGTGTCAGTTTCTGACAGGAACAGCTAAGCATCCACCTGATGCAACACATAGAATCATAAGGTATAAGAAGCAGGAGATTACCTTGTTTGGGGGTCATTTTCCACATGCCATCGCGTGCTGATAACTTGAACCCACAGCTGTGCCAACTCCAACCAATTTCTCTGTCCTGTAACGATCAGAACTAGAATAAATTCTGCTGATGTTTACTGCTGTTTTAAGTCATTTTATATAAGTTTTTAGTTAAGAGTAATTAAACCAAGTAGTTTGCTCCCAGGAAGGGACGTTCAGAGGTGTAATCGCCTACAGGGGGACAATTTTAACAAATTGGTGTTTCTGCCCGGAGAATATCACTGCTGCTGCCCTCTGGTTCAAAGAGGAACTGCTTGTAAATTATGTTCACATGCGGATCACCTTGTAATAGGTGGCCACGGGAGTGGCCAACGATTGGCTAAGGGTGAACCTGGATGGACCTGGACTTGATAACCACAAAGTTTTAGCGTAAAGTGGTTTCATGATGTTCTTGGAATAAGGCCATTATAAAAGTTGTGACCAATTTTGAATTCTGACAAATTTGTGTCAACAGATGCAGTGCATTATTGCCCAGACTCATGGATGAAAAGATGTGTCTGCTGGGAGCGAGTGAGATCTGAGGGAAAAGAATTGTGGCAAACATGAAATGCTTAATCATGTGAAGGGAAAATGGGGCTATGATGTGTGGACCATGTGTATGAAATCTTTAACTCACTCCCCTAACATATTCTATGACAGACCAGGTCCATGGAATTCAACTAGGTCATGTTCGTGAGCTCAGTTGTAGAGTAGCAGCAACCTAAAATACAAAAACAGTATTAGTGGTTTAAAACTTCTCCTTCAGATCAAAAGCCAACCAAATCGTCACATTTTCTTTACCTGGCTTAATTCTTCCACATCAATCTTTTCTTCATAGTTTTCTTTTCTTGTGTTCTATTTGTGTGTATTACTTAAAATCATCTAGTTGCTAAAATGTGCTATAAATATAAACTGGCCTTACCCTTATAAAGAGATGTTTTCATGTGACTGAAAACAAGAATAAACTTTTAAACATTTTATATGGATGCAATATTTTCAAGTAAATGCTTTTTGTTTTTTGATTGATTGTACCGTATTTTCACGACCATAAGGCGCTCCATACTAAATGGCGCAGTCTCATTTATGTGTGCCATTTCTGTATTTAACACACACATAAGGCGCACCGGACTATAGGGCACGTTTTTTATATACAGGTACATGTCCTCTACTACGTTTAAATACCTCTACTGCGTATTTAAAAATAGAGCGGGAGCAAAACTGAGTATGATTGTGCTTTATTCATGTTTTTATTACAAAGTATTAAGCAAACCTGGGAGCTGGCCGTGAGACATTCCTATCGTCGTGGACCGCTGGTATGTGGGGGTCTGAGCGGCACAGACAGAACTAATATTAGAAGGCAGGATGATAATCTGGATGAACTGACTGCAATGATTAAGTTTTCAGGTGGATTTTCTCACTTAAAAACATATTAAAACTACTTTATTCCCACTGATCACAGCAAATATAGCTGCAAGGTGTATTTATTACAAAGTATTAATCAAACCTGGGAGCTGGCCGTGAGAGACACATCGCTGATGTGATCACTCCTCTGAAACAGTTTATTGACGCATAAATTAACTTAAAACGTAGGTCTTCAACAGGGGGTCCGTGACCCCTAGGGGGTCCACGGAGGTACTGCTTGGGGGTCGCGAAAGTTTTGGTTGATAACACTCTTTTTTTAATATTCCCCCCTGCAATTTTTCCACTAATTGAAAAGTCTTTAAATACACATAAACATGAATTAAACACACTGTATTAAACAGATAAATGGAGGCAGAAGATGTCTTTCAGTCATCAATGCACACATTCAGCAACATACAGGAGCTCTTTTAAGCTGGGCACCATTTCATTCACAACACCTGACCCATCAAACAGGAATCAGAATCAGAAATACTTTAATAATCCCAGGGAGAAATTACTTCCGTTACATGACTCCATCTGTAATAGAGTGACTATAGAACAAAGTTTGATATAACACAATTTCATTCAATATATATAATTAGGGGGTCCCCGCTCCATCTCGCCATCAGTTTGGGGGTCCTTGTCCTGGAAAACGTTGAAGACCCATGACTTAAAATCCTGAAACCTGCCGACAGAATATGTTCGCTTTTATTATCCTATTATCCTTTTATAATCCTTTAGATTATTTAGATCAGGGGTCTTCAACCTTTTTCAGGCCAAGGACCCCCAAACTGATGGCGAGATGGAGCGGGGACCCCTTATTATATATATTCTATGAAATAGTGTCCTATCAAACTGGTTCAATAGTCACTCTATTACAGATGGAGTAATGTAACTAAAGTAATCCCTCCCTTGCGGCCTTCCACTTTTAGTGGAATTATTCTGCCGGCAGAATATGTTTGCTTTTATTATCCTGCTGCCTGCAGTTTAGATCGTACCAGTTAGTTCTGACACGCGGCTGAAGCAGCTTTGCTGCTCTGGTTGCGCGGTGCAAAAGTGTGTCTGACGCTCGTTGGGCGGAGCTATCCTATCCTTTCTTTGCCTTGCAGCTATATTTGCTGTCCAGCAGCAAAACTTCAATTTTTCCATCTCGAGCAGCAGCAGTGCGTTGGCAACCAAATGATGTTCACCAAGGAGTCGCTAGAAGCCACCAACCCATGCCACACCGGTTCTGAGCTGCTACCAGTAACTCTGAACCCATCTGACCTTGACCCAGTGATTCGGCTGCTGTTTGGAGCTGTGCTGCCACTGTCTGAGCCACCACTAAAGGTTACCTGTGACCTTAAGGGGATGCCTGTTCTAAGGCTGCTGTGAGGGACGAAATTAAGCCTAGCAAAGATTCATTCTGTGTCTAATCAGAATAACTTAAATCTCTTTGAGAGCTACTGTACCTGTTTGATAAACGGACTGTGTTCCAACGGAACAGAACCAGCCGAAGTGAGTCAGACAACGGAACCAAACCCCTGCCCCTACCCTGGTGAGAAAGCAAATAAGTTATAATCATTTACTTATTAATCATCAGTTGGTTTTACCCTCAGTAAGAAATAACCTATTGATTAACTATAACTCCCTGTTCTAGTTAATTAATAATTCATACTCTTCTGGTAAATACCACTGATGCCTTGACCTTCCAGGTTTTCTCCATCTCTTCTCTGAGACCCTGGTATTTCTCTAGTTTTTCATGTTATTTTTCCTGATGTTGCAGTCACTTGCTATTGCTATGTTAACCACAATGGCTTTCCTCTACTTATTGTCCACCACCACGATGTCCGGTTGGATTGCCATTACCATTCAATCTGTCTGCATCTGGAAGTCCCACAGGATCTTAGCTTGATCATTCTCTACCATCTTTGCAGGTGTTTCCCACTTTGATCTTTGGGTTTCCAGCCCATACTCTACACAGATGTTACTGTATATTATTCCAGCCACTTGGTTAAGGTGCTCAATGTAAGCTTTCCCTGCCAGCATCTTACACCCTGCAGTTACACGCTGGATTGTATATATATATATATATAACATCAAATCAATCTTTATTCATGAGTCTGACTAGTATACAAAATACCCAATACAAAATAAATAATAAAGTTCAGAAACTTGAATAATGCCAATTCAAATTATGTAACTGCCTTTGTGATGTGAACTTAGGGAAAAAGAAATACAAACATATAAGCCATTAATATATGCAATTTCAATGAAACTGACACAGGCCAGACTACAGCTAAAAGAGAAATATCTAGAACATCTTATCAGTTTACTATGATACAAATCAACATCATTAATCAACATAGCACTAAGGGATTGCATGGAGTGATTGAGTGATAGCTCAATTACACTGAATGTGGACGTAGTAATAACAGACAGTCATTTGCATTGCGTTGTTGACTTAACAACAATGCCTCATATTGAAAATGAATGTAGCAGCAGTCAAGAGGAAAAACAGCTTTTTAACATTAAGTAACTTCCACCAGACCCAGGTGCAGTGTGGGTGTCTGTTGGCCATGATTGAGTGGTGGTTTCATTAGGGCATTTACGCAAAAAAACAGAGAAGCACTGATTCTGGAGTAGTTTCTAATGTATGTTCTAGAAATAGGACCTGCAGGATCTTTAAAATCTGGTGATTTAAAAGATCCTGCGTGTCGGGCTGTGTGAAGACTGTATTAACATGATCCCTCCCAGGGAAGTTGTAATCCAATTGATAACAATATGGTAATCGCTCATTAGGTTATCTTTTCAGAGCTAATATGCATTTCCATTTGAACTTTCAGCTTTGCCAAGCTAAGACAACTGAATAATTTCAGTAAAATGTATTGAGGCAGTTATATATTTTTTTATGTAAGCATTTATTTCAAAATATAGTATAAGCCAAATGGTATCACAGAAGGTAGATTTCAAGATTCTACATAAATATGGAAGAAAGAGTTCATTGGTCCAATTCGGTATCGTTCTGTGCAGCTGTTTCACTGTTAGTGGTACACAGACACAGGTTTTTTTTAAGGCTGTAACCTATACTTATTTTTTTTACATGAGTTTAACCAATCCCTTATATGTATTGCTATTTTTGAGGGCTGATTGCTTTCTCTTCAGTTAATTAAATGATTAAAATTAGATAAAAAATAGACCTAGAATTAGACAAACTTTATTGTCATTTTGTACCCACAGGGTGTATACAAAACAAAATTTAGTTCAGCACAGCTCTCAAGACATTTCCATTTCTTAAAGTGCAGCAGTGAGAAAATGTAAACATGGTGATCAAACTTAAACATAAGACTGAGATACACTATATTGCCAAAAGTATTTGCTCACCTGCCTTGACTCACATATGAGCTTAAGTGACATCCCGTTCCTAATCCATAGGGTTCAATATGACGTCGGTCCACCCTTTGCAGCTAGAACAGCTTCAACTCTTCTGGGAAGGCTGTCCACAAGGTTTAGGAGTGTGTTTATGGGAATTTTTGACCATTCTTCCAGAAGCGCATTTGTGAGGTCGCACACTGATGTTGGACGAGAAGGCCTGGCTCTCAGTCTCCGCTCTAATTCATCCCAAAGGTGTTCTATCGGGTTGAGGTCAGGACTCTGTGCAGGCCAGTCAAGTTCATCCACACCAGACTCTGTCATCCATGTCTTTATGGACCTTGCTTTGTGCACTGGTGCACAGTCATGTTGGAAGAGGAAGGGGCCAGCTCCAAACTGTTCCCACAAAGTTGGGAGCATGGAATTGTCCAAAATGTCTTGGTATGCTGAAGCATTCAGAGTTCCTTTCACTGGAACTAAGGGGCCAAGCCCAGCTCCTGAAAAACAACCCCACACCATAATCCCCCCTCCACCAAACTTTACACTTGGCACAATGCAGTCAGACAAGTACCGTTCTCCTGGCAACCGCCAAACCCAGACCCGTCCATCAGATTGCCAGATGGAGAAGCGCGATTCGTCACTCCAGAGAACGCGTCTCCACTGCTCTAGAGTCCAGTGGCGGCGTGCTTTACACCACCGCATCCGACGCTTTGCATTGCACTTGGTTATGTATGGCTTGGATGCAGCTGCTCGACCATGGAAACCCATTCCATGAAGCTCTCTGCGCACTGTTCTTGAGCTAATCTGAAGGCCACATGAAGTTTGGAGGTCTGTAGTGATTGACTCTGCAGAAAGTTGGCGACCTCTTCGCACTATGCGCTTCAGCATCCGCTGACCCCGCTCCGTCAGTTTACGTGGCCTACCACTTCGTGGCTGAGTTGCTGTCGTTCCCAAACACTTCCATTTTCTTATAATACAGCTGACAGTTGACTGTGGAATATTTAGGAGCGAGGAAATTTCACGACTGGATTTGTTGCACAGGTGGCATCCTATCACAGTTCCACGCTGGAATTCACTGAGCTCCTGAGAGCGACCCATTCTTTCACAAATGTTTGTAAAAACAGTCTGCATGCCTAGGTGCTTGAATTTATACACCTGTGGCCATGGAAGTGATTGGAACACCTGATTCCAATAATTTGGATGGGTGAGCAAATACTTTTGGCAATATAGTGTATGATTCACAGTTTTTCCAACACTTTTTTCTGTTTTATTAAACATTGAACAGTCTAATGGCAGTGGGGAAGAAGCTGTTTTGGTATTTGCTGGACCTGCATCGTATCCATCGAAGCCTCTTCCTAGAGGGTTACAGGGAGAACAGTCCATGGTGGGGGTGTGAGGGGTCAATTATGATGTTACGGGCTCGGGACACGCAGTGCCTCTTTATCGCCAGACTTGAAAGCTGAGTTCCGTGCTTTTAGAGATTTTGAACCTCCCAATTCATCCAGGGTCGTTGTTTTGCTTGGGTGGTGATGTTCTTTGTAATGTTGATGTCCTGATTGCATTTATTGATGTAGGCTGACAGAGTCATGGCATACTCATCTATATTTAAAATGTTATCATAGTTTGCTGCAGCCTTGAAGATATTCCAGTCAGAGCCTTCAAAACAGTCTTGGGGTTTCTCCATGGCACCCCAAGACCACCCTCGGAACTCTTTGACTGTCGGTTTAGCCCAGATTAGCTGGGGCTTGTATGCAAGAATTAGGATTAAATAGAGTGATCTCATGACCCAAGGTGGGGGTAGGGAGCTGCTACAAATGCATCTTTGATTATTAGAGTAAACCAGGTATAAAGTGTTTTCACCCCGAGTTGCAAAGTCCACATGTTGGTAAAATAAGGGAACACAGTCTTCAGGTTGGCCTGGTTAAAATCCCCAGCAATGATGAAAAAACTGCCTATTTGGTGTTAGCAAAGGGGGGCACATAAATACCAGTGATGCTAACCATACTGAACGTTCTGGGCCGATAGAAAGGTCTGCAGTTAACAGTCAGAAACTCGATGTCTGGAGAGCAGAAGCTGGCTATCGATCTATCATTTTTACGGTGTAAAAAGCCACCACCCCGAGTCTTACAGCTGAGTTCTTTGCTTCTATCGGCGCGGTATATCGTTAGCCCCTCTAGGCTTATAGCATTGTCTGGTATTGCTGGAAGCAACCAAGATTCAGTTAGAATGATGCTGCAGCAGGAGCTTATCTCCTTTTTTTTAAGAGAGTTTACATTTGAAATTGTTGGGATCTGGAGATCTGCCACCTGTCGCCAGCAGAGAGCGCTGTGGGATTCCTGAGCTGGGGCTCTCAGCACACCTGGGAGTCATCAGCTCATCAGAAGACCACACTACTTAAGCAGCAGCCATACCTTCCTTCGACGCCGCAGTGTTGACCAAGTTTGGTTAGCGAACCTGAGCCTCTGATTATCTTTGTGATCACTAGTTTACTCTTGAGAGAGACTAGCCATCTAACCTATTTTTGTCTTCTTGCTTATAGAAAGAGCCGACTGAAGTCTGAAGCTCTGGAGGAGCTTAACCTGGAAGATTGACTGCCTGCCTGCCTAAGTAAGCCAAACCTGAAGATCTCAGCCTGGACTCTAATCAGCTCTCTGGGAAGAGCTAGGAAACAACTCTGATCCGTCAACCCCTAGCTAGAAGCTAAACACTGCTGCTGCTGAATCTCTCTGTTGGCCCTCTCGTCTCTGGACCCAATCGGTTCCCCCTCTCAAGGATCTGTCAGAACCTCTTCAAGTTATCAACATAATTAAACTCACCAGTCCAGCCATTTAAGTCCCTGACTAACCAAACTCTCATCTCCTTCAGAAACTGTGAGACCTGTCCCGGACCAGCACCTGTACCAGTATTATTCACTCTGTGTACATTCTTCAAATAAACATTGTTAAACTTTTCCTCCGTCTCCGTTAGTGTTCTGCATGTGGGTTTAACTTAGTGAACCGATCATGACAGAAATGATCCATTTTGTTATCCAAAGAATGGACGTTGGAGAGCAGGACTGATGGTAGTGGTGGTCTGTGGGGAATCCTCCTTAGTTTCACCTTTAGCCCCCTCTACAGCCTTGCTTCATCTCTCTCATACATCTCTTCTTTAAGCCTGGCCTGGTAAGTGAGCCCGCTGTTTCTTTATTTACATCTGCCCGCAGCACTCAGCAGCTTTTTTAATGGCTGTAACATTTTGTGACCGTAGCTCCAGCAGGCATTGGCAGTCGTAGATGTGGGTTCGATGTCTGGTTTGTAGCGTTCTGAACGGCATATTTTGAGGAGTTGTTGAGAGCTGTTCCTGGCCGCTGCGAGGTGCTAACAAGTTCTTCTGTTCCTCAATCACACGAGTCTCAATTTAAACAAAAACATTAATTCATTAACAAATCCAACCGAACATTAATAATGGATAGCAAATAGAAGGAGTGGCAATGCATGCGCCTTACTTGATGTAAAGGCATGGGTGATGAATACACTCCTGTATTTACAAACAGGTGCAGGTATAAGCCAATACCAATACAAGTAAAAAAACAACAAAAAAACGTAATATTGGCAAAAAATATTTACCAGCCAAAGTATCAGCCTATCACCTGTACATTTGCATGTGACCAAGTATTTGACATGTTTATTTGTGGCCTCCAAATTCTTGATTTTTAATCAAAAGTTAGAGGATGGGAAATTTGACCTAGTTGGGTGTTTCCAAAGAAAAATGATTCCCCCGCATATATCAAAACTAATTTTAAAGTGCATTCATGCTTGTATGTATGTTGTGTAGAGTGAGCATTGTATGGGTTTTGAATCAATGAGCAGCAGAAAGACACTGTTCTAACACTGCTCTTTCTGTCATCTTATCCAAAGAAAGCTTTAGGGCTTTTAGCCTCAGGCTATGAAGTCATGACCAGGGGTCACTGACTGACATTTGCCTTTGAGCTATTGTGGCTATTGTGAAATCTGAAGGTAAGAACAGAGACATCGTACATCTTAGCTGAACCACAGAGAATGCAGAAATGTTCAGACTGATAGAAACCATTGTGGTAGAGAGATCTGAAGGCGGTTAAATTAGAACTGAGCCCTTAGATTTGAGGAGGCTTTATTAGTAATGAAAAAGGATAGCACTTTTTTAAAAACGAAAAGATAATGTAAAATTTTGGACTATTAATGAACATAGTTCAACAGGGGGTAAATTTAGACCTAAAATGGCCAAAGGCTATAATAACTGTTCACACAAACATGTGCCAAAGCCAGATAAGGGATACACCCTAGGCAGGGGAAGGCAACATTGGTCCTTGAGTGCCACTTTCCTGCTGCGTTTATATGCATTCCTTCTTTAACACACCTGAAACATATGAATGGTCAATGGCCAAGCCTTTCCTAAAAGGACAGTACAAGGAGGTAAATTGGCTTTATGGTTCAGGTGTGTTGGACCGACATTGCCTACCCCTGTCCTAGACAGATTACTTGTAGTTCCCAGATCCAGCACATCAGGTAAACCACGGATTCACATACAAACCAAGTGAAGGGTGGTAAAGCAGCCAGCAATGAACTCCACAGGGTGAGAGTTTTCACTGCTCTGCCCTTACCTTGTGTTACTAGATAGAAATTAGTTTTTGTCAAACAGAAGCACCACATGGAAAGAGCAAAATGGTGATTGCTGAAGTTGAAATTAGCTGAACCTTTCTATGAAATCCCAATACGGCAGCTAATCAGGGACTGGTTGTAGGCAAAGCTTTTTCACTTAAAATGGAATACAGAGATAAACAATATTAACAAAGGTAGAGATAAGGAATGGTATAAAGACGTCCTAGAAGCACTGGTCGTCTTCCTCCCTTATTTCCAGCATACTGTATACTCCGGTCTGTCACTGACCACAGCCCAGCATCAGTGATTTCTGCAGGGGTAGATTTACCAGGACCTGCCGAATCATCGTCATCCAGACACAGCTCTGGATGATGGTCAGATGATTCAAAAGTTGTTCATAGAGAACAATTTAGCAGCAGTCCATGATTTTAAATTTCACCTGTGCTTTTATTGTGAAATGGCGACAGCGAGGCCTTGACAGGAAATGACATGGGGTGGCCAGGGGTAAGGGAGGTTCGAAGCAATCATTCCAGCCACTAAATAAGGTAAATAAGGTAAGCATGCCCACTGTTATACTCAGTACCAGCACAAGAATAACATATGTTATTCAATACCTTTATATTGGGAAACTAGAGCAGCACTAACGTCTGCTGGGATGGGGACGTCATCATAATTTTAAATTATTGTTTCTTAAAAACCAAATCAGCAAAAATGACAGTTGTACCTGCACAAATGAAGTAGTAAATGAAAATGTAGGCTAGATTATTTTGATTGAATTCTGAGCTTAATGAGTGGATAGTTGACCTCTAGGTGACCCAAAAAATATCTTTAATCTCTCTAAAACAAATATAGCACCGATGATTTTTTTTATTATTATTTTTTTTCATATTGAACAAATGACCATTTTAAATGCACAAACCTCGACTAAAGAAGCAAAGACCATTCAGTCTCTTTCCTTCATCCTCTAATCCCTGTTCTTGTTTTTACGTCAGTGGGGTGTCAGCTTCATGCACCTTAAGCTCCTCCTATTTGATGATAGTGTCAAGGGTGTAAACACTGCATTTCAAATGAGAAGCAAAGAATTTTTCACTTGGCTCGTGAAAATCACCGATCTGGACAGGAGTGGGGAACGCGTGAGTGGTGAACACGGTGATGATTGTTTTTAACTTATACAAAAAAAAGCAAACAATGGTATAATATAACCCAGCATTTATTCACTCACTTTAAGTTTCTCTGGTGCAACACCCCATAGTTCTGTGTCTGTACAGTATGTTAACTGCAAACTGTTCACTTAAATTATTCACTGAAATAATTAAAAACATTTTATCATTCATTAGTCATTAAAAACTATAGCTACGAAAATGAGAATCAATCACAAAAATGATCAGAAAACAAATCTTTTTTTTTTTTTTATAAATGCTAACATACCTAAAATATATCAAAATAATATACAAAGGAAATTATTCATACATTTCTAGTCTGTGAACTTTGTGTGTCAAATGTGAATTTTGATAGTGTTTTTCCAGCACATACTCCTTTGGGTTTAAAATATATAGTTTTGATCTTATTTAAAAATCTGCCTTGACACAATTGCTCATTTAATATTACATTGTTAGTGATAACAAAAATGCAATGTACCTCTCCCTGCCAAACACCCACACACAGATTTGTTTTCATGAGTAATGGTGTCATTTCATTGACTTCCATTCATTTTATATGGCCTAACTCTTACCCTAACCACTACAAACATATACCTAACAACAACTGAAACTGAATTCACATCCCACTCCTAAACCTAACCCCGAATCAAACAAGATAACCTTACCATATGGGGACCAGTTGAATGTCCCCACAATATACCTGTAAGTCCCCACAATGTAGGATATTTTACAAAAATCTGCCCCATATTGTAGGGAAAAGAAGAACACCAATGCAAACCTATATAGTTGCAAACTATCCTTGTCGGACTCTAGATTGATTCATATGCTCTAATCTTCCCTCATATTGCATTGATTTCAGTATTCCCTAACCCTGACCCTTACTCTAACCCTAATCATTATCAACACATAAGCCTAAACCTTGCCTGAACACAATTTACCCTTTAGTCCATCTCAAGAAGGGAACATGTGATCATGGGGACAAATGTTTGATCGCAAAAAATACTGTATGCCCCCAAAATGTGTAACACTTCTAGGCAATTTGCCCCACAGGATAACAAAAAAATGGCCACACACTCGCCCACCCACATACACAGAAACATTATTTCCTGTATTTTTAAATTCCACATAAAAACTTAGTAAGGTCAACAATGCAGACAGGAAAATTCAAATTTTATCATTGGGTAATTGCTGTATATGGCACATAATATGAGCTGTTATTTTGATAAATTTCTGTCGTTTTCTGTTAAACATCTAAGCAATACATTATGAGATATGTGTCCTGAGTATTCAGATGCATTTCAATATAACCCCTCTACCCTTAGGCGGTATCTTGGGACCACGCAAGAGACCTAGTTTCAGCTGTGTCCTTGGTTAAAAAATCTCTGCAGGACATCAGTGGTGGATTGGAGTGGAAATTATCTGGGAAATTAAAATGTAGAGTAAATGACAGAAAGAAGATAGGGCCAGAATCATATCAATGAACCCTTGGATGGAGACAAGTTTTTACAGACACCCCAAAAGCAGGTACAGCTGCAAGTCCATTTAAAATAATTTCTGCTCTTTGCTACAAAAGAAAAAACAGGTTGGCCATGTGAGTAAAATTAACTGTTGTACATCTAAAACATTAGAAATCTTGCAGGGTGATCAACTTAAATCCTTGATTGTTAGTGCCCCGCCGTTTTTAGATGCATCACTCCATGCCCATTAGCAGGATTTGGAAGTAATTCAGACATGTGATTCAGCTGTACTGGAGCAGATATGTTTTTAAAAGATGAAGATAAAAATCCCTTGGGGTGTATACTGTTGTGATAAAAGAACAAATATGAGGGAAAATGACCATGTTTACCATACAGTTATTTTTTTAAATAAAATTTTATACTCCCTGAGGTGCTGATTAAAGCATAGAGCAAGACTGGTGTAATCACAGCAGACATGTTGACAGGGAAGATGGAAAGCTTTGGCCCCTTGTGTGACCCATACCACTGCACACTGAGGGAACTAATGATAATTTTATGTGCAAATGCTCTGGAGGGTGCATTTGTATCCAGTATGTAAAGTCAGTTGGTAGTTGAAAACTAAAGGGGTACTTCTGAGCTAAAGAGAACCTGACGCATACAATAAATGAGCAGTGCATGACCAATTAATTTGTTTACCACTCGATTTGGACTTGCTTAAATGTTAACATTTAATGGCCTTTATCGGCTTGGATTCCATTTTGATGTTGAATTTACAATGGTTTACTTTGCGTCTGCCCTAACCCGTAGATCCCTCAATCACTAGATAGAGTGAATATAAACTGTAGTGGACTTTATAGTGAACTCAGTTACCTGACCGTTTGGACAGATAATCACTACTTTTTGCTCCCTGTTCGTCATGTAACTCCGCCTTCACGGCATGATGCCTGCGCCATCTTTATTAGTCGCTGCTGTCGGGTAGCTACAGCGGGCTGCTGTGACAGCAAATCCCATAATGCTTTGCGAGGAGAGCTCTCCTCACAAAGCATTCCGGCATATATCTGCTCGCCTAGTGACCATGGATGATGACTACTTTTCAAGGTGCATTGTAGGAAATTTCAAGTCCACCATTTTTTCATTCACTAGCGTTCGGACACTCATTTAATAGTGTGAAACCACTACATTGTGCCCTATATAGTGGTTAAAGTGACATTTGGACAGAGCCTTTGTCTTAAATCAGAACAACCAGTCAAAAGAACGATGACGCTTTAGCAAAAAAAAAAAAAAAAAAGGGAGGAAGTGTGGTGATCTAAGATTTATTATCATAGAAATGTACTAGTTATAATAATAAAGTCCCCAAATGATCCAAATCTACATTCAAGTGTGGAAAACCATATTCCACAGACTCCATGATGTAAGTAAAATTATCAGTATACATTGTCACACCTTTTTTTTCCCAAACCTCTCACAAGAAGACAAGGAGGCAATTTGATTATATTGACATGAATATAAATATTTTGGTGCTCAGACCTGGCATAAAATATATAGCTTAGCATCGTTGATGATGATTGCATGACCAGATTTATGAGAATCAAGATGTCCTCCCCTTGGGGCCTTGACACTGTTGGTGCACTGGAACATTAAGGAGGAACAGAGCTGAAGTGAGTCAAGGTAGAACAGGGCAGTGAATGTTAATGGAGTTGCAGTTGGTTAGAAAGTTAATTGTGTTTCATTTTCTTTATTACCATCTTCATTCTTTGATTTGCATTTAATATTGCTGCTATGATATAGTAATATCTCCACTTAGTGTTCAAGTTTTTTCCTGCTCACCTAGTTTACACAAAAAAACAAGCTCAAGGTCTGAAATCTCATGCAGGCTGGACAAGCTTAAGAAATCGGATGTTTGCCGTTTTTATTCATCTAAATCAAAAGAAGCAAGCTTGAATTACTTGCATTGTTTAGTAAATGAAAGATGACCTCTGCACATGTCAAACATTGTGGTAGTAGCATCAAGCTGTGGGTTGTTTGCTGTTCTTGGTACTGGTGCTTTTGAAGAAGCATGCAATAATAAACGGAATCAGAAGGTGGCGCTGTACCACTTCTTACCATCCTCACCTCAGAACAAACCCTTGATTGAAATTTCTACAACTTTAATCAAACAATGGGTCTCATGCAATAACCATTCATATGAAAAAATGGGTGTCTAAGTGCAGTGTTGGGAAAGTTCTCTTTCTACGTGAACTACTTCAAATTTCAGTTCACACATTTTAAAATGAACTAGTTCAGTTCATAGTTCATAATTAAAAATTTTGAACTCACAGTTACAAAAAATGAACTAGTTCATAGTTCTTTTTTGTTTTTTTTCATATATTGCTCAATTACACCATAGCCTACCGTAGAACCACAGACAGCAATTAGTTTATCAGTTGTAACTCTGAAACTGTGCGATAGATTTCATTTTCATATCCAGTTTTGAATCCTTATCCAACCAGGGTTTACATTAGCATTGAGGGGACAGCATTTCCCCATTGTTGCTTTAACGCTTTGTTGCTGTCCATTCACACTAGTAGCAGCTGCAGCTTTTACCCCTACAGTACTGTAGATTCTCAAAAACATCAGTAAAACTGTGCTGCTTGAATGGTCTTTTTTATGAGGAATTATTAAAAGAAAAACAGGAAAATAGTCTTTAAGGTGCAAATGTTTTTTTTTTTTATTTTAATAATTTTTTCCATTTGAAATTCCATTTCAGTACATACTAAAAAGGAATACTGGAATCCTGGAAAATTATACCAGGCAGGTTTAACAAACAAGTTACATGAATAGTAAAACCCTCAAGAACATTTTACTAACACAAACTGAGGGACCAGGCTGAGGTAGGAATTTAAGGTTACTGAAGTATGGATTTTTTTACTGAAAGCCGGCGGGCAAAGTTTACAGAGAAATGTAAGATTGTTGCCATCATCCTCACCGACCACCTTTTAAGTGGTCATACTGCTGCTTTGTCGTCTCCATGCTGCTGTGGCTTCCACGCTTCATTTTGTTTTGATGACGCACGCGGCTGTAGGCTACGACACTGGAAGATGGTGTTGCCAGATTGGATGTTTTTCCCGCTACATATTAAGGCCTGTTTACGGTGTGATTTAGCCGGGGTTTCGCCTGGAGGGCTCTATAGAAATTTGGCAACCTATTGAATGAAGTTGAACTGAGAGAGCGTGCCGGTTACAGACACCAGAATGAACGAGTTCACAATAACGTTCATCAGGCAGTAATGCAGTACGTTCAGTTCACGTTCACCCAAAATATGAACGACTTCATAAACGTTCGTTCAATGAACGCGTTCAGGCACAACACTGTCTAAGTGACTCATACAAGTGATTTAGGAGACATTGTTGCATTCACCATTTTTTTTCCATTTCCAGTGTTCCAGATTTTACATAGGAGTCTTACTCATTCAGCTGTTATCCAAGCCTCGTTTTTATCTAAATGACATTTGTCATATATTATGCAACTCTGCAATCGCAAATTACATTTCTATTCCCTATGACAGAACTATCGTCACTACATCTGCAGCTGGCATGTCTGTATACGAGCGGCCCGCTCGCATTAATCTGATGATTAAGATGGCGCCAGTGTTTGAGGCTTGCCGTCTGACTCCTGTCAGGTTTTAATTTTATTACAAGTGTAAACTCTCTGATTGTGTATGATCGCCAAACATTGCCGGACATTGGTGCCTTACTGAGAACGTATAATACAGAAAAAACTTCGACCCTGCCGTTGGGCATTCCAGCTCACCTGTGTTGTTTCTGGATTTTGCCTTTCTGTTGGAAGCAGGCGCGTGGAAGGCGCAGCGGTCGGCTGGTGCGATTGAAGGCTGCCCTGCGGCGCGGTTTCTCTGCCTCCGCAATGTGTGGTCTGGTGCCTCGCCTTTCCTGTCCATTGCGTGTGTTGGATCCTGTGGATTCCTGTCTGGTTCCTGTCGGTGGAGTCCGGGATGGAGCGTTCCAGTCCCGTGGTCCCTGCGCTTCTCGGCCCTGTAGACGCAGGGTGAATCCTAGCAACCTGCGCCCTCTCTGCCGGGAGTCCCGGACGGCAGATGATGACGTGGATCCGCCAATTTCTGTCAGGATCGGTTTGGTAAATGCCAGGTCGCTGGCAAATAAAACTTTCGTAATTAGGGATTTCTTTTCATCTCAAGGATTAGATTTTTTATTTATAACAGAATCATGGACACGTGGCTTGGGTGACTCCAGCATTTTTAATGCACTTGTCCCAGGAAACTGCAGCTATTTTAATTCTCCAAGGATGTCGGGCTCTGGTGGAGGAATAGTGACTGTTTTTAAAAGTAGTTTTACTTGCAAGCAGTTGCCTGTACCCTCGTTTAGTAGCTTTGAGCTGAGCCTATTTGAACTTGGCAGCTCTCACACTGTGTTGTGTGCTGCAGTCTATCGGACACCAAAGTATAACAAAAATTTTATAAATGACTTTTCTGATTTCTTGGCCGATATCATGCCAAAACTCTTGATTTGGTTTTATCTTATGGTCTACCAGTCTTTAACTTAGAAATTGGTGACTCATTCTTTTCTGACCATATGCCTGTTTTATTTGAGATAATGCTGTCCCGTGGAAAAGCTAAAACTCGAGCTGCAGCTCGGCTCTGTCGTGTTTTTAACCCTACTACTGCTGGTCAGTTTTCTTCTGTTTTTAATCAGAACTGTACTATTCCAGAGGATGTGGGAAATAACACTGAGGAACTCAGCAACTGGTTTTATTCTACCAGGAAAGCAGCCTTGGATTTGGTGGCACCTCTAAAAATTAGATTTCCAAAATCCAAGCATGAACCCTGGTTAAATGAGGTCACTCGGGCTGCCAGGAGAGACTGCCGCAGAGCAGAAAGCAAATGGAGAAAGGACAAATTACAGGTGTCTCTCCAAACATTAAAGGAATGTTGGCGCCGTTATCAAAGGATTGCAAAAGGCAGCCAAAGAAAATACCTGTCGGGTTTGATTGTATCAAATAGTCAGAATCCTGCTATCCTATATAAAATTATTAACTCTGTTCTAAATGATTCACATAGTGGCTTTATGGAGACCTCACCTGCTGCATGTGAAAACTTCTTACACTTTTTTGATGAGAAAGTTGCTTCTATTAGGGCCCAGATTATCCCCTCTTCTTATGATCCTTCAGTTGTGGTGCCTTGTTCTGGTGTTTTCCACAGCTTTGAATGTGTGAACTTACAATTATTGCAGGAGGTGGTTAGTCACTTAAGGCCAACTGGTTCTCCAGATGATGTTATTTCGCCCCAATTATTTAAAGAAGCTTTCTCTGCTATAGGTCCTTCTGTCCTTGCTCTTGTAAATAGTAGCTTGTCCTCGGGCATTGTTCCTAAAGCTCTGAAACATGCAGTTCTGCAGCCTCTACTTAAGAAACCAGCTTTGGATCCTACTGTTCTGGCAAATTATCGACCCATCTCTAAATTGCCTTTTATTTCAAAAATTCTTGAGAAGGTAGTCTGTAATCAGCTAATGGCTTATCTTAATGAACATAATATATTAGAGGTTTTTCAGTCCGGTTTTAAACCATTTCATAGCACAGAGTCAGCCCTTTTAAAAGTTTTTAATGATATACTTTTAGCAACTGATTCAGGTGATGTTGTTTTGGTGCTGTTGGATTTATCATCTGCTTTTGATACAGTTGATCATGTCATTTTACTTTCCCATCTGGAACAGTGGGTGGGCGTTGGTCACATAGCTCTAGATTGGTTTAGATCATATTTGGCTGAACGTACTTTTTGTGTCTGTCTTGATAGTATAGGTCCCCCTCTGCTCCACTGCCGTGTGGTGTCCCACAGGGCTAAGTTCTATGCCCGCTCCTTTTCTCACTTTACCTTCTTCCGCTCGGCTCTATTTTTAGAAAACATGGGATTGCCTTTCACTGCTATGCAGATGACACACAGATATACTTACCGCTAAAGAAAGTAAACTCCACGTCTCTTCGGTCTCTGTTTTTATGTCTTGAAGATGTGAAGGCTTGGGTGGCCCTACATTTTTTAAAACTCAATGAGGACCAGACGGACGTAATGATCTTTGGCAGATCCACTGCTGATTCCGTGACCAGTCTTGGCTCCTTGGCTCAGTACGTTAAGCCGGTTATTACAATTTTAGGGGTTAAGATGGATGCTGTTCTTAAAATGGAAGCGCACATCAGAGCCGTTATAAAGTCCAGCTTTTTCCACTTAAGGCAGCTAGCAAAAGTAAAACCCATTCTTTCCAGACAGCATTTCGAAACAGTGATCCATGCATTTGTGACCACACGGCTGGATTACTGTAACTCACTTTATACAGGCGTCAGTGACTTGTATATTTCTCATCTTCAGAGGGTTAAAAATGCTGCTGCACGTCTTTTAACAGGTACACGAAAATTGGACCACATTTCCCCTGTTTTAGCTTCCTTACACTGGCTGCCAGTACATTTTAGGATTAATTTTAAAATTCTTTTATTTGTTTTTAAAACTCTTAATGGCCTTGCTCCTTATCTGTCTGAGCTGTTGCATTCTTATACACCCTCCCTTTCCCTCAGGTCAGCTGATCAGTTGCATCTGAGGGTCCCAAAGACAAAATGCAAGCTCAGAGGAGACCGTGCTTTTTCTGTGGCAGCTCCTAAGCTGTGGAATGATCTGCCTCTGAGCATAAGACAGGCCTCTTCTCTTGCTATTTTTAAGTCCCTTCTTAAGACTTATCTTTTGGCACAATTTGAGAGGTTTTACTTTGTTTTATTCTTTTTGTATACTAATATTTATTTTACACTCGTTTTTTTCTCTATTTTATAATTTTATTGTATTTTATGATTGTGTACAGCACTTTGGTCCTGTCCGGTGTATAAAGTGCTTCATAAATAAAGTTGGTATGGTATAGTGGACACTGACTTTGAATTTGTCATTTTGTCGAAATACAGATCAGTTATTGAGCCCTATGTGAGATCTAGCTACTATTGAACTAACATCTGGAACAGAAAATAGAAAGTTCAGAATAAAGATTGGCAACTTGCTGCTTAAAACTCCTCTAATGGTAATACATTAATTTGGCAGACAAGGTGTGGAGCTATGCAGCACACACATGCAATAAAAGATTTTGCAGTATGTCATATTGGTTGATGTGCTCATTAAAAAGCACCATAGAATAAGTGCGGGAATTCGTAGCCTTATGGACTGCATCAGGTTTATGAGGATTATTTACGATTTACTGAACTTAAGACCTTTTGTCGAATCTGATGTGCCTAAAAACTCATAACTGCTTTACTTTAATGCCTTAAAAAGGCCAAAAAAACAGTCTACTGCTGTCATTTTAAGGAATCCCGCTTCGCCTCTTCATAAGCCTATGGACTTTACACATATCTGACAGTAGGCCTACACCAAAAGAGTTAGAAAAATTGAGTTTAAGGAGGAACTTGCAAAGACAAAGGCAAGCAGAGATTTGCTTTTTTATAATGCTGCCTTTTAACTTGTATATCAAATTCCCAGTGTGAGCTTACATTCATACCAGACTTTTACACCTAATTTTAATTTAATGGGTGTTTAATTGAGCTGTTAGAATAGCTTATTCAAATACAGGTGCTGGTCATAAAATTAGAATATCATGAAAAAGTAGATTGATTTCAGTAATTCCATTTAAAAAGTGAAACTTGTATATTATATTCATACATTACATACAAACTCATATATTTCAGATGTTTATTTTGTTTAATTTTGATGATTACAAATGACAACAAATGAAAATCTCAAATTCATCATATCAGAAAATTAGAATATTGTGAAAAGGTTCAAAATTGATGGCCCCTGGTGCCACACTCTAATCAGCTAATTAACTCAAACCACCTGCAAAAGCCTTTAAATGGTCTTTCAGTCTAGTTCTATAGGCTACACAATCATGGGGAAGACTGCTGACTTGACAGTTGTCCAAAAGACGACCATCGACACCTTGCACAAGGAGGGCAAGACACAAAAGGTCATCGCTAAAGAGGCTGGCTGTTCACAGAGCTCAGTGTCCAAGCACATTAATAGAGAGGCGAAGGGAAGGAAAAGATGTGGTCGAAAAAAGTGTACAAGCAAGAGAGATAACCGCACCCTGGAGAGGATTGTGAAACAAAACCCATTCAAAAATGTGGGGGAGATTCACAAAGAGTGGACTGCAGCTGGAGTGAGTGCTTCAAGAACCACCACACACAGACGTATGAAAGACATGGGTTTCTGCTGTCGCATTCCTTGTGTCAAGCCACTCTTGAACCACAGACAGCGTCAGAAGCGTCTTGCCTGGGCTAAAGAGAAACAGGACTGGACTGCTGGTGAGTGGTCCAAAGTCGTGTTCTCTGATGAAAGTAAATTTTGCATTTCCTTTGGAAATCAAGGTCCCAGAGTCTGGAGGAAAAGAAGAGAGGCACTTCATCCACGTTGCTTGAAGTCCAGTGTAAAGTTTCCACAGTCAGTGATGGTTTGGGGTGCCATGTCATCTGCTGGTGTTGGTCCATTGTGTTTTCTGAGGTCCAGGGTCAACGCAGCCACATACCAGGAAGTTTTAGAGCACTTCATGCTTCCTGCAGCTGACCAACTTTTTGGAGATGCAGATTTCATTTTCCAACAGGACTTGGCACCTGCACACAGTGCCAAAGCTACCAGTACCTGGTTGAAGGACCATGGTATCCCTGTTCTTAATTGGCCAGCAAACTCTCCTGACCTTAACCCCATAGAAAATCTATGGGGTATCGTGAAGAAGAAGATGCAATACACCAGACCCAACAATTCAGAAGAGCTAAAAGCCACTATTAGAGCAACCTGGGCTATCATAACACCTGAGCAGTGCCACAGACTGATCGACTCCATGCCACGCCGCATTGCTGCAGTAATACAGGCCAAAGGAGGCCCAACTAAATACTGAGTGCTGTACATGCTCATACTTTTCATGTTCATACTTTTCAGTTGGCCAACATTTCTATAAATCCTTTGTTTTTATTGGTCTTCAGTAATATTCTAATTTTCTGATATGATGAATTTGAGATTTTCATTTGTTGTCATTTGTAATCATCAAAATTAAACAAAATAAACATCTGAAATATATGAGTTTGTATGTAATGTATGAATATAATATACAAGTTTCACTTTTTAAATGGAATTACTGAAATCAATCTACTTTTTCATGATATTCTAATTTTATGACCAGCACCTGTATAACCCTGAAACTAAAATGACACTTGTAAGCCGACTTTTTTTTTTTTTTTTTTTTAACTTTCAGCTCAGTCTAGTTTATTGATTCGGTTTTAAAAACTAGCAACATGTCATAAGTTCTAACATTTTGTAATGCTGACTAAGAAACAGCGTTGAGGGCTCATTTTGGAGAGTAGATATTCCCATACTGCTTAAATTCTTGAATGAGGCTGAACTTTACATTCCATCCTGCAACCAGGATGATCTGTTCCTTGTATAACCCGAAATGAAATTTAAAAAAGCTAATACAAGTTAGGCACCGTTTTAATATACCGCTGCAATATAGCTGTGCCTTGGGATTATTTTAGCATGAATCATATTAAAATACCTTTCTTAATGGTAAAGCAACATCTCTTTTTCCTCAACCGTTTGATTAACTAGCTGTTATTAAGACTTGCTGAAGAGCAGAACAGTCATTCTGCAGGTGGTTACAGATTCCCTTCTTGCTGCCAGATACACTGGTCTCATTTTTGCTAATCAGAATGTTAAACATTTTCAGAGACAGACAAATGTTTCTGTCCTGACAGCATTAAAGGTCTTGCAATCTTTAGGACAGTGATTCCCAACTTTTTTGACTTGTGCACCCCTTTGGGCATTTTGTCTTACAGATACCCCTCTCAATCAAAAGTATTGATGGTTGTCCAAAAGGATAATAACTCAAATTATACTTTAATCTTTTTATACGTTTATGCTTTTCATCTCAAATAAAAACAAATGCATTTCCTGGAATCTAGTAAGGAACCAAAACACAAAATTAAATCCTAATATTAACCTGTACTTATCAAATTGGAACTCCTAACTCCCAGGAGCTCCTGTATTATCATATTTAGACATGATTAATTAGGAACAAACTACAGAACAAATAGTCCGACTAAATTAGTTTTCATCAAGAAACCTGAGCTGCTTTGATGAGCTCTGATAGATCAGTGTAAAGCAATTGGCTGCCATTTTGCAGCAATCAGCTAGCAGTGTGGATTAATGGTTTTGCTCACGGACAGAGTGGAAGTCTGCGGGAATGGGGTTTGAATTCAGAACCTCAAGATTCCAAATGCAATGCCTTAACCACTAGGCCGGCAAAAAAAAAAAAAAAAAAAAAAAAAAGTGTGATCCAGATCCAGCAGAAGTCCCATGTCTTCAATCCCCACCCCATCCAAGCCCCAGTGAAGAGGGTGTGAACCACTGTGTCCAGGGACAGGCCAGTTTGCATCAATAGAGTCTGTGGGATTTTGTCCTCTTACCACTTCTTAAAACCTTTATGTACAAAAATCATAACACTTCTACATAACAATCACTACAAAGTGAAATAGCCTGCAGTTTTTTGTACTGGATCTTGGACAGTTGAAGGAAAACAATGGGTAGCCTCCAGCAGCTTGTATTAGAAATCACTGTCAATACTTCAGGTAGATTTTTATATTTAGATTGAATTAGCTACAAATCTTGATAATCTCATGAGCAGGCTGACTAAAAATACATTGCCTTTTATATTATTAATCTTACATTGCAGAAATTGTCTCTGCATTTAAACCATCCCCTTGGGGACCAGTGGACTGTCCGGGAGAAATTGGGGTTAAGGGTCTTGCTCAGAGCCAGAGCGGCAGTGCTACTACTGCTTTTTCATTACATGCATACATGAAAAATGAATTCTCAGTGGCTATATATATATATATATATATATAATCCTGGTAGCATCCCTGTTAAGTACACAGTGGTCAACCAGCATCTTCAAACCTGCTTGGATATTTGCCAAATGTCTGAATACATTAATGTACATACAGATACCATGTTGAACTGTTTTATATATTAAGAAAAAAATATGGTGATGACCAAGTTTTATCAAGTAATTATGACCAATGTGATATTTTCCCCTCACACTTAGAAAATACTTTGAAATGAAAGGAGACTTGCCTCATGTCACACCAAACTCAAAGCCAGTGAGTCAATGCAATAAGGCATTGTTATCCATGTTCTTGTATGAAGTTGATTTACAAGGTGGCTAAACCAGTGAACAAATCACACATGAAGCAACTGAACACATTACTGTAATGTAGGAGTCTCCAAACTCATGTTGTCAGATCTGTTCTTTGTATTTTAGATGCATCCCTGCTCCACCAGATTAATCAAATGACTGTCTAATTAACAGGCCTTTGAATCACTACTTAAGCATGCAATAAAGTTTAGCAGTGATTTCAAATAGCTGTGTTTGAGCAGGAAGGAAAACATCTGTAGGTCAGCAGCTGTTGACCAGGGTTGGAAAACCCTGCTGTAAACTAACAGTGACAAAAAGACAGGCACATCAATTTTACAATTCATTTAAATTTTAATAGACATTACAAAATGAGAATTCAAGAACTGATGCAAAAAATTCCACCATAATTTAAATAGATGTGCATTATTATAGTGCAACAGCCCTTTAATGGGTTAACAGTCTATTCTGTGTTTTACTAGTGGATTAACAGGTGACTAAAATCATTACAAATGTCTATTTTTATTAGTAAGCTAAATTCAGCTTTTAATTAAAACTTCAGGAGGTCTTTTATTTTAAAATACAAATTCTAATCTAAGGAAATGTCAGACTTCATTAACAGGACATTGCTTTACTTTCAGAGCTTTGAAACAGCAGTCAGCATAGAGCCAGCCAGCACAACACAAGATGCAAAGAAGAAGATTATGCCATTAACCAAACCCTGCAGAAAACAAGGAATTTTCTCATGATCAAACTATCATCTGTAAATTAATCAAAGCAATTTCTTCAAGTGTTTAAAACCTTACCTTAATCTCTCTGAAAACCAAGGACCCCCACAGTGCTGCGACCAGACCATAGCCCTTGAGAAAAAGCAAAAAAAACAGAGTTAACCTTGCAACTGCTGCACCTAATAGTAAGTTGAAATAGCAATCACTGTACCCACCTCTATCGCTTAAATGCATACATTGTCATTTAGAGAAAATACCCAAATGTTAGTTCCATTTTGAACACCTGTATATTTTACTACAGTAATAGTAGTAAAATGTACAGGAAGGTGTGCTCTGAGCTCTCTTGGTGCCCATTGTATTATAGCCAAGGAAGCCAGGCCTCTTAAGATTAAAGCACATAAAGACCTCTTTAAGGTTGAAGCTGCAAGACAGCTGACAGAGGCAAACCGTTTTTTGGTTTGGATGACATTTAAAACAATAAAAATTTGGCTCTGAAGTCAACCAGCTGCTTCAAGCTTAATTTTTAAATTATCCCCAAACCAGAAATGTTTAATGGCAAAATGTATTCCAACTGTACTTTGTAGTTTAAACATTTCACTGGACAATGTACTTACTGCAGTGACAATTGGAAAGGTGACAACAGCTGTCAAGTAGCGGTTAGCCAGGAACCAGCAGTATGTACCAACTGTCCACATCAACCCAGAGAGAAACCCTGAAGCACAGGAGAGAAGATTTGGGAGGGGAAAAAAAAAAAAAAACCTGACTGACTTTTTATAAAAAGGCAAAAAGTGTATTAATATCACATGCACATACATCTACATAAAACTAGCTTAGTAAATTAGTCAGATCTCTATGCAATACCAAACCCTTGCATGACCAGATGCCAATAAGTATCAGGAAGCTGGTGCATGACATTTGTAGAACAGCAAACTCTGCCTTGGGGTCAAACTGGAGCCATTATTAGATTTACTGGCCTTTAGGGCCCATACTTCCTTCCTCAGAAATAAATATGCTGGTGGGAAGCAAGAGCCCAAATCTTGACACTCATTTAATTGCAGCAGACTCTATACCCAAAACCCACACCACAACTCACCCACCCCCACACTTCAAACATAGGCATACTGAGAATTTCTTAAATTTGCTACCTGGTAGGATGGCTCTGGGGTAAACTCTGGGCTTGTTTTTCATCACTGCACAGTAAATGGTAAAGTACACCGCACTTGCAAGGAAAACACCAGAGGTCTGTGCATGTACATAATCCAGGTCTGCAAGATGATGACTCCAGTTAGAATGAACGCAATTCTTGATTGCAGAAATTACAACTAAATCCATTCTTTTATATTTTGAATGAATTGGTATATCAAGTATTAAGTTCTAAATGAAAAGCCTGAGAGACTGATAGCCTACCATTGACAGTGGCTCCATAGAAAATGCTGTCCGGGCACACTGAATGGTTCTTTATGTAGAGAACAGGTACAAATGAAGAGCCAAACAGCAAACCAGTCATAACAGCAAGCAGGCTACCACTGATGAAAGGGATACAAGATAGATTGAAGAACTTAATGAAAGATGCCTTTTTAATCTCCTTAGAGACATTGCTCAATTTGTATGGTAATTTTAACATTTTTCCACAAAGCCTAGAAACAGAGCAGCAGTTGAAAGGGAGCCATGCCTAGTCACAATTTAGGGAAGAAAATACGAAACATTCAACAATACCATATAGGTACCATAACTTGAAAAATGTTTGCTCTGTTGCATTGCTTAATTAGTACGTCAGTTTCACTTCCAAGTCTAATCAATTTTGATGACCACTTTTCTAATTAGACATGCATTAACAGTAGGGGTAGAGTTTGACTTCAAAATAAGTCTACAAAGAGGAATACTTTAAGTTTTAGAGATTTACTAGAGTTTGTAAAGATGTTTTGCAGTATTGATAATCATGGTGACATCTCAGAAGTCACATTTTAAGCACATAAGGGACTGACAAATTTGTTTTAAATCAAACATAAGGTATCCATGAAATAACTAAGGGGCAGTGTTGAGCTCACATGATTCGCCTCGCCTTTGGTCCAACCCTGTCGATCCAGTATGCCGAAGATTGTTGTACAAAACTGCCAGAAATGGATCTCTGGAGGGAAAAATAAATTTATAAGGAAAGTGGTTTTGAAAAGCGGTTTCACATAAAAAAAATAAAAAAATAAAAATACCTACCCTGTCAATTAGTAAAGGGACAGTTTCTGACTCTGGATGAAGTTCTACATCACTTCTCACAAAGAAAAAAACCAGACCACTAAACAGAAGGAGCACACAAAAATAAACACCTTACAATCACAACAGATTAAAAACAAAAAAGCAAAACTTTCAAAAACTGCCTAATGTTTAACTTGCCTAAGCAGACACAAAGCAGCACCGCAGTAATTCAGAAGTGGTCTGGAAACATCCTGAGCATCAATCCCAAACCACCCAAATCTGTTAAGCAGTTGCAGTATTTTAAAGTACTGCTTCAAAAAGTAGAAGATTATCCTTCCAGCAGTTCACACATTCACTCCACTCACCTTGAACTGGCCCAGCCCATCAACAGACTAGCTGATCCCCATATTAAAATTCCAAGACCAAGGCCAATTGCTTTAACAATGGTGACAGCTGCTACACTTCCTGTGAAAGACAAATGAAATCAAGTACTGGTGCAAGATAACTTTACTAACATCACTGCAAGTGCTCCAGTGATGGTGCTAATGAAACATTAAGTGGCCAAAGGGAAACATTAAATCTACACATGCTTATACAGTGGGCAACAAATACATAAAGAATGTCTTACAAAACACTTACCAAACAGACGATAAAAAAAAAAGCTTCAGCTCTTCAAACAGCATGCCTAAAGAAGCTTAATATTTTCCATACACATGTTCTTGCACAAATTATGAATCCTGCAGTGATTTAGTGTGAAACTGACTGAACTCAAAGCTGGCCATTTTTCCCTCACAGTACACCATTATTATCAGATAGATTGCAGTAAACAGGACATTTGTTTGATGCCTTCAGTCCATTTTCTGCACCACAAGATACTCAAAAGCAGAGAAAATGGAGATTTGATTTGCTCAAAATTGTGCTTTCAAAAGAATATACCTGTAGACCAGAGAACACCTCCAAACATCGCAAGAGGATGAAATTTCGGTGTTCGCATAAAGAGGTCTCCGAGGAGAGATACAACCCATATAGATGCACAGCTCACAAAATGATAGAACATGCCTGCAAATTAAAACAGGTTTTATACACATTTTGGGCATAATGTAAGGGGTGGGGAGAGTTCATATAGTATCCTTCTGCTCACCATCCCCTGTCTCTATTCTTTTGACTGGAACAAAGGTGCTTCCATACAGCACCACAGCAGCCATGTTTGCAGTTATTCCATAAGCAAAATTAGTGACATTTGTGGAGTTACCAAAGAAGAAACCAGTTTCCTGGGAGCAGTTTCCTGAAGTTTCATCACAACCTAAAGAATGTGGACAAAAGTCAGGTCATACAATTACAAATGTGTGTGTGTGAAATAAATAGAAAAAGCCCACAAGGGCCACTGAGATCCACATTTATCACAGAGCAATTTAAAGCTCCTTAACCCACCTTCAGTGCTGAGGCAGCTCGCCATCAATAACGACACAACAAACAGAAGCAGAGGTGAGCCTTTTACCAGAGGCATCATAAAACAAGGAATGTTTGTTTTCCTCACGACACAATTTTTCCCCAACCTTAAAACACCACAAGAGGCCACGCGTGGTTCAGGTGCTGCCAATTACCCAATCAGAGAACCTGGCTCCTTAAATAAAGCAGCAGAGGATCCGGGCAGGCCCATAAAGCATGACTCACTTTAATTTATGTTTAGCTAATTAGTATGCCATTTATTTCAACTGACATCTGATCAATATTTAATTACTTTTTAAAAACTTATCTTAGGTCATATAATATATATATATATGTATATATTTTTTTTTTTGCAAGATTGAATCGCTTATACAATAAATAATTTTGTCTGAGGATTTATTAGAGTTTTGATTGTGTCACGGGAAGTTTATTTATTTTTTAAATTCTCCTTTTAAATAATTTTTTTTCCATTTTATCCTGTTCAGCTGATGGTCTGAGTCAGTTTCCTGGAAAGGCTCTGAGATGTCAGAACAGGGATTACAAACAGCAGATGTCGCCTAAAACACGTGATTTCTAGCCTTCCGTCTAAATTATAATTTTTCAAATAGACATAATTAGAAATATGTATCTAATAAATTTACTTTGAGCAGTTTACATTAAAGCACTGTTTTCATAAAACACAATTTACCTTGAGGAAGTGCCTCAATAGATCCATAATCCCCACTATAAAGTTAATATCACTATTACTCACCCTCAAATATATAATAATGTTCTGACCGCAATTAAGATATTTCAATACAAGACCAAAAAGCGAAATGAATATATTTTACATATGTATTTGTCTAAATGAACAGTCAAAAAGCCTCTCCTCCAAACTGAGTATTTAAATTGTGCTCCTCCCCAGTTTGAACTTGTTAAAAAAAAACAAAAAAAACAAGATTCATCTGTAACAATGAGATGACTCACAATGGGGAACTTTCGCATATATTGGCTGTGTTTCTATTTTTTAAAACTGACCCACCGCTTTAGGAGGGGCTCTTCTGTCAAAAAAATGTGGATTTTTCTGTGTTTAATCAGCTTATTTTTGTTGTTTCTAAAAGTTGGTTATTTAGACCAACCCAACCGCAGACGAAGTAAGGAGGAAGAGAAGCTGCAAACCCGTGGAGAGCATCACTCTTACAGTTTAGATATGCGGATCTCAGCTAGTTTGGATGTCCCGACCCAATATAATGTGGTATACATAACTTTAAATTCCAAGCGTCTTAAACCAACTCATATTGGAGGTGCGGTCAAATCAAAGCTGAGGACCAAAATGAGAAGAAAAGCGACCTATGCGTCTGTTACGCTGCGCAAACGACCCGGCTTGGAACCAAACGCAGGCCAAATAAACGGAAGCGCTGCACTTCAGACATTCTGGAAAGAAGGCTTTTCTGCAAAATCTTCAAACGATGGAACAGCCTCTCATCGTGATAGTAATATTAGAATTTACAGCCAAAAAGCACCGCCATGGTTCAGCGCACAGGACATTGAGAGCATGCGCTTCCTTGCAGACGCTAAAGTTTTGCAAGTGAAAGAACTCGATCGTACGGACGCGAAACCCCTTTTGATATTTGAGTCAGCGAGAAGGGGCCCTCTGGTGTCCCCTAAACAGCTGAAAAGGACTAATGCATGTAGGGGCCAGTGCGGAATTATCCACAGCTCCGTGGATAACACGGAGGTATTTGCTTTCCATTTGGATAGGGTGCTCGGACTAAATAGGACACTACCTGCAGTAAGCAGAAAGTTTGGCTCTTCGCACGGTATGTAAATGCAAGGCGTGACATCAACATGACATGTTTCTACTGTTTATTAAAAAGAATGATCACAATATTATTTACATGTTATTATTACATTATGTTGGGGTTTTATGTTACTGCTCTAAAGTGTTGGGACTTCAAATGCTGTCACATTACAACCTGGTACATTTATTAAGCTGTTAAAGTAAAACCTACAAATAAAATATATTTGTAATGCAGGGAAAACTACCTTAAGAGATGATCAGATTAGTTTACAGAGTTCCCCTTATTTCATTCTGAAGTTTGCAGTAATTGGTTCAAAACGAACAATAAAGAGCAAACAGATAGGATGACCGAGGAAGCACAGAAAAGTCCGGAAAAAGGTGGAATCCATCACCTAAGAATAGAAAGAATATTCCAAAATGCAAACCCACCAAAATGCAGGTGACCAATTCAACTGAGAGAAAAGAGAAACTGTTGACAGAGAACAATTAACCATGCATTTAAAGAGAAACATGCTTATTTAAAAGGACTTAAATGTTGAAAGAAAGCAGTTAAAGTACTGTTTTTAATTTGTCACAAAGTAGCGAACATGTACTTAAAGGAGATCTGAGTAGACTCCATAAAATATAAAGTTTGGAGGCTGACATTTGAAATGGTCTGTCTGTCTGTCTGCCTGTCTGTCTGTCTGTCTATCTATCTATCTATCTATCTATCTATCTATCTATCTATCTATCTATCTATCTATCTATCTATCTATCTATCTATCTATCTATCTATCTATCTATCTATCTAATACGGAAGAGGATTAGGGCCACTGAAAAAAAAAAAAGTTAACTGATTTTTAAATTTTTTTTTTCAGTTTAGTATGGGAAAAAAAAGTCAGAATTCTGACTTTAATCTCAGAATTCTGACTTTAATCTCAGAATTCTGACTTTTTTCTCAGAATTCTGACTTTTTTCTCAGAATTCTGCATTTTTTCTCAGAATTTTGACTTTAATCTCAGAATTCTGACTTTTTTCTCAGAAATCTGACTTTAATCTCAGAATTCTGACTTTTTCTCAGAATTCTGACTTTAATCTCAGAATTTTGGATCTTAATGCAGATGCGCACCATGAAGGAATAGATGTGGGAGCACTAAGCTTCATTGCCAAAGATACGAGTTGTTTGGGAGGACCTGTTGGAAAATGATGGAATTAGGTGACTTTTTACGTGCCAGAGGAGTCCCCGATGATGCCATTTCATCAATGGAAGAGCAGAAGGTGAGTAAAACAAGAGAGTAGTTTGTAAACAGACACGGCTACAGCTGTATGCTAACATGTTTGTTAGATTAAGTCGATTGAGATTTTTAACATAATAGACAACAGAGGCACCGGTTTAACAGCGAAAGCTAGGGTTAGATTTATAATTTGAAATATTTTACTTTCACTGTGTTTTAAATTTGACTGTTAATACCTGGAGCTAAGATGGCTAGCCACCGGTCCTAATATCAGCTGTTTGAGCTGATATTCAGCGGCCAATGTCTAGCAGACCGAGAGTTATTTAATAAACATTACATAAATGTGACGGTGGTAGGCTACAGTCACACCTCACTAAATCAAACAATGCCGTGCTTAAAGTTTTTATGCATTTTTTAAAAACAAGGTTGTCGGACCCCACTGTAGCTTTGAACTGTGACCACAGGGTGGCGTGATGACGTTAGTGCAACCAGTGGGAACGCAGGATGATGGATGGATGGATGATGGATTGATAGAGAGAAACAGGCTATTAACAAATGTGGAGATTAAAAAAAGATCCCTTTGAGATGATTTAAAATGTTAATGTTTGTGTGTTCTACCTGTAATATTTTTTACCCTAAATGGACTGTATGTCGTAATCTCTTTTTACATCACAATGAATTTTTTGTTGTTGTTTTTTTTATAATTAGTGATCAATTTCCTAAAAGGGTACATTAAAGTTCCCTTCTTCCATTATTTGTATCCCTCCTCAAAACAGTAGATAGCCCTTATGTTATTTACAGTCAGTTTTTCCCATCTATGGGTGCAATGTTAAGGGTGCTCTAATTGATTTGTAGGGAAAATATTTTCAAAACTAATAATTTTCTTGTTCTTTGTGCTTAGATCGACTGTGATGTCATAGCGCTGATGGATGATGCAACTCTGGCAAATTACATCCCCTCCTATGGAGACCGAATTGTCCTCTTCAATTTCTGCAGGAGCAAACAACAACCCTCAAAAAGAAAACAAGGACTTCTGCAGAGGCTTCGTGAGAAAATGAAAAACAGAGAGGGAAATTCAACAGAGAACACCTCACATGAAAGAACAAGGAAGACAAAGAAGCAGAAAACAACACGAAATGTGGAGATAGGATGGATCCATTCTGATGGAAAAGTAACCAAACAGGTGAGAGCGAAGCAGGGAGGCGGCACTAGAAAAATTCAGATGTCCGCTGATGCTGGATTAAATGATATTCTTCGAGAAGGAAAGAAACTGTTTTTTCCTGGTGGCATATCACCTAAGGGACCTGAAACAGATTTTGAATTTGAAGTTTGGGACTTTAAACAGAACCACCTTACTGAAGACACCTGCCAGAGTATTGGCACTATGTATGAAGCAGCGAGGCTGACAATGTTGCGCTTCTACATTTCAACAAAGCTGAAAGATCCTGAAGAAGATGAAAGTGAGAAATCTGATGTCATATTTGTCTTGGAAAGCAATAGCAGTGAAATTAATCCTTTGCAAGGGGTGGAACTCAGGAATAGTTATGCTGAAGTCCAACCTGGATTGGACAATTTAGATGATTCAGAAATCACTTTCGGTCCCATTCTTGATGCTGAAGAAGATACAGAAGAAACATTAATCTATGAGGGTTTTCCTGCACCACTCAGTCCAGCAAATCCAGAGGATGTAACAACAATCACTGTACGTTACACTAACACTTTAAATGACATTATTAGTGCTTTTTCTGATGCTGAAATTATGAGAAAAACACTAAAAGTGAAACGCATACTTCCAGACAACAAAGAGGAAGCTGGCAGTGGATCAGGGATACTGAGAGATGTACTCACCTGCTTCTGGAATGAATTCTACGAGCGATGCACTCTTGGAACAACAGTTAAAGTGCCATTCATCCGCCATGATTTCACTGCTGAGAAATGGAAGGCAGTTGGGCAAATACTTTTGAAAGGTTACCAGGACTGTCAGTATTTTCCAAATAAACTTGCAATCCCCTTTCTTGAACAAGTGCTTTTCAATGGTGTTTACAGTGATCTTCAAGGGCACTTTCTGCAGTTTGTCAGCGGCCAAGAATGTGAGGTTTTGAGGGAAGCAGTCAAGAACATTTCTGCTGTTGACTTTGATGATCTTTTGGAAGTACTTGATAGTTATGACTGTAGAAAACAAATAACGGCTGAAAATCTTCCTACCATCATTGATGAAATAGCTCACAAAGAGCTTTTCCAAAAACCAATGTTTGTCATTGACTGCTGGAGGGAGGTCATCTATCCACATCTTTCCATTACTCCAGAGGAACTAATTAAGTTGTTTTCGGACCTGCAACCAACACCAAGAAAAGTCTGCCAACTGCTGAAATTTGAAGAGGATTTGTCTCCCATGCAAAAAGAAGTGGGAAACTATCTCAAAAGATTCATCAGAGAGCTGGATGACATTAAAATTCAGAAGTTTATGCGATTCTGCACTGGATCGGATCTTATACTAACAAATAGTATTTATGTGGAATTTCAAGATATGACAGATTTCACAAGACGACCAGTGGGACACACATGTGGAAGCATTCTACAAATAGCTGATAGCTATGAAAACTTCCCTGACTTCCGTTCTGAATTTAATGCAGTTCTTGAAAGCAATGTGTGGATAATGGACATTGTGTAGACTCTTAACTCTCCACTACATTTGAACTACTTATGCAGACTACGGCAGGGCTGTAAAAAGATATAGATTATACATTTTGAACTCATTAAAATGACTCCTCTTCTAAAAAAAAAGAGATAATTGAACCCTTTGTGCCTGAAAAGCAGTTTTGGCTAAAATATTCCTGTTTCTTTTACTATGCCTATTTTCGGATCCTATAGTTGAATTTGTCAAGCACGAATGAGTTCACTGTTTATTACTGTAACAGGAGCTGTTTTCACCAGACCAAGTTCTCCAGATGCATGCTAGAAACTAAGCAGCAAAAAGAAAAAAATATCAGTTGATATCTATAAATTAGTATGAAGCTTTTACTTTGTTTTCCTTAATATTTCACATATTTTGTGACAGTTTGGCACAGACTCTTGTAAGTTAGAAGTAAGAATAATTAATCCAGGTTTAAATTTCTTTACAGCTTATGCAATTGTTTGTTAAGGTAGTTGAGGTATCAGACTTCTTTTTTGCATTTGAACATAAATGAACATGTTTATGGCTTTTTCAGTATTGTCTAAATGTCTAAATAATTCTAAGCATATATATGTTTCATTCACTAATCAGGTTCAGCTTTCTTGTAATGAATCCACTGACCCTTATGTTATAAATGTAAACTTTACAATGGAGTGAGCTGATCGTAAGCTCTGATATTTGGTTGTCCATATGCCAAATAATAATCTTCTCAAGTGTTTATTGATCTAACATCTGATAGAATTCCACTGTTACTGAATGAAGTTCTTTTTTGTATGTTTTTTCTATTAACAAAAAAAGAATAGATCTTGTTTTATCTCTGAACCTTGGTTTTTACCTTTAATTTTGTTTACACAGGAGCATTAATGTTCATTATATTCTAGTTAATGTCACTGGTGTATTACAAACAACTGTATTAGACCAAAAATGTTTCTAAAAGTTGGCTCATTTTAATTACTGAGTTATAAGGATTGGCAAATGTTTTTCTAAAGTGTTCCTAATAAAGTGTTGCTTTATTGAAATCCTTTATCTAGCTCATTTATATGAAGAGGGCTCAAATCCACAGCTTTAAATATGTATTTTCCAACTGTGATGATGTGAAAACAATGGAATCACAATTCAAAGAGACTCCAACGCTTAAACTCTGTAACAGGGTGGAATACCATTTATCTTCTCAAATATTCTTTAAAAATAGTTTGATACATGCAATGTATCTATTAATCGTACATGCTCTCTTACATGTGATGGGAAGATGACTTGGTATTTTATCTGTGTCATAGATGCAGGGATGCTGCACTAGATTATGTTGGGTATGTGTTTCTTAAAAATTCGGGAGTCATGTCAGATCAAGGGCTTTAGAGTACAGCTCACAATGCATCATTATGGTAATGGCTCAAGTCAATTTAAATGAAAAGCAAACAGGTCTTCAACTCCAGTCATTTAGGGCTTATATACAGGAAATTTTAGATGTTTCTCTGCTTCAACAAGCGCAAATTAAATAATCATGTCATTTCGAAGACTTGGAAGAATATTACTGCATATTGTGGATATAATTTGACAATTTGATTCAGGTGTGTTGGATCAGAGTCGCATCTAAAAATTCTAGTAAACTCAAAGAGTCGAGTTGAAATCCCTGTACCCTAAAAGGGGAAAGCAGCCTCAATTTAACTACATTTCTTCAGTTACCTTACTTGATGTATTTACAATGGTTTAACTAGAGAACTTATAAACTTAATAAATCAAGCTGCAGAAACTGAAATCAATTACTTATCAATGGAAGTACTCCAAGTTGGAGCTGCATTCTCTTTAGAATGTGAGCTAAAAATATTACATTACAGAGTTTAAATGCAATATTAAGGTGATGGATCTACATATGTGTCATGATTAGATGGCATTTTTATTAGCACTACAAGCTTTCCAACAAGCATAATAGCTTGAAATCCACATGAAGATAAATGTTTAGAAATGCTTAAATGTTGTGTTATCACACAAGGGCCAAGTCCAACCTCCCAGAGCTATTATTCTGCAACTTTAGCTGTGTAACCATTCCAGCAAACTTAAATCTTAACACTGAATACCCTCATCAGCATGTTAAGCAGCTCTGTAGAGGACTGATAACAAGCTTGTTGATTTGATGCTGGTATGATGACGAAAGTATACAATGAAGTTGAACGGTAGCTCAGTAGAGTTTCACTTTATACTACGTAAAAACTTTGCAACAAAACTGTTATATTTATATTCAATGGAAGATGGATAAACAACTTTTATGTTATTTTAACTGTACTTACACTGCCAATGTTACATCTCAGACATGCACCGTTAGTGAATTTAGTTTAGCAGTACAGAAATGTTAGAAAAGATTGCGATAATTGTACAAGCAGTTGAATGCATGGGTATTCAGAATGATTTGCATAGCACACCATAGCTAGTTAAATCATAATATGCAGCTTTATTAAGCAACAGATTTTCATTGTGTCCTCTAATTGAAAAATGAACTGTTTTGTAAAATAAGAGGTCACATAAACTGCTTTTTATTGTGATCACTGACTTAAGCTGAACTCAGACTGTATTGAAAATCAGAATTTACAAATAAATCAGTAAAAAAAAACCACAATATTTAGACAGAATACAAAAAATGGATTTGATTTCACCCAAAATATCCTTCGCTTGCTACAATGCATGAATGCATGTGTATTGGGTACCTGTAAGACATGGCTTGGCTATTCAGTGAAATTATCAACATAAACAGAAACACTGTGCTTAAATTTTTCCTTTTATTGCGAGCACTTCCTAGATAATTTGGAGTATTTCTTCTCTTAATCTAATATACAAATCTGCTGCAACAAGTGGATCTCTTGGGGCATCCCAGTCATTTTCTGCCATGAGCAGACAACAAAGTTCAAAGACTGTTTCATCACAGGGATATTGGCCTTTTGGCGTACACTCCTCAGAACACAAAATGATCTCATCTGTGACAACTGCTTTCAGTCTGTCCTCTGCCCTGTGCAGCTCTGGAAATGAGTACATCACTACTGGTCGACCTGATGTTGCACTAGCACTTGGCCGGATTTTGTGTGAGTTCCATGTGTTCACGACGTCATCAAGTTCATCCTGCAAAAAAAAAAACAGAACAGTGTAAATTTATGAAACAGACCATATAACCATGCAGCAACAGAAATATAGCACATTCAGCTAACAGCACATGTGGAATGAATATGGAGCAAATTTCTCTTTTTAATATTTAAACAAGCAAAAAAAAAATTCAATTAAAACATTTTTGGGAACAAAACCTTTTAAATGGAAATGAGATGTATTTATGTATTTTTAAAAGTTCTGTTTGCAAACCGGTTTTTAAAATTACATTGTTTGATTAAATAATAAAATAATTCCTTCGATAAACAGAGGTGAAAAAATGTATAGTAAGTGTGCAACCCTTCCTAAATATATTTTATCCAGCATTCCTTAATTAATAAAAATAAAACTAAAGTATTTAAAGCAATATCATATTAAGCCACTAAAGGACACTTGTCACAGCCAGGTTTAGCGCCCCTGATAGTAAATGGGAAGACGGCACTGTAGCTAAGTTAACCTGTGTTTTTGGATGTGTTAGCACAACCCTTTGAACAAGCAGATTGAGATGTCATGGAGTTACTTGAAAAACCAAAGCTACATTTACCCCTTTAGATTAACTACTTTATCAGAGAACTGAAATATTTCTGATCAGGTGTCAAATCCTTTTTGCTGCCTAGCAACACCTTTTATCTTAGTTAGCTCTTGTATTTAAGTGGAGCCAAGACTGCCATAAAGCTGCGCTCTGTGTTACGTGACTCATTCAGTGATGGATCCAACCGTCCCTGGTCACATTGGTGAGTTTTGAGAAGGGCAGGTCATAAATCTTAAATTAAACTGGTAATTGGGTCAAAAGTTACACAGTACTGCTTTCAATAGAGGTAAAACTGTTTGTCATGAAAAGACCTATCACTTCAGATAACAATGCTGCAATTTATAACTTTTCTACTTTAAAAACAGAGGCAATACACAGCATTAGAACAAAATTTTACCTGAATAAGATTAAGAAAGCAGAATTGGAGAAGACTTTTGTCCAAAAAATCTCCTGTGAAGTGACCATCATCCTGGAAAGTTTGAAATAAGCTAATCCAAAACTGTGCACTCTGTTTGCGGAGGGTAGCCCACCAGCCTTCTATACGCTTGTTTGCTGTACTTCTTCCATAAATGAAACTTTTTTCTCCTGCAAAATTGTCTGAGTACTTTCTCCGCAGAAAAATCTGCATTTGTTCAACAGAACTGTTTTCTGTGCCTCTGTCAGCACGGATCCTCTCTGGACATCCATTGGCAAAAGAAACTGTTTTCAGAAAATAACTTGCAATCAATTTAGGATCATTGTTTGTGGTATAAGCCTCCATCCATAAAACATAGCGGCTAAAACCATCTATACAGCCACTGATAGCAATGCCATAGGGTTTTAGCTTATCGTAACCATCCATGTGCCAAAGAGCATTTGGTCCTCTGCAGTTGTACTGACGTCTTCTTAACCGTCGAGCTCGTCTCAGTTCCACACCTTATGGGTCAACCAGTTTGATTATCCTTCTTACAGTGTCTTGTGACACCACAAATCCATATTGAACAGCACGAAGATGTAGCCAACGATATCCTTGCATCTGTCCATTGGTCATAATTTGTTGTTGGATAAAAGCTAACACTTCTTCCAGGCTTGACTGATTCTTCCTTCTGAACAGCCCAAGTCTTTTACAAATTCTCTTTAAAGTTCGAATGCTTATTACAGTCTGATAACTGTGTGCTAATATTGCAAGTATTTCTTTGTTACTGAAGGAAAGCCTGAAGTACAGTCTGACTAGCTCATCCAAATCTGACATCTTAGGAACAATGACTTTCACTTTTCACAGAGGTTCTGCAGAAGTCCTTGTTTTCTTTTTTAAGGGTTGTTGTTTGCTCCTGCAGAAATTGAAGAGGACAATTCGGTCTCCATAGGAGGGGATGTAATTTGCCAGAGTTGCATCATCCATCAGCGCTATGACATCACAGTCGATCTAAGCACAAAGAACAAGAAAATTATTAGTTTTGAAAATATTTTCCCTACAAATCAATTAGAGCACCCTTAACATTGCACCCATAGATGGGAAAAACTGACTGTAAATAACATAAGGGCTACCTACTGTTTTAAGGAGGGATACAAATAATGGAAGAAGGGAGCTTTAATGTACCCTTTAAGGAAATTGATCAGTCATTATATTAAAAAAAAGAAAATAATTCATTGTGATGTAAAAAGAGATTACAACATACAGTCCATTTAAGGTAAAAAGTATTACAGGTAGAACAAACAAACATCAACATTATAAATCATCCCAAAGGTATCATGTTATTTTTTATCTCTACATCCATCCATCTATCCACCCATTCATCCCATCATCCTGCGTTCCCACTGGTTGCACTAACGTCATCACGCCACCCTGTGGTCACAGTTCAAAGCTACAATGGGTTCCGACAATCATGTTTTTAAAAAATGCATAAAAAGTTTAAGCACCGCATTGTTTGATTTACTGAGGTGTGACTGTAGCCTACCACCGTCACATTTATGTAATGTTTATTAAATAACTCTCGGTCTGCTAGACATTGGCCGCTGAATATCAGCTCAAACAGCTGATATTAGGACCGGTGGCTAGCCATCTTAGCTCCAGGTATTAACAGTCAAATTTAAAACACAGTGAAAGTAAAATATTTCAAATTATAAATCTAACCCTAGCTTTCGCTGTTAAACCGGTGCCTCTGTTGTCTATTATGTTAAAAATCTCAGTCGACTTAATCTAACAAACATGTTAGCATACAGCTGTAGCCGTGTATGTTTACAATATACTCTCTTGTTTTACTCACCTTCTGCTCTTCCATTGATGAAATGGCATCATCGGGGACTCCTCTGGCACGTAAAAAGTCACCTAATTCCATCATTTTCCAACAGGTCCTCCCAAACAACTCGTATCTTTGGCAATGAAGCTTAGTGCTCCCACATCTATTCCTTCATGGTGCGCATCTGCATTAAGATCCAAAATTCTGAGATTAAAGTCAGAATTCTGAGATTAAAGTCAGAATTCTGAGAAAAAAGTCAGAATTCTGAGATTAAAGTCAGAATTCTGAGAAAAAAGTCAGAATTCTGAGATTAACGTCAGAATTCTGAGAAAAAAGTCAGAATTCTGAGATTAAAGTCAAAATTCTGAGAAAAAAGTCAGAATTCTGAGATTAAAGTCAGAATTCTGAGAAAAAAGTCAGAATTCTGAGATTAAAGTCAGAATTCTGAGATTAAAGTCAGAATTCTGAGAAAAAAGTCAGAATTCTGAGATTAAAGTCAGAATTCTGAGAAAAAAGTCAGAATTCTGAGATTAAAGTCAGAATTCTGAGATTAAAGTCAGAATTCTGACTTTTTTCCCATACTAAACTGAAAAAAAAAATTTAAAAATCAGTTAACTTTTTTTTATTTTTCAGTGGCCCTAATCCTCTTCCGTAATCTAAAAAAAGAAGATCTTGTTATTTTATTTCCCCTCCTTCCACCAGAAATATTCACTGCCTTGGGTGGCTATTTCTGATAAATACATACATGTTTGTTGTAATCATAAAAACAATGTTAAAATGTTCACAGACCCTCTGAATATCTTTCTAGGCTCTGAACCTGTTTTTTTTTTGATACCTCAGAGCATTTGCAACGTTTGAATCTTTTTTATACACAGAGATGTTAAGATTATATGGTAATTGGAAGCAAGTCTCTTTGTTGCCTTACCTTGTATTATAACAGTCCTGCTCTTTGACTCATGCCTACTTCTGCTTTCATATTTTGTTATCTGTATTAAAAATGTATGAGTATGTTAAGTTGAACCAGGCGAACAAAATGTTTACACTTCTGGGTATTGAGTTCAGATAAACACTGCTGCCTCTGCTCATTCACCTTTTGACCTTGTATGAGATTAAATAGCTATAAACCATTTTTAATACATAATGGAATATTACATGCTTTTTTTAACCAAACCTCAGAGAATTATTCTTACATATAACTCTTATCTTGGGGACCACATTGTTTTTCTTTCTCCTTCCTGCCTTTATCTGCTAAATTATAGGGATCACAACTGTGTTTTCTAGGGATTCTAGTCAATTTAATTGAAACTGAAAGGATACCTCTGGTTCATGAGGGTTTTTAGATTTAACATGCTCTAATGCAACAGTTTAATCCCTGTTCCTCTGTCACTTCAGATAGCCAGGTCTACCAGGTGTTGCTATGGGATGCATCGTTGTACCCTAAAGACCCTGCTGCAGGCTCAGCTAGTGTGAGGATAACATGGAGAGAGTACCAGAACTTCCTAACACAGAGGTGCTGGCATAGAAACAGTATCCCAAAGTCTGATTCTGGGTGCTCATCGATTCATTACAGCGAATGGAGCAAATTAGCTCTGTTTGACTTTTTGCTACAGGTAAGCTTCATTTCAGCTCTGTTAACATTTATGTGTCAAATTGCTTCATAAATGATTTGTACATTTTATTCTTCAGGACTTTCCTCTGGCAGATGTTGTAAACATTTAAATGTGATTGTATATTTTGTAATTTGGCAAAACACATTATATCTTGTGTAAGAGGTTTCTATAAAATAACATAATTTCAGACCCCCCTCTTATTTAAAGAGATTACACCTACTGTAAGTAAACTGAGGAGAAATATGGTATTTTACATCTTAAAGCTTTATCTTTATGTGGTGCTTTTGCATAAATCATTGTTTTCTGTTTTAAAGCAGCACTATCACATTTTTTACTTTACTATAACCTCTTCTAAGTCCCTGTGATGATAATCTAAATTTATGAGACTATTGAGGTATCTGTCATCTACAGTTACAGTAGCCTCCAAATGTCTTCTACAGGATCGAGCAAGGGCATTTAAGTTGATTGTGTCTCCTTTTTTTAGTGTCGCTTTATGAAGGCTTTTTTGCTTCATGTTTTTTAATTTAGTGCAAAGAATGAATTCGAACTTTAATCTCATTTATGGTCACCATTCCCTGTGGAGGCAGCAGGTGTTATGCAACAGGAGGTGATGCCTTTTTAAGCTTAAGTCAATCCCCATGCAATGATGTTACATTATGATGTGGTGTTCCGATTTGATTTCTTTTATAACATCTAAAATGCTAACTGGAGCCAAAGAGACAAACTGATCAGTTAAGAAGAAGGGTTTTTAAACCCTTATATTTTATTGCCAAACCTTTAACACCTAATTAAATCTGTAATACAATTATTGTGTTGGATTTAAATAGAGTGAGGAAGTAAATCCCAACTGCAGCTCTTATGTTATGTTATGTTTTCAGAGAACATTTAATTTGTCTCATTAGATTCACAGCCGTCTGGAACCAAGCTGCTGCGGATTCAGGCCCCGGCAGGAAGATGCGTGTGTTGGACACCCTACTGCATGTAAGAACCAGGAGAACTTACAACTGACAAGCATTTTCCACAGAGAACATGATCTCAGGCATCTAGTCTTCACGGGCAACAAGGGGTATTTTGACCGCAGTGAGGACAACCTGGACTTTAGGTTGCTGGAGGGAATTAAGGAGTAAGTTGGTTCAGCTTTATCAATTCCTGTTATATGTTTTCATTGTTTTCCACCATTACTGTATTAAATGTTCAAGGCTAGGATGTAACAATATGTATGACAGTGTTCTACAAAACCTTTGTTCGATAGACTAACACATAGTGAAGATAAATAATGAAGTGGCAGTTTCATTTATAAAATTTTACAAGCAAACAAAAAAAAATTTGACATTTGCATTCTGGACCCCTTTTCTTTTACCCTGAAATCAATTCCTGTGCAACATGTCTTTTCTACGGAAATAGGAAATTACATAATTTTTTGCTTCCATGTCTCTCTGGCATCCATTCCACACAACGTACCCTGGAAAACGTTTAGCTATTCAGACAGATTGGCGAAGCAAAACATTGCAAGTATGCAACAGTTCCTACCAACGACTCCACATCAAGAGACATCTTGTGATTCAAGTTATTAAAAACCAACTTAATCTACAGATTGGGAAAAACCACTTTGAAAAGCTTTGAAAAGCTGCAAACAGCTTTTTTTCCCTGTTCTGTAGGATTGAAGAAGGGAATCAAGGAAATCACAATGACTGCGCGTGTAACATTCAGGAAGTTATGTTTGGTTATAATATTGATATTTCATTGCTTGCAGAGTCAGGTGAAAAAGGCCGCCTTTGGTAAATTTACTTGAAAGAGTCGGCTTTTTGGAAGTGGATACGACAAACAATAGTCTAATTAGCGCTTACAGATGTTGGAAACAACGGCAGACGTTGAGGTTCATCACACTGCTAAGCAGAATCATCACTGGAAATCGTGTGGCACCATAGAGAAGCTAGGATTTTTATGAATGTCTGAAATTTTATGATTACGGAGGACATGATGCAGTCTGCTCATGCACTCTTTGTTATCTGAGAACCGAGCCTGAACTGAACTGCGCCAAGCCCTACTCTTGAACTAGTACCAGTTTAACACAGTTCCGTTGTGTCTGGCACGGTCCGGTTCAGTTTGCGAGCCATTTACACTCAACAGTTATCTCGGTTACTGTGCACGCACCACTAATAGTACAGTTTCAAAAGGGTAATGTAAACGGGGCAATAATCCAACTTTTAGTCAGAAGGGGGGAGATCTGTGCTTCAGGTAGGATAATCTAGAGAAAGCAACAAGGGTTTTAAACACTCAACAAATGCAGCCTTTATTGAAGATTTGTCAGATCCTTGTTTTGTCATATAAAATATGTTTTGCGGTTGGGCTTCAGTAAATACCTGTAGAACAACCACGAGTGAAAGCTTTTTTTTTTTTTCGTGTCGGCTCTTGTTAAAACCAGAAACCCCCATATGAGTGCCCTCTCCACAAAATGTGATTTTGGTCCTCTTCCAGTATTTATGTTATTTCTGGTAGGGAGCTAACATTAGCCTGACTTGCATATACCATTTTTCTTTTATATTTTTCTTCTGCTAAAAATTATCACACATAAATAAAAAATAAAAAAATAAGAGGGATTTTATATGTAAAATTTTGTATTTTTGTAAAAAAAATTTTTTATTAAATAAAAAAAAATCAAGTCAGGAATTTGATTGAATTAAATGTATACAGTAACATCTCAGTAAATTATATGCATTTCAATAAAGGCTACTGACAACCTTTAAGCAGATATTAAACATATCTTTCATTAAGCCCGCATTTCTGTATTCGAAATGTTACATTTTAACCCTTTAGAAAATTAAATGACATGTATTCATTATTTTTATGTGGAATCATAACAATTATCAAACAGAGGCCTTAAAATGTCTGTCTGTGAAATAAATCTACATAATCAAGAATCTAGGATCTTAATTGTTATTTGGGGCAGATAGTGATATTTTTTGTTGAGACAATGAGCTCAGGTTGCATATGTAAAAACCACAGATGGCAGTGGAGTGAGATGAGCATCCCTTAAAGTCTTAAGGAAGTTCTGAAAAAAGTAAGAGATAAAAATACACCTATAAAAAAATCATACAGCAGACCACGGGAGAAAGTGGAGCACTTATAGCAGCTGTAAGACATCTCTAGAGAGAAGTATAAAACATGTACATGGAGATGTAGCATGGTGTATCAACATAAAGTTAAGCTCATGCTAGAACAGCACATAAGTAGGTCATGAAATGGGCTATTGAGTGTCTGCAGGGGGGGGCATCACTTTCGCAGCTCTTGGAAATGAGCATAAGCCGAGTCCAGACTGTTTCCTTTAACCCCCATGCATCATCCCCTGTGCCATACACTTCCAGTACCACGCTGTCATTCTGACACAAACACACTTTCCACTATAGCCCTTTAAAATTTTAGTATGTAGAAGAGGACAGAGTGCTGATTGTTTTAACTTTTCAATTTTTGGGTGATGACACCTTTGAAAGTCTGCATAATAGCGTCACTTACTAATTTAATATTGGAGGTAATCCAAAAAAATTGTAACTACAGGATCAATTAATAGTCATCTGACACTCCAATTTGATCAAAGTGTATCCCAGTCTGTCCAAGAGTAACACATTTACAGAACAGCTTTTGAAATTATAAGTGAATCGGAAAAACAGGTAGATTATTAGAAAGTTGATTCACACTCTTTACTAATTGTATTCTATGGTAGGATTCCCAAATAAAATTTTCACAAAGAATATCATAGAAGCATATCCAATATAATGTTATGGGATTCGACCGTTGACTGTCTAAACAAAAACCAGAAACAAGGCTACTAAAAATCAGTTTCCTATAGTGTCGGATGGAAAACAGCAACAGAGAAACACCTTTATTAAATGTTAGGTTTAGCTTGAGACAACAGAACCTGCCACTCTTTGTTACTTTATTAGCTTCCCAAGGATCAGTTCTCTCCTTATTTGTGAGATGCCTTTAATGAGTAGGGCTTGAAGAGAGTGATCCTGAGAGCTTTGACTGTTTCTTTCTTGTTATTCCCCTATAGTATACCTACTTTTGATTAGTACTATATTGATATACTTAAACATTTTAAAAGCAGTAACCGTAGCTGAGTTATTCAGAGCTTTAAAATATCAATTATAATATGTGTTGAATATCTAACTCTACTTCTCCAGGGGAGCATTGCACCTGTCTCCCAATAAACAGCCCTTGTGTAATTAAATTAGGTGAGCTATTGCAGGAACCTTGTAGCCTCGGAGCAATGGTAAGATATTGCACACTTGATGCAACCTACTGGGTTTACTTAAACAAAAAAACCTTTTAACTCATATGAGTATTCCACTGCACTGAGCATAACTACAGATTTATGTAACTGGGACTGTTTTCTGAAAACCTCTTAATCAGAAAACAGTCAATGAAAACTAGACTACTAATAAAATCAAAAGTTGCAACCAATCATGTAAATGTTCAATTTGAGTTCGCCATAGACAAGGACCACAAAATATTTGACAAAATCTCCTTTTAACAACTTGTACTGTACATCTCCATAACTCTACATCTCTTTTATACAGCATAAACATAATGATGTTAATGGCAAAACTCTGTTCCATGACAAAAATAAGCGTTTCTAGTCAGTGTGGTAATTCATACTGACTCTGTTATACTGCAGCATGACAAACATCCCCTCTACCATCCATCAGATAAACGCATTGAGTCTATTTTTGATCAATAGCCGACCAAAATCTAGCAACCTGATGAGCCACAGAGGAAGTCAGAAATAGTGAGAGTAAACAAGATCGAATAAATTTTCTAAATAAGAGCTGATACATGGATGGGTTCAGCACTCCACTTTTTGTGCTGGATGATGTAATAGACACATGTAGTGGTATGTGTGAAGTCAGCTCTCCTCTTCATCAGCTTCATCAGATGCAACTGTGGGCTGATTTCTGCAGAAACCCAATCAAGCTTATTTCCTGCTAGGCTGCTTTTATTAGATTGCCTTCTCCAGACAGACAGACAGTTGCAGGCTTTTGAGGGCCTTATTCGAATACTTGTCTAGTGTTCTGTTGTGCACTGAGCTGTAGCTATCTTTGATATTTATTTAAAGAAACTTTTGGTCTATCATATTTTTTCCCATAAATACATGCCAAAAAGGCTGCACATTAGGGTAGCAAGTGAAAGAGGGAATTTGTATGTTATCAATGCACACAGTAACAAAGCCCATATAGGCTGTAATTGATTATTTCTCTGTATTGACTATTTAGAGCGTAAGTGAGCTCAAGGAATTGAGTCTGCATGTTTCTTATTTCTTTTGCCCTCATTGTTGATGTGGTGCACACCAGAACACCACCCAAACCCTCCCGGTATCAGATATCCAATTAATTTTATGTATAAAGCGCAGATTCACCAAACATGTTATCTTAAGGCACTTTACAGAGACAATTCAACCAGATCATACAGTTTGATTGGTTCAAAGTCTCCTCCACCCCCCTCCAAGAAAGACACAGCCAGTCAGGCGAGCTCTGCGGCAGCCCTTGTCAGAGGATGAGAGAGAGCACATACAGTTAGTCACATTAAAAGAAATAGGACTGAACTGAAAATACAGGCCAAGCTCCAACAGCTATAAACAAAGGTGTTAATGGTAGCAGCACAGTTGATATTTTCCTGTTTGGCTGAGACACCATCACAGCCAAACATGAACAGACCAGATGAAGCTACTATGATAAGGAAAAAGCAGAGAGAACATAACGTTAGAGGTTGAACAAACAAATACTGCAGATTGAGGAAAAGTGTGCCTATGTCCTCCAACAGTCTAAGCCTAAAGCAGCATAACTATAGAGCTAGCTCAGGATAATCTGAGCCACTAACTATAAGCTTTATCAAAAAGTAAATTTTAAAGCCTACCCTTAAAATAAGACAAGATGTCTACCTAATGGACTAAAACTTCCATGAAAAATAAAAGATCTGCCTCCCAGTCTACTATTAAAAATTTCAGGAACCAGGAGTAAACCTGCAGATTGAGAGTGAATTGCTCTGTTAGTGTCATGATAGGCTTAAGAGGCTGAACCCACATGCAGAACACCACAGGAAGCTTAGTAAAAGTTTAACAGAGTATATTGAAAAACACACAGAGTAATTATGAACTGGTTCTGGTACAGGTCCGGGACTGGAATCACTGACATCTGCAGAGATGGATAGTTTGATTAGCCAGGCAGCGGGATGGCTTGTCAAGTGTGTTAATTCAGAATGTACCTAGATGAGGTTCTGGCAGATCCTTTGAGAGAGGGGGGGAACCGGTTGGGTCCAGAGACTGTAGATTCAGCAGGGAGCTAGCTTCTAGCTCCTGACTCGTGAGTTTCAGACCTTGGCTTGGTTTCCTAGCTCTTCCTTGAGAGCTGTTGGGGGAATCCAGACTGATGTCTTCGGGTTTGGCTTCCTTGGGCAGGCAGGCAGGTTTCCAGACAAAGCTCATCCAGAGCTTCAGACTTCGATCAGGTTTCCTATGAGGCAGAGAAGACAGAGGCAGGTTAGAATCTAGTTTCTCTCTAGCGTCTACTAGGATTCTATAAATTAACAGAGGCTCAGGTTTCGCTAACCAAACTTGGTCAACACTGCGGCGTCGAAGGAAGGTCTGACTGCTGCTTATGTAGGAAGGTCTCCTGATGGGCTGATGAGTTTCAGGTGTGCTGGAGGCTCCAGCCCAGGAGACCCACAGCGCTCTCTGCAGGAGACAGATGGTAGATCTCCAGATCCCAACAGTAACCCCAGTCCCTAACAGAAAACAGAAAACAGAAGAGGATCCTCGGCGCCCTCTGGTGGGCAAAGCTTCAGGATCCCAACAGTTAGGAACATGGGGATCACTTATATGTCTGATATAAGATGCAGCTTGGCCATTTGAAGCTTTATATGTAAGAAGGAGGATTTGAAATTCTATTCAGAATTTACAGGAAGTCAAAGAAGAGAAGCTAGGATAGGAGAGATATAATCTCTGTTTTTATTTTTCTTCAGAACTTTGACTGCAGCATTTTGGGTCAGCTGAAGGCTTTTAACTACAGTTTGTGGACTTCCTGATAATAGTAAAGAATAGCAATTCATAGACTTCTGGTGAGCTGAGCATTCTGCTGAGGGCAATAATCTTATTTTTAACTTTTTATTCAACTTGACAGCTCTAATGTTGAGTGATTTACAATGGTCAGGAAACCCTCCTTGGTAACCATTTATCATTTCACCTTCCATACTATAATTGTGTGCTAATTTGTGTTGGTCTATTACATAAAATCCTAAGAAAATATGTTGTGGTTATAATGTGACAAACAGTTTGTGTGTGCTTCTCATATCTCCACATATTATGCTCATCCGATGATCTGATCAAATTATACTGCTTCAACATGGATAAATGTACCCTAACTTAATCAAGAATCTTCTTTTTTCTTTCTAGGCTTCCGGCGCAGGCTGTGTCTGTAGTGAGGATGAGGAAGCTGAGGGAAAGACTTCTCCAGTCACTGTTTCTGGACAAGGTGTATTGGGAAAGCCAGGGTGGTCGAGAGGGCATCGACAAGCTGATTGATGTTATTGAGAAGCGAGCCAAGGTCCTTCTTGCCTATATCAATGCTCACGGGATCGAAGTTATTTCAATGAATGATTGATTTTATTGTAAAAGTTGAGGCTGTTTTTTATTTACATAAATTATTTTAAATATTTAGATCTGCTTGTAAATAGGTTAAAAGGGAAGAAATCTATTTGTTCTTTTTGTTTTTTTACTAAAAGCATCATGAAATGTATAGTTATAATGTGATAAACATAGTTTTGTAATCGCTTGCTCAAAAATATTAGGGTGAAAAATGTCAAAAATAAAAAAATAATGAGTTAAGCAAAAAACCTGTCAAGAAACCTGTCGGTATATACAGCCAGAGAAGGACATTGATTAATGTAAATTTTCTGAAAAGGGGTATGAAGAAGTAAATCTTATTTTTCATACCCTCTCTTCCACCAATTGCACTAAAATAAATATTGTTTTCAGTGTCCTGTCTGGTAATGTGGCAACAAGATTAATTGTCTAGATGCCGAAAAAGATCCCAACAGAATTTGCTTTCACAAGTGGAGCAGTAGGGCTATCAACATAGTGTTCCGCTTGATTTATGCATAGAAATAGCTTTATCATAAATCATGCAGGGAGGACTACAGATTATATGGACTCCGCAATGTAAGTACAACAGGAAAGGAAAAACAGGAAAAAGGAGAAAAGAAGAAAGAAGAAGGTGATAAAAGGGAGACAAGGATAAAACGTCTTCAGTCCGCTTCATCACCTGCAGGGAGAGATGTAAAAAAAGAACAGCGCAACAAAGATAGTATACGAGATACAATAAGTAGCACCTTGATACTATTGCTGAAGTATTAGTGGTATTATTTAATCTGACATGTATACTGTGGTAGCTGAAAATAAGAATATGGGCTTTCTGTATGGAAGTCAATCTCTAAGTACCTGGAACCAAGCACCTATAGTTGTTTGTGAGAGTGCACTTGTGCATGTAAAGTTGAACCTATTGGAGTTTATTCCAGAGCTTCACACCACTAACTGAAATGCACATCATCACGGGTGATATCATGTGTAGTCCAAATGTTTCTCAGAGAGTTCAGTCATATTTATCCAGCTCTGTGATGTCCCAAATGACCAAAACCTTTGCCTTCACCAGTGTTCCATTCAGCTTGATGAAGACCTTACAGTTCATGGTCCACTTGGACTGGATCTTCTTCTGCTTCCTCAGGGCCTTCCTCATGATATTCCAGGTGTTCTTCCTGGTCAGGTGCTTGTTAATGAACACGTCTGATCCCTTTAGCAACCTGCCCTGTTTCAGCAGAGCAGTTTTGTGTTCCTGGTTACTGAACCTCATGATAATCACTGGTCTGTCATTGTTCCCTTGTCTCTGCTTCAACGGAATCACAGTCCAGCTTTATCCCCTTTGACAAGAGGCCACCTGTTCCTTGTCGGGTGATGGCTCACCAGCTGGACAGGGCCCTGCCACCACGCAGGTGTAAGAGCGGGGCTTTACACACAGTCCAGTGATGATCACATCATTCTTTCTGGTGTAATTTTCCATGTCAGCCACTTGGCCCAAAGCTGCAATCCGTTTGTCCTTTTACTCATTCAGCAGTCATAAAGCCTTCACCTCTTCAACCAGAACCAGAATGGACTTTTGCTGGAGTTGAATGGGTGAGGTTTCTCAGAGAGGAAATCCAACGCTTTCCTTATCTCCTCAAAATACTCCAAGGCAACAGGAATATAAACACCGCCAAGCAGGCTCGGACTGGTAATCTGCAATTCCAGGCATTTGCCCAGTGGTTAATCCACAATGTGTATTCGTATTGTGTTTCACATTTGAGACACACGCGTTTGACTGTGTTTCTATTTTTTTTGGGAGGGGGTCCATAAGTGGGCCGTTGTAGATGGAAAAATGCCAGGGCCGAAAATCGTTTGCAGTCAGAGCCTGCCGCCAAGCAATAGCCAAGATGCTGCCAACCCCAAGACACCACTTTCGCACCTTTGGCACAGCTTCCGGTGTAACCGGCTAAACCGTTCGACCAGCAACATCTCTACTTTCTATGTACTGTACATATACTACTTTTAAAAAAAATAAATAAAAAAAACATCAAAAATTTTGCTTCATCCAGCCTTAACAAATTAAGTCTTGATGATTATTTTATTTGGTTGGACCCAATATTGTACCAGCTTGTTTGCAACATACCAAAAAAAATAGTTTTCAAGATTATGCAAATTAAATTTGACCCTGTTAGTTATAAAACTAGGGGAACTGCCTATAAGGAAGTTATTATCCAGAATTGTAGAAAGATGTTCCTTTAATAGGGTAATGCAGTAACCAGTATAAAGTTTAAATCATCTATCTTTAATATTTTTTTCTGCATTAATTTTACATTTATACTTTAAGTAGTTTTTAAAATGGCGCTTTTACACTTTCACTTTAAAAATGCTTAAGTTAATACTGTTGTGTTTTTACACTACTTGAGAAATAAACAATAACACTTTTTTATTTTTTTTTATTTATTCCTTTATTTAACCAGGAAAAGTCCCATTGAGATTAACAATCTCTTTTTCAAGGGAGTCCTGGCCAAGACAGCGGCAAAAGATTACATTACAAATTACAGTACATTTTACAATTACATCTATCTATAATTAGAAATTTGTAAAACAGTTACAAACTATAGATCTAATTTCCAAACCTTTGAGCAATCGTTTAAAATGTCCGATTGGAATCAAATCCTTCAACTTCCAGTCTTTCTGAAGATTGTTGCATGCTGTGGGGGCAGAGTACTGAAAAGCTGTCTTTCCAGCTTCAGTGCGGACACTAGGTACAGAGAGAAGCAAAGACTCTTGAGAACGTAGAGAATACAGTTCAGCCACTCTTGGTTGAATGTACTCACAGAGGTATCAGGGGAGCAGACGCAGAATACCCTTATAAATGATCATATACCAGTGAGTGAGTCTACGAGTCTCTCATGCTGGCCAGCCCACACGTATGTAAAGTTCACAGTGGTGTGTGCGAGGCTTACAATTTGAGATAAATCGTAGGGAGGCATGGTAAACTGAGTCTAAAAGTTTTAGAACTTGATCTGGGGCATTGATATAGATTGGGTCACCATAGTCCAGAATGGGTAAAAACGTTGCAGCTACCAGTCTCTTCTTCGAATTAAAAGAGAAACAAAACCTATTCCTAAAGAAGAAGCCAATTTTCAGTCTGAGTTTCTTAATCAATGTTCAACATGAGGTTTAAAATTTAGACTTTCATCAATTAAAATTCCTAAATATTTAAAAGATTTAACCCTTTATATCTCTGACCCATCCAAGGTGATAAGAGGATAGCTATTTTGCAATTTTGTCTTTGTTTTTGAAAATAACATAATTTTAGTTTTATTTGAATTTAAAGAAAGATGTAGTTTTAAAAGCCTGTGCTGAACAGAATTAAAAGCAATTTGTAAAGTAGAGACACACGCACTAGGGTTTTTTCCAAAACTGTAAAAAACCATGTCATCAGCATAAAAATGGTAGTTAGTGTCTATATATATAGTTACTTTTGACACCTCTACTGAGCTATAAGGAGCTCTTCTCTGTTTTCCTTTTTCACAAAGGTGTAGATGCAAATCGCATGGCAAAGTCATTGCTCAATACTGTCAACCGGGGCAAATAAAAAGAGGACTTAGGTGGAGAAATAATGGAAAACAGAATGCATCAGTCAACAAATTTCCTACTGTGAAACTGACAAAATAAACGGTTTGGGAATTTTTCTCTCAGTGGTTCTTACTTTTACATTTTCATTTTTTCCTATCTCTTGCATTAGTACATAATCTTTGCTCATCGGTGCCTAAGTTTAGTCAAACCCTACTCGAAATTGGAAAAGTACTCTAACCCTGCCTGAAAAAAAGGACATAATGCATGTAACCCTTTTTCTTTTTTAGTCACAGTTTTTTTTAGGGTTAGGGTTAGAACATATGTATTTCTATTTGACAAAATTCATGAAAATAGTTCAAAAGTTTTAAACCTTGTAACCTTGTGATGTCTCTGTTTCAACACACCTGAGTTAAATAATCAGGCAATTAGTAGTAGATTAGGGCTGTGTCAAAATGTCCGCCCTAACCTTTTTAGCGGGGCACTATATAGTTATTACACCATTTTAGATGAGTGTCAAAACGTCAAGTGGATGAAAATGTAGTGGATTCGAAATTTCCCACAATGCACCTTGAAAAGTAGTGATTATCTATGGTTACTAGATGAGCAGATTTATTCAAGAATGCTTCTCGAGGTGAGCTCTCCTCGCAAAGCATCATGGGATTTGTTTTCAGTGACCCACTGTCACCTACGACTGTCACTACCCGACAGTAGTGATAAAAAACAAAGGTTCCGCAGGAACTGTGCGGGGAGGCAGAGTTACGTAACAAACAAGGAGTGAAAAGTAATCATCTGTCCGAACGGTCAGTTAACTGAGGTCACTTTAAAATCCACTATATAGTTCACGCTCTATATATATATATATATATATATATATATATATATATATATATATATATGTATTGTGTACCTTTACTTTTGCCCATATCAGACTGCAGGTCAGGAATTATGATGGTTTAAAGAGATAGCTAAGGATAGCCTGAAACGCTCTCACTCTAAGCTTCTTCAAAAGGAAACTTGGAAGCCTAGTCTTTAAAAGCAACAAGGATTTCTCTCACAAAAGCCATCCACAACTGCACACACCGAGGTTTGCACTCCAACCAGATTATTCCCAACTGAAAAACAGGTTTATATTGAGTACAATTTTATTTAATCTTTTCATCACAATATTTGACAAGGGAATTGATAATTATCTGTAACAGGCATGGTTCCTAATAGCTTAATAGCTGGAATTGATAATTCATAGGATCTTGTTTTGACTTAGAGCAACCAGAGTACCCAAAAATCTTAAAAGCCACATATGAAATCCAATCTTTCTTTTGCAATCTTTTCAGACCAGATCAAAAAACAAATTTTCTTCACAAAGAACCTTTTGAGTCACATGGATAATGGATGGATGGATGTAAGAGAAGCATCTACAGTATAATCACACTATTTTGAAGCCTTTCACTCTCTGTGACTGTAAACACAAAATGTGTTTTATTTATTTATTTTTGAGAAATCTTTCTAATAGCTCTATGTTGAAAGGGTGAAAAAAAAGATGAGATGATATATTTTGGCCTCAAAGATCATGTTATCCAGAGAAATTAGTAAGTTCTAGAACATTAAATAGTAAAGAGATCAGATCCCTTGTAACTATCAAAAAGCAGTCAGCATTATAAATAATTTTCCCCCAGGACTTGCATACAAAGGTAAAATCAAAAAATTAAGAAAAGGGTCACAGTGTAGTTTATGGCTCTGTTGGAACAGATACGTGGGAGTAGGCTCTCAATAGCCAGGACACTAAGGTAACCACAGTGGTTGTATTTTACCCATATTTGCTATGATTATACTTCCATTTATAGCACCACTTTGACTTTGTGTGCCTTCTGTCAAATGGAGAGCCTTCTTCCCTCCCAAAACACCCCCCATCTGATTATTTATGTTCACATAAAAAACAACTTTGCGTATTATTTCCATATGCACTTCCTTTATTTTTAGCAAGGATTATTGAGTGAGTTCATTTCTACAGTTTTAACTTCCATTCAACTCATTTTCAGCATCTGAGTACATTATTCTGGGTAAATAGCATTTTTTTTTTACATATTTTGTGCAAGCTAACTGTGTAGAGTGGGGAGACAGATGGCTTCATTAGGAATACATCATGATAATTTAATGAAGTGCAAGCAAACCCTCATAATTTCTAACAAAACATCTTCCTTTCACAGCAAAGACAAGTGTTGCAGAAGAATGGAAATTTCCAGCTGGCAGAAACAGCAAAGGAAAACAACAGTTTTTTTTTTTTCCAGTGAGGTTTTCAAAGCCAGAAAACAGCATATGTTTTTTTCATGTTGATTCTAATATGGATGAGGTTGAACTTGCACTGATAAGGTCTCACATAGTGAACTAAAAAATGTCAACATGAGTCAAATCATGTCAGGCCAAAGCTTGTTTTTGTTACAGCAAAACCTGATAATAGACAGCTTAGAGACTTACTGATTTGTGTCAACAATAGCTAAATGTAGGTCTGAATGTATTTTTTGAAGGACTACCTTGAGTGTTGAATCCTTAAATTGTAACTATTAAAGCTATAAAAACTATAGCTAGGTGGATTATGGTTAAGTCCACTTTAAGTCCTTGTGTAGCTTGCATTTTGTTCTATAAATATTAAACCGTTTCATCTTAAAGGCATTCATCTTCCCATTTTGTTCTGTTTTCATTTTCTTTGGAGCTGCATATTTGTTTTTGTGTTAAGGCATTTTGCTTCACAACATAAACACCCAATCTTTTTTCCAGTTTAGCATGTTCTTACTGTACATATATGGGATTTTTCCGGCAATCATAGCTTTTTCTTCAGCTAAATAACATGCATTTATAATAATATTAATCATACATTTTATTTAACAGCGCCTTTCTAGACACTCAAGGTCACTTTACAGAAAATAAAAATGAAAATACAAAAATTCAAATACAGAAATATATAAACAATTATGGGGAAGGATAAGAACAATGTATTTACAAATAATTGAGCTGGAACAGATGGGTTTTGAATAAGGAGAGAGAGTCAACACTGCAGAGATCATTTCATGCTTACTTGTTGACCTTAGAGGAAAGAGCATATGAATTGTGCGCTTTACTGATTTCTTGTTTTTGAACAAACCTGACCTATCCAGGACCAGAAGTACTTTATATGTTTAATATTCCTAATGACGAAGCAGGACTAAGCCCTGTTTACAAATTTTTCAGTTATGCTTTTTAAAGGTTTAACCACTTTGAGAAGGGCTAATCGCTGTTGGCCTGTGCCAGTCTCAGGGTTAAAGAACCTTTAAGATCTGGAGAAATGACTAACTGAAGAAGGTGTTTGCTTAATTTGTGTTAGTTACAGAAGTTCATCTTGTTTTCTGCAGATGGAATTGAAATCTAATGAATGAAAGCAGGTAAGAAAGCAGCTAAATCAGATTACATCCATGGAGGCAATGAGTGCACATTGTCTTTAATCTTTAAAATACAGTTCAGTGGATAGAGTATATAAAACACCTTGACCCATCTGCCCCAGCAATAAGTTTTTGAGAATTAGTTCATATGTAATTTCATTTTGTTAATGTTTAAGAAGTTAAAAAACTGAGCCATTACATTCTGGTTAAGAGTTGAAGGTGAAAGGCATAAGGCTTCACTATGATGAAGCCCAGGAGTAAGACGTGAGCAGCGTCTTTTAGTGTAAAGAGCTGAATCACTTAGAAGATCCAAGATAAGATTAGATGGAATGCATGCACAGCACAGAACTGACCGGTTCAAGAAAAAAGGGAAGAAATTTGGCAAGCATATCTACAATATATATATATTTTTTTTATCTCTGATTCTGCAGGTCCAGAGATGCAGGGTCTCCTTAATCTCAATGGTGGTCTAGATTTCCTGTGATTTGATCTTAAATCTGAGATTCAGTTAAACAATAACCTACTAAGGGAATGGTTTTCTCTGAAATAATAAAAGTTATGCCTAGTTACAGGTTTTAAGGATTTTTCTTTTCCGGTGTCCTCTTCCCTTCCTGACAGCTTGAATAGACTGGAAGCAGTAAACGTAATAAAGTATTTAAGATGCAACCTCATGTCAGTTTGACTATGTCTCCTGAATTCATTGAAATAAAATGTTCAACAAATTTCAACATCAAGCCAAGTATTCATACAAGCAAGGAAAACATCAAAACGTAGTTGAGAAAAACATAATGGATTAAAAAAAAATGAATGGACTCAATTAGATGTTAATTGCAAATCTGGCCATGACGAGAGGTAAACTTCCTTAGGAAACCCACCTAGAGGAAGCAACTTTTGCCATTTCCATAAGGCGTTTAGTAGTTGTAGCAAATATCTGAAAGAGAAATAACACTAAAACTCAAAATATTGGCATACATGCAAAAGGTTATGGGCAGATGAAAACTAGCATTCCACATTACCTAGGTCAACCCGTCCCTAAAGAGAATTATTGTGATATCATCAGTATTATATGGAGTTAAATACAAGGTAAACTGTGAGAGTAAAAGAATGAAGACTGAGACAAAGATTAATGAATAAAAATATATAAAAATGAGCTACAATCTATGGTAATAACCTGAAAACATATGTTTGAATATGCTCTTTTCTGTCTGAACTTAAGCTATTTGTTAATGTTGGGATCCGGAGGTTTGCCCACCAGAGGGCGCCGAGGATCCCTTTTCTGAGGGCTTCTGCTGTCTGTTGGGATCCAGAGGCTTGCCCACCAGAGGGCACCAAGGATCACTTCCTGAGGGCTTGTGCTCACCTGCAACACCTGTCTTTAATCTCCTCATCAGCCTTGGGCCTACTTAAGGGGGAGGAGACTAACACTCCAATGCCAGAGTGTTTGCCAGGTACGGTAGATCCTGCCCGTAACCTGAAACTCTGGAGAGTTTACTCTGCTGGAAATCTGCCTGCCCGTTCTCAGTTGAACTCTGGAGGGCCTCTTCAGTCAGAATCAGCTTGCCCGCCCTCAGAGGACGATTGGGAGAGAGACTCTGTCAGAGATCTGCCTTCAAGCACACTGTCAGCTCTGCCTCCACCTCAGCCTGGTCCTCAAGAGAGAGAGAGAGAGAGAGAGAGTCAAGCCTGGAATCTGTCCGCCTGCATTCTGACTGTCTCGACCCGGCTCTCAAGAGAGAGAGAGATCCAAACCTGGAATCTGCCCGTCTGCACACTGACCGTCTCAACCCAGCTCTCAGGAGAGAGAAAGAGAGATCAAAACCTGGAGTCTGCCTGCCTACATTCAGACAGTTTCTGCCCAGCTCGCAAGAGAGAGAGAGCTCATCTGGAATCAGCCTGCCTGCACTCATACTGCCTCTGCCCAGCTCTCAGCTGTCCTCCTGCCTGCACTGTGTTCCAAACCTGCAACCTGCCCGCCAGAACTCAGACTGCCTCAGCCTAAGCTCTCAGTTCTCCTCCTGCCTGCACTCAGCTCAACCTCTGCTAGTCCTCAACCCTCGGTCTGCCAACAGCCTCTGGATCCACAAGGTTTCCCCCCTCTCTGCAGCTCAGCTAATCTCCAAATCCAGATCAGTCTCCCAAACCCTGGACTTGTTTATTATTCTCTTTTCTTAAATAAACCTTTGAACTTTTCTCCAGCCTCTGAGTGTTCTGCATATGGGCTAGGTTCTTGCCATCATGACAGTTAAGAGAAATAGTCAAATTTTCACTGCCTAAATACACAAAGCTGTTAGAGACATACCATGTTGCTGCATGGCTCTAAAAGGGCAGATTTGGGGACTGAATATAAATGCCCATCCATCATGTAAGATCTGAATGAAAATTATCAAGGTTTGTGTTTGTAAATTGACAAAATGTAAAAAAGTCAAATGTGTTATCTTTGTATCTTAGGGTAATTGAAAAACTTAGGCATACTTATACGATGCAAACAGGATCTTAAAAGTAGTAAAGAATTCCTAAGATAGGTATATTTACCCTAAGTTTGAGTTCGTAAATAGATGATCTGCTAAAGGAATCAGTATCACTGCATGAAAAGTGAGATTTTCATCCCCGTAAACTCCCGCAGATCTCCCTGATTTTCGTCAGTTTCCGACAATTTGCAACCCACGTTTGTCGCCATTTGTCAGTGCCACAAATTGTCGGGAACGGACTCTGACGTATGTGGAGAGCGGTCAGCTGTACTAATGGCCCTAATTAGCATATGAATGCAGCGAACCCGCGCGGCTGGCCAGGTCTGGCTTGAATAACCTACTCAGTATTGGCTGAAACCCCTGTTCTCAAACAAGTAAAATAGCTCGTGATTGGCAGCAAAACCACACGTGGCCACGCCAGGCTTGAATTTTCTTACTGAGTATTGGATGGAACCACTTCTTTTTAAACAAGTAAAATCGCTCGTGATTGGTTGGCATATATATATATATTTACATATATATATGTAAATATATATATTTATATATATATATATATATATATATATATATATATATATAAATTTATTTATTTATTCATATATTTTTTCATTCATATATTTATTTATTCATATGCTGTGTATTTATGTTATCCTACACTACTAGACAATTATTAGGCTACCATCAAGGACATGAATGAATTTATACAGGAAATGAACATTTGCCAGTAAGCTGTTTATGCAAAGAAAGAGCTTTATTAAAACACACACAACTATATACAACGCGAGGATCTGCCCACACATGCGTATCCAAAAATTACAACTCCGTGAACTGTCCGTCTGCCTCCTCGGGGTTGGAGGTAACTGGCAGCATTCCCTCCGAGGCAGGACCTGCCTCGGAGGGAATGCCTACTGTGCGTGGCTCTGTACTTCGGCATCACTTCTAACCGGGACTGCAGCTTAACACAGAGTTCAGAGAGATCCGGCCTACGAAATGGCGGCGGCCATTCCAGAGTTCCCCTTCCTCATCAGCTAGCACACTCTGCCTCGATTCCAGCAGCTGTAAAAAAAAAACAAAAAAAAAACAATGATTCAGCACTATGCGATGGGATGCACTGCGTATGGACACAACACATCTATCAATGCACCTGAAAAATAGTCACCAAATAAGGTCTTACTCTCTTTCTTTTCTGAATGCTTGGCAGCTTCCGCGCGCAACGTGTTCTCAGGCTGCGTATATGTGAAGCTCCTGCGTACCGTCTCATAATACGTCTTACAGGCAGCTGGAAAACAATTAAATCAGAGTGGTATGAATAGTAGGTCACCGCCTCATTATGAGGCGAGATTAGTCTGTGAAAACAAAATGTACAGTTATGATCGGTATCCATCCGTATCTATTTCCTTTTACCGCAGAATGAAAGCATATTCTTTAACTCTTACCCTTGCTCCGGTTCATAGCGCCTGCAATTTGTCTCCGAGTTGTGAAGACGGCGTACTGCTTCCTGTGAATCACAAAAAAATACACTTTAATAAAGCTTGTTCTTGCAAGGCTACTATTAGCCGTAGCTTTAGAATAGGCTGCTATTAGCCGTAGCTTAGGCTAGGCTGCTATTAGCTTAGCAGGCAGTAATCGAACATATATTTACCGCTAGCTTCTCTTCTTTGAGTTCGTCTCTCCCGCACAGTTGTTCGACTGCAGAGTCGCCATCGCGTCCAAGAGGAGTTGAAGGCGAGTTGAACGCTAGACATCGTCCAGCCATTGATCACGTACCAGCAAAATCCAAACAAAGGAACTGGAGATAAAGTTCTTCTGAGTATAGCTCCTCCAATCACATATGAGGTCATTGTTATACGGAAGGACTCGAGAGAACAGCGTCTATTATTTTTATTTTTTTGCTTTATTGGCAATTCTGTGTAACAATACAGAGTAATTAAAAAAATCAAACAAAGATACACAGCAGTTGGTGACATTATAACTTAAAAAAAAATGAGACATAGAATGTAACAAATAAATAAAAATAAAACAAGGGAAACAAACATATAAATAAATGAACAGATAAATAAAATAAACATAAAATAATAATAGCTAGGGGTTTACATTGAGTTTATGGTCATTTAACTTTTTGTAGCTTCCTGTCCTAAACAGTCTTTAAGGAAACATATTAGAAGATGCAATATTGTATATGTGAGAGAGGAGTTGCTGTAAAACAATGGCAATATGCCATTATGCCACTATGCACAGTAGTTGAGCTCTAGGAGACTGTGATCTCTGCAGACCCCTCATTCTGATTCTAATGTTGTTTGCATAGAATGCACATTTTACCAACTGATTCTGATTAAAACTAATTTTTGAAATAAATTATTTTGTGTATTTTTTTACATAACATTTGCCATTGCTAATGGCATACACAGTAATCTAGCGTACTTTAATTAAATAAATCAATTCAAGCTAAAATGTAAGAGTCTATAATTAGGTCATACTGAGCCTGATCTATTTGTACCATCTATTTGGGGGATATTTATTGCCACACTTTGGGCCACTTAATACCAATTTAGCATCAGATAAATGAGGCAGCCTACCTCAGCATTGTTGCTGACGTTATGTCCTTATGACCACAGTGTACCAATCTTCTGATGGCTACTTCCAGCAGGATAATGCGCCATGTTATAAAGTGAATCATCTCAGATTCATTCCTTGAAACTTTTCCACTTAATTGTGAATTGAGCATATTGACAGACAACATTTAATTTTTTTATCTTAAATGCAAATATTTTTTAAAATAATTACTGCTCTAAATGTATTGCTCTGTCAGATAAAGATCTGTTTTGGTTTCTATACTTTAATTAAATAAATCAATTCAAGCTAAAATGTAAGAGTCTATACTGAGCCTGATCTCTTTGTATCAGAGATTTTCTTACCTTTTAGAAAAATGTCACTTGGGGTAAAACTCCCTCTGCAACCCTGATTTGCATTTGTATAGCTCACAGCATTTTCATTTACATGTTAAAGCCTCCCCTAGAATTCCATGGGGGCGAGGCATGGGGGGAACACTGTCTAAGAAAGACCACGTCAATTTCTGACAATTTATGGGAGTTTTTGGCATTCCCTGCAAATTACCGTAAACTGCCGTTAACCTGAACTTCCACAACAATCTACAGTGCCGCATATTGACGAAAATCCCACTTTTCATGCAGTGTATGTCATACTCTTGCCACGTGTCCAAGTATACCAACACATCGTCCAAGTAAACTGCACAACCAGCCATGTTACCAACCACCCTGTTCATTAGTCTCTGAAATGTCACCGGTGCATTTCTCAGACCAAAGGGCATTACCGTATATGAATACAAGCCTATAGGTGTGACAAATGCAGGCAATTCCTGTGCCCGCCTTGTCAATGGCACTTGCCAATAACCCTTTAAAAGATCAAATTTACTAACAAAATTAGCAAGAACCAACTTGGTCAATGCAATCCTCCATTCGCTGCAATGGGAAACCATCTGGTTTTGTAACAGCGTTAATGTAGCGTGGTCTCCACTACACATTTAATTTGAGTCTGCTTTATTTTACTCTGCAAAGAGCCAAAGATGTGTATATTAGAATCAGAGTTCGCCAAACACGTATATCAGCTTCACATTTTATATGTGTCCTCATTCTCTGAATGGCCGAGAACAATAAACCATAAAGTTTGCATATATTCTAGACACAGGAAAATCATGAACTTCTGCACCAAAATATAAACAATAAATCATATTCTTAGCTACTATTGCAGAACAGTTTCATTAACCTTCTATAGCACATTTTCTCAAATACAGGCAACCAATTATATCTAACAAATATTTCAAAGTAAGTCAAATATCCGTTAATCAGATCAATCATGCCCTAATTTAGATTATTTACTCAGCTTGACAAACTACTCGCAAACAGAAGCTCATTGTTTCCCCTCCAGCCCCAGGCTCACTCACGGTAGCTCAAGGGCGGATTTAGGAAATTTGGGGCCCTAGGCAAAGACAGGCATGGGGCCCTCTGAATTGAGAAGACAACATATAGAACAGACCCATTATACAGATACAGAAATTTTAATAGAATAGAAATTTGAGGATGTCATGTATCTTCAAGTTTGTCTATGTCACTGTAACTCGGAGGAAAGAATCTCTCTCTCATATATATATATGACAAATGTCTCATCATCGGGATTTGCTCCGTGATCAGAGGAAATGTTACTTGGCGCACAACAGTGGTGAAAATTATAGTATAATATAATACAACTCTGTGAATAGTTCCGTCTGAAATGAATGAAAATAGTTGTTTTAATGGTTATTGAGTCAGATATGTGGCGGTAATGTTTGGTTTATCTGAAGGTTTTTATCTGTTATTGTGTAAATGGGTTTGGCTGTAATTTAAGGACAGATTCTAATATATCTGCAGAGTGGGAACTATAAATCTGATAGGAGTTTAATTTTTTTATTGTTGTTTAGCACAATATGCTTAACTAAGTATTTTTTGTTGTTGAATATTAGAGATTTTGCAGATATATTTTGTAGATACATTGTTTAGATTTACTTATATATTTCTAACCCTTTTATAGAATAGAAAATCCCTTTATTGTCCCACAATGGGCAGATTTACAGCAGCAGAAAGATTATTGAAAATGGTCACACAAATGAGGACCTTAGAAAAATGTATAAGAATAACATAATAGGGAAGAGTTAAAATATAAAAAATGCAATTCTGTAAAGTGTTTTAACAATATAAAACCGGATAATTAATAACCAATATGCTGCTATGGACATTTTTACAGTAATGGATATTTGAAAATAGCAGCAACATCAGAGATGTGCAGAATGACAGCAGCAGGTTATTTAACTGACTAAGGTTTCCATCATTACATTTGATTTTATTTGTTCCTGCTCCTGGTGGTTGGAATCTTTATTCCACTCTGGATTCTTGTGAGTGTAGTCTTTGTTCACTTTAACTTTTTTTTAAATAAATAAATAAACAAACAGTTTTGAAAACCTCGGTATTCATTCTTTTCCTGCTTTGTGTGTCAACTTTCACGGTTGCTAAGCAACAGAGCATGCAGCGGTAAAACCCGCCGAAGGGTAGACCTGTTCGAATTTACAGCCAAAACTCTTCCGGCCTCCTTATTTTCAAGGACTTCGAAGGATCCAGTCTAGGTAGACCGCGTCCTTGGAGGATGCAGCCCAGGTTTTCGAACAGAGCAAGAGCCTCTGATTAAGAACAGGGCTGCCCGCACTGACGCGGCTCAGGGATTACGTCACACGGAGCGTCGTGCGCAGTGAAATCAGGACATTTCCTCACTTTCAAAAAAAAACCCGGGATGCCCGGGACAGGACGTGAAATACGGATATGTCCCGGGAAATACGGACGTTTGGTCACCCTACAATATAGGGGGAATGTCCCCTTCGACAGCTTAATACTCACTAGTTGTTCAACTCCACATCATGGATCCTCCTCAACAGGTGCCAGCGTTACCGCTGAGTTTTCAGCTGTTCGCGGGTTACTGCTGCTGCTGCTCGCCGCTGCCGCAGTGAAGAAACCGAATCCCGAAATCCCACATACTCCATCAGCGCTCCGCCCCGCTGCGCTCCAGACCACCTGCGCAAAGCAAAGCCTACAGCCGCCACTGTGGCTCCCGTCCGCTCCGCTCTGAGTTCCTTGGAGATCGTAGAGGGCATGCGCCAGATGAACCAGGGTTTCCGCGGATCATTAAAAATAATTACAATTCATAATTTTTTTAAAATCAAGGCCTTAATTGGCACTAAAATTTTATTAAATATGTTTATCGTGGCATTTGATTCTTTAATAAAAATGTTTATAAAAACTAGTTCTTCAGATATATTATATCGCTATTAATTTGCGTGAAACCGATCATAAAGCCGTATGTTCGGAAAGGAAGCTTGAGGCGGAAAAAAAGCTAGAGAATATATATATATACGTGTGTGTTTGTTTACATACATACAAGAGTCATGGAACTGTGCTTACAGCTCCTTCATATTTCATGTACACTAATAACTTGTGTACATGGTACTTGTTGATGGCATTAAAATAATTTCTAATAACATTAAAATAGCATTAAATTAGAGTCACTCATTCCTGTATAAACCCTGTGAGCGTTTAATTTAATATGACATATTTAAAAAATCCACATCAGCTTTCAGCATATGTTCAGTTTCTGCACAAATATATATATATTTGTAGATTTTTGTAACGGGGATAACTATGATCATTCTAAACTGTTTTTTTTTTGTGTTTTTTTTATGAACTTTGTTTGTTCTCTACTCCCAAACTCAGCATCTCTTCATCCATTCCTGTAATAAGAAGTTTCTTTTGAATGGATTTGATTAAACTTTAAGTCCCTCGGTATAAAATAAATATTTTGATGGAGATGAGAAATCGGATCTTGACCTGGCTGGACCGGAGCGGAGCAAAAAATAGCTCGGCTCCGTATTTTGACGGTGACGTACGGAGAAGACGTACGTGGACGGAGACGTGCGGAGGAGTAGCGGTGGATGTGGAACAACTCTCATTGATTTACATGAAAGACAAGCGCTCCGCACGACGTACGTCAGCGGGGCGGAGTATGTGGAATCTGGGGGGAAGTCAGTCATTTTCGGTAACTTTGAAAGCAGCTTCCTACTTTCATTCTTCTTTCTTCTCTTTTCAGCACCGCTAGGGTAACTTCTTTTTATTTTTCTTTCCTTTCCTTTCCTTTCTTTTCTCTTCTCCCCCGCTCTGCTCACATCGTCTCTTTGCGCCGTTTGTTTTCAAATAGTTTGCTGCGGTGTGTTTGGACCTTTCTGCCCATGCGCAGCAAATGGACTGAACCAATGTAGTGGACACTGTAGGGGGGGCCCCCGAGACACACTTAATATTATAAGCATTCTAATGCCTTTTTAGCGAAAGGATTTTTATCAAAAACATAATTAATTTGCACAAATAAGTAATAGCTGTATTAACCATATAAAATGAGTTTTAGGGGGCCCCCCAGGAACTCAGGGCCCTAATTTTTGCCTAATGGTAAATCCGCCCCTGCGGTAGCTAGCGACCCACGCTAACTATTAGCTAACTACTGTCAGTTGGCTGAACAATATTCACAACAATGCCACAAATCAGTTGAGATCATTAACTCACCTCGGACATATTCACAAATCAACTACACAGTTTCCACCCTCCCTTTTTACCAGCAAAGAGCCAAAGATGTGTATATTAGAATCGGAGTTCGCCACACACCTAAATCAGCTTTACAGTTTATATGTGTCATCATTCTCTGAATGGTCGAGAACACACGGTGTGGCAAACGTGCCCTCTGCTGGTCAGGGTTCGACAGTGACTACTGTTCAATAACTAATTTCAAATAACAAAACAACCTGCACTTATCAGAAAATAATTTCACCACACTCTGAACATAAACAGCGTTACATTTATATTATATTTAACATGTGTTTGATTATTGGGTAGGTATTTCAACCCACTGATGGCTCTGTATGCCACACTCCACCCACAATAATAAATGTTCATAGACATTTCTGATACCCCAAATGTACCATGCCAAATACTCAACTTTCTTACTTATAACTTGGTATTACTTATGATGTAATTTTTCTTTTTTTTTTTCTGTGTGGCCCTTGAGATGACTTCCAATTAGTACCCATTTATGAAAGTATCCGGCCGATTTAGCCCTAGTACCAGTAAACATCAGCTACTGTACTTCGGACCCTATTTGGATTAACAGTCTCATGTAACAGAACTCATATCGGCCTCAGTTATTTTAGTCTGTTACCAGTCTCTATCTGTGCAGTACTACTTTAATACATTCTCCTGGAAGTGTCTCTTCACTCCTTCAAATTTCACCATTGTCCTTTTACCTTTTGAGTCCATTTTCTTGCAACTAGATTCATGGTTGTGTGAGTTCAACTCATTATCTCAGTATCAAGAGATTTCCATGGTCGCCACATGGTTGGCTATTTGCAGGCTGGAGTCATACTCACGATTGGTAGGCTCTCCCCACCGGGTTTCACCTACATTGGCTCACCCAAGGCATTGTAGGTCTGAATCTGGGGACGGTGCCGATGTTGCTGCGGGTAGCTTGTCACTGGTGGAGGGTCAGGATCATCCTCCTGTGACGACTTTTGTAGACTTTCCTTGGCCTCTGTAGTGTCGTTCACATTGCCTGTGCCTATTTCCTGGCGATATGGGAAAGGACACACCAGCTTACTTTCATCACTGTCCCAATCGTCCTCTGGTTCGGGCGTTTGCTGTTTTCTTCTTTTTGTCCCTGTTGGTATCCTCTCTTCTAATTTACCAGGGCCTGGTTCTGGTTTTTCCTAAGGCAGACTGTCACATGGGAGTAGGAGGTTTCTATGCAACACACGCCTCTTACCTCCTCCCTCTGGTGCCACTTCATACAATGGGCTGTCAGTGCTCCTTCTCCTCACCACCACATGCACTTTAGGTTCCCAGTAGGCCCACAGTTTTCCAGGGCCATCACTCTCTAACAGGTTACGTACAAGCACTCGTCCACCCTGTTGCAAGTCGGCTCCATATGCTCTTTTGACCATTCTTGCCTCGTAGAGCTTCCTAGGCTGCTGTTTTAGATGCAATCTCGTAGGCTTGTTGCATCCATTTTTGCCAGTTCTGTACATACTCAGCATATGTCTCTTTTGCTTCTCTTGGCTGTAAATTGAAAAGCAGGTCTACTGGCAAACGGGGTGACCTTCCATACAGTAGGTAGTAGGGGCAAAACCCAGTGACCCAACTGTGACCCCACTGTCCTGTTGAATCTCTCACATTTCCCATTACCTTGAGGATGGTAACATGTTGTATGGGACCCACACACAACACAGTTCCTCAGTAGTTGATCCATTAATTGGTTGTTAAACTCTCTCCCCATGTCATGATGAATCCTCTCTGGAAATCCAACATGCAAGGCAAAATCATTGAATAGTTTGTCAACCACAGTTCTGGCAGATTTATTTTTCATGGCATAGGCTTGGACAAAACCAGTGAAATGATCTATCAAAATAAGAATGTACTTGAACCCATTTGCATGTCTCTAAGTGCAGAGAGTCAATGCATATCATTTCCCCAGGCTGTGTTGTGACAATGGTTGTTAAGGGGGCCCTGGTCGCTTTGTGACGTTGCTTTGCCTTGAGACATTCACACTCTTGGGTGAAAAAGTATTCTATGTCAGAGTACATCCGGGCCCAGTAGAACCGATCTTGGATCAGGTTTAAAGATCTATAAACCCCAAGATGTCGCATTTCTCTGTGAAGCTCATGAAATACTACTTGATTATGTTCTTTTGAGAGAAGAAGCTGATGTTTATCTCCAGCTCTCCTAAAGAGACTTTCATCCTCATTTACATACAACTTTGCCCACTGTCTCATTAATACTTCCACTGGTTCTGCTTTAAGAACTCTCCTGGCCGGGTGTTGATTGTTCCTCTTGTAAAGCAGGACCTGGTCTATGACAGGGTCTTTTTCCTGACTGTCTCGAATCTGTTCTGGTGTCAGAGATTTAGTCTGGGGCTGTGCACTTGGATCTCTTACTAAGTCTGGTGTGTCTATTGGGACGGTAGCTACCCAGACTGGAGGGTTGTCTCCCTGCAAATGGAATACCTGCACTGCTGCACTGAACACTTCCTGACCCACCTTCTCTGTACACTGTGTCATGAACATATCTATGTCTAATAGCATGCGGGATAGGCCATGCGCATCTGCATTACTCTTTCCTGGCCTATACTTAATAGAAAAGTCAAACTCAGACAGCTCACCCTCCTATGACTTGTTGAATTAAGCTTAGCTGTTGAGAGAATATAAGTTAATGGATTGTTGTCTGTATAAACTACGATGTGTGGGGCATGATAAAGATAATCACAAAAACATTCACATATTGCCCATTTTAGGGCTAAAATCTCTAATTTCCCCGAGTGCATGTGGTAGTTCTTTTAAGGCAGGGTTAGAGTCCTTGAACCATAGCCTATTACTACCATATTGCCATTCTGTCTGTGGTATAATACAGCTCCTAATTCTTACTGGGATGTGTCTGTGTGGAGGATGAGTGGTAGGGTCAACTCTGGGTAACCCAGCAGGGGAGGCTCTTTCAGCTTATCTATGAGAGAGTTCAATATGTTTTGGTGGTTAACTGTCCACTGTATCGGAGTGTTAGGTGGGAGGTTACCTTTTTTCCTGGTTTGGGGCCTGAAGTTTCCACTCCCTTGATCTGATATTGATAGCAGCTAGTAGAGAGGCTGGGCTATTCTGGAGAAGTTTGGGATGTATGTTTGGTAATATGAAAGGAATCCCATCACTTTTCGCAGTTCTCCCACTGTTGTGGGTGCTTTCTGCTTTAGGGCTTGGACTGGGGCCACCTCAGAGGGGTCCATAGTGTACCCCTGTCCTAACATTAGTCACCCCAAAAATCTCACCTTCCGCTTTAACACTTCACACTTATGGGGACTGAGCTTCACCCCGGGCTCCTGGTTTCTCCGTAACACAGTTCTCAGGTGCTAAATGTGGTCTTCAAAATTGAGCTATGGACCAGATTGTAATTGAGTTATGGTTTACACATTACATCTCTCAAGCCACGCAAACAGTCTTCCATGTTTGTCTGGAATTCTGCAGGTGCTGCACTCAACCCAGATGGGATTCGGATCCACAGGTATAGGCCCCAGGGAAATATGACAACTGTCATGGGCTGGCTTTCCTTGATGGAACCCCTGATGGTAGGCCTTCCCCTGGTCTATTATGGAGAACCAGGAGCTGCCAGTGAGGGAGTTGAGCATGTCTTGTGTTTGGGGTATAGGGTGGCGATCAGGGACTGACTTTTTGTTCAGCTCCCTGTAGTCTCAACAAAGTCTTAATGTTCCATCCTTCTTTTGTACACACATGACTGGTGAGGCATACAGAGAGTGTGAATGAGTAATCCAACCACGATTTAATAAGTCTTGGATACATTCTGGTGTGGTGGCTTCGGAACTGACTTGTACGTTTTTCTAACTGGGGTGGTGTCATGCAGTTGTAACCCATGTTAAAATCTAACATAAATAGGGATCTAGCATAAATAGGGATCTAACATAAATAGGGATAAGTAGTTGGTTAAAAGTCTGTAGACAGAAAATAACGTCGCTGTCCCTTTAAGAAACCAGCGTTACAGGTGCAGTGTCTGGGTGACGCTGCAGTACGCAGACCCGAAGGAGAGAGCAGAGGAGGAATCGGAGAAAAAAAGAGCGGTGATTAATTAACAGAAAAAAGTTAATATTTTAGTAAAACAAAACATAATTTACCTGGTCGGGAACTGACGAGGATTTTATGAGAACTAAGCTGTATCGGTTTTGGTGAGTTTTGTGTTTATTTTTCTGTATTTTCATCGTGTTGTAATTTTTCTTTTGGTGGAGAGTCATTAACTGTTACCCAGTTAATATATTAAGTTTATGAAGAAGAATTTAATTGTATAATTTGAGTATTTAAAAAGAGTTTTATTGTGTTTTTGGCCTGTTACACAGGTCAGGTTTTTTGTTCGGATTGGAAGCTTGGTCGGAGCGAGGATTAGTCTGCCATGTGCTGCGTGCACATTAACAGACGGGATTCAAGATGGCGAGCCAGACCTAGACCTTCAATTCATCTTCTACATTGCATGAGGAAGGGACTTTCCCGCGTGTGGTAATCCCCTGCCAGAGCGGTAGGGATATCAGAAACTAGTTTGAACTGAACTAAAAAAGAACTGAAGACTGATTGAATTATTATTTTTTTTTTGGACTGAATCAAACTGATTCTTTTCGTCGAACTGATATTTACATTTGGACTTGAACTTGAATTTAAACTGCCATACTTTGATTTTCATATGTTATTTTCTGAATGTGATTTGAGTAATTGTGGTCCACTTGATTTAACTGTGTTGAATGTATTTTGCAACCTGTAAAAGAAAAGAAAGAGTTAACTCAGGAAAAATTGAAATCTTAAAATAGGTGCAACCTATGAAAAGGAGACTGGTCTAATTAATTCAAATTAGTCTAATTAAAATAACCTAGGTGAACTAAAGAGCAAAAAAGAAAGAGTGATATATTCTTTTTTTTTCCTTCTCCCTTTTCCTCCCTGTTTATATTTACCTCATTAAGAATCTGCAGAGTATTTTTGGTTTCATGTATTGTATTTTATGTGTGTTTTGCATTCATTAAATTGCCGGCCATTTTCACTTAAAGCAGCGGTCTCTGGTGCTATTATTTTGCTCCCCACTCCTTAGAGCCTAGAACTGGTCCAGTGGCGCAGTTAGTGGTGTGATACCGGTGCTACACAGTGCTATGTGGAGTTTCAGTGAGGGGATTGAGACAATCTCGTCATCCTCATATGCAAATGTGTGACACTCCTCTCTCAGCAGCTTTTTGGCGATCCTACCTTCCTCCTCGTTATATTGTCTCGTGGTAATGTCAGATCTTCTTTTGGAACTAGCAGCAGGTCTTGGCCATGATATTGAGCCCCAGTATTGATGGTAACATACACCGTAGTGACCTGTTCAGAGCCTAAGGTAAGTGTTCTATTTCCTGTGTACACAATCCATATATCTTCCTTATATGTAGGGGCATGGATAAGCTGTAGCACTGCTTGTGCCATCCTGACTGTTATTTGAAAAGCTTGACTCACAGTATGAGTGGTCTCTGTCTTTGTAGTCTGATTCTTCTCCCCTGTTATTTCCTCTATCACATTATAGCCAATTATAGGCTTTACTGCTATGTGTGGGTCACTTGACACTAGGATTGGTACTAGAAGCGGTTTGGTCAGGGCGGAGTCTTTATCTAGCCTGAATTCTGCTTCCACCCAGTCCATGAAGGGGATCTCAGTCTGGTTAGCGGCCACTCCCAATACAATGTCTGAGCCCAACAGCTCACTGAGAGGTCATACTGTGCTGTGTGGTAAGTGTTGCTTTCTCCATTCGTCATTTATGATGGTTGCCTGAGCACCTGAGTCCCATAATTTTACTACTGGAACTGTATCTGATGTGTCTTTCCTTGTGTCGTGGTGGAAGATAGTTAACTGACGAGATTCGAGGTGGTGGTATGGTGAGACGTGATGATTAATGGGCTACAGGGGTTCTTGGCAGCCCCATCTCGTTTCCCTGCTGCTCCTTAGCCTGTCGACATCCTCTAGAGAGATGCCCCTCTTGCCCACAACTAAAGCAATGTCTGCAGGCGTAGCCCATTTGAGCTTCCTGACATGTCCTACAACCTCTGGGCCGAGTACAGCTGGGTGTGAATGTTCTCTCAGTTAGTCTAACTTGTGTAGCCTCCACAGTCTGTAACACCAACGTCTTAATTTCTTGCACCTCAGCCTTTAGCTCTTTTTAATGAGTCTACCTCTGTTTTGGGTCCTTGACACTTCTTACTTCTTCCCCCTTGTTTACGGGTAACACTATCTACTGATGCCACTGAGGTTTCTGATGGATACACTTCTGCCTGCACTTCAATGACTTTTGGGGACTTGTTCACAACTGTCTTCCTCAATTTTTGTTGTCTCTCTTGTTCTAAGTTTGTTGCCTCACTGATCCGCTCAATTAATGGTATGGTTGCTGGGATATGTTTTGAGCTGGAACTTAACTGCATCACTGTAAAGAACAGTATCTATAGAGCGGAGGAGTTTTCTCTGTATTAGATGAGGACTGAACTGCTCACCTTCTGCCCTTGCACCATCATCGCTGAATTTTCTCATTAGCTTCTCTTTCAGTTCTATTGCTCTGAATAAGAAATTCTGGGCTGAGTCCCTTGGGTCTTATTTCATGTTTACCAGACGATACAGCAGGTCAGAAGAAGAATGCCCCTTAAACATGGTTTTGAGGGTGGATAATGTCAGTCCTCACTTTATTTCCAACATTTCCCACAGATGAAGACCTGGGCTCACAGCACGTGTGACTGCTTCAATAATCTCTGCTTCTCCATGTCCTTTCTGTAGTTCTGACTTGATCTGGGTAATGAGGCTTGTAGGTTTGTAGGACAATTTTTCCTTCTGACCCGCTTCACCAATCTGTCCCATTATCTGAAACTCCTGCCTCAGCGTGACCTCAGGCAGTGTGGTGGTTGTGGTGATTGCAGACTTTGTGTCTACATCCTTTGTAGTAATGAGGACTGACGCAGTGTGTCCTCCTTCTGCTTGCATCCTCTGCTTTATTTTTTCCTCCAATGCCCCAATCTCCTCTTCCAAATGATGCTGTCATTTCTGGTACTGCATTTTCAACTCCTCTAGCTTCCCTGTCTCTTGAACTACATTTTCAGCCTCAGTTTCTCCCAGTGTTGGATTCAGAGAGGAAAGATCAGACAGTAATTGCTGGAGATACCTCTGATATGACTCTGTGGACTCTTCACCTTCCTCAATTTCATCTAATGTCTTCTCCACCAACCTGATTAGGGTGCGTCTTGTTTTGCTGACAAGACCCCCAACAGGTGCGCTACCCTTTAGATGTTCACATTGGTGAATGAGCTCCTTCTCCACCAGCATCAGCAATTTCCTGCTTACTTTGTCCCTTGCTTCCTCCAAGATGCTGCTGTGATTGGTCCGGCTTCCTTTCTATGCGATTGGGCCCTGGGCTGAGTCAACCATCCTCTGCAACCAAAATGCTCAAAATTGCTCAGATTTGGCAATAATTGTGTTAAAAGGGAATGGCTTCAACCCTGATTGGGCTTGGCAATGAGCTGACAGACATGACACGTCTTAACATAAGATGAAACATCATTTGTAATACGAGGCCAAAACAAATTTCTCAAGACCCATATGTCTTACGTACACCAGAATGACCAGACTCATCATGAGCAACTTTTAACACTGTAGAGCGGAGTTTACTGGGAACCAATATTTGAAAAATTGGCTCACCCACAATATCAGCATGCAGTAACCATTTCCTCATCAACAACAAGTCCCGCAGGAAGTATCCACATGCACAGTCTGCTATTTCACCCAGTGGCCGCACTTGATTGAAAAGATTTTGCAGAGAAACATCGGCTTGCTGCTCCGCCACAAACTCACTGCGAGACAGACACATGGGGAAACTGAACAAAGGCAAATTAAGGTTATTCACACATTTTTTCTCCTTCACATTCTGAGTGCATGTCATGGCCCTAGTAACTGCACATGCTTTAAATACATCTGCGAATTCCCCTTTATCCTCATCGCTCTGAGAAAAAAACTCTCTCAACTGACTCCGACGTCAGTAATCCATCCAAAGGCACGGTGTCTGTCGAGTTATTTTGGGGTTTGTCTGCTTGAACTCGACCAGGCTTGGCACAGAGGATGCAGGAAACAACTCAGATCAACTTAGTCATTTCTTTTATTTGACTTTTGTCATTTTCTGTTGAATCATAAGCAGGTTGATAACCTCAACAAAGAAAAAAAACAAACAGAAATTAGTTCCACCATGAACCATAGTCACACATGCAAACATTGTTGGGATCTGGAGGTCTGTCCACCTTTCTCCAGCAGAGGGCGCCCTAGGTCTCCTGGAGCTGAAGCTGACTACCACACCTGCGGCTCGTTTGCTCATCAGGAGACCAGCATTTAAGGAGAGGCAGAGCAACACTCCAGTGCCAGAGTGTTATGTCAGTTATGGTTAGCAAACCTGAGCCGACCTGCCTGTCTGATTCTCTTACTCCCCTGAAACCTGAACCAGAACCTAACCTGTTTTTGTCCTCTCTGCTTCCTAGGAAGAACCTGTCTGAACCCAGAAACTCAGGAAGAGTTTCTCAGTTTGAAACCAGCCTGTCTGATACTCTGTCAGTAACCTGCCTGCCCGCTCTCAGAAGAAACTGGAAGAGAAACTCAGATCAGAAACTGCAATATCAGAAATCAAGTCTCTGCCTCTACCAAGCCCTCTGCCTGCCTTCCCCCTGTGGACCCTCCTGGTTCCCCTCCTCTGCCGCTCAGCTCAAACCACTGAACAGGTACAGACCTGCACTCAGTCAACCAGCAAGCATACTTGGACATCAGCCAACCATTCTGTCCCTCTCTGCAGAGAAACCAGTCGTGACCAGTCTTGGACCTGTTTCCCCCCCAATCAGTTCTTTATTAACATTGTGTATCTAAATAAACTGTTGAAATTTTTCCCTCTGAGTCTGTGTGTTCTGCATGTGGGTTAGAAACCTTGGTACCAACATGACAAACATGTTTAGTTCTCTATATTAGACTTAGTCATAGAAAATTAAATTAAACATTCAGATCAGTATCATCAATCTCATTTCATGATTTACTAGAACATAAGTGGGAGAATGAAGTGAGATACATACCAGCAGTGTCTCTGTGCTCCACTGACTCAAACCACACCCAGGGCAAACAAACAAAAGGCCACTCAGTTGCTCAACCAAGGTTAATCACCCTACTACTCTCTCTCTGAACACCATGTGAACACTTGGGCTCTCTACTGCCCTCTGACACACTCCATTCACAAAGTAGACATCACCACATCCCAGAGTGAAAAATATAAAAAGAAAAACATGAAAAGTAAACAGCATACAACACATAACCCAACAGTGTCTGCCCACAAACGAGTTCCAGCTGAATCAGTACCCAAAATTACAGAGACTCCGTCAACTGGTAAAGCAGGGCACAAAGCCAATTCTGCAACAGCGGTCAATAATTCACACTCTAGAAACTCTTTATGTAAAGGAACAAAAATCACGTTTAATCCCATACCCCGAATCGGAACACAGGCACCTGTCTCAGACTCAGCCGAGAAGGGCAACACATCAGCTCTAATGAAAGAGTCAAACACCCCAGTGTCTCTCAGAACCTTAAAGGGGAATTTCGTTTATTTTAAATTAGGCCCTTGATTTTACGTTATTACATCATGTTCTACTCACCCATATGGGTTTTGTGTCATTTGGAGCCGTTCTGAAGATATTCCATTAGGTTATGTTCAAGTAACATCTCCCAATGGGCAGACGACTTGAAGGCACAAACTGAACTGTTCATAATATACTCTTTATGCTACGCCAGCATTCATAACATGTAGGCAAATCATTGTCCCCCAGAAATCCACGGTAATATTTTTACATTTATATATTTTAAAAACAAAGCGGCACATGTTTGACGCCATCCACGCGCCACCTACCATTCATTCATCCTGTTCACTGAACTGCTGGAAGTTTTACTCACATGCATGGAAGATGTCTAGTGCTACTACCACAGATGATCTCTCTCTTGAAATGGAATTGAACGATTCAGATTAGCTAGTGGAATGAATATAAGTGGAGTTCGGGGACTTCAAGGGCTGGTCCATGAAGGAGGTGTTTGAGGACCCAAGCAAGGAGACCCAGGCTCTCATCAGTTACCTGAAGAAAGCAAAGGCCAGGCCAAATACTAACATGGCTCTGTTTAAGGCATACTCGCTGAAGACGGAGACTTCAGCTCCAGCCCACCTGCTCTCTGCCCCTGTGTCTGCTCCCTCCTCTGCCACTGTACCTCCTTTACCTGCTTCCACACAGAGCAGACCACTTATGGCAGCCAGTGTAAAGGCCCTGTTGGTAAGGGGGAAGCATCTATCACCATCACAGTTGGCAAAAAAAAATAATGTCCCCAGCTAAACCCAATGCCCCCCCTCTGACTGTGCCTGCTGCTAGAAGACAGCTCTTTACCTGTGGTGAGCTTCAGCTAATCCACACATGTATGGTGACAGTGTGTTAGTGACATGTGCTTAGTTCTGCATTATTTCACAGATGCTGCTGGGGATTTTTTGAGGAGGAAGACAGGCAGGAGATGATGGCTGTGGCCTCACAGGCTGAGGAACAACTTCCTCAAGGTATGGAAATCATTTTATTTGTTAAAACAATTTTTAACAAATAATTTTGTATTATTATTAATGATGCAAACTGTTTTTTTATACTATTGTACAGAAAAGTGGCACTGATCCAGTGTCAGCCTACATTCATTTCTCAAACCAAAAAGGATATCTAAAGGTGTATGTGAATATTTTTATTTCATTTGATTCTAATCACTGACTAGAGCTCCTTCTTGTCATCTCACATAACAGCCCCACCCCCAACCTGGTATAAGTGGCTGAAAGATTCTGTGTTAGAGGTGCTTGTAGTGTTTGCACTGCTTTGCTTCAGCCTTGGATGATCCCATCTATCTTTCTTGTAATTGACCACGCGGTGGTCGGATGAAAATCTGAAAGATTTTTTCTTCTTCCATCCATAACCCCACTGTCTAATCGTCACATCGCCCCTCTACTAAACATCATGTTTGCACTAAATGTTATAACCCTGGTAGCTGTCCACCCTGCAGTGCTGAAAAAGACATGCAGCGACAATTTCCATAAAGCAAAAAAATAATTGTCTCCTTTTCACTCAAGCTGCTCTGGCCATTGCTCCATCCCCTGCTCCATCCACTGCTCCACCAGTGCTCTGGGATCCTGTGCCTGTCTTCCAGCCACCTGCAGAGCTCCCTGTACACTGAAAGGAGCAGCTCCCCTTCTTCCAGCAGTCCAGCCTCCTGTAGGTAGTCTACTGATTATATGCAGAGCTCCATATATATGTCTGTGCTCTGTCTCTGATTTTGACATGCTGTGTTTCTGTTCTAATGCTTCCTTGAAGGCTGCAGTTCTTGGACCTGATAGCATCCCTTGCTGGGATAAGGTGCAGGATTTGGGAGAGTACCTGGTGTCCCTCTTTCAGGCTCGCTACCTGGACCAGCAGCAGGTCACAGAGGTCATTCGCTTTTGGTCTGCCCTTTCTGATGGGTACAAAAGCAGGATCAGCTATCAGCCAAGACACAAAACTAAGCTGGCCCGGGGTTGCTTCAAGGCCCCTAAGAACACCGGAATGACCCCAGGAGTGGAGAGTGTGAAGAGGTGGCTAATTGGCCACCCAAGGGGTCCGGCTCAGTGGCCCAGCACCAGTCGCTTAGTGGAGGCCATGTACATCAAGCTGTGCTCATTGCACAGGTCTCCCACTAAGAAGGCTGGTGTCCTTCCTCGGTGGACCAAAGTGCTGAGCGACTACCACCACATCTGAGACCTGGTACTGAACTGCCACTCTCTGATCGAGGCCACCTCTCTGCAACTGTTCCTTGTGAACCAGAGGACCCTTATCCAGTGGTAAGTACAAAAGGTTTGACAAAACATCTGAAACAAATATGTTGCGGTAATTGTTAATGACGACAAATTCTGATTGCAGGTTTAATAAAAGGGAGAACAGCAAGGAGATAAGTGTCCTGACTGAGGGCCTTGTTACAGAAGGAGGCATCGCTGTGGCCAGTTCCCAGCTTTCTGCTCCATGGCAAAAGCTGAACCAAGCTCCTTCCACCTTAGGGCTCCAGCACGAGTTTGTCCTCCTCCAAAACAGAGCAGGACAGGCTCCTAAATTGCGACCAGGCAGATGACCAGCCAGTGCCAAGGCTGTGCAGCACATTGCCCCAGCAGCTCCTCCTCTCCTAGCTCCTGTGCCACCACTGAGGTTGTTAGGGGTGAACCCTGGATCAACAGTGATGGTAGCAGGTGCTGGTCAACCCGCAGCTGCTCCTACACTGGTTCTACCTGTAACACCAGTGGCTCCTGCACCCACACCCTCTGTGTCCCGCTCTACCCGGAGGAACAGGTGGCGCAGGAGGCCACTTGGACTAGCAAAAGGCAATATGTCAGAGAGGTGGCCTTTATTAACTGCAGCACATGTGGACTGCTCAAAACCAAAGAATTTGGACACAGCCGCTTTGGCAGTGCCACTTTCTGCCCCAGAAACTCTGGTGGCAAATCTTAAGAGGAGTGGCTGAGAGGACAGTGTTAGCTTAAAAGGCCGGAGAACCCCCCACCCCCATGATCTGGATCTATATCCCAGATCAATAATAGCATTGAAAAAAATCCTCCCTTATTAGTGAACTTTTGTGTATGTTTGTATTATGTCATGTTTTCTTTTCATTTATTACTTATTAATAAAAAAAGTGTTATGCTTTCTATTAGATTGGTTGTTTATAGATAGAAGTATTTTGTGTTCTTTATTCTGTCTTTGTGAATAAATATTGTGTTTATGTTCTGAATAGTTGCTCTGCTTTTGAGTAGAATATAAAATCCATTTATTGGCAATTCTAGTGTTTACAGCAGCAACAATATTATAGAAAAAATGAAAGTGTATAAGAATAACATAATAGTAAAGAGTTAAACAATAGACAAATTAAATACTGCACTGTAAAGTGATTTGAAAACATAAAAATTGCACCTGGAGAATAGCCTTGATCTGAAGTGTTTAATCTTAACTTGACTGATGCCAGGGTCTATGGTAATCAGAGCAGCTGGTGTTACAACTAAACCTCCTTTTGTGGTTCAGATGGAGCTAAGGGCAGGTGCATCTCCTGACACTCACTTTGATGACCTCTGTGGGATTTTATGATCCCAATAAAGCCCAGCTTTAAAGGCAGATAGAATGCAGTTACACTGTTGTAGAGTTGATGTAAACTAGTAGGTATATATATATATATAGGTAAAATAAGTGTGATCTTACAGATATTTATTCCCCCACTTATTATTTAAGCATAATGGAAATCTGTATACCTGGCTAAATTATTCAATTATATTTTAATCAAAAGTTAAAATGGACACAAACCATTAACTATCATATATAAATATTATTATTGTGAATGTTTCAGTATGTTTCCATAACAGCAGAAATATATTACTCTAACAAAGCAAACTGTGACATAGTTTTGATTCTACGGATAAAAGAATTTGCGTCCTCGGAGGGTCTATTTAAAGCGGTGCAGGAACACCATAGACTTAAATATGTTTCTGTAGGTTCAAGACAGCATTCCGCAAAACACTTTGATTCCAATCCAAGAACTAAATATGCAAAAGATTCCTCTAAGACTTCTTATAGCACTACAGCATGAAAACACACACGTTTCTGTGCATTCTGCATCATTTTTCCAGGTGCAGGGGGGCTCAAACATTTGGCCCCAGCTCAATAGAGCAAGTGCTCTACCATTTGTGCTAATTCCCCATGTGTCACCATTGGAAGAGAGATAGGGTTTTGATTCAAAATGTTTAGGTAAAGGTGATGGACTACTAGTCCAATGTGCTCTGCACACAAGGGTTCAAATCCCATCCTTGTTGAAAGCATCCTCTGCAGGCATCGCTACTTCTTGCCGGAAAAGCAAGCGCTCTACCATATGAGGTAATTCCCCATGTGTCACCCTTGCAAGATACCTGGGGTTTTGATTTAAAATGTTTACGTCAAAAGGATCCTGTTATCTGTCATCGGCCCGCAACGGTTATTTCACCTCTAGAGGCATGTTAGAGACAAGGTGGCCGAGAGGTTAAGGGGATGGACTGCTAATCCATTGTGCTCTGCACGCATGGGTTCAAATCCAATCCTTGTTGAAAGCATCCTCTTCTACTGTTGCAGTGAACTTGACATGTATTCTCTGAAACACATATTCAACAAATCTTAGTGTTCCTTAAAAATCCTGTGACTTTTTTTCCTTTAACACTGCTTTTCTATTAGCATCTTGCTAACTAAGGTATTGTATGCTGATTTCTTTGTTAGATTGAAGTGGAGCTCAGTCAACCACTTAATTCTTTCTGGTAGAATTATACAGTAGCAGCCATTCAAAATGGCCATTCCCAGACAAATGCCAGCTGAATGGCAGCCCACTTCCCTGCATTCACCAAGAGGATCTCCTTCAACTTCCAGACACTGGCCTTCTCCTGGGTGTACAGTACATATTGTTTTAATCTGACTTCACGCTTTTACTGAATTACAGGGTCTGACCAAGAGATGGTGCTTCTCCTTAGATCTTAATGTCCACAAATAATGACAGAAAGAATATTTTAGTACAAAAATTGATGTTTGAAAAGGAACGAGTCAAGGAAAGAGGGGAATGTTGAGTGGCTACTACTGTATTTCAAGATGTAAGGACCAGAGTACTCTTCATTCTATCTGTGAAGATTCTTAGTCATCAAGGTCATGATCATGCTGGAGAAAGTTCAATCTAGGAATCTGAATGTGACGTTTCACCTCTAATCAAGGTGGCTCTGTATGAAAAATGTAGCAGTCAGTCTGCTGTTATCAAAGAACTGATAGAAGAAACACAATGTTTTAAAATGTTGTTTCTTTCACTATGAGCTCAAGGAGACACCGAGTGTTGACTTGGCATGATCAAGCCAGAGAATCATGAATCGAGGCATCTGGATGTGACATTTTGCCTCCACTCCAGGTGGCTTTGTATGAAACACATAGCAGTCAGTCAGCCATTATGAAAGAAATGGTAGAGGGAACATAATGTTTAAAGTATCTTTTCTTTCACTATGAGCTCAAGGAGCCACCAATTGTTGAGCTGTCAAGAGCGAAATACTGACAGCCTGGTGATATCACCTTAACGCCTGCCAAATGGAGAATGCAGGCATCGATCCCACTACTTCGTGAACGCAAAGCAAGCGCTCTACCATTTGAGCTAATTCCCCATGTGTCATCCTTGCAAGAGAGCTGGGTTTTGATTCAAAATGTTTACGTCAAAAGGATCCTGTTATCTGTTATCGGCCCGCAACGGTTATTTCACCTCTAGAGGCATGTTAGAGACAAGGTGGCCGAGAGGTTAAGGCGATGGACTGCTAATCCATTGTGCTCTGCACGCATGGGTTCAAATCCAATCCTTGTTGAAAGCATCCTCTTCTACTGTTGCAGTGAACTTGACATGTATTCTCTGAAACACATATTCAACAAATCTCTTAGTGTTCCTTAAAAATCCTGTGACTTTTTTTCCTTTAACACTGCTTTTCTATTAGCATCTTGCTAACTAAGGTATTGTATGCTGATTTCTTTGTTAGATTGAAGTGGAGCTCAGTCAACCACTTAATTCTTTCTGGTAGAATTATACAGTAGCAGCCATTCAAAATGGCCATTCCCAGACAAATGCCAGCTGAATGGCAGCCCACTTCCCTGCATTCACCAAGAGGATCTCCTTCAACTTCCAGACACTGGCCTTCTCCTGGGTGTACAGTACATATTGTTTTAATCTGACTTCACGCTTTTACTGAATTACAGGGTCTGACCAAGAGATGGTGCTTCTCCTTAGATCTTAATGTCCACAAATAATGACAGAAAGAATATTTTAGTACAAAAATTGATGTTTGAAAAGGAACGAGTCAAGGAAAGAGGGGAATGTTGAGTGGCTACTACTGTATTTCAAGATGTAAGGACCAGAGTACTCTTCATTCTATCTGTGAAGATTCTTAGTCATCAAGGTCATGATCATGCTGGAGAAAGTTCAATCTAGGAATCTGAATGTGACGTTTCACCTCTAATCAAGGTGGCTCTGTATGAAAAATGTAGCAGTCAGTCTGCTGTTATCAAAGAACTGATAGAAGAAACACAATGTTTTAAAATGTTGTTTCTTTCACTATGAGCTCAAGGAGACACCGAGTGTTGACTTGGCATGATCAAGCCAGAGAACCATGAATCGAGGCATCTGGATGTGACATTTTGCCTCCACTCCAGGTGGCTTTGTATGAAACACGTAGCAGTCAGTCAGCCGTTATCAAAGAAATGGTAGAGGGAACATAATGTTTTAAAGTATCTTTTCTTTCACTATGAGCTCAGGGAGCCACCAATTGTTGAGCTGTCAAGAGAGAAATACTGACAGCCTGGTGATATCACCTTAAAGCGTGCCAAATGGAGAATGCAGGCATCAATCCTGCTACTTCGTGCACGCAAAGCAAGGGCTCTACCATTTGAGCTAATTCCCCATGTGTCAGCCTTGCAAGAGAGCTGGGTTTTGATTCAAAATGTTTATGTCAAAAAGATCCGGTTATCTGTTATCGGCCCGCAACGGTTATTTCACCTCTAGAGTCATGTTAGAGACAAGGTGGCCGAGAGGTTAAGGCGATGGTCTGCTAATCCATTGTGCTCTGCATGCATGGGTTCAAATCCCATCCTTGTCAAAAGCATCCTCTTCTACTGTTGCAGTGAACTTGACATGTATTCTCTGAAACACATATTCAACAAATCTCTTAGTGTTCCTTAAAAATCCTCTGACTTTTTTTCCTTTAACACTGCTTTTCTATTAGCATCTTGCTAACTAAGGTATTGTATGCTGATTTCTTTGTTAGATTGAAGTGGAGCTCAGTCAACCACTTAATTCTTTCTGGTAGAATTATACAGTAGCAGCCATTCAAAATGGCCATTCCCAGACAAATGCCAGCTGAATGGCAGCCCACTTCCCTGCATTCACCAAGAGGATCTCCTTCAAATTTCAGACACTGGCCTTCTCCTGGGTGTACAGTACATATTGTTTTAATCTGACTTCACGCTTTTACTGAATTACAGGGTCTGACCAAGAGATGGTGCTTCTCCTTAGATCTTAATGTCCACAAATAATGACAGAAAGAATATTTTAGTACAAAAATTGATGTTTGAAAAGGAACGAGTCAAGGAAAGAGGGGAATGTTGAGTGGCTACTACTGTATTTCAAGATGTAAGGACCAGAGTACTCTTCATTCTATCTGTGAAGATTCTTAGTCATCAAGGTCATGATCATGCTGGAGAAAGTTCAATCTAGGAATCTGAATGTGACGTTTCACCTCTAATCAAGGTGGCTCTGTATGAAAAATGTAGCAGTCAGTCTGCTGTTATCAAAGAACTGATAGAAGAAACACAATGTTTTAAAATGTTGTTTCTTTCACTATGAGCTCAAGGAGACACCGAGTGTTGACTTGGCATGATCAAGCCAGAGAACCATGAATCGAGGCATCTGGATGTGACATTTTGCCTCCACTCCAGGTGGCTTTGTATGAAACACGTAGCAGTCAGTCAGCCGTTATCAAAGAAATGGTAGAGGGAACATAATGTTTTAAAGTATCTTTTCTTTCACTATGAGCTCAGGGAGCCACCAATTGTTGAGCTGTCAAGAGAGAAATACTGACAGCCTGGTGATATCACCTTAAAGCGTGCCAAATGGAGAATGCAGGCATCAATCCTGCTACTTCGTGCACGCAAAGCAAGGGCTCTACCATTTGAGCTAATTCCCCATGTGTCAGCCTTGCAAGAGAGCTGGGTTTTGATTCAAAATGTTTATGTCAAAAAGATCCGGTTATCTGTTATCGGCCCGCAACGGTTATTTCACCTCTAGAGACAAGGTGGCCGAGAGGTTAAGGCGATGGACTGCTAATCCATTGTGCTCTGCACGCATGGGTTCAAATCCCATCCTTGTCAAAAGCATCCTCTTCTACTGTTGCAGTGAACTTGACATGTATTCTCTGAAACACAAATCTCTTAGTGTTCCTTAAAAATCCTATGACTTTTTTTCCTTTAACACTGCTTTTCTATTAGCATCTTGCTAACTAAGGTATTGTATGCTGATTTCTTTGTTAGATTGAAGTGGAGCTCAGTCAACCACTTAATTCTTTCTGGTAGAATTATACTGTAGCAGCCATTCAAAATGGCCATTCCCAGACAAATGCCAGCTGAATGGCAGCCCACTTCCCTGCATTCACCAAGAGGATCTCCTTCAAATTTCAGACACTGGCCTTCTCCTGGGTGTACAGTACATATTGTTTTAATCTGACTTCACGCTTTTACTGAATTACAGGGTCTGACCAAGAGATGGTGCTTCTCCTTAGATCTTAATGTCCACAAATAATGACAGAAAGAATATTTTAGTACAAAAATTGATGTTTGAAAAGGAACGAGTCAAGGAAAGAGGGGAATGTTGAGTGGCTACTACTGTATTTCAAGATGTAAGGACCAGAGTACTCTTCATTCTATCTGTGAAGATTCTTAGTCATCAAGGTCATGATCATGCTGGAGAAAGTTCAATCTAGGAATCTGAATGTGACGTTTCACCTCTAATCAAGGTGGCTCTGTATGAAAAATGTAGCAGTCAGTCTGCTGTTATCAAAGAACTGATAGAAGAAACACAATGTTTTAAAATGTTGTTTCTTTCACTATGAGCTCAAGGAGACACCGAGTGTTGACTTGGCATGATCAAGCCAGAGAACCATGAATCGAGGCATCTGGATGTGACATTTTGCCTCCACTCCAGGTGGCTTTGTATGAAACACGTAGCAGTCAGTCAGCCGTTATCAAAGAAATGGTAGAGGGAACATAATGTTTTAAAGTATCTTTTCTTTCACTATGAGCTCAGGGAGCCACCAATTGTTGAGCTGTCAAGAGAGAAATACTGACAGCCTGGTGATATCACCTTAAAGCGTGCCAAATGGAGAATGCAGGCATCAATCCTGCTACTTCGTGCACGCAAAGCAAGGGCTCTACCATTTGAGCTAATTCCCCATGTGTCAGCCTTGCAAGAGAGCTGGGTTTTGATTCAAAATGTTTATGTCAAAAAGATCTGGTTATCTGTTATCGGCCCGCAACGGTTATTTCACCTCTAGAGGCATGTTAGAGACAAGGTGGCCGAGAGGTTAAGGCGATGGACTGCTAATCCATTGTGCTCTGCATGCATGGGTTCAAATCCAATCCTTGTCAAAAGCATTCTCTTCTACTGTTGCAGTGAACTTGACATGTATTCTCTGAAACACATATTCAACAAATCTCTTAGTGTTCCTTAAAAATCCTCTGACTTTTTTTCCTTTAACACTGCTTTTCTATTAGCATCTTGCTAACTAAGGTATTGTATGCTGATTTCTTTGTTAGATTGAAGTGGCGCTCAGTCAACCACTTAATTCTTTCTGGTAGAATTATACAGTAGCAGCCATTCAAAATGGCCATTCCCAGACAAATGCCAGCTGAATGGCAGCCCACTTCCCTGCATTCACCAAGAGGATCTCCTTCAAATTTCAGACACTGGCCTTCTCCTGGGTGTACAGTACATATTGTTTTAATCTGACTTCACGCTTTTACTGAATTACAGGGTCTGACCAAGAGATGGTGCTTCTCCTTAGATCTTAATGTCCACAAATAATGACAGAAAGAATATTTTAGTACAAAAATTGATGTTTGAAAAGGAACGAGTCAAGGAAAGAGGGGAATGTTGAGTGGCTACTACTGTATTTCAAGATGTAAGGACCAGAGTACTCTTCATTCTATCTGTGAAGATTCTTAGTCATCAAGGTCATGATCATGCTGGAGAAAGTTCAATCTAGGAATCTGAATGTGACGTTTCACCTCTAATCAAGGTGGCTCTGTATGAAAAATGTAGCAGTCAGTCTGCTGTTATCAAAGAACTGATAGAAGAAACACAATGTTTTAAAATGTTGTTTCTTTCACTATGAGCTCAAGGAGACACCGAGTGTTGACTTGGCATGATCAAGCCAGAGAACCATGAATCGAGGCATCTGGATGTGACATTTTGCCTCCACTCCAGGTGGCTTTGTATGAAACACGTAGCAGTCAGTCAGCCGTTATCAAAGAAATGGTAGAGGGAACATAATGTTTTAAAGTATCTTTTCTTTCACTATGAGCTCAGGGAGCCACCAATTGTTTAGCTGTCAAGAGAGAAATACTGACAGCCTGGTGATATCACCTTAAAGCGTGCCAAATGGAGAATGCAGGGATCAATCCTGCTACTTCGTGCACGCAAAGCAAGGGCTCTACCATTTGAGCTAATTCCCCATGTGTCAGCCTTGCAAGAGAGCTGGGTTTTGATTCAAAATGTTTATGTCAAAAAGATCCGGTTATCTGTTATCGGCCCGCAACGGTTATTTCACCTCTAGAGACAAGGTGGCCGAGAGGTTAAGGCGATGGACTGCTAATCCATTGTGCTCTGCACGCATGGGTTCAAATCCCATCCTTGTCAAAAGCATCCTCTTCTACTGTTGCAGTGAACTTGACATGTATTCTCTGAAACACAAATCTCTTAGTGTTCCTTAAAAATCCTCTGACTTTTTTTCCTTTAACACTGCTTTTCTATTAGCATCTTGCTAACTAAGGTATTGTATGCTGATTTCTTTGTTAGATTGAAGTGGAGCTCAGTCAACCACTTAATTCTTTCTGGTAGAATTATACTGTAGCAGCCATTCAAAATGGCCATTCCCAGACAAATGCCAGCTGAATGGCAGCCCACTTCCCTGCATTCACCAAGAGGATCTCCTTCAAATTTCAGACACTGGCCTTCTCCTGGGTGTACAGTACATATTGTTTTAATCTGACTTCACGCTTTTACTGAATTACAGGGTCTGACCAAGAGATGGTGCTTCTCCTTAGATCTTAATGTCCACAAATAATGACAGAAAGAATATTTTAGTACAAAAATTGATGTTTGAAAAGGAACGAGTCAAGGAAAGAGGGGAATGTTGAGTGGCTACTACTGTATTTCAAGATGTAAGGACCATAGTACTCTTCATTCTATCTGTGAAGATTCTTAGTCATCAAGGTCATGATCATGCTGGAGAAAGTTCAATCTAGGAATCTGAATGTGACGTTTCACCTCTAATCAAGGTGGCTCTGTATGAAAAATGTAGCAGTCAGTCTGCTGTTATCAAAGAACTGATAGAAGAAACACAATGTTTTAAAATGTTGTTTCTTTCACTATGAGCTCAAGGAGACACCGAGTGTTGACTTGGCATGATCAAGCCAGAGAACCATGAATCGAGGCATCTGGATGTGACATTTTGCCTCCACTCCAGGTGGCTTTGTATGAAACACGTAGCAGTCAGTCAGCCGTTATCAAAGAAATGGTAGAGGGAACATAATGTTTTAAAGTATCTTTTCTTTCACTATGAGCTCAGGTAGCCACCAATTGTTGAGCTGTCAAGAGAGAAATACTGACAGCCTGGTGATATCACCTTAAAGCGTGCCAAATGGAGAATGCAGGCATCAATCCTGCTACTTCGTGCACGCAAAGCAAGGGCTCTACCATTTGAGCTAATTCCCCATGTGTCAGCCTTGCAAGAGAGCTGGGTTTTGATTCAAAATGTTTATGTCAAAAAGATCCGGTTATCTGTTATCGGCCCGCAACGGTTATTTCACCTCTAGAGGCATGTTAGAGACAAGGTGGCCGAGAGGTTAAGGCGATGGACTGCTAATCCATTGTGCTCTGCATGCATGGGTTCAAATCCAATCCTTGTCAAAAGCATTCTCTTCTACTGTTGCAGTGAACTTGACATGTATTCTCTGAAACACATATTCAACAAATCTCTTAGTGTTCCTTAAAAATCCTCTGACTTTTTTTCCTTTAACACTGCTTTTCTATTAGCATCTTGCTAACTAAGGTATTGTATGCTGATTTCTTTGTTAGATTGAAGTGGAGCTCAGTCAACCACTTAATTCTTTCTGGTAGAATTATACAGTAGCAGCCATTCAAAATGGCCATTCCCAGACAAATGCCAGCTGAATGGCAGCCCACTTCCCTGCATTCACCAAGAGGATCTCCTTCAAATTTCAGACACTGGCCTTCTCCTGGGTGTACAGTACATATTGTTTTAATCTGACTTCACGCTTTTACTGAATTACAGGGTCTGACCAAGAGATGGTGCTTCTCCTTACATCTTAATGTCCACAAATAATGACAGAAAGAATATTTTAGTACAAAAATTGATGTTTGAAAAGGAACGAGTCAAGGAAAGAGGGGAATGTTGAGTGGCTACTACTGTATTTCAAGATGTAAGGACCAGAGTACTCTTCATTCTATCTGTGAAGATTCTTAGTCATCAAGGTCATGATCATGCTGGAGAAAGTTCAATCTAGGAATCTGAATGTGACGTTTCACCTCTAATCAAGGTGGCTCTGTATGAAAAATGTAGCAGTCAGTCTGCTGTTATCAAAGAACTGATAGAAGAAACACAATGTTTTAAAATGTTGTTTCTTTCACTATGAGCTCAAGGAGACACCGAGTGTTGACTTGGCATGATCAAGCCAGAGAACCATGAATCGAGGCATCTGGATGTGACATTTTGCCTCCACTCCAGGTGGCTTTGTATGAAACACGTAGCAGTCAGTCAGCCGTTATCAAAGAAATGGTAGAGGGAACATAATGTTTTAAAGTATCTTTTCTTTCACTATGAGCTCAGGGAGCCACCAATTGTTGAGCTGTCAAGAGAGAAATACTGACAGCCTGGTGATATCACCTTAAAGCGTGCCAAATGGAGAATGCAGGCATCAATCCTGCTACTTCCTGCACGCAAAGCAAGCACTCTACCATTTGAGCTAATTCCCCATGTGTCAGCCTTGCAAGAGAGCTGGGTTTTGATTCAAAATGTTTACGTCAAAAAGATCCGGTTATCTGTTATCGGCCCGCAACGGTTATTTCACCTCTAGAGGCATGTTAGAGACAAGGTGGCCGAGAGGTTAAGGCGATGGACTGCTAATCCATTGTGCTCTGCACGCATGGGTTTGAATCCCATCCTTGTCAAAAGCATCCTCTTCTACTGTTGCAGTGAACTTGACATGTATTCTCTGAAACACATATTCAACAAATCTCTTAGTGTTCCTTAAAAATCCTATGACCTTTTTTTTTCCTTTAACACTGCTTTTCTATTAGCATCTTGCTAACTAAGGTATTGTATGCTGATTTCTTTGTTAGATTGAAGTGGAGCTCAGTCAACCACTTAATTCTTTCTGGTAGAATTATACAGTAGCAGCCATTCAAAATGGCCATTCCCAGACAAATGCCAGCTGAATGGCAGCCCACTTCCCTGCATTCACCAAGAGGATCTCCTTCAAATTTCAGACACTGGCCTTCTCCTGGGTGTATAGTACATATTGTTTTAATCTGACTTCACGCTTTTACTGAATTACAGGGTCTGACCAAGAGATGGTGCTTCTCCTTACATCTTAATGTCCACAAATAATGACAGAAAGAATATTTTAGTACAAAAATTGATGTTTGAAAAGGAACGAGTCAAGGAAAGAGGGGAATGTTGAGTGGCTACTACTGTATTTCAAGATGTAAGGACCAGAGTACTCTTCATTCTATCTGTGAAGATTCTTAGTCATCAAGGTCATGATCATGCTGGAGAAAGTTCAATCTAGGAATCTGAATGTGACGTTTCACCTCTAATCAAGGTGGCTCTGTATGAAAAATGTAGCAGTCAGTCTGCTGTTATCAAAGAACTGATAGAAGAAACACAATGTTTAAAAATGTTGTTTCTTTCACTATGAGCTCAAGGAGACACCGAGTGTTGACTTGGCATGATCAAGCCAGAGAACCATGAATCGAGGCATCTGGATGTGACATTTTGCCTCCACTCCAAGTGGCTTTGTATGAAACACGTAGCAGTCAGTCAGCCGTTATCAAAGAAATGGTAGAGGGAACATAATGTTTTAAAGTATCTTTTCTTTCACTTTGAGCTCAAGGAGCCACCAATTGTTGAGCTGTCAAGAGAGAAATACTGACAGCCTGGTGATATCACCTTAAAGCCTGCCAAAGGGAGAATGCACGCATCAATCCTGCTACTTCGTGCACGCAACGCAAGCGCTCTACCATTTGAGCTAAGTCCCCATGTGTCAGCCTTGCAAGAGAGCTTAAAAAGGATCCTGTTATCTGTCATCGGCCCGCAACGGTTATTTCACCTCTAGAGGCATGTTAGAGACAAGGTGGCCGCACCCGCTGCCGACTGGCCGTCAATATAGTTCCTAACAAAAATCCTAACATTCCTAACAAATTCCTAACAGTCCTAACAAGTTCCTAACAAAGTCCTAACAACTCCTAACAAAATCGTAACCAATCCTAACAAAGTCCTAGCATTTTGCGTGCTACGTCATCACGTTTGTCATGCGCAGTGACCTATGCGGAAAAAATGAATGTCGTTGCTCCTCCGACTCCTACTTTTAGATTGTTTAATCGAGGTTAGGGTTAGTATTTATGTTATGTTATGTATTTATGTTATTTATGGATAGTTATTGTCACCCTTAAAAGATACTGTTGCTTGAAATATTCTATCATCTGCTGTGATTTGTACAGTTTTAAAGATGACGAAGACAGGAAAACCGGACTCTTACTGGGCTGGTGTTATGCAGCTGTATGCTCAGGGTAAGTTCAGGTTTACCACCGGGAAGAGACCTGGATCCAGAAGATGGAAGTCTGTCATCGAGCGGATTGACGCATGTCCACTGACTCCTGCCTTCAACCAGAAATTTATGACAATCGACATATTTGGGAAAAAAATCCCCTGCAAATGTGGTTATCATACGGTAAGTTAATGTCTTTTATTATATACAATAGATAAAAAAGGGGTATGTTTCAAACCAGTGACTGTTGAAATTTTTAAGTGTTTCCCCTAAGTTTTTGTTATTATTTTGTTACCTATCTTAATATGTAAGACAAAAACAGACAATAATTCCAAATGGATATAGAACACTGAAAACAATTTAATGATTTGTCACACAAGTTTATTCAATGTTGTTTTTCCAAAGTCAGCTGAGCAGGCAAATACAACAGGGATTGAAGCAGAAAGCATGCCAGGTGCAGGGAGCAGCACAGGTGTACCTAGGGCTACAGAAGATCCAACCCCACAAAGCAGTTCAGCTTTAAAAACAGTTAATCCTGAAATGCACAGGAGCTCAAGCATAGTCGAAGCTGCAGGAGATCCAGCCACACAAAACATTTCAAGTGTAGGCACAGTTCCAGCTGACCAGAGAGCGGAGAGGAGCTCAAGTTCAGGGAGCTGCCAACTTCCCACTATGTCAGTCAGTGAAACTCCAATTCAGATAAAGTGTGCATTATGTAATGAAGGCATAAACATCGAACTTTTTTCTGAACATTTATCTGACTTTCATGCAGAGCAATGTTGTGAACATTGTGGGAAAAAGGTCACGGGTGCTGTTGGTTTGCTTCATCATATTGAAGAAGGTCATGATCGATCAGACCATACAGGCCAAACATCACCATCTATTCCAGACCAACATCCAGCATTTAAATTAGAACATGGGATAACAGCAACTTCACCCCGAAAACCTGCAACTTCACCCCGAAAACCTTCAGCATCCCCCCGAAAACCTGCAGCATCCCCCCGAAAACCTGCAGCATCCCCCCAGAAACATGCAGCATCCCCCCGAAAACCTGCAGCATCCCCCCGAAAACCTGCAGCATCCCCCCAGAAACCAGCAGCATCCCCCCAGAAACCAGCAGCATCCCCCCAGAAACCAGCAATACTTCCTGGGAAACCAGCAGCATCCCCCCAGAAACCAGCAATACTTCCTGGGAAACCAGCAGCATCTCCCCAGAAACCAGCACTTCAGGCACAACAGCTCCTTGCACCAGTGCAACACCCCCAAGCAACTCCTTCAGTTGCTCCTTCAGTTGCTCCTTTGTCTATTCCCCACCTTAGGCCTCCGGAGGTGAATTGGGTCAGCTTTCTTCCCAAGCAGTTTTTGCGGGTCATCAAGCCAGGAGACCAGGAATGGATTGCCCAGTGCCTCTACAACCCTACTGGACAGTTTAAACATCAATTCTCACAAAACTGGTTCCATCCACCCCGTCTACCAAAGATGATGAATGAACCTCCAGATCCCCTGGTCTACTTTAGGCAGAGGATGTTTTTATGGTCACCAATGCGGATGTGGGGTATTTCTCTGAAGTGTCATCAATGCAACACCAAGATGCATCACTCTGGGATCTATACAAAGGTCAGAGAAGTTATAGATCTCCATTCAAGATATTATTTGATTGGGGGAGATTATCCACGATGCAGTAAATGCATGGTACCTGTTTGTCCATGGAACACAGAGGTGCTAAATCAGTTAGATCCTGCCCATAGAAACAAGTTTCCAGCCATTCTCACCACACAACTGGCTCTGGACAAAAGATGTGTGACTTTGCTCAAACCACGCACTTTTGGAAATAGCTCCAGTTATGTACAACAAGCATTAGAAGAACTGCATAGTGAGGAGTGGGCAAAGCGCACTATCGATTATCTGACTGACTGTGAGCTTCACAAGAAGAGCGCCCTAACAAGGACCCATGAAGTGGTCTACCAGAATCCACCAGAGTTTAGCCCCCTTCCACTTGCACAGTGGTTTGAGACTGTGCATGCAAATGAAATACTGTCTCACTTGTCTGAGATGAAGGGTGTCATCACCTCAACATATGGAAGGATTTTAAAGCTTGATTCAACCAAAAAGGTATAGTAAAACATCTCTAAAATATTTCGCTATTCTGATTATAATTTGCATTCCAAATTCTAATCAGATTATAATTGCCTTTTTTTTTAAACAAACAGATAACCAAGAAACTTGCTGGTGGAATTTCTGAGACTGCAACCTGGATGACAAACATCACTAATGAATATGGCCAGGTTCTGAACTGTGTGCTGACCACAGGGGAAGGAGCAGGATTGGAGGAACTGTGCCAAGGAATTGTTATGCGCTTCCAGAATGCTGGGGAACCAGAGCCACAAGTCCTTTATGTTGATAGAGACTGCTGTAGTGAATCAGGTTTGTGATTTTTAGACCTTATTGCTGTAACATTTGTTTACAGTTCAAAGTTTAAAATATTCTTAGGTTCACTTTAATTTTTGAAAACCCAATGTAAAAGAAATGTATTTTGAACAAGGTATTGTGATCTATGTAGCAGTTATGTTTTATGTAGCAACATTAATACAATCAGCTGTGAGTCATAAGGTAAATTAAATGCTGTAGAAATTATTAATTTGTGTTTTTATATATATATATATATATATATATATATATATATATATATATATATATATATATATATATATATATATATATATATATATATTTTTTTTTTTTTTTTTGCTTAAACAGGTGTGCCTCCGGTGCTTGAGTGGTTTCGACCTTGGAAAACTAAAGTGAGGCTTGACATCTTTCATTTCATGAGGCGATTCACAACCGGTCTCACCACAGAACATCATCCCCTTTATGGAACTTTCTGCTCCAAGTTGTCCTGCTGCATTTTTGAATGGGATCGAGATGATGTCAGCTGCCTTAAAGAAGCAAAGAGGTCAGAGCTGAAGAAAAAATATGCTGGTCATCCTCCCACTGACGCCCAACTTTTGGCCAACATTAATTCCAGTGAGCTTGCTAAACATTGCAGAAGAAGGACAAGAGGGGTAGAAGAAACCCGGAACCTCATTCAGGAATTATTAAACTCCATGTGGGAACTGACTGACACCTCAGGTCTCCGCCTGATCAACCCTGAGAGCATGACTCGTGTGTGGCAAATGCAGCAGAAGCACCTGCCATGCATCCAAGATCCACCTGGTGTTGAACTGTACACCAAGCTTCGCTCAACACAAAAGGGAGACAAAGAAGTTCAAACCTTCAGATGTGGCAGGGGCTCGTCTTCAGTTGAAAGCTTTCATCGACACCAGTGTTCCTTCATACCAGGTAAACTGTGAATTGGTATATTTGATGTCATTCATTTTTGTAACACCTGCCAGAATTTTAACTGTACATCTAGATATGTTAATCAGCATAATTTCTGAAAAAAAAATGCAAAGAAGTTTTAATTTCATAAATGCTGCCAATTTTTGCAACTCTGTTTTTTAAGGATGGAGAAGCAATGCCATGCACACTCAAATGTATATGCTTGAGGGTGGATCCAGATGGAACATGAAAAGAGCCCAAGAAGCTTTAGATATGAGTCGCAGATCCCACAGTAAACTGTATGATGTTCGTCTGATGTCCAACCTCAACACTCTGAGCAACAAAGTGCTGGGTCATGCCCTCCTGCCAGAGTTTGTTCCCCCAGGCTGTCCCACAGGTATTGGACATTTACCTAACAAATTCCACAAAAAATGCTAATTTTTGTACAGCAAATTTGTCACTTTCAATGCAATTGTCAAATGTCCTTTATGATCATTGAAGGTGAGCGGATTGCTGTGGAGTATCTTCTTGCTCAGTCAGACAGAGGAGACCTCTTAGGTCCACAGCAGGACAACGAACTGGGAGTTATTTTGCCAGAGGTGCCAACTAACACTCAGGAGGAGGACAGTCCTGATGTCACCATCAGTGACGTCACTGACATGCTCTCAGAGAGCCCCCACGACATGCTACAGTGTGAAAGCCAGTTGGAAATGCCATCCTCTAACATTGATTTTCTCCAGGTAGAGTCTTCTCCCGTGTCATCTGAGGTAATGCTTTAATTACATTACACTTTTATTTAGTGAGTAATTTGTCTTATTAACAGAGCAAATTACCCTCATGTGTTCCATGCTTCTACATTGGCATTTCCAATCTATTGTTATAATTTATGAGATTATCATCAGTCACTGAAGATGATTGTTATTGAATAGTTGGGTGATGATCATGTCAATGAGATGAACAAGAACAAAAAAAAAAAACATTTCAAACTTTTATGTTATAAATACTGTAAGAGCCAAAAATGTCAGTTTGTAACATTGTTTATTAATGTGTATGCCATTTGCGTATTTAGACATTTTCTTAACAATAACATTCCATTTTAGTATGTTTTTTGTAGAAAAGCCCAATGTAATGGACATAATTGAAAATATATGTGAAAAGTGCTGTGTCAAGTTAATATATAATGGCTTTACACTGAAACAAATAACCAGCCACTATAAATACCTTGCCATCATGAATGCAGAGAAAAAGGTTGTTTTTTTTGGCAATCCAAGGATATAAGTAACATTTACTGTTGCTTCTGTGTGTTTACAGGAAACCAGTATCGACTCAAGTCCTGCCTCTCCCACTCATGCTGCTGCTTCACCCAGAGTTCAGCTTACTGGTGACTGCTCCTTTAGTGGACCAAGTAGCTCTTCCCAGGTGGACCAAGTATCCCAGGTAGAGTGAGACCTATGTGGGTTCATTTTGTTTCATTACAGCATGCAACACTTTGTTTGGTTGCTGGATAATGTTCAATAGGCAATTTTGTTGTTAAAATTGTTGCAAAATTGTTGTTATAAAATCATATTTCCAGATTAGTCTTTGGCTTGATTTAGTGTCCCTTTTCCATCTTTCTCAGCATCTAAACATTTTTTCTTAATAAATCTGAAACAGTATTTGATTTTATGCTTTAATCTACTTTATTTAAACCAGTGGTTACCTTACCTGGTCCTCATGCACCCCTCCCTTGCATGTTTTTGGTGTCTTGCTTGTAAACAGCTTACAAAAATAATTAAAAGGCTTCTGCAGCACTTGTTTGAAAAGAAATGACTGTGTGTATATTTGTATCTATGTACCAATTATTTTTTCTTTTAAGGAGACCCGGTGTGACTACAGAGGTTTTTCTGGATGGGAGGCAGTTGACAGCTTGGCAGAGTACCTTTTGAGCCTCAACAGAACAATAACTGCGTTGTCAACAACAGAGGTAGAAAATGTCTTGCAGCTGTATTCTAACCTGCATGCTATGGACAAGCAGCCTGCTAAATACACGTTAAAAAGCAAGAAGAGCACATTACCAGGACCTTGGAGGGCTTCCCGGAAACGAAGTGGCTCTGCACCTGGTCAGCAAGCAGCTGAAAGGTAACCTGTCTAATATTTGACACAATGAATAACTTGATTGCATATTCACTGATGGAAGCCAAGTCATGTGTTGCAAATACAATATTTTTTTCTCTTAGTATTAAGCTTAGGAGATCAATACGGGTTTGCTGAGCTAATCAAAATGAGAAGAACTTTTCTACTGCATTTCATTACTGCTCCAATCAAATCAGTGTTAATGAGCATGTGTTTTTCTGCTAATTGACTGACCTGTTTGTCACACAGACTCTTCATGACCCATGGCCAGGCTGCCCAGAGACCTGACTCAAACAGAGTGTCTGAGTGCATTTGCCTCAAGCTGTTCAAAGAATATCAGCAAGCAAGAAACCGGCCAAAAGACAGCAAGGGGAAGGTTTTACCCATCCCGCAGTCTATTGTTCAGACGTACTGCCACATCAAACAATTACTTGAGGACTCCAGGCCCATACAGGACCAGACCAACTTGTTGTTGGTCACCATCAACAATACCACTGTGTGTGCTTGGTAAGATGTCCTTTATTTTTAACAGATATTGCACTTCAAAGATGGCTTGACTTTGAAAGGAAACAATTTATGTTCTATTATCTTTCAGGCTACATGAGCGGCAGAAGAGAACAGACAGGGACACTCTTCTCCAAGGTGTGAATCTTCCTCCGGAGGTGTCCGTGGCTGACACCTCCTTTCCAGAAGCGAGACAGTTCCCCTCCCTTCCTGTGGAACATGGACATACAAGTATGGAGTTTAAAGAACCTGAAAACAGAGAAGGCGAGGCACTGATCCGTCAACGGGTTGGTGGTAAAGCTGGCTCCGCACAGCAATATCCTCCCTCATACCAGCCAGGACTCTTTTCACAGGCCGCAGTTCCTCCCAGCTTCCTGTATCCACAGACTGAGCAGCCACCATCATCTGCTTGGTCCTACTGTGAGCAGAACCAGATGCCACAAGCGCCATCCGCTTCTTTGGGTTTCTGTTACGGTCCACCAGCTCCAGTTTTGACCTCATTTGGACAAGGACAGTTCCCACCCCTGCCATCTTCTCTGGTTAAATCATCCATCCCAGCAGCTGCTGCTGGTTCAGCATCATCATCACCATCAGATCAGGCTCCAGCCAACATGAATCGGTACAGGAAGTGGAGACAGAATAGAGCAGAATTAGAAGACCAGGAACGCCTGGCAAGAGGGGAGCCTCCCAAAAAGCGTCAATGGAAGCAGGACTACCACTATCAGTGTTCAGTTTGTGGTCAGGCGAAAAACAAAAGCACTGGCCACACACAGATTAAGGGAAAATGGTACTGTCCAGCCTCTGGACAGACTGTTTTGGAATGGAAAGAGTCTCTTGGGAAGCAGTGATTGAAAGATTTTCTTTTTAGTTTTCATTTTAAATATAATCATTTGTGTTTTAAAGCCCAGAATTGTTTATAAACTCCAAAAGGAAATCTGCCATGTTATGAGGGCTTATCAATAACTGGATTGGTCTTTATTGCTCTTTGTTTACTTTCAGTGAAATAACTTTATTTATATTGCTAAAATTTGCTGTCAAATTAAACTGTGTTATGCTGTGTTTAGTTACAGAAAAATGACATCAAGCTTTGTTGATATATACACTAAAATATGTTTTGGTCTTTCTATCTATTTTTATATTTTTTTTCTGTAAAAAATTGTGTTTTTTGTGAGTTTTCAGGGAATAGAAATTTAAGCATTTGGTTTTATTTTTGGTAAATGTGGAGCTATTTTTATCAGTGCATGTGAAGTTGCATGCAATACAAGAATACTGAAGGGTGCTCTAGCTTGGCTCACAGACTGTTTTGGAATGGAAAGAGTCTCTTGGGAAGCAGTGATTGAAAGATTTTCTTTTTAGTTTTCATTTTAAATATAATCATTTGTGTTTTAAAGCCCAGAATTGTTTATAAACTCCAAAAGGAAATCTGCCATGTTATGAGGGCTTATCAATAACTGGATTGGTCTTTATTGCTCTTTGTTTACTTTCAGTGAAATAACTTTATTTATATTGCTAAAATTTGCTGTCAAATTAAACTGTGTTATGCTGTGTTTAGTTACAGAAAAATGACATCAAGCTTTGTTGATATATACACTAAAATATGTTTTGGTCTTTCTATCTATTTTTATATTTTTTTTCTGTAAAAAATTGTGTTTTTTGTGAGTTTTCAGGGAATAGAAATTTAAGCATTTGGTTTTATTTTTGGTAAATGTGGAGCTATTTTTATCAGTGCATGTGAAGTTGCATGCAATACAAGAATACTGAAGGGTGCTCTAGCTTGGCTCACTGATAGTTTTATATTCTATATTTAAAATATCTTTTGTTCTCTATTGTTCTCTCTGTTACTATTTGTATGTTTTTAGTGAGCTTTTAGGTGCTGCTTTATACATGTCTACATATATTGTTAGTTCTCTGTGATTGTAGTTGTGTAAGAGTGAATAAATGTCACTGATCATTTATTTGTCTGTTCTATAATTTTGTTGGCCTTCTAAAAACTGATAATATCAATAGTATAGTAATTCAGTAGTTCAGAATTAACAATAATTTGGATGTTATGCTATATTGAACTTGAAATTTGTTTAAAAAATGCTTTGTGGAGCATAAAACAGGTATTATTACAACAATGGACATGAATGATGCTGAAACATGTACTTAAGTAGAAACTTCAGATTTCCCTCTCTCTTTTTTCTTTTCCCCCCCTTCTTCCCCCTTCTCCCTTCTTTTTCCACTACCTCTAGCAGTCCCTTTTGCCCCATTTTTGGCCGAGAGGTTAAGGCGATGGACTGCTAATCCATTGTGCTCTGCACGCATGGGTTCAAATCCCATCCTTGTCGAAAGCATCCTCTTCTACTGTTGCAGTGAACTTGACATGTATTCTCTGAAACACATATTCAACAAATCTCTTAGTGTTCCTTAAAAATCCTGTGACTTTTTTTCCTTTAACACTGCTTTTCTATTAGCATCTTGCTAACTAAGGTATTGTATGCTGATTTCTTTGTTAGATTGAAGTGGAGCTCAGTCAACCACTTAATTCTTTCTGGTAGAATTATACAGTAGCAGCCATTCAAAATGGCCATTCCCAGTCAAATGCCAGCTGAATGGCAGCCCACTTCCCTGCATTCACCAAGAGGATCTCCTTCAACTTCCAGACACTGGCCTTCTCCTGGGTGTACATATTGTTTTAATCTGACTTCACCCTTTTACTGAATTACAGGGTCTGACCAAACGATAGTGCTTCTCCTTAGATCTTGATGTCCACAAATAATAACAGAAAGAATATTTTAGTACAAAAATTGATGTTTGAAAAGGAACGAGTCAAGGAAAGAGGGGAAATGTTGAGTGGCTACTACTGTATTTCAAGATGTAAGGACCAGAGTACTCTTCATTCTTTCTGTGAGGATTCTCAGTCATCAAGGTCATGATCATGCTGGAGAAAGTTCAATCTTGGCATCTTTTCTTAGAAATGAAGGCTATTCCATGCGAGAATTTGCTACAAAATTGAAGATTTCCTACAACGGTGTGTACTACTCTCTTCAGAGGACAGCACAAACAGGCTCTAACCAGTGTAGAAAAAGAAGTGGGAGGCCTCGTTGCACAACTGAGCAAGAAGATAAGTACATTAGAGTCTCTAGTTTGAGAAACAGCTGCCTCACAGGTTTCCAACTGGCATCTTCATTAAATAGTACCCGCAAAACACCAGTGTCAACATCTACAGTGAACAGGCGACTGAGGGATTCTGGGCTTCGGGGCAGAGTGGCAAAGAAAAAGCCATATCTGAGACTGGCCAATAAAAGAAAAAGATTAAGATGGGCAAAAGAACACAGACATTGGACAGAGGAAAACTGGAAAAAAAGTGTTGTGGACAGATGAATCCAAGTTTTAGGTGTTTGGATCACAAAGAAGAACGTTTGTGAGGTGCAGAACAAATGAAAAACTGCTGGAAGAATGCCTGACGCCATCTGTTAGGCATGGTGCAGGTAATGTCATGGTCTGGGGTTGCTTTGGTGCTGGTAAGGTAGGAGATTTGCCATACCTAGTGGAAAGCGCTTGATTGGAGCCAATTTCCTCCTACAACAGGACAATGACCCTAAACACACCTCCGAATTGTGCAAGAACTATTTAGAGCAGAAGCCGGCAGCTGGTATTCTATCCGTAATTGAGTGGCCAGCGCAGTCACCAAATCCTAACACCATTGAGCTGTAGTGGGAGCAGCTTGACTGTACGGTACGCAAGAAGTGCCCATCCAACCAATCCAACTTATGGGAGCTGCTTCTGGAAGCGTGGGGTGCAATTTCTCCAGATTACCTCAAGAAATTAACAGCTAGAATGTCATAGGTATGCAATGTTGTAATTGCTGCAAATGGGGGATTCTTTGACGAAAGCAAAGTTTGATGTAAAAAAAATACTTATTTCAAATACAAATCATTATTTCTAACCTTGTCAATGTCTTGACTCAATTTTTTATTCATTTCACAACGTATGGTGGTGAATAAGTGTGACTTTTCAGGAAAACACAAAATTGTTTGGTTGACCCCACACTTTTGAACGGTAGTGTATATCAAAATGAAATGAACCTTTTTTTTCGGTCTGATAAAGCATAAATTTTAGAGGAGACATCTGAAGATAGAGATTCAGATTAAAGGGCTGAGTGCAGAGACTAAGAAAAATATGGTGAAGCGTCTCTGTGGACTGGCATCTAGAGCATCTGCTAACAGATATATAGGTCAATCAAACCGTTATGGGCTGAATATGTCACTTTCTATGTTTGGGGAAGATATGATGAGGGACCTGTGTTACATAGAGCATGCAGCAGAGTCTGAGTGAGATGACTTCAGCAGGTTACTCATGGGACATTTCCTGGCTGTTCATCATATGATGGGGAAATTATACCAACATTACATGTTTTTTTTATTATTTTATTTCCCTAATACCAACCTTATTTTGGCAAACTGACAAATGATTGATTTTGTGCTTACTATATCAACTTTTTTCTTGGTGAATTGAAATGCTTTTTTGTAGCTTGTTGTAGAAATTCTCTGAAACTGTGTCTGGGTTGACTATCCTCCTGCAGAAGTTACAATGCTCCACATTGTAGATGCGATAATTAAGTCAGTAAAGCATGAAATGTGAACAATTTTGACGCTAAGAAATATCTTGAATGAGAGCCAAGGCCCTTATTGGAATAATTTTGCTGTTTCAAGCTTCCATCTTCTACCAAGAAAGAAGTATATTTAAAATATATCAGTTTTTATCTGCCTCAATAAATCAATCAATCAGTCACGCAAAGTTTATTTGTATAGCACTTTACAACAACACCAGGAAGATGAAACTGCTTCACAGAAAGATAAAAAACATTGCAAAAACAAAACCCCTTAGCAAAAATCACTGTGTTCTAAATATTAAAAGCCAGTTTAATAAAAAAAAAAAATAATTACACTTTAATCTGAAAATAAAAAGTGGGCAGTGCTGTGAGACCACACAGACCAAGCATCTAAATTTGAGAAAGGAAATATAAAAAAAAATAACTATTGTGACATCCTTAAGGATAGAATATGACTTGTGAAATGTAGAATAACTGACAACAACTGAGGATGTAACTTTAAGATGAGCTGACACAACAATGTGTACTACAAACTGGATGTGTGTACAGCCTAAAGAGAGAGACGGCAGACATTCCTCACATACTCCATTCCTGACTCATCTATTTAAAGTCAAAAATTATCCCACAGCAGTACTTTGAACTTATTTGGTCATCCCCTGTGAGCTATGGCAATCCTTAAAGTAATACAAGTGGTCCTGTAAATTAAAGAGTCAGACAAAAAGATATTTGCTACAGGCTGTAAAGAGATTAAATATAGTTGTCTTTTTCTTATGTTTCCTTCAGCTAGAATAAGAAAATGTTCTATCTGGATCTAAATGGTATTCTCTTTCCTTCCTGTCTGCCCCGCATTGTCATGCCAAAGTATTCATACTGCTTCATCTTTTGGAGATTTTATGGTATTAAAACCAGAAAACCTTAATTAATTTCAATTTTTCTGACCAACTGAATGTAAGGCATTCCACTGAAGGGGGAGAAAAATACAATATTGTCCTTTTTTTTTTTTTTGAAAAGTGTATTTATATTCCGTCCTTTTTACTCTAGAACACATAAATGAAATTGATCGCAATGCTACCCAAGCTAATTCTCTTAATAAAGAACCAGAGTTTGCTTTAAAATCTAATCTAATTAAACTAACTTTATTACAAAAAAGACAAAGGAACACAGCAGACATGTCAGGGAAAAAGTAGTAAGACATTTGCAGCAATGTTATCTTATAAAATAATAACTTAAGTTTTTATCATTTCTGCCAAGAGAGCACTGCAGGTTGTATTGCATGCACTATATGAGTTGGTTTGGATTCATCCACCTAACCTAACAGACAGGGAGAGGAGAGCATTAATCAGAGAAATGTCCTAGAGGACAACAGGCACTCTGGAATGGCTGCAGAGAACCACAATTGAGAAGGAAGGACCTGTTATATGAAAGTGTTGTACAAAATCTGACCTTTATACAGAAAAAGAAAGTCTTTGCTCAAAGAAAGCTATAAGAAATCTTGTTTAAAGTTTGTTAGAAGCAATGGAAGACTTTGGTCAGGTGAAAATAAGTCAATGCTTTTTGGCTGACATACCGAATTAGCATAGAGATGAAACACCCTTATATCACCCCAATCAAAACAACACCACATTGACATTTTCTTTACAGCTCAAATAGGAAAACCTTTCAGAGTTGATGGGACAATGGATGACAAGAATTCAGTGCAATCCTATAAGAAAATGTGTTGCAGGCTGCAAGACTTGAAATTCAATGTGCATGAATGCTCTTCTTCCAATTCCAATTCCAATTCTTCCATATATCCAAAGTATATATGACAGGCAGCTCCAACACATTTGCAGTAAGTAAATGTGAAGGAGTTTAAAGGGTTTTCATTTTTTTTACAGTTCATCACAGATATAGGATGATAAATATCTAATAATAAGTTAAGTGCAAATCAATGATCAGAAGGCAAAAGTAATGTACACCTGAAGGAACACATTCCTTAATACTTGTATGAAACGCTTTAAATATGTTTGACTAATTATGTAATGCAATAGTGTGAAATTTAAAGTTTAGAATTTGATAAAACTTTAATGAATAAGTGAAACTATAAACTGTTATGTCGTTGGCCTTTAAATATCTCCCCCAATGCTCTCCAGAGACACATTGACTGGGGTTAGTGTCTGAGTCCTTCAAAAAAAATACAGAAGTTCAAATGTAGACTTTAATCTTAAGCCCCTTCCAAAATTCTATACATAGATGAATCTGCTGTCTATAAAGGCAAATACACTTTCACAGAAAGATGTAACAACATAACAATCACATTTCCTTTTTTCTTTTCTTTTCATTTCTCTGGTTCTAAATAGAGGTTTGTTTAGTCAAGCTGTGTTGAAAGAACTGAATCAATATTATTCTGTGAGGAGGAATTTAAGTCTCAGTGACTTCAAAAACCTTTAACCTGATGCTTTCTTACTTGGTCTTCTCGAAAAAGTTTTGCAACAAGTTACAGTATAGGTTCATGCTTAATTACAGAACCTTAAAACAAACAAAAAGAGTTTGTAATAGCTTAAGAGATTAACAGATTGTGAGAATTGAGATTAGTTGTATTCTTTTTTCCAGTATGAAAAATTAGAAAATTGATAAGTATATATATATATATATATATATATATATATATATATATATATATATATATAAATATTTCACCATGTTTTTTTTTTTGTTTTTTTTTTATATGCATGAGACCGATGTCCACTTCATACTCCACATACGTATATAAAGTAGTGTGTCTCGTATATCAAGTAGTGTGTTTCTGAGGAAAGACACCAGAGAGAAATATTCCATGATCTGTGTTACCATTTCCAGAAAAAATCCCAACAGGAAAATAACAACCCGCCTTCATGCAGCACATAGAGTGGGCTAAAAAGGAAATGACTTTCAGTGGCCTCAGGGTGTGGCAGGTTAATATCCACATAGGCTGTGATCTCAAAAAGCAGGATGGACAGAAAACAGATATCTAAGTAGAATAAATCCATTTCAATAAAACTGATAGAGAGGTACTTGTTTAATTCTGTCACTTTCAACATGCACGAAACAGTAGGCTAACCCAGTAATTTTGCTTTATTTTTGCCTTCACTTTCCATTTAAATAAAAGGGCTTTTTCAGCAGGTCACGACTGACCTCAGCAAATACATAGAACCACTTAAGTCTATTCCTTTGTGTATTGGCTAGAGAAAGAAGGATTTGTGCAGAAGTTTGTTCTTAATTTACACTAAAACATATATTGTCCTATAGGAGAAAGGAAACTTTTAAACATAGTAAAGTAGCTCCATCTAGAGAAATTTAAATGAAGGTTAAAGTATCAATTACCACAATGTGCAGAACTTTGATTTAGAGCCAAGCAAAGTGTTCTTGTCAACTTATTAAAGGTGCAAGGTATGGCAACACATTAAAGGAGGAGAGGCACATTAAAGTAATGTGACACTTTAGTTTCATTCATGAAATTACTTCAGTTGCAGGAAAGATGTCTGAAAGGAATTAATTACATTCTAAATGAGCTACAATGCTGCCCTCTAATGGCTGAATGACAATTACACAGCTGTTTTTTTTATTGCTAAACATAATGTAAACCCATATAGAATGCAAACCTTTTCTTAAATGAGCTAACAATTTTATTTTACTAGTTTTTTTTTTCCAATCTATAGTATATCTCAAATGAATGTGTGCATATTTTGTAGTACTTTTCAAAGTCAGGTGCTCACATGCAAAAATTTCTGCTGTCCATGTGGCCAGATGGACAGATTAGTAAAATGCCAAATTATAGAAAGAGAGTCTGTGCACATGTAGAAATATCAGAAATATAATATAATATAATAATAAAATAAAAATATAATATAAGGAAAAATGTGTGTTAGGCCTGTCCTACATGATATTATGTAACCAATTATACTGCATATTGTGACCCAACAGGGTTCTACATGTATTTCACCATAGACTTCCTTAGTCTTAGGTATTAGTCTTTTGACTTAAGTTTCAGTTAAAGTATGAATCCTGTTACATAAGGGTTAGTAGACCGTTATGATATATACAGCATATATATAAAATTTATGTGTCACAGAACATGATGTAACAGCGGCAGAAATGATTGCATTCCACTTTCAGGAACATATCTGAGGAATCTTGGAGAAATATGTTCCTAGAGGATAAAAGAAAAAAATGTTGAGTAAAAGCATATTCGGAATTGCATTGTAATTTAATTTATTGTACATTTTTTCTGAAATTTACAGTAAATTTGTTAAATTAGTGCTGGTTATAGTATAACCCTTTAACATAATTAAAATGGAGTGTCATGTGATCTGTGAACTTTCTGAAAAAATAGATGACTGATACACTCAAGAAAAATATAAACATAACACTTTTGGTTTTGCTCCCATTTTTTATGAGATGAACTTAAGGATCTAAAACATTTTCCATATGCACAATATGACAATTTCCCCCAAATATCATTCTCAAACCAGTCTAAATCTGTAACCGTAATGACTTATCCTTTGCTGAGATAACCCATCCCACTTCACAGGTGTGCCATATCAAGATGCTGACATCATGATTAGTGCAAAAGGGTGCCTTAAACTGTCCACAATTAAAGGCCACTCTGAAAGGTACGGTTTTATCAAACAGCGCAAGATCTGTTAAGATCTTATAGAATTTCAGTTTGGGCCTCATAAACTTACATCACTATGAAGACAGATACCAAACATAACTAATCATTTTCAATGATTTTGTTCCATGGATTTTTCTTGGTTAATGTGACATGTTTGCTACTTTCTTGGTCAGTTAACACCTAATTTAATTACTACATTTATATGATTTTTAAAAGTTTAATAAAAAAAACCCAAATAATAAATGTTAAAGATGCAGCTTCCATTAACCATGCGTTCTGTGTGAGCACATTGTTCTCGAAGCTTATCTAGAAGTGATGTAAATTTATGAAATAGAATAAAAAAGAACATGCTAAATTCCACAGAATACTCAGACTTGTTCCAGTTTTTCTTAAAGGACTGTATCTACAAATACTGATTTAATTAGTTTAAAGTACCTTGCTTACATATATTCACAACTTAAGGAAAGGACAGGTAATTGTCACAAACTTTTGTTTTTGCTTAATTACTGTTTTATTACACACAGAGATACTTACAAATTATATTATATTGTTTTTTTCTGTTTGATAATCATGAAAAAAAAAATCTGAAGTTCATCAGAGCAGCCATATTTAGCGACATGTCCTGTTAGCCGTGTCATGCACTGACTACAGAAGTGAAAAAAAAACAAAAAAACATGTGAACTCCTTGTGATGAAAAAACTCATCATTTACACCAAAAGATTGTTTTCCCTTTTGTTTCTGAATTCAGGCAGTTCTCCGATACAATGCCTCCCCCTCTGAGAGAGGGGAAACTCAAAATATCTCAACCTCCTTGTGTCAGACTCCTCTCGCCTCATAGGGTGAGGCTCTCTGGAGGCCCAGTTGACAGTGACAAACTGACAATGGCTGAACACTCCACATCTCCTCCATAACCTATAGAAAAATAACTTGTCTTTTCAGGGTTTAGAGAGAAACAAAAGCAAACAATGAAAAATTTCAGCTGATGTTGAAATACTTGATAAAATGATAATAACGTCTACAAGGTGCTTGTCAAGGACAAATGACTGAACCGATTAGTTGGGATTGATTTCACAAGGACAAACTTTATATAGTAACGAATCACAAAGGGACAAATTCTATTTGGAAGCACAGAGCTTTTGCCAAGGTTATGTTGGTCAAGTCACCTCTTCATCTCAGGGACTGCTACATTATTTTCAACGAACAGCCAGCCAAAGTTCAGTGAGAGCTTTATCTTTTCCCTGTCAGAAAACAAAGCTCCTTCAGGTGACATTTAAAACATCATTTACTTTGCTTTAGCTGCTACAGTTCAGAATAGCTATGAAATAATGAGATGGGACAGCCAGCTGTCACTACTTTCATGCATGATTTGACATAAAGTCCTAATTTTTGAAGGTGGTGAGAAATGCATAAAATGCAAGGATGAAGAGCAGACCTGACTTGAGGGAAAAAAGGTTCTACTTCAGCATAAAAATTTAAAAACATGGCCCTTTCTATGCAATAAAAACTTACAATCAAATCTGTAATATTCTGGACAGTCATTGCATAAAATCACATCAGGTGTTGTAATCTGTACAGATTAAATACACCCAAACATCCTTTTGTTCTTAATTTATATAACCTTTATTTCATTGGTAGACTACCTGGAAATACAACTGAAGATTTTTTAGAAGAAGCACCAACATAATTTAAGATGAAGTAACAAAATGCTTAGTAAATTTTTCTAGAATTTCTGTTTTATCAGAAGTTTCTTTCAAATCTTTTAAAATAGATAAAGGAAGGTCAAAGGAGTTAGTGAATCAATTTCCAAAATGCATGTGAATCATTAAGTTATACCCACTAAACAACAGACAATTAACTTGTTTATCTAGAAAATAAACTGATAATAGTCTGTGTTTATGATCTCACATAATTAGTTGAAATATTTTATTTATGATTTAATCTAGAAATACGAGAATGAAATAAATAAATACTTCAATAAGTCCAATAAACTAAGTAATCTTAGATGATTGCAAGCATCAAAATGGCTTGTAATGTTGAGATTTTCTGCACAATTTATCAGAAAATTTGTTAAAGATATTCCTAAAAACATTTCAGATAATAATATGTATAATATCTAATCCTAAACTGTATATATTTTTGCAAAATTGATCTGCAATGACCCAGCTGCTGTAAAAATCCATGTAACCTCACTAAGCCATCACTGCAGGATGTGCAATTGTCCAAAGAATTTGTGCCAAGGCCACTACTGAACTAATGTGTGAGGACTATTAAAATCAAATTAGTCCAATTTAAAATCAGGGGTCTTAAGAATATATAGACTAAACGATGCTGGGATTATAATGTGAACACTTTTTTGCCCTTCAACTCTGAGGTTAATCTTAGAGTTGGGGCTAATTAAGCGTGTCAGTTAAAGTGTTTTCATCCTCTCTCACCACAGTCCTGCCTCTCTGCTGAGACTAAAAGCTGCTGCTGATGGATGACACAAAATAACATTTAGATTGGACAGAGTGAATAAAAGGCATTTCTACCTTAAATTCATCCTCCAGGGAAGTAAAACAAAAAACATACAGATTAAGATATTGAGAAAACAGACAGAAGTAGTTATTTAAAAAAGTAATAGGAAAAATACAAATAACTAAAAGGATAACAACTGAAAGATTATTGAAGACTTTACTCTCAGTGCCTGAAAGCTGAGTTTTTAAATTGTATAATTCACTTGTCTTTTCAGCAAGTGTTTTATTAAACACCTTTTTGGCCTCAGTTGTCTTGTACACATTAGTGTATATTTTTCTTTAGTTTATGTCTAATGTTTTATTTTTTTTTTCCATTCTGGACATTTTTCTTTCCTTTTAGGAATTCTAAACAATTTTTTTTTTACAAAAATAAATTTTTTCGAACAGTTAATGGTAAATGATATTTATCTTATCAGAAACACAAAACACATCAACAATATATAAGAAGGGTAATTTTCCTACAGAGAAATCCTGCCAGATTAAACCAGCCGCCAAAAGCAGTCCAACAAGAACAGAAGGACCACAAGGTAACATAAACTGCAAATGGACAAACAAATAAAAAACTAGTTACAGTACTTATTGTTATTAAAACAACTTTTAGAAACTACTTTAATAAGACAGATATCATATTTCCTGAACATGTGTTTTGTTGAAGTCCATTCCCATGGAAGAATGTAACCTAGGGATGGGAAATGAGAGTTGAAGATTCCCTTTTGCTTCATATACTACAAGTCTTTTAACATAAACATATCACCAGAATGACTTTAGGAGGATCTCTTATTTTGATGATCCACCCGGAGAAAGAACATCCTTTACTATACCTTTAAGTTAAGAAAGGATATTAGTGACACTAACATTATGAAAACATGTTGTAGTGTGTTGGTACAACATTGAGCCTGTGGAAGTGAAGGTTCATAACTTAGCTGTTTCTGATATAGTAGAAACATTCTGAATTGGCGACTGACTTACTGCTCATTAAAGTATGTCTAAATAAGTATAAACAATGCATGCCATGACTGCACAGTATGCTTTCCTTGTGTGTCAAACTGTAAATGGACTTGTTGCATTGGAATTGATTCATAAAACAAGAACATGCCATGAAAAAGCAGAGTAAACAAAGTATATTTATTTGCACTTTTAGATTGTTTGAGTCTTTCAGGTTTTCCTTTTTTTCCTTTCTGCAGTGATTCAAACGATCAAATAAATTGATATCCCCCTTCTGGTTTTTAAGGTGTCCTTGTTGTCAAATAAAACAGCTTAGATGGAAGACAAATGGCTTTAAAGATGTACTAGTAAGAGTGATTATTCATATAACTTTTAAATTATGTCCATTTGAAATGTCTACCTTACATTTATACAATAAGTCAATGCATTGATCAAATGTTGCTAAATATTATTGATGCTAAATGATGCAAATAAAGTGAAGTCCTTAAACCATCTAAGATAATTTCCCAGAAATAAGAATAAAAGCTACAATAAAAACAGGAATTCTTGAAACAAGAATCCCTAAGCAAATTGTTGACAGTTTTACTTGAGCTCAATAAAAAAAGGAGTTTTATACAAATATGCCACTCAAACCAGTATTGGCACAATGTGACCTAAACAGTGACCTACATTTTGCCTATGTTGTCATGCTTCTGTAAACTAATAAACACAAGGACAACGTATTTTGAGCAGACCTTCATACACTGCCTTGCAGCAAGATGCAATTTCACTGGAATACTAACGTGTTGACCTAATAATCCATCGCTTTAATACCTGTCTTGGAAAGGGCCACTTTCTGTAGGTTACCAAACACTAAGCAAACACTGTAATCTAAAAATATAGCAATAACCCTTACCTTACAAATTATCAAATAAATACTGAGAGTCGAAAAAAAAAACACATTGCACAATCCCATTACATTTCATTGTTCCTTTGGTTGCAGCATTAATAATGAATCATCAGCAAATGTATCACATCATCAGTTAGCTTCAGGATGGAAAACAGCTACCCATACGATTCATCTGCTAAATATGTATCACTCAGAACAGTTTGTGCTGCCTCTAGTAAAACATGCCAGGCCCCAGCTGTTTATGCATTAAAGATAATTCACTGAAAAGATTAGTTAAAGATGGTACCTGGAAAGAAAATCTAATAATGCCAACGATGCAGATGACAGGACATTAAAAAAACATTGTTTTTGGTAATTAGGAGCAGATGAAACAGGGTGTTTGAAAGATGTCCTTCAGCTGGTAATGATAGGATGTAGATAAACTGTTTTTTTTTAAATAATGAAAATATCCTTGAGGCATTAATTTACCTTCAATGTAGCAGTAAAGAAAGTTTATTAACTTCACAGGTGTAATAGGCAAACTTGCACCACCAGGTTGCAGTGTTGCTCTTCATTTCCTCTTCATTTCCTTACAAGTGAAATTGAAGAGAAAAAAAAGACTGGTTAAAGCATTAATTTAGAGAGATCTGATGGCAAATAAGCCAGACATAGAGGCAAAGCTGCAGGATATTATGTCACTCCATACAGACAATATGCACCATAGGACAGTAACTAAGCCAAATTAACGTACCAAAGATCGGAGACAATAGATCAGTATGCCTAAGTGCTGAGAGAGCAGCGAATGTATGAAGAAAAACTAACCGGTAATAACTAATAGTGGTTATAGGGCAAAAAGCCTACATGTTATGCATTTTTAGTTATCAAAACATAAAACAGCCAGATTTTTTATAGATTTACAGAGTTCAGATTATGTAATATGTGACTGGTTCCAAAAAGGAGTCTAACTGATAGACCTGAGGTAGAGGGTATAGACTCCTATAAAATATCTTAGATTGTGGCTATATAGGAAATTGGAATGGAAATACAAACAGACCTGTACTGAAAATACCAAAGTAGGCTGTGTTTCAAAGGTAAAATTTTTTCTGTTAAAGTAAAACCGGACTCTATGGTGATGGTGGAAAAGAAGAGGACTCTGGACAAACAGCTAGACATATGGATGATGCCAGTTACCCCCTGCAGACCATTATCAGTAACCAGAGGTGGCAGTTCAGTAATAGACCGCCCATTTCCAAGTGCAGGAGTAACATGAAGAACTCCTTTGTTTCTCATACCATTAGACTTTCTAAAAGTGTGAGAAGAGTTAACAGGAGGACATAGGATGGGAAAGAACAGTAGCAGTTGCACTAACCAGCTACAGCTACTTTTTAGAGCAGCCAGGAACTAAGTACACAGTATTATTCGATCTGTCTGTCTGTCAAAGTTTTGGTTTGTTTTTTACGAAAAAAGTCCAAAACAAATGCCATGCCTTCTATTGTTTCTGCTATAAAGCTGTGCTTTAGAACTATCTTTTAACTGCACTAACAGCTGCAAATCTTTTGGGGTAGGTTTCTACCAATCTCTCACATTTAAAAACTGAAATTCCTGTCCATTTTCAAATATACCACATAAATAGCAACTGCAAATCAGCAGCAGCAGGGGCCTGATTTAGCTCTTGACAATTTTTCAGACAATTCCACAAAATAGGCCGTTCAGAAAGCTACAAACCAGGCATTGATCCCGCATCTACGACTGCCAACGCCTGCTGGAGCTACGGTCACAAAATGCTTTAAATACAGCCACTCTTGATCAGTTAAAAAGCTGTGAGGGCCTACGGACGGATGTAAAGAAAACAGCGGGCTCAGTGAGCAGGCAAGGCCAAGGAGAAAGCCAGAGGAAGCGATGTGCGAGATGGCGTAAGAGGGGCAGCAGAGCTGGGCTAACGGCAAATTAAGAAGGAATCCCCACAGAACACCAATCCCCTAAATCCAGCTCTCCAACGTCCGCCCACTGGATAACAAAATGGATAATCTCTGACTCATACTCTCTTCAAAAAAGGAGATTGCTGTGGCATCATTCTCACTGATTCATTGCTTCATTCACTGATACCGGACAATGCTATTAGCCTGGAGCGCCTCACGTTATTTTGCACCGATAGAAACACAGAACTAAGCATTAAGACGAGGTGGTGGGCTCCGTGTTTGCATTAACAACAGCTGGTGTAAAAATGCTGGATCAGTTGCCAGGTTCTGCTCTCCAGACTTCGAGTTTCTGACTGTTAACTGCAGATCGTTCTATCTACCCAGAGGGTTTAGTGTGGTTAGCATTACTGCTGTTTATGTGCCACCCATGGCTAATACAAGAGAGGACGTGAAGATTCTATATCTCTGAGCTTCAGTCTGCACACACAGAGGTGCGTTTTCATCATTGTTGGGGATTTTAACCAGGCTAACTTGAATACTGTGTTCCCTAATTTCTGTCAACATGTTTACTTTGCAATTCGGGGTCAAAGCATTTTAGATTTAGCCTACTCTAACATAAAAATATTCATTCAGAACTGCTCCCAGCCCCCACCTCAAGTCATCAGATCACCTTTCTGTAATGTTGATTCCTGCATACAGGCCCCAGCTAATCAGGGCTAAACTGAAGGTTAAAGAAGTCAGAGTGTGGTGTGAGGGGGCCATGGAAAGACTCCAGGAATGTTTTGAATGCTCTGACTGAAACATGTTCAAAGCTGCAGCAACCTATGACAAGATAAATATAGATGAGTATGCCATGACTGTGTCAGCATCAGTGGTGTCAAAAGTACACACATTTGTTACTTAAGTAGAAGTATATATACTGCAGTTTAGAAACACTCTGGTAAAAGTTGAAGTATCCACTTGACCTCTTTACTCAAGTAAAGGTGAAAAAGTATGTGCTCCAAAAACTACTTATAGTATAAAAGTATAAAGTAACCTTTACAAAAAAAACGCCAGGTGCCACTATATGAATTGAAAAGTCAACTTTTCAACTATTTCGAAAAATTCTTTGAGATAGGGCCAAGGATGAGGGAGGTCTTGCTCGTCTCTGTCTCCATCTCCCGATACGCTCTTGCCTGTGTCCGAACTTTCAGACATTTCAACATCTTTTTCTGAAGCTGACATTGTAGCATGGCATAGACAATTCGTGTTTACAGTTTGAAGAACACCTGCTTGCTTCTGATGATTTCCTTTAGCTAACCAATGAGTGTTCGTGTTAAATGACTCATCCAATGACACTAGTTTTAACTAGATGTAGATGGTGCCAATTCTCTGCATTGGCTGGCGCACATGACGTGAAATAAATATTTATAAACGTTAAACTGAAGCCAAGAGTAATGAGTAATGTTTGTTTTAAAAATGTAAGGAATATAAAGTACAGATACTTGTGGGAATGAGTAGAAGTCAGAAGTAGGAAGAAAAATAAGTAATAGAGTAAAGTATAGATACCTAAAAAGTGTACTTAAGTACAGTAAGGAAGTATTTTTACTTCCTTACTGTACGTTTGTTACTTGACACCTCTGTAAACATATAACTAATAATTATTAATTGGTTTTACCCTCGATTTAAATGATCTTGTTACAATGCTGTTTGTTTACCTATGTTTCCTAATAGAAACTCTAAGGATTTCATAGAAACTGCTGTTAAAACACAAGCAGGAGATATTCTTATCAGTTAGGTAAACTGTATCACTTTGACTAATTAGAGTATATATATAGAGTATATATATCCAACTTTTCTACTATAATTTTTTTCCTTTGACTTCAAAATGAGGCAACAACTTATTTTGGTTTATCTCTGAGTCTTGAGTGGGAAATTTAAAGTTTTTGGATAAAGCTTGAAAAATGTTGAAAATATTTGAGCAGTTTAAAAAAGAATTTATGTTGTTGTAGATCTAGCATATCACAATACACAACTGAACTAAATTTACATTTGTTACTCTAAATAATTTTAGTGTTGGCGGAGTGAAAAAAACATCAACAGAAAACATTCATCCAGACTGATGAGCCACACTAAGACTGGCCTCTAAAAAAAGAAAATAGGAAAGCAGAGAATAATCAGTCGCCTTGCTCACTTTGCTGTCCTCTCAAGCTGAAACCCTGGCTCTTATCCTTGCTCTCTCTCCACCTACACATGAATTTGAGAGGAGCTGCATACAAGCCTTGCTCTTTCTCTGGGGGTGGTTGATAAGCACCGTGGGAGATTGGAAATGGCTAAAGGACACATGTTTATGGAGTGTTACTATTGATGTATTTTGTTGGAAAGAGGCATTCCTTAATCACTGAAATAGCACCAGACTTTCCAATATAAATTTAATGGAAAGTATAGCAATAATGTGAATGGACTTATGAACCTAAAGAAGAAAAACAATAAATGGGTTGTGAGTTGATTAGGATGGAATTATTGAAAATTATTATCATTATTGTACACTGAAACAGCACATTTGTGAAAACTGAGAAAGAATTAGGCTCAGAGCAGCAACAAGGATTTTCACAAACTGATTATTTTACAGTGGCACGACTGTTCTCCAAGCTTACCTCCAGGTCTAACTTTTTTCCCCTGCATCAACAGGCCTGATTGAATGTATAAATTACTTCCTCAGCACCTAATCAAGGACTACAGAATCACGTTAATTATCCCTTCATTTAGCACAAGTATTGTTCTAATCTGCTGTTGGATTCTAAACTTTAACATTGAGTGCCATAATTCCAAAACAATATAACTGGAAAACACAAATTCAACATTTATGTCACTTAAAGGTATTGTGGAGGATTTTTGCGATTTTTTTAACAGACCCTCTCCACTTAAAAAAAGGACATGCAAAACCCTGTACCATCTCTCAAGAGGGAACGCCTATTAAACGCGTGCAAGAGCATGCACAAGCCCAGTTCTCCTTGTGCACCCTCTGTTTAAAAGTTGCTGTCCACATAGCTTATACAAGCTTACCGTGCCTGAAAATCTGCCCTAACCCCTTAATCACTTCAAAGAGTGGGGACTACATAGATTACTTTATAGCGAACTCAGCTAACCTACCGTTTCGACTTTTACTCACTGCTTTTTGCTCCCCGTTGGTCACATAACTACTCCTCCACTGCCTGTGCCATCTTTGTTATAAGTCTCCGCAGTCAGGTAGCGACAGTCTATGGCGTTAGAAGGCCGCTGTGACAGCAAATCCCATAATGCGAGCTAGCCACGCAAAGCATTCTGGGATCTGCACCTGCCTCTTCTGAGGCCTTTCTTTTCTTCTCATACACTTCATAGACACTTTTTCTTCAATGACTTCAATTACTGTCTGAAAGCATAGCTCACCACAGATACATGCCTGAAAGTGCGCATGTGTAGAAAAACCAAGGTAATGGGAAAAGCACATAGGATGGCCTTAGGTAAACATATAACCAGAATGATAGATAATTAGGAGGACCAATTATTTAGATGATCAACCCGGAAATAAAAGATCGTCCTCTATACCTTTAATACTTAATGCACGTGCATATTGTAGTAAATATCTGTAAAACGTACAATATTGTTCCTTTAGGCTGAGGTCTTAAGTAAGCTGTTTTACAAAGTGTAGTTTTGGAGGAACCTGTGTCTCTGGGTTATGCTGATGTTTCTTGAGTCTTGACCCTGAAGCCAGTAGCCTGTAAATGTGACCCTTCTCAAATATGTAATTGCCTGTTAATGAGCAACCAGTTTAAACCAGGTAAATTAGGGAAGGGAACAGATATAACAGAGTTCTGATGATCAAGAATTAGAGACATACTTTACAGAGACATTTATAGCAATGTTGACAGGCTGGCATGTGTAAAATATTGCCTTTATTGTCGCAAGTATAATGTCTTCATGGCTCAGTTAAGTCTAATGAAATGGTGGGGGGAGGAATGACTTTGCCTAAAGGGACTTCACAAACACATATACAGTTTTCTTAGTAACACATTTTTTCTTATTTAGAGATATAATCAGTACTTGAGTTGAGGGGGGATGACTGGGATGGCATCCGCCTTCTTAAATGACCATCCCCCCATACCATCCCCTGTGACATTTTATTACTGAATGTGTAAAATTTCTTCTATATATTAACAGTAATGGTAATAATATTACCCTGGGCTTTGGACTTACGAGTAGCCTGAGCAAATAAAAAAAAAACATGTAATAAAAAGCTAAATGTTAGTGGGAAACTTGAGAGACATGTTACAGAAAGTATTTAGAGAATTTAACAAAGCTATTTTCATTTCAAAATCAAAAAGAAGTCGGGGAAAATGTAAAATAAGAAAAAAGGCCTGCAGCTGAACACAGCTCAACACAACTGTTAGCAGTGTCAGCTACCAGTTGTTCAGCTGTAGTTGACAAACAAATCTTTCATTTGTCACAACAAACAAGGACCCGATGAGGATGAAGGAGCGGCTTACTTTACTATTTTGTTTTTTAAAACTTTTGAACCCTAACAATTATGTTTATTTTAACTGGCTACATAACATACACTGGCTATGCTATAACATATAAGCCTATTGTTATAACATAGAATTACATTAATAAGTGAAAGGGCTACAGCATGCTTTTTTAAGGAACTAAACAGGGCATTCAGATTCTTGAAAGAAAAATGATTTGTGTAAAGCTCCAGTGTTTTCCGATTTTGCCTGAAACGTAAAATGTTGATGTCTAGAAGCAGTGTTGTTGAGATTAATGATCTCTAGGTAATTATTTTGTCATGTTTCCTGTGATCTACTTCAGAAAACATAATTCAATATATAACAGCAAATCTGGGCTGCGTATAAGTATGGCATTTCAGTTAAAGAATTACACAGTATCAGTTAAAATGTCTAGGGGAATTATTGGCAGCCACTTCCATGCTATGCACATCCAGTTTATGAAATTTCCTGTTGAGCAATAATTCAGTACTGACTTTCATGTTTAGCCAGCTACTAATTTCCTCATTTGTAACTTTTTAAATGTTTTATTTCATTTTGCGCAACTATGCAAATCAGCCAATTTAAACACCATGTTAAGACTAATATAAAAACACATTAGAACACCCACAAGTCAGCCGGTTAGTCAAGTTTTCAGAAAACTATGCAATTCACATAACAGAAAAATCCCTAGTAGTATTTGATGTAAAAGACACATAAACACAAAATTAAAAGAGGCAAGGAGAAAAGACATTCCACACACTTGCAAATTCCTTATCATGAACTAGCTTTAATACTAAACATTTTTCTTGTTGATGTTGAAAACAATAAAACTTCATCAACATTTCTGAAACACCACAAAGTTGAATTACAGTATGCTATGGATTCATTACAATAATATTAAAAAGGCAATTTTGAGAAGTCTTACATACAGAAGAATTCCAAATATGACAATGACATATCATTAAAGTGCTTTACATATACTCACAAACATAATATTTTATTTTAAAAAAATAAATTGAACATAAAAAGCAGAGCTTTTTAATGTAAACACAGATTAATTTTTAAATGGATGTTGGAACCAAAGTAAAAACATACATTCCCAAATTATTATGATTTATATTAATAGTTTTTTTTATGTTTGTTATGTGATGATGTACAAAACCTTTATACTTAATGTCAACCCCAGCAGGTGTTCTCTAAACACACCCAACTGGCTGTGTGTTCTTACAACAAATTAAAGGGTCAATCAAGCTTAAATCATTTTAAACAATTAACTATGCACACATGGGGAATACATTCAAAACAATGTCCATTCAAAATATAAGCCTTTTGATGAATGACTTAAGAAAAAATATTTGGATTCAAAGCTATTGACTAAACTAGTAAAAGTTTAGTGAACTAAACTATTATCTTCAAAAAGAAAAAGAAATGACCATGGTTGAAAACCACAGTCAATAAAATGACGCCAATATATCACAGCTCAACATAGATTTCCATTTCATCTGGAAGAGTTTTGAATAAAGTAAAATTAACTTTTAAACTTATTTAGAGCAATTTGCTTGTGTTTAAACCAATTCACAATGCATATTTAAACAGGGCTACAGCAGGGAAGCTAATGACAATTTCTTTCAGATGTTTAATATAAAAAAGAAAACTTGCGACCTGTCCAGGATGTACCCTGCCTCTCGCCCATAGACAGCTGGAGATAGGCACCAGCGCCCCTCATGACGGAAAATGGATGGATGGATGGATAAAGTAGGTTTACTGTGCAATACTTCTTACTTTTACTTGAGTAATATTCTTGTACAGTATCATTAGTCTTACTTGAGTAAATTCTCTGACTATTCTGAGTAATTTGACCTATTCCAAAATAAGGTAAACATTCATTAAACAGTAAATATTAACAGTTGAAGTTTGTTACCTTATCCTAAAATATATACACTTCTTATTAAGGATTGGTTTTATAAGTTTCATGTAAAAAATGGTAAAAGTATTTCTTCTGCATACATTTGTTCTTTTATATTCATGACATTTATTTGTATTCTTATTCATATCAGTCCAAAAATGTCAGAACTTGCACATAAAGTCTGTTTACCAGCATCATTTATGAACATTAAATTTGATGTTATTATCCAACAGTTACTCAGTACTCAAGAAGCCATTTTACCAAAAAGCTTTTTTTTTTAACTTTCACTTGAGCCATTTCTTGGATGACTACATTTTACTTTCACTAGGGTAACTCTTACCATACAATTTTTTGGTTATCCACCTCTGACAGTTCGTAGCCTTTATTATCAGTAGTCACAGCAGTATGTTTGTAATAATAGCCTCTGCCCTGACCAGAGATAATTTCTACTCTGTGCAAGGTGCTTCTGACAGCACTGTTAATCCAGAGAAAATATGCACAATAAAGCTGAGGCCCTTACTGGTTTTTCATGTGATCCTATCAAATAAAAATTATAGAGAATACCTAACATGCTTTGCAGTTGAGTGCATGAACCACAAGATATTAGTGAACTTATGCACTGGTCTCTCCTTTATGACCTGGGAAGTCACGCCACAAGAGAAAGAGATGTTGATGAGAAGGGCTTTGCTTAGCTGATTGGCAAGGGGTCAAGAACTGCTTCAAAGTTTCATCAGTTCTGCATCCTGTTCCACCCAGTTTTCATTTATATTCAAATTCATCTCATAGCTGTGTGGCACAACATTTAGAATAGTTTTAAATATATTCAGTATATTTTACCATGCCTGAATCATTTTTTCTAGTAGTGGTGAGCTGTCAGGTCCTTCTGCGCATTCAGAGAAGTTCTTCAATAGTCAGAGAAATCAAACAGTAATACTGAGTACATGAATAAATAACAACAAATAAATGAAAAATTACATTATTACTAAATAAACCAAAATGATAAGTGTTTTTTTTTTTTTATGAAATTCAATGATGCACATTAAACTGTTACCTGACCTAAGATATAGCTATCACCTTAGTTCTGTGTTAGTGAAAAACAATCCACTGGACTTTGTTTCCAAGTTTGAAGACCTTTTGCTTCCCATCCAGAAAGGTTTTTCAATTCAAAAATGTATTTCAATTAATTTCTCCCAGGCCAGGCGAGAGATATACGTAGTCCCTCCAATGGGTCCTGAGTCCTCTCATTGGCCTCGTACTGTTGGGACATCTCAAGAACGCCTTCCAAAGAGGCATCCAGGGGATATTCCACTTCAACTGGCTCCTCTTGATGACCAAGCTCCTCACCACATCTCCAAGAGAGTACCCAACCAACCTGTGGAGAAAGCTCATTTCAGCTGCTTGTTTCCAGGATCTCTTTCTTTTACTTACTCAGCAAAATCTTGATTTTACGTTTCTAACAAAGACATGGCTAGATGAAAATATTTAGATGTTGATTTTATTGGAGACCACATCTCCCAATTACAATTTTGTCCATCAGAGTAGAAAAGCAGGAGGACTCGTTACTCTGTTTAACGATCCACTAAAGTGTAGAAAAGTGATTCTGTGTGACTTGGAATCTTTTAAAAATCTGGCTGGCATAGGCACTGGGCTCTGTTCCAGCCATGTTCTTACACATTCTTAATAATCTTGCAAATATTTCTCTCAATTGTGTGTCCATAAATTCTTAAAACAACTCATTCTCACCAGGATTTTCAGTTCAGAAATATTTTATTGATCCCAAAAGGAAATTAAACCGTAGACTGTTTCTAATACTCATAGAGATTCCAGGATATTAAAACTACATCAGAATATAAGAGCATGCTGCAGAAATGTATATATTTATTTATTTAAAGGCAAATACACTAATCTTCAAATGCTGTTTTAGTCTTGAATCTGTTAATTATTTGAAAAATTGACATTGCATATTTATTAAGTACACTCCAGCCGTCAACCACCAAAAAACTAAAAATATTGAAAACAATAGTCGTCTTATGTTAGTTAACCTAATGAAACCTTTAAGAGCTTACAGTATAAATGTATTATTGACAAAAAAAAATTAGTAAGTTTAAAATAGATTTGATTTAAATTAAGCATCTACATAGACTAAAATAAAACTTCTAATTTACAAAGTATGTTCTTAAAGCAAAATACATTTTTGAGGCATTTCTTCATATGTTTTGTTTTGACTGACATAAAACTTTTTTTAGGGCTGCTCAGTGGGGCAGTGGGTAGCACTACTGTCTTGCAGCAAGAAGGTTCTAATTTCAATTCCTGGCCCAGGGTCTTACTACATGGAGTTTGCATGTTCTCCTTGAGCATGGATTGGTGACCTTTCCCAGGGTGTACCCCGCCTCTTGCCTGTAGACAGCTGGAGGTAGGCACCCCTCATGACCCCACTTGGGATAAAGCGTGTTAGAAGATGGATGAAAACTTTTGTTATTGAGCTGCTCTGCTGCAATAATGAAATTAGTGAGTATATGGGATTTTTTTTTTCTTTTTGTCCTTATATGCCAGTATTCTGCAGTAGTAGATTTTTGTCACTTATTGGGTTAGGAATGCCCAAAAATCCAAACTTTGGCTTAAATCTCCATTTTAGTAAACAGTTATATGCAAAACATATTTATTTACTTCTAGGTCAAGCTTACTCTGTACACCCAGAATTAGAAACAAACCTGGATGAGCAGCATTTAGTTCCTATACTCCACTTATCTGAAACAAACTCCTAATACACTGTTAAAGTCCCGCAAGCCTGAGTTCTTTAAAGTCAAAGTTGAAAACCCATTTGTTTAGAGCTGCCTATGACTGTGTGTGTTAAACTACTAACTGAGGTATTAAGGTTGTTATCCAGTTGTTTTATTTTTTTACACGTTTTTTTTTTTTTTTTTGCTTTTATTCTGCTGTTATGTTTCTTCTTACAGTATCTAATAAGTATCTAACAATTGTGGCCAATTGTTCCACAGATGTCTATAAAAGCAGTTTGCATGCTTCTTTCCATTCATTAGATTAAACTAATACATTGAATTCATATGCTTTGATAGATTTAGGGTGGCTAAGTAAATATCTTTAAGAAATATTTAACAAAAGAACAATTCTTTGACCTGCATTCCAGATTAAATATTGATATATATAAAATGTTAGTAGTCAGTTTTTGGCCTTTCCATTACATAATGCTAAAATTTAAAAAGTGTGAACAAAAAGTTTAATAAGTACATCTTCAATTCGATAGACAGCATCACAAATTTGTAGAGACTGAGGAAGTGTGACTATATCAAGATTAATGTTGAAATGGCTCATGAATTAAATGTTATTACTTTGCACCTCTATGGAATTAAGAGTTTACATCACACTCATAGAGCTCTTAATCTTTACTCTCTTAGCTGTATTTTTAATATGTGGAAAGTAGAGGAAATGAAAAATTATGTATGAGGGCAAGATGTGAACATTATATGCAGAAGTCACTTTGAAGAACACATAAAAAATCTTTCTCAGTAGCTGTGAAAAGATAATAGGAATTTGATGCTTAAATTTCAAGGATGTAATTTTTAATCTTAACTTCAAACCATATTTTCTTCAAAAAGTAATTCAGGCTAACCCAAGAGCATTATTTTTTTTGCAATAGACGTAACATGCCATTCTATGTCTTTCAAACAACACTTTTTGACACAATACTCACTACGCAACTGCTTTATGCATTTGATCTCTAGTCTAATTTGATCTCTTTATACTTACCCTTTGAAATAGTTGTTCACATAAAACATACCAATAAACAACAACAAAATAATATATTATGTACTTATTCAGCAAAAAGCACTGAAAAGCACTGTAGAAATGATTATTATTACGTTTTGGCTACAGAAGTACTTCCTTGTACTTAACATCTAGCCAGGCAGAGGGCACCGGGGCTGGGGAGAGGCAGCCGGTGTTTGTGCTGGAGGTAATACAGTACAACGAACAGTCCTTCTAGGGCTAAATTAAGACTACTTCTTTGAAAGTCACCTCAAAACCTTTTCATAGCTTTACTTTTTTCTTTCCGTAAAAATTCAAAAAATATCCACTGGACTTGGTTTTCAAGATTTGAAGACGTTTCGCCACCTCTCCAGGAAGCTTTCTCAATTCAAATGTCTGGATCCGCAGTGAGTTAGAGTCTTATATGGACAAGGCCTTGTATTGCTTGGAAACATGCAAATGGTAACCGATGAATGAGTCGTTTAGTTCCATCGTTAGCCTGTAATACAAGGCCTTGTCCATATAAGACTCTAACTCACTGCGGATCCAGACATTTGAATTGAGAAAGCTTCCTGGAGAGGTGGCGAAACGTCTTCAAATCTTGAAAACCAAGTCCAGTGGATATTTTTTGAATTTTTACGGAATGACTATGACCTGGATGACTGAGAACCTTCATCAACATATACAGGCTAACGATGGAACTAAACGACCCATTCATCGGTTACCATTTGCATGTTTCCAAGCAATACAAGGCCTTTTCCATATAAGACTCTAACTCACTGCGGATCCAGACATTTGAATTGAGAAAGCTTCCTGGAGAGGTGGCGAAACGTCTTCAAATCTTGAAAACCAAGTCCAGTGGATATTTTTTGAATTTTTACGGAATGACTATGACCTGGATGACTGAGAACCTTCATCAACACATAGCTTTACTTATTTCATCCTTTATCATCATTATTCTGTCTATATTCGACGCGGACTGAAAAAAGCTTAGTCTCGGCCGCAGTTCTTTAACTTATGTCACAACCAGTGCCTAATTGGTTTCAACAACGTGATTTTACAGAACTCATTCAAATGTTTTCAATTTCAACATTCACCAGTCCGCTCATGTGGTGTTGCATGGAGAGAGCAGTGACACCTCTGTTATATTCAATTTTCAATTCAGTTTATTTATATAGCGCCAAATTCACAACACATGTCATCTCAAGGCACTTTACAGTTCAACCAGATCATACAGTCAAATTGATACAAAGTATTCTATCTAAGGAAAACCAGTTGATTGCATTGACTCATTGACTCAAATACAATCCCTCACACTAAGCATGCTTGTAGCGACAGTGGAGAGGAAAAACTCCCTTTTAACAGGAAGAAACCTCCAGCAGAACCAGGCTCAGTGCGAGCGGCCATCTGCCGAGGCCGACTGGGGTTCAAGGAGACAGAAGCAGAGATACAAAAAACAGCTGTAAAAGGCGGCCCGTCCAGGAAACACACAGCCAGGCAGATGAGCTCCAAGGCAGCTCCCATGCCAGAGGATGAAGAGAGCACATCCACCCAGCCACGGCCAGAGAAACAGGACCACACTGGAAAACAGGCCGATCTCCAACATCTACAAACAAGGGTGTTGATGGAAGCAGCACAGCTGATGTTTCTTTCCTGGGTGACATCACAGCCAAACAGGAACAGACGAGGCAAAGCTACTCTGAGGAAAAGCAGAGAGAGCAGAAGGTTAGAGATTGAACAAACAGATTCTGCAGAATAGGAGAACAGAGAGAGAATGAAGCAGAATGATGAAATGGGGGTCCCTATGTCCTCCAGCAGTCTAAGCCTATAGCAGCATAACTTTAAAGACAGCTCCGGATAACCTGAGCCACCCTAACTATAAGCTTTATCAAAAAGGAAAGTTTTAAGCCTAGTCTTAAAAGTAGACAGAGTGTCTGCCTCACGGACTAAAACTGGTAGTTGGTTCCACAGGAGAGGAGCCTGATAACTAAAAGATCTGCCTCCCATTCTACTTTTAGAAATTCTAGGAACCACTAGTAAACCTGCAGATTGAGAGCGAAGTGCTCTGTTAGGAACATAAGGAACAATCAGATCTCTGATATAAGATGGAGCTTGGCCATTTAAGGCTTTATATGTGAGAAGGAGGATTTTAAATTCTATTCTTGATTTAACAGGAAGCCAATGAAGAGAAGCCAGGATAGGAGAGATATGATCTCTCTTTTTAATTTTCATCAGAACTCTGGTTGCAGCATTTTGGATCAGCTGAAGGCTTTTAACTACAGTTTGTGGACTTCCTGATAGTAAAGAATTACAATAGTCCAGCCTTGAAGTAACAAATGCATGGACTAGTTTCTCAGCATCACCCCTGGACAGGAGATTTCTAATTTTTGCAATGTTCCTCAGATGAAAGAAGGAAATTCTAGAAACCTCTTTGATATGGGATTTAAATGACAGGTCCTGATCAAAAATAACACCAAGATTTTTTGCTTTATTATCTGAAATCAGTTTAATCCCATCCAAATGAAGTGACTGGCTAATCAGCTTCTTTTTCAGAGACTCTGGTCCAAAGACTATAACTTCTGTTTTGTCTGCATTCAGAAGCAGAAAGTTAAGAGTCATCCAGGTTTTTATGTCTTCAAGACATGCCTGTAATCTATGTAATGGGTTAGCTTCATCTGGATTTATAGACAGATATAGCTGGGTATCATCAGCATAACAGTGGAAATTAATCCCATGCTGTCTAATAACTCTACCAATTGGGAGCATGTATAAAGTAAAGAGAATTGGTCCTAGCACTGATCCCTGTGGTACTCCACAGGTAACCTTTGAGCGTGTTGAAGATCTATCATTAACATAAACAAACTGAATTTGATCAGATAGATAAGATTTAAACCAGTCTAGTGCTGTTCCTTTAATTCCAACAAAATATTCAAGTCTTTCTAAAAGAATATTATGGTCAACTGTATCAAATGCAGCACTAAGATCCAACAGGACGAGCACAGATACAAGTCCATTATCTGAGGCCATGAGAATATCATTAGTGACTTTCACCAGAGCTGTTTCAGTGCTATGATGAGCTCTAAAGCCAGACTGAAACTCTTCAAAAAGTTCATTATGGTGTAAGTGGTCGCAAACTTGTTTGGCAACTACTTTCTCAAGAATTTTGGATAAGAAAGGAAGATTGGATATAGGTCTATAATTAACCAAGTCATCTGGGTCAAGAGACGGTTTCTTAAGCAGAGGTTTAATTACAGCAACCTTAAAAGCTTTAGGTACATATCCCTGTAACAGAGATAGATTAATCACATCTAAAATGGAGGAGGAGATCAAAGGGAATACCTCCTTAAATAACCTGGTTGGAACTGGATCTAACATACAAGTTGAAGGCTTAGATGAAGACAATAATTTTGCTAATTCAGAAAGTTCAACTGGATCAAAGCAGTCTAAACCCGGTTCAGATTCCATGACTACCTCAGGTGCAATCGCAGATAGAGGAGTGCTAATGATCTTATTTTTAATAAGATCAATCTTATTTATAAAGAATCCCATAAAATCATTGCTGCTAAGAGCAGGTGGGATGGACGGTTCAACAGAGCTTTGGCTCTGGGTGAGTTTGGCAACTGTATTAAAAAGAAATCTAGGATTATTCTTATTCTCCTCTATTAATGAGGAGAAGTATGTTACTCTTGCTTTACAAAGGGTCCTCTTATACAGCAGTAAACCATTTTTCCAGACTAGGAAGGACTCCCGCAGGCCTGTGGAGCGATATTTTCTCTCCAGTTTCCTAGCATTTTGCTTCAAAGTACGCAGCTCTGCATTAAACCAAGGAGCAAGCTTTCTATTTTCAACGGTTTTCATTTTCAAGGGAGCTGCGTTGTCTAAGGCAGTACGCAGAGAACTAGCAACCCCATCAACAAAATCATCAACCTGTGAAGGGGAATAAGCTATGCTTTTGCACTCTGCAGCACAGCTCAGCGACACAGAGGAGAGAGAAAGTGAAGCAGATTCTTTAAAATTTATAACTGCACTATCTGATAAAGATCTCCTAAAATTGAACCTTCTTTTGGGGGAGGAGAACTCTGTTAAAGTAATCCTGAAGGTTATTAGAAAGTGGTCAGAGAGGACAGGGTTGTGAGGAAATACTGTTATTTCTTCACATTCTATGCCGTATGTCAGCACAAGATCCAAAGTATGAAGATGAGAATTTGTGGGACTATTCACATTTTGAACAAAGCCAATAGTGTCTAAGATAGCATTAAAGGCTGCTCTTAAGCTATCGCCTTCAATGTCAGCATGGATGTTAAAATCTCCCGCTATGATGACCCTGTCAGTATTTAATACCAAATCAGAAAGGAACTCTGAAAACTCATCTAAAAATTCAGAGTAAGGACCTGGCGGACGATACAAAGTTACAAAAAGAAGAGGTTTTCTTGCCTTGAAATTTGGATGAGGGAAATTAAGGGTTAAATGTTCAAAAGAGTTGTAGGTATTAACTGTTTTGGGAGTAATCAGTAAGACAGACTGGAAGATTGTTGCTACTCCTCCTCCTCGCCCAGAACTTCTGGGTATGTGAAAATTTAAATAGCTTGAAGGAGTTGCCTCGTTTATGCTCACATAATCCTCTTGCTGCAGCCAGGTTTCTGTAAGGCAAAACAAGTCAATGTGATTATCACAAATCAAGTCATTAACTAGCAGACTTTTAGAGGAAAGCGATCTTATGTTAAACAGACCGCATTTAATTGTTTTAACTTTTTCCCCAATTGGAGTTATTTTGATTTTAATTAGATTATCATGATTTACTCCTTTGGGAATCTTTGCTAATTTATTAGATTTTGGTCGTGGGCAAGACACTGTCTGGATGGAGTAAAGAGTGGGTAACAGTAGAGAAGCTGCAGAGATGTGTGTTAAACTACAACTCTGCTTCCTGGTCTGCACCCTGGGTGGTCAGGGTTTTGGAGGACTAATAAATGTGGCCAGATTCCTAGAAAGAAGAGCTGCACCATCCAAAGTGGGATGGATGCCGTCTCTCCGAATCAGACCAGGCTTTCCCCAAAAGGATTGCCAATTATTAATGTAGCCCACGTTGTTTTCAGGACACCACCTAGACAACCAGCGGTTGAATGACGACATGCGGCTAAACATGTCATCACTGGTCAGATCAGGGAGGGGACCAGAGAAAATTACGGAGTCCGACATTTTTTTGGCAAACTTACACACCGAAGCAACACTAATTTTAGTGACCTCCGATCGGCGTAACCGGGTGTCATTACCACCAGCGTGAATAACAATCTTACTGTATTTAACCTTATCCTTAGCCAGCAGTTTCAGGTAGGATTTGATGTCGCCCGTTCTGGCCCCCGGCAAACATTTGACTATGGTCCCTGGTGTCTCTAATGCCACGTTTCTGACTATGGAGCTGCCAATCACCAGAGTGGGCTTCTCAGTGGGTGTGTCACTGAGTGGGGAAAACCGGTTAGAAACGTGAACGGGTTGGTGGTGACCAGTGGGCAGAGATCCACGACTACGCTTTCTGCGTACAGTTACCCAATCGCCTGGCTGCTCAGGCACTTTTGGAGGACAGCTAGGTGGGGGGCCTACTTTAACTCCTGGATGTTCAACAGCCTGAAGCCTGGATTCTAACTCTGACACCCTCGCCTCCAAAGCTACAAAAATACTACACTTATTACACATCCCATTATCACTAAAGGAGGCAGAGGAATAACTGAACATCTGACACAGAGAGCAGGAGAGAGGAGAGGAAGAAGGAAGAGTTGGAAAAGAGTCAAGGGAGGGAGAGAGAGAAGCCATAGCAATGCTAAGCTAGCGCTAGCCTAGGCTAGCTACTCCTTGCTATCAGAAATAAAACCGTGTGAAACTGACAAGTGCTCAGTAGAAAAGAGCAGCAGAAGGTGCTTTAGTAGAGTAGCTATCTGGGATCCCCATAAAGGAGAGGATATGTTGTGATCCACTGCTGTTTAATTATGTTTTCAGTTTGTGTTTAGCATTCCCTCTTTTTTAATGATATCTTGCCATATAATTTCTTTGTTGTTACTTGGGGTTAGCTATGTTTTTTCTGTTTGCTTGCTTTTTTAGAAGTGTTTTCTAGTTAAATAATCCTTTTATTTCTTAGTGTTTAGTTACATTTATTACTACTTTCTCAATCATGCCTCCTGTTGTTGGAATCAAGTGTGACTGATGTAACCGGAATTACTCCCATCTGAAGACACAACCCTTTGACAGAGGTTTTAAAAGAGGTAACTTCCTGTTCAGCTTCCTATTTTGCCGGTGGCCCTGGGCCGCTAAAGGCTAGTCTGAGCGCTTCCCAGCTGAAGTCTGTGGAGAAGTCTGTGCTTGCTGGACCAAGACTGCCTGCTGCAGCAAAGACAGATCTCTGCTAACTGAAATCTAACCGCCAAAAAACGGGGCCCTCTGTTTGCCAAAAGAACTATTAGGAGCTGCCAGGCCCCTGACTGCCTGTGATGGAGAGACAGAGCAGTACCAAAGTACCAAAGGAGCTGCTGTTGGTGGGTGTGGCTACAAGCTAACAACCGTAGCAAAAAGGGAGATGTTCCTTGCTACTGTGAGTTATAAAATTAACCCCCTTTGCAAAGTTTCCTCTTATTATTGCATTGGATAAATCCAAAATCTCTTTGAGAGCTGGACCGAAGACAGGGGCCTGCAGAAAACTGGACCGAGCTGAAGGCCTTCACTCCTCCGAACCAAAACAGTGACATCATCCTTCCCCCTCCTTTCCATTTGATGCTCGATAAGTTCTCTGCTCAGGTGAATTAGGTAGAATAGATAGTCGTGTTAATGTTTTATTGGAAATAAGCTTTCTGATTTAACTGCTCATAGTTGTAAGAGTTTAACTGAATGATAATGCTCACTGCAGACTGAACTAGTCACGTGTTGCTGATGCTAACTGCTATATTGGACTGCTAGCATTGTAGCTCCAGCTACCTCATGCTGAACATATCATAGAGGCTATATTGTGAGCTAACCCTGTCTATTTTTCAGTTGGACCCTCAGTCCAAAAACATGACTGTTAGGTTAATTGGCTTCTCTATATTCTCCTTTGGTGCGAGTGTGCGTGAATGGTTGTTTGTCCTGTTTGTCTTTGTGTTGCCCTGCAATAGACTATCAACCTGTCCAGGGTGTACCATGCTTCTTGCCCATTGACAACTGGAGATAGGCACCCGGACCTGTTGCGACCCTAGCAGGGATAAGTGTGACGAAAAATGGATGCATGAAAGGTTATTGTGCCTGACAACATTCATTTGAATTTTTGCACTTGTCATTGGAAACGTAACATGATTCATTGAGTTCTTTGAAACTATCTTGCTAATCAAAATGTAAAAAAACATATTTTATAAGTAAATGAAATAGGTCTTATAAGTGATTTATAAGTCAGTTCGTTTCAGGAATCTTTTAAAGTAGTTCCTGGCAGCTCCTGGATATTTCAATGCCTGAGCCAAGAGGTTATAAAATATGACCATCATAAAAACAAGTCCCAGAAATAAACAAAGTAAGAGGAAGCTTCTTTTGGCAAGTGTAACTAGTTTCTGTAATAGAAATTAACAGTTTACTCTGGCAACCACTGATGTCAGTAAATGAAGCATTTTTCTTAAAAACGGTTAATTTTCATCATATATCATTAATCTGATCACATTTTTAGAAGTCTGACATTAATCAGAATAACCTTTTCAGGTCAGTGGATTGTTCCAACTCTGCTCCCATTTCAATCCATGCCACCCTCCTCCTCTAGAACATCTGCTTCAGGGCCAATAATGTAATGCTGTAATATTTACACCTGATGTGCATACTCAGGGCAGATGGTGAGTGCACATTGACCAATCCACTTACATAAGCATGGAAAACACTCTTTTTTCTTATGTACTCACCCTCTCACTTTACTTATTTAAAGGGTTGAGGCTGTGAAAATATTGACTTGGACAGGTTTAACAACAAAATTCATTTGTTCAAGATATGGCGTGATCACAGGGCTTTCACAACATTTTGAATGCTTGATTAGGTTTTGTGTTTAAAATGATGTTTTGTTGCCCAACGATGACCATTATATAGTATTTGAGCTGCAGAAAGCATAAACATCATGTTTTTATACATATTCATTGAGAGCCAGCATGAAATAAGAGGAGTAAAATAAGCCATTCTATGTCCTTTAAAACTTTAAATGTTGCAGCATGGAATGATTGTCACATGTGGAAACTGAAATGTTTTAGTATTTTGAAGTAGAAAATTAGCTTTTGCATTTCACTGGTTGTTTTTAAATTGCTTTATGAGTAAACTTGATTTGATCTGACATAATATAATAATTGTATATTAATAGAACCAAATAGAGGTTATTTCTTCTTTATTTGATTTTACTGCTTTTGACCCTTTCATGAATAGTGATCAGTGTACAGCTGTTTTAACGTGTTTTTTTCTACATATATTAGACAGGGGGAGTAGAGGAGCCACCATTTCAACAGAATACAGTATTAGAAATGCAAAACTAAATTACAACTACATCTAATGCAACACGTTTTATTTGTATATGGATTTATTTTACAGCGTAAGTAAGTACTTAAGTGGACCAGTGTACCTGTCCACCCAAGTACACTTGAGTGGACAGATGAATATTTCTTCATAGAATAAAGATATAATTATTTTTTTTACCTTGTTTTATATTCCTAAGGATGTATACAAACATGAATGAGAGGGTTAATTTTCACAGTTTGTGATAAGTTACTTGTTGATGCCAAATATTTATTGAAATATTAGTACTACATAATTTGTGTTTTTTTTTAATACTTTTAAGGATTTTCAACTCCAGCATCATAATGGGAATCAAATAAACATTGGGGCCAAAACAGTATAAATCAAATCAATTTGCTATTCATGTATCAAGATATATAATGATTTTTTTTTTAATTAAAGGCTTTGATTGGTTCAAGTTTCTGAATATCCACGTTTGACTCAGGAAATTTTGAAAAGAAATCAAATAAATTTGCTTGTTTGGGTACACTCCCTTATATTCCCTACTGGTTGCCTCCATCACAGAACAAAAGTGTTACGTGTTGCAGACACATTTCTCAAATATACGCCTACTGTACACATGTAGACACTAAAAGAAAAGCATGCAGAGCGTATCTAAGGGAGTAACGTTAATGGCCATTGAGGAAAGTGACTGAATGGAGCTGCTGGTGGCGATGCATGCAGATGGTGGGAAGGTGGATGATTTATTGTGATGGAACAGAGTGGGTGAGGCCGTGAGGAGCTGGTCTTGGAAGAAAGCACACAATTTTTCTGCAGTTGAAGCACGTGTGCAGTTTTACTAAAACCATGCATTAATGTTAAATGGGGACTGTTTATAAAATATACATCACAGCAAGATTGCTTTTGTGTGGTTTTGGGTGTTGCTGATGTTTTGAGAACATAAATGTGTTCAGTCTGTACAATTGTTGGGACATTGTGTCTCTAACACAGGTGTTTTAAGGTAGCTGACAATAAAAATGAAACAGAGGATCTGAAACTTTATTGTTGTTAATAAATTCAGATAACTAATCGTCAACATTAGGGTAAAAATGTGGCATTAGAGAGTTTCTAGGATACCATGATTTGTTGAATGAAGAGAACAAAGCGTACTTTTACACTGCATATATGGGAGTATATGTGTGCATCAGCACACCATGCATGCTTGGTGTGAAGGATTGCTGTTGAGTCAATCGGTCGATACAATCAGCTGCTTTTCCTGTGATAGAAAACTTTTAACTAGTGTACAAGTTATTTATATATCTATAAATATAAATAAATAAACAAATAAATAAATACATATTTATGTAAATATAAATTGCATAGATTTTGTTGTCATTTTGTCAAACAACTCTTTCTGGGAACAAGATTTTGAATGTCAGTCACATTAACTATTTAAGTAGAAAATATATATACAGTGGGGCAAAAAAGTATTTAGTCAGCCACCAATAGTGCAAGTTCTCCCACTCAAAAAGATGAAAGAGGCCGGTACTTTTCATCATAGATATACCTCAACTATGAGAGACAAAATGAGAAAAAAAAAAATCCAGAAAATCACATTGTCTGATTTTTAAAGAATTTATTTGCAAAATATGGTGGAAAATAAGTATTTGGTCAGTTACAAACAAGCAAGATTCCTGGCTCTCACAGACCTGTAACTTCTTCTGTAAGAGGCTCCTCTGTCCTCCACTCGTTACCTTTATTAATGGCACCTGTTTGAACCCGTTATCAGTATAAAAGACACCTGTCCACAACCTCAAACAGTCACACTCTAAACTCCACCATGGCCAAAACTAGAGAGCTGTCAAAGGACAACCGAAACAAAATTATAGACCTGCACCAGGCTGGGAAGTCTGAATCTGCAATAGGTAAACAGCTTGGTGTGAAGAAATCAACTGTGGGATCAATTATTAGAAAATGGAAAACATACAAGACCACTGATAATCTTCCTCGATCTGGGGCTCCACGCAAGATCTCACCCCGTGGGGTCAAAATGATCACAAGAACGGTGAGTAAAAATCCCAGAACCACACGGGGGGACCTAGTGAATGACCTGCAGAGAGCTGGGACCAAAGTAACAAAGGCTACCATCAGTAACACACTACGCCGCCAGGGACTCAAATCCTGCAGTGCCAGACGTGTCCCCCTGCTTAAGCCAGTACATGTCAAGGCCCGTCTCAAGTTTGCTAGAGAGCATTTGGATGATCCAGACTGGGAGAATATCATATGGTCAGATGAAACCAAAATAGAACTTTTTGGTAAAAACTCTACTCGTCGTGTTTGGAGGAGAGAGAATGCTGAGTTGCATCCAAAGAACACCATACCTACAGTGAAGCATGGGGGTGGAAACATCATGCTTTGGGGCTGTTTTTCTGCTAAGGGACCAGGACGACTGATCCGTGTGAAGGAAATAATGAATGGGGCCATGTATCGTCAAATTTTGAGTGAAAACCTCGTTCCATCAGCAAAGGCATTGAAGATGAAACGTGGCTGGGTCTTTCAGCATGACAATGATCCCAAACACATCGCCCGGGTAACGAAGGAGTGGCTTCGTAAGAAGCATTTCAAGGTCCTGGAGTGGCCTAGCCAGTCTCCAGATCTCAACCCCATAGAAAATCTTTGGAGGGAGTTGAAAGTCTGTGTTGCCCAGCGACAGCCCCAGAACATCACTGCTCTAGAGGAGATCTGCATGGAGGAATGGGCCAAAATACCAGCAACAGTGTGTGAAAACCTTGTAAAGACTTACAGAAAACGTTTGATCTCTGTCATTGCCAACAAAGGGTATATAACAAAGTATTGAGATGAACTTTTGTTATTGACCAAATACTTATTTTCCACCATATTTTGCAAATAAATTCTTTAAAAATCAGACAATGTGATTTTCTGATTTTTTTTTTCTCATTTTGTCTCTCATAGTTGAGGCATATCTATGATGAAAATTACCGGCCTCTCTCATCTTTTTAAGAGTGAGAACTTGCACTGTTGGTGGCTGACTAAATACTTTTTTGCCCCACTGTACATGTATCTATCTTTGAAGAACTATGATTGTAGCTTTGTTATTGGATCCCTAAACAGCTAAGTTTAGGGAGAACTGTTTCCGAAGAAATGCAGAGAGGATAGGTATATATTTTCCAATTACCTTTAAGGTCTTCATGGACTGTGATCTATTTTAAGATAAAAACAAAAACAAAAGCAAAAAGAAAATTTACTAATTTACTCTGTAGTTTAGCCTCTTTATGATCACTATCTTTAAGTAGAAAACAGTTTTTGCCTTTCTGCTTGGATCAATATAATACTTGAAAGCTGAAGCATTCTGGCATCGTTTTTCAAGCCATTAAAAGTGACAAGAATCTAGTCTCCCTCAGCTTGTTAAGACAGCATTGATGTCTATCTGCCTGAGCTCTCTGCCTGATGCTAGGTATTCTGCTAAATCTGTTCCATTTGGTCTTGTTCAGGCAGGAACTGTGAGTGCTGTTCAGTCTAAGCTTCCAGGTAGCCTATCTTTTTTTAACAAGATTCGGAAAAAGTGCAACAGTCCGGACTTAATATATATCAAAGACAATTTGAAATGTGCTTTTTGTGTTGGTTATTTTCTTTCATCATCTAGAAACTAAGTGGACTACTCATTTTAAAGCCTTTATGTAAGCGTTGGATAACTTCCAGGAAAAAAGTTCCAGGGCTTTCTCTCTCCATCACCAGCTTCTGAAACTGTCTACCTGTGTGGAGAGACCTGTCACATCCTCTTTCTACAATAGCAGCCATTCAAAATGGCCCTTCCCAGTCAAAAGCCAGCTGAATGGCAGCCCACTTCACTGCATCTCCCACCAGAATCTCCTCCAACTTCCTTCCACTGGAGTGACCTCATCTTTCTCCTTGGCCTTTTTTTTTTTTTTTACTCTGACTCCACCTTTACAGGTTCTGAGCAGGAGATGGTGCTTCTCTTTAGATCTTAATATCCACAAATCATGACAGAAGGAATATTTTAGTACAAAACTGATGTATAAAATGGAATTGTTGGGGACCAGTCAAGGACCAGCCAAAGGCTCATCAGGGAAACTTATTTCTTCCAAGTACTCTTTTCACTTCTGCCAGCACCTCCTTCCCATTTTATAGGAGTTTAGGTGCCTGAGTGAACCCAAAACCTCAGGCAGGCAAAGCAGCTCAACTGTGGAGCTGCTCAGTTAGAAAAAGAAACTGCAAAGCTGCACTAATAGCGCACCGTTGAATATTTTAGACACAATTTATTTTTAATCCTAGGGCTGGAAATCAGAGTGATACAGTCCCATATTGTAGCCCCTGAGGGTGTTTCATTCTTCATACTTTTTTAATGAGCACACTTCTGTCCATCCAGAGTTAGGAGTTGAGCTGCTACTCTGCAAACTGGCCTAACATTTGGCTATGATGGAAACTTGACAAATTGTCAGAAGTTTTAGTCTTACATGATTTTGCCAACTTGTACCCTACATACACAAACAGTCCCAGTTTAAATAAGAGGTTTTAACCTGCAACATATAAAACATCAAAATCAGCAAATTACTGGAGGAAAGTTACGTGTTTAGTCTACACTGAAGCATTTTTCTTTTCTTTTTTTTTTTGCTAGACCAAATCTCTTTTATCTTTCTGATTTGACAAATAGAGGCTAGCTATGCACTTTTTAGTATAATATTTTGGTACTTTCCAATTTAGGCTGGATGGTCATCCTAGAGTTTAATCTCAGATCATAATTCTAGATGTTACAAAAATGCTCTGTGTTTACTTACTGGTGTAATCTCTGATGTAATCCCAAATCCTGACTGTCATTCCGCTTTAGTTGACCTTTCAGTTGATGTTAGTAGTTGGATGCAGTGACCTTTTTAGTACATTTGTAGAACAGCATGTTTAAAAAAAAAAATCAAAAAATAACTTAAAAAAAAAATGAACTCGTGATTTAGGTGTTTAAAAGACATTTAGAGCATATGAACCATATGACTCCAACCATATTTGCTAAATCTATTAACTCAATACTTACAGTTATAATTTTGTTTCCCAGGAATAACAATGGTAAATACACTACTATTATAGGCTAATAAAATTGTATATTTGGTATTAGGTTTACAATTGTATTGCTATTGATTTTGGTTTCATAGGTAAGGTAAAGAAGCAGCAGAGGAATTAAAGGGTGTTACAGCATTAAGCAATTTGTCGGGGAACATCAACTGCTTTGCCTGTTTGCAATTAAATAAATAAGTTTTTCGGGTGTAATAACTCAAAGTATATACTGTATATTATGTAAACAGGGTATCTATAGCATAATTGTTCTATGACAACAAAGGTTTTTGTCACTTTAAAATTAAACCATGCCAGGAAAGAACTTTCTTAATGTGTCTTCTTTTTCTCTTCTCTTTCTTATTAAGTTTCATAATTTCACAGTTATGAAATTCTTTTCTGATAATCTTGTTTATTATTTTTGCTTATTTCCCTCTGGACTTTAGATTGACCAGTAATTCAAAAAAGTATTACAAATTAACAACTTCATGCTGAAATATTTCACATGTAAAAAATTTTGCTATTTTTTTAAAGTTAAATATTAAAAAGTGTGGGTGTAATTTATTTATATATATATTTTTTCCCAGTGAAAGACGTGTGTTCTTGTGTCTGACGTGTGCTATTATCTTTATTATAAATGAAAACATTTTCTAAATAGCACAATTTAAGATAAAATCTAAAAGTGCTTTGAAGCTGTTATCTCATTTAATCGCATCACTTCTCAACATCCTGTAAGCCATATTTGTTAATTTAACTGTTGTATTGTGTAGGTAATGTCAGACAACATTGTAAAATCTCCTAAAAGTGTACTAATGCAGAAGAAAATAACTGAAGCAGTTTTTTAGGTCTTTGTTGTGCACCTTCTCTGGTGATGAATTATTGAGAAAAAATTGGCACTCTTGAGTATAAAAACAATTTAAATGAAACATCATTTTATAGCTGACTTATTGATTTTAAATATGAACAAGCAGGTATTAAACTACTTATAAAAAAATCTATTGAATTTTAGTGCTGATTTTTTTTTTTTATCTTTTTAAATCTTTTTTATGCATTTGTTAACTGTATGGTTTTTGCACAAATTTATTTTCTGCACAAACATAGGCTTTTAGTTCAACAGGAGCTCCTGAAACATATTCTGTTAAATTCTCTATCATAATACTAAAAATATGTATTTTTAGAATAGCAAGCATCATTTGTAAAACAAGTTAATACAAAAACTATAACTGATCAAATCAGTCAAATAAAAAAATTCAAGTCTTGATTACAGTAACTTTGTATGCCTGGTGCTGTTTTGTTATGCGGTGTTGCACTTAGAGATAACTGTGCTACCAGGGCAAATACAAGTGATCTAATTAGATCAGTGGGGCAGACAGGCATGATTGTCACTTTGCATTGCAGAATTAATGCATATGAGTGGCCTTCTTTTATGTTATTTAACTGACATGAACAATTCATCATTATGCACAGTTTAACTGACACAACAGAAACTTTGAAAAGAAACCAATTTGTCCGTCCTCTACAGTTTTTTCTGCAGTCTTGTCAGTCAGAAATGTTCTAAATCAAGTGATGATACAGAGATAATTTTCTTAAATAGCCATGTAACAGTAAATCTAACTGAAATGGGTATAGAGGATAGAACATACTGTAGATGAAACTGGCAATCAGAACTACAGTCTTCTTGGTGCTGTCTCCTTGGAGCACACAATGAAGTTGCCTGGGACTTTTTTTGCAGAGACGTATATGGGATGTATTTGAACATAGAGCTCTAATTAGAGGGACCAGAACAGCTGCCTGAGTCAGAACCAACTGCAAACCAAAGATAACTAATTACCAGTAATAAAAATAATAGTGACCAATATTTGAAAATTACAGAAAGGTAGGTTACAGCCATTCAGGAATTTAAAATAATTACAGCATTTTTATTTGATTATATGTCTTTCTCACACCCTTGTGTAATTATCCAGTGCCAACTATCAGTGTTGTAGTACTCGAGATCGGTCTTGGTCTTGAGACCGGTCTCGAGACAATTTTTTGATGGTCTCGGTCTCGTCTCGGACTTGACCGCATTTGGTCTCGGTCTTGTCTCGGTCTCGGGCGCTAAGGACTCTGCATTTTATTTCAAGACCGGTCAAGACCACAACTGTGGAAATAACGCTAATCATCGGAATATAATCTGTTTCTTTAAGATCCTTTTTTTATTGGATGCTTGGATTCAAATCCAAGCAATAACTCATTCTCATTGGTAAATGCATGGTATTTTTTTATAGTTTTTTTTTTTTTTACCACTGTCACACCAACCCCCTTTCACCTGCGCGCGGACTGCAGCACTTCGATTGATAGTCACAAGTGGTTGTCTGAGAACGGGATAAGATGTGGGCAAAAATCATCGGTTATAAAATTCGGCTATTTAAATCACAAAGAATATATTTGTAAAGCAACATTGAAAAAAAAGCATACAGCGCAATGTAAGTTTTGCAGTGCTTCACTATCAGAGACGGTAGGGACTACGTCCAACTTTTATCGACACCTTGAAAGAAAGCACAAAGAAAGGTAAGCTACGTGTAAAAGTGATGTTAGGAAAGCTAGCTAGCTCCTCGGTATCAAAATTATTTTATTCTATTATGAAACTGCTTTCAGTTGTGTAATTTTATTTTTGAAACACATGCAATTGGGCCTCTAAATGTAAGATTTCTTTATTATGTATGTTATGTATAAGTTGCTACATTCATTCAACAGCAAAGTGTCAGGATCCGGGACTTTGCCCACCAGAGGGCGCCGTGGATCCAAGCCTGGGGAGCTTGGACTCAGCTTAATCAGCTGTTTCCAGTCTGCTGATTAAGGAAGCTTCCTATTTAAGCTGTGTGTGAATTGCTCTCTGTGCTGGATCGGGTGTCTTACCTGTGCCATCATGCCTGTCTGAGCCTTGAACCTGCAGCTGCTTCTGGTTTCCAATAAATATTGGACTTTTATTCCTCCCTCTGTGTCTGTGAGTCTGCATATGGGCTAGTAAAACCAACGCTTCATGACAGAACGATCCAGCCAACAGACTAGCCCCGCAGACTCCTTCTACGCGCTCCTGGAGAGCCCGCTCTGTGCCGTCTAGGAGACCCCTGAGCCCGCTCTGTGCCGTCTAGGAGACCCCTGAGCCCGCTCTGTGCCGTCTGGGAGACCCCTGACCCCGCTCTGCGCCGTCTGGGAGACCCCTGAGCCTGCTCTGCGCCTTCCAGAGACTCCTGAGGTGGAGCCACATCGGTGGATTCCTCTGTTCCTGAGGTGGAGCCGTAGTTGACGGCTTCCTCTGCTCTGGAAGTGGAGCCGTAGTGGGCGGACCTGTTGCAGAGCTGCGGGAGCGGAGACGGCATCCTTCCCGGGGCTTCGTGCTGAAGCGGAGACAGAGTTTCTCCCGGTGCTTCTTGCTGAAGCGGAGGTGACGCCCTCCTCCAAGGCCCCTGCAGCTTGTGAGTCTCTGCTCTGCTGCCGGTTTCATGGCCGGCCACCTGAGACTTTTCCTGGCATCCCTGGTTCGCCCTTCGCCCTCCATGGGCGAGTTGTTTCTTTTTTTTTCCTTGGGGCGTCTGGAATCCGCCCTTGATGGGGGGGTACTGTCAGGATCCGGGACTTTGCCCACCAGAGGGCGCCGTGGATCCAAGCCTGGGGAGCTTGGACTCAGCTTAATCAGCTGTTTCCAGTCTGCTGATTAAGGAAGCTTCCTATTTAAGCTGTGTGTGAATTGCTCTCTGTGCTGGATCGGGTGTCTTACCTGTGCCATCATGCCTGTCTGAGCCTTGAACCTGCAGCTGCTTCTGGTTTCCAATAAATATTGGACTTTTATTCCTCCCTCTGTGTCTGTGAGTCTGCATATGGGCTAGTAAAACCAACGCTTCATGACACAAAGTTGAAGATGCAGTATGTAACTTTGATTAAACAAAATATCTTTATAAAAGTTATATAGTTCATTTTATTTTTAATATTTAAGTCATTATTTTGTGACAGTATGTTATGAGACCGACAAGCTGTGAAAATATTGAGCACTTCTGCCTTTTCTCCATGTTCCCAGTACTAACTAGAGAAATACACTGCTTGGTCATAAACAAACCATCTGATTCAGCAACAGGGTCTTAGAACTGACAAAAGTCAGTCAGGCTTTTGTGCACGTATTTCAATGGGGTTTGTATTTCTGCAGATGTCGGTAGTAGCTCAGGGAGGAAGTTAAGGAGATCAATTTATTTTTTTCAACAAATTATCTGTCTCATAACATATTTTCACAACTTGGTGACAGATATGGATTTACTTAAGAAAAGTTATATAATATAGCTTTAATCTGTATATGAGAGAGAAACAAGAGAAATGATTTGCATTTTTTCAGTTTTACACATTTGCACATTGTTTTGAAATAGCACATTTAAAAACAACATAAATGTATGTACTGTTAAAGAAAGGCAGAGAAAATACTATTTTGATCGACTTTGATTAATTGTTTGAAATTCTGTGATTACTACAGAGAAGTACTAAATAAAGATGTTTATGTTTATTCCAGTTCTGTGTGTTAAATATCTAGGTGTTTTATGTGAATGTGGGTCTTTTAGATCACTTTTAGTGATTTTGATCATGTTTCACATTTTATTGTCACATACTGGCGCTGGTGTTGGTCTTGACTCGGTCTCGACTTCCCTCGGTCTTGGTCTTGACTTGGTCGCGGACCCTAAAAGTCTTGGTCTTGTCTCGGTCTCGATACACTCTCGTCTTGGTCTTGACTTGGTCTTGGACCCTAAAAGTCTTGGTCTTGTCTTGGTCTCGATACACTCTGGTCTTGGTCTTGTCTTGGTCTCGGGTTAGGTGGTCTTGACCACAACACTGCCAACTATTGTAATGTTTTATCGATGTCTATTCACCCATAGTGATTAAAAACACCTGAAATGGTGAGATATATTTTTTAAACAGAGTCGAATGTTTATGCTTGAAGCTTTGGTGAAAAAGAGCAACATGACATGAAACACTTCACAGGAGAGAACATGATTTAAAAAAATCTAGTGTTCTTTAACTTGGAAATGGATAAGGGGATTGTCCTGGCCAAGAATGTGTTGACTGCATGAAAGCCATAATTGTTTATTATATCACTCTTAACTTTAATAATATTATCATTACAATTATCTGATTGATCTAAGAAACAACACCAGTTATTTGTAACAATCTAAACTCAATTTAAATAAAAAAACAAGATAAATGGTTATACATTGTCAATATTTGGTTGAGGTTTGAGGATCCAGATGCAGAGGCGGGGGAGGCAGAGGTTAATTCTTGAAAATTTAATAAAAGATCACAGGTCACAGGGGCAGGAATCCAAAAATCCAACATAAAATGTTACACAAACCAGAACCATGGAGAAATCAGGAGAAAACAAGCACGAGGAGCCAGAGAAATATGAGGAGAGACGGGGAACCAGCACTGAGGAACTGCACAGGGAGAGTATTTATAGTTGACTGAACAAAGGGAGGACTAACGAGCTGATTGGGAGAAGGTGTGAAGTGAGGCTTCTACGAAAAGAGCTAGGGAAAAGGAGACCAACACAAGAGGGCAACAGAGGGCAACAAAGAAAAGCCTAAGAACTCAAATACATCCAAAAACACAACAAAATAGGAATTAAACTAATAAAACTATAAAACAAAGAAAACATGAATCAACATGAAACTGAAATCTCAAAGAAAACTTAATAGCACATGTATTTTATTTTATTGCCTGAAAAGGATTAAGCCAGTTTCTAATGGGACAAAATCTTGTCATAAATAAATAGAATACAAACTGAATATAGTCATTATCCTTTATCTTTTAAATCCAAAAAATACAAAATTTGTTAACATGTTTTCGTTTTGCCTTGCAAGACAGTGTAGTTGCCATCGTCTTTTTGGCAGAGAGTCAAAGAGCTGTATTTTATTAAATCAGGGATGCAATTTAAGGCCATATGGCATGTATTCAATAGTTCCTATAAGATCTTTTGCTTGGTTTTCAAAGCTTCATCCTTTATTCCTTCGCAGACATGCTCAATAACATTTAGAAGTGTAATTGTGGATCCTGGGGTATGGCCAGGGGCTGCTCAGTGGTGCAGTGGGGAGCATTGCTGCCTTGCAACAAGAAGGTTATTAGTTCAATTCCTGGCCTGTGGTCTTTCTGCATGGAGTTTGCATGTTCTCCCTGAGCATGTGTTGGTTCTCTCTGGGTACTCTGGCTTCCTCCCATAGTCCAAAAACATGACTGTTAGGTTAATTGGCTTCTCTAAATTCTCCTTAGGTGTGTGTGAATGGTTGTTTGTTTCTGTGTTGCCCTGTGATGGACTGCCAACCTGTCCAGGGTGGACCCCGCCTCTTGCCCATTGACAGCTGGAGATAGGCACCAGCACCCCTTGCGACCCCAATTGGGACAAGCGTGTCAATAATGGATGGGGTATGGCCAGGAGACCCACAACACAGTTTCTTTGCTGCATCTTGTTTAGTGATGGTTTGTGGGCAGCAGTATGACCATTTAGATGTTTTCTTGAAATAACCCAACGTACTGTCCATGTTAAAAACAATTGTGGTAATGACATGTTTTTAATATTATTAATATTCTTTAATAATACCTGTATTATTAATTTCATTCATTGATTACATTTTGTTTCCTTTGCTGATAAGAAGTACAATAGTTATTTATTATCACTTTTGTAACCAGATTGGGCATAACTTTTAACCAGGATTATAAATTTACCATAGAGAGATATTTTTATGCAGCATTGCACTTTTTTATACAATTTAGTAAAATGAAATGTATGAAAAATCTGTTCTTCAAAATGTGAATTTTAATCTAGATCAACACAACTAAATAACATTTGTAAGAAGCCATCAAATAATCTAAGTACCATAGCATTTGTGAAGATAGCTGAATAGAAGACCTACAAAAGAATATCAAGAGTGTGTCTGGAGTACGTAGATATTAGAAATGATTGCTTAAACCTGTTGGTTGAAGGGCAATTTTTTCTTAAATTACAAATATTTTGTTTTCAAATTAAATATACTTTAAATAGCACATTGCAACTTTGAAACTGTAATGTAAACAGTTTCCTACACTATATTTGATTTTTTGTCTTTGACTGTCTCAAAATGTTAGGTATGAAACAAAGCTTTGCAAACACAAAAATCCTGTATATAGCTTTTAAGGAAAAGCTCTAAAGAGAGACTGAGTAAGAAAACTGATCTAATGCTGTGATAATAGACGGTCTGGTCCATATCAGGAATAAAACTGTAGGTGGAGGTTGGCGTGGGTTTCCATTTAGAAACAGAAAACTGCTGAGAAGCACCTGTCGGCACAATCTGTCCTCCTCCACAGTGTACCTCTCTGAGGCTGCACAGACAGCAGCTGCTCCAGAGTTTGGGTTGGTATTTCCTCTAAATTCTTGATAGTTAGTTTTTCTTTAGCTGATAATCTGAATTCCCTTTTTAAAAGCATATTTCCACATAATAAAAAGCTTTATCTAGTTGCCAATCTTTTTTAAGTGATCAGATGGATGAGAACCCCATTTTCAGGGACTCGTTTGCATTGTATTTTAGCGCATTGATATTTGTTTCATGTAATTGGCCATCTTTTTCGCAAAATCCTGGTCTAAGTTGGAGTGATGGCATCCATTCTACTTTGGATGGTGCAGCTCTTATTTCTAGGAATCTGGCCAAATGTATTAGTCCTCCAAAATCCTGACAGCCCAGGGCAAGTCAGGAAGAGGAGTCATACTTTAACACACCTCTCTGCAAGTTCTCTACTATTAGCAAATCATTACTCCATTCAGACAGTCTCTTGCCCATGACCAAAAGCAAATAGAATAGGAAAGAATCTTAAAGGAGTAAATTACTTCATCCCTGTACCAGGGATATGTAGCCCAGGCTTTTAAGGTAGCTGTAAGTAAACCTTTATTTGAAAAACCATCTCTTGACCCAGAGGACATGGTCAATTATAGACCTATATAACAGAAGTTATTGTCTTTGGACCAGAATCTCTGAAAAATAAGCTGATTAGTCAGACACGTCATTTGGATGGGATTTAATTGATCTCAGATAATAAAGGACCTGTCATTTAAATCCCATGTCATAGAGGTGTCTGGAATTTCCTTCTTTCATCTTTCATTCAATATTGCACCATTTAGAAATTACCTGCCCCGGGATGATGCTGAGAATCTAGTCCATGCGTTTCTTACTTCAAGGCTGGACTATTATAATTCTTAACTATCGGGAAGTCGCAAACTAAAAGCCTTCAGCTGATCCAAAATGTTGGAGCATGGCCTGTTTCTCAGTGCAGTCCTGTTTCCCTTACTCTGATAGCAGCTCACACTCAGCCTGGTTCTACTGGAGATTTCTTCCTGTTAAGAAGGAGTTTCTTCTCCATTATCACTACATGCATGCTTGGTGTAGGAAATTGCTTTCGAGTCAGTAAGTTAACGCAATCAGCTGGTTTTCCCTAAATAGAAAACTTGGAACTAATCTTACTGTTTAATCTGGTTGAATTGTCTTAAAGTGCCTTGAGATGACATATGTTGTGATTTGATGCTATGAATAAACTAAATCTGAATTGAAACATGGTACGATATGGCTAAAATGTTTCTGTAGTAATGATTTTTAAAGGAATTGGCATTGGCATTGCCCTTAGGACTTTAATTTAAGTAGGTAGAATAAAGTTACAGGGATAAATAGTTTTGTTGGAACCTAAATAGGGAAATAGCTGCTCAAAAACATAATTCTACACAGAACTTTGAGCATCTTTACATCTTTGTGGATTTTTAAAGTGTATGAGGGAAGTCCATTGACTGTAAGAGCCATGTTGCATTCAATGGCTTTTCTTCTGGACTACCTCACTATAGTTTTGTCTGCTGTCTTTTCATCATGGCTCAAAGTTCAACCCTAAAGAAGCACAGCATAGCATTTTTATTGTTATCAGGAACACTTGATCTCCATCAGCAGCCATTTCAACGGTTAAAATGTTAACAAAATTTTGGGAAAAACTTCTGGATGAGATACAACATACATAAGGAATATGGACCATACAGAATGTTGGTCCGGTAACATTCGTTGTTTTTAAATGGTGATATTTTGTTCATGGGTGGGGGTTGCTTCACATAAACCTTGTTCACAGTAAAAACAATAGAACCAACCAACCCCCCCCCCCCCACACACACACACACACACACTGAATGTATGAGCTACTGGCAAGAGATGACATTCTTCATATTTGATCCAAAGTTTTAAGTACCATCTGTTTCCTATGCAACCAAAGATCATAGCAGTTGAAGTAAAAATGAAGTAAACAAACTTACTTCATTTGTCTTTCTCTAAGTTTTGCAAGAAACTCTTATGTTTTCTTGTGGTAAGGGACTAAAATCTTTAGCAGACCCTGGGAGGTGCATTGTGATGAAGGAGATATAATCAGGAACAACAGGAACACAGGCTTTCAAAAAAAGAACAATGAGGAAACAAGGACCAAACAAATGTGAAACTTAGGGCATGGCTTTAAAATAACTCAGGGAATGACCTAACTAAAACAGGTGAGGAATAGCCTCAAAAAACAAACAGGTGTGACTCGTGACAAAAAGGCTGGAACCAGAGACCCAGGAAAAACTGTGAGAATACAGCAAGCCACCCTCTCAGTCATGCTACGGACTCTTGAGCAAACCTTAACTTTCTCAACCATTGGAAACTTCCTCCTCTTTTTCAGAACTGAGATGAATTAAGGGGAATGGTCTTAGAAAAATAGGGAAAGGTTTTTTTTATCTTATTATTTGGATATTGTTTATATAATTTATGTTTGATGTGCTCTTTTCAAAGTGTTTTATAAGTTGAAAAAGTATCAGGCTAGTTAGCTGCTATAGAATACTTGTTCTTCTTAAACAGATGCTTATGTATTTTTAGCGTTGATTATGAAGTTCTGGATCAAGACTCAATTACCCTTTTGGTCCTTTCTTCTCTTAGAACTTTGTGTGATCTATTTAGTTAGTATTAAACAGAATAATTGATTGTACCAGGGAAATTATAGTATTTAATAGATTTCAGCCAAGATAAAGATATAGGTGCCTATGATTATTTTATACAAGTTATCTGGTGTCTAGATAGATTAGTGTAGGTTAGTGCTTGAAACATCCCTTTCCAGTTAATAGCTTGATATTACAGTGAAATGTATTTTGGTTTTGGTTTTGAAGTTATGGTGCCAATTACCGATTAGTAAGTGTTAATAAGTGTAAACTGTTAACATTCAGTCGTCGCTAAAAAAACCTTAGGTCCACAATCACAACAGCAAGCTATATTTACTGTTAAATTAAGTTAAAAGATTGTAAATTGATAATCCAAATCATTAAATGCTAGTAGCCCATTGAGCACAATTCTCTAGAGTACCAATGATATCTATTAATCTTTGATAATTTTTTTGGTAAAAAATTTATAATTTGTTATAATTTTCATTTTTTAAAACTGATAAATATTCCTAAATCAAAAAAGAATACTTGACAACACATTTCAAATGAGCTTTTTTGTAAAATGTAGAAAATGTTTGATTTAAAATTACTAGAATTCTGCATGTCATAAGGTGAAATGAGAACCTATCTACCCACTATTTCTTTTTTTTTTGTTCCTGTTTAAACCTCAGACAAATAGTTTGGCATGTACAGAGGCAAACAAACATTTGCTTTACAAAGAGGGCATTCATGAAAATTTAAAAAGCAAAGATTTCAAAACGTATAGATTTGAGTGAACAGAGCTATATGTAATCTTATTTACAGACCTATTAAATATGCATTTAACTTTTTCAAAGATATATTCAATTAAATTCAATTCAGTTTATTTATATAGCACCAAATTCACAACACATGTCGATCCCAAGGCACTTTACAGTTCAACCAGATCATACAGTCAAATTGATTCAGTTTTCTATCTAAGGAAAACCAATTGATTGTATCAACTCATTGACTCAAATACAATCCCTCACACTAAGCATGCTTGTAGCGACAGTGGAGAGGAAAAACTCCCTTTGAACATGAAGAAACCTCCAGCAGAACCAGGCTCAGTGTGAGCGGCCATCTGCTGAGGCCGACTGGGGTTCAAGCAGACAGAAGCAGAGATACAAAAAGCAGCTGCAAAAGGCGGCCCCGTCCAGGAAACACACAGCCAGGCAGATGAGCTCCGAGCCAGCTCCCATGCCAGAGGATGAAGAGAGCACATCCACTCAGTTACGGTCAGAGAAACAGGACCACACTGGAAAACAGGCCGATCTCCAACATCTATAAACAAGGGTGTTGATGGAAGCAGCACAGCTGATGCTTCTCTCCAGGATGGTGTCACAGCCAAACAGGAACAGACGAGGCAAAGCTACTCTGAGGGAAAGCAGAGAGAGCAGAAGGTTAGAGATTGAACTAACAGATTCTGCAGAATAGGAGAACAGAGAGAGAATGAAGCAGAATGATGAAATGGGGGTCCCTATGTCCTCCAGAAGTCTAAACCTATAGCAGCTTAACTATAGAGATAGCTCAGGATAACCTGAGCCACTCTAACTATAAGCTTTATCAAAAAGGAAAGTTTTAAGCCTAGTCTTAAAAGTAGACAGGGTGTCTGCCTCACGGACTAAAACTGGTAGTTGGTTCCACAGGAGAGGAGCCTAATAACTAAAAGAGCTTCATTATTACACTCTTGATAGTTTATTTTTTGGGGGTTCTGTTCTTTTTGGCTTTTATTTATCTTAGATTTGTATTAGTCTCCCCCTGGTATTAGTCTATTTGTGTGTTAGTTAAGCTCTTTTCCTGTTAGTTTGTCTCCCTTAGTCTCACTGCTTTACTTCTGCCTAATTGTCTCTGCATAACCACTGAATTAAATCACCTACCTTGTTTGACATTCTCCATTCTTTCTTCATCTGATTTTTCAATTGTTCTTTGTTATTACAGCATTCATTTCTGACATAGGTTTGTGTTCAGTTTTTCTTTAGCAACTCCTGTATGTCTCTCTTTTCTATTATTAAATAGGTCAGATTGACAATCCCACCTTCCTGTACAGTAAGTACTTTTGTTCTGCTCAAAACCCACAACACAGTTTAGCTTTTTTAAATTTTTTGTTTGGTTTATTCAATGTTGGGCATATAAACATTTAAAAGAAAATCAGAACTACAAAAAGATTACAATAGGTGTGTTTATGCATTAAGCCAGTTTTCCATACTAAAATACAAGGATATCTAAACAATTAAAATTCCAGTTGTGCACTCTCACAGCCATTTTATAATATAACAACAGGAATCATTAACTTCCTTGTCTTTGGCACTGATTGAAGCAGAAAATTAAGACTTTTATAGATTTTAGATTATTCCACCCTGCAGTCCTCATCTGACCCCATATTTAGAAGCTTTCCATTCACCTGGAAAGCTTACTCTTCACACAGAGGGAGGACATGAGAATCCAGCTGAATCACAACCTTTTCTCAAAACTTCATTCTGACAGGTGAGAAGCAATGGTTCCCCAGGGTAACAACTAGAGTTGGCAGCAGCAAGTATGATAATGGGGCTAGCTGGATATGATTAAATAGATGGAGACTTATAAATATAAATAGAGCCCATTTTCTGCCCACCCCAAGAGGAAACATGGTACACACAACTCATCTTCAGCTAAGATGTTATGCAAAACATACTATGTAAAAAATCTGTCTGTAGTTCAAACATTAAACATTAGCAGAAATACATTTTATTTAGTCTTATTTGTTATCTTTAAACGTCCTAACCCAACTGAGGAGCTGTGCTAGCAGTTTAAGCTTTGGCCAAACAGATTCAACATTCTATGAAAAGGTTATTGTCAAGAACATCTTCCAACCGCAGTTCTCAGTAGAGGGCAGCTACTGTGTACACAAAGCCAGACAGCTGATGACTTGCAGAACAAATTACTGGTGCATGTGGGCAAGCGGAAGAAGCAAGCATGGAAGCAAAAAAGCTAGAATCGACCCAGGTTGGGCTCACTTGCATGCTCTTGAGATTAAACTAAATCTGCTACAACCAAAACCTGTGCATAGAAAAAGGGGGTCCAGGACTATTGTTCTCACTTCAGAGTGAATGAATCTGAATGTAATGTTTTTAAATTTAGAAATCAAAGTAAATTAGTTTTTTTTAGCGCCAATACACTACACATTTAATTACTAGACACGCGGAAGTATATTTAATAAAAGCACCGACAAATTTGTTGTTTTCTAACTGATGCCCACATAAATGCATCAAGGCTTTGCTGAAATAGACTCAGACTTTGACTCAGCTTTTTATCCTTTGGGATTACTCCTTCAGGCAAATTCTAGTTCCAGTTGCTTATATAGAGTACAAAGGTCAGAGTTAAAGCAAGGTGCCATTAAATATACAATTCAAGATATTAATATAATAAAGAAATTACTCCTTCTGGATTAGCATGTTGTAAAAAAGCATTTTTTGGCATCTTGTGTCATGATGGGTTGTGGAACCTAGCCCATATGCAGGACACTCGGAGGCAGGAGAAAAGTTCAAAGGTTTATTTATAAGGAATGTAAAATAATAAAAAACAGGTCCTGGGTTAGGGAGACTGATCGGGATTAGGTTCACCGCTGATCTGGAGATGAGCAGAGCTGCAGAGAGGGGGGGAACCTTGTGGATCCAGAGGCAGTTGGTAGACCGAGGGGTGAGGGCTAGCAGAGGTTGAGCTGAGTGCAGGCAGGAGAAGAACTGAGAGCTTTGGCTGAGGCAGTCTGAGTGCTGGCGGGCAGGTTCCTGGTTGGGAACACTGTGCAGGCAGGAGGAGAGCTGAGAGCTGGGCAGAGGCAGTCTGAGTGCAGGTAGGCTGATTCCTGATGAGCTCTCTCTCTCTCTCTCTCTCTCTCTCTCAGGCAGATCACAGACAGAGTCTCTCCTAGTTTTCCTCTGAGGGCTGGCAGGCAGATACTGACAGAAGGCCCTCCAGAGTTCAACAGAGAGAAGGCAGGCAGATCACTGCTGAGATAACTCTCCAGAGTTACTGGTAGTCTGGCAGGTTCTATCTGTGAGACAGAAAGGGGAAAACAGGATCAGGCTTGGATCATAAAAAGTCAGAACACTCAGACAGGCAGGTTGGCTCAGGTTTGCTAACCGTTACTGGCAAACACTCTGGCGCTGGAGTGTTAGATGAGGAGATGAAAGACAGGTGTTGCAGGTGAGAACAAGCCCTCTGGTGGGCAAGCCTCCGGATCCTAACATCTTGTTTATTTTGTAGCAATCACTCATACCAATCTTGCATTAAGGGCAGTGTAAAAGAAGTCGTAAGGAAGACATATTTAAATTTCAAATCATTCTGGCTTAAGCATATATATAACTGTATTCTTTATTAGACCATATTGTCCAAAATGTTAGAAAATTTATATTTAAAAAAATCCCTCTCTCAAAATCTGTTTTTTCTCTTCGTTATTTTATGTAGGCCAGTTAGTCATACCTCAGCCTAAACACCTAAATTCGGCCAATCATATATCAACGGTCATCTGTCAATCAAATTTTTTCGGTCATAGGATCTTGATTCATACGTCGCAGCTAATATACGCAACGGTTGAAATAAGAAATAAGAATCTTTACCATTGAGTTCCATTGCAGTGTTCAAGGGGATGGACGTCTGTGTCTTCGGCAGGCGTAGAGCTAACAGAACTGGCAGCGTTTGCGAGACAAGGGTTCAAACATGTGCAGCTGTAAGCCTTCTGCACCAAATGAAGCTTCTGCCCAGTGTTGGGCAAGCTACTTGTCCAGTGTAGTAAGCTAAGCTATCACTTAATTCAATTCAATTCAGTTTATTTATATAGCGCCAAATTCACAACACATGTCATCTCAAGGCACTTTACAGTTCAACCAGATCATACAGTCAAATTGATACAAAGTTTTCTATCTAAGGAAAACCAGTTGATTGCATTGACTCATTGACTCAAATACAATCCTCACACTAAGCATGCTTGTAGCGACAGTGGAGAGGAAAAACTCCCTTTTAACAGGAAGAAACCTCCAGCAGAACCAGGCTCAGTGTGAGCGGCCATCTGCCGCGGCCGACTGGGGTTCAAGGAGACAGAAGCAGAGATACAAAAAGCAGCTGTAAAAGGCGGCCCCGTCCAGGAAACACACAGCCAGGCAGACGAGCTCCAAGGCAGCTCCCATGCCAGAGGATGAAGAGAGCACATCTACCCAGCCACGGCCAGAGAAACAGGACCACACTGGAAAACAGGCCGATCTCCAACATCTACAAACAAGGGTGTTGATGGAAGCAGCACAGCTGATGTTTCTTTCCTGGGTGACATCACAGCCAAACAGGAACAGACGAGGCAAAGCTACTCTGAGGAAAAGCAGAGAGAGCAGAAGGTTAGAGATTGAACAAACAGATTCTGCAGAATAGGAGAACAGAGAGAGAATGAAGCAGAATGATGAAATGGGGGTCCCTATGTCCTCCAGCAGTCTAAGCCTATAGCAGCATAACTTTAAAGACAGCTCCGGATAACCTGAGCCACCCTAACTATAAGCTTTATCAAAAAGGAAAGTTTTAAGCCTAGTCTTAAAAGTAGACAGAGTGTCTGCCTCACGGACTAAAACTGGTAGTTGGTTCCACAGGAGAGGAGCCTGATAACTAAAAGATCTGCGTCCCATTCTACTTTTAGAAATTCTAGGAACCACTAGTAAACCTGCAGATTGAGAGCGAAGTGCTCTGTTAGGAACATAAGGAACAATCAGATCTCTGATATAAGATGGAGCTTGGCCATTTAAGGCTTTATATGTGAGAAGGAGGATTTTAAATTCTATTCTTGATTTAACAGGAAGCCAATGAAGAGAAGCCAGGATAGGAGAGATATGATCTCTCTTTTTAATTTTCATCAGAACTCTGGCTGCAGCATTTTGGATCAGCTGAAGGCTTTTAACTACAGTTTGTGGACTTCCTGATAGTAAAGAATTACAATAGTCCAGCCTTGAAGTAACAAATGCATGGACTAGTTTCTCAGCATCACCCCTGGACAGGAGATTTCTAATTTTTGCAATGTTCCTCAGATGAAAGAAGGAAATTCTAGAAACCTCTTTGATATGGGATTTAAATGACAGGTCCTGATCAAAAATAACACCAAGATTTTTTACTTTATTATCTGAAATCAGTTTAATCCCATCCAAATGAAGTGACTGGCTAATCAGCTTCTTTTTCAGAGACTCTGGTCCAAAGACTATAACTTCTGTTTTGTCTGCATTCAGAAGCAGAAAGTTAACTTACTCAATAATAAATTAAGCTTCACTAAACAAAAGCTACCACCTAAAGCATTATAGCAAGCTAAGTTACACTAATGTGTTAAAAGTAGCTTAACTACATCAGAAGCTACTTAACGTTGTACCAACCTAATGTCAATTCAAAATGAATCTGATGCACTGGTTAAAATATTTATTAAAGATCAGCCAATGACATAACACAGTGTAAAAAATGCTTTATGATCAGCATAATAAAAAAAACTAAAGTAATTACTAGTAGACAAAAAAATAAACAATCTGCTGTTTTTAGAACCAAATCAAAGGTACTGTGTAGTGTTTTACACATCGAGACATGGCTATGAGTTTGCATTCAATGGACATCTCTAGAGAAAACAAAACCCTACAAAAGGCATCTTATTTCTTTAGGGTCTCCCTTAGAGAAAACTTCTTCAGACCTCAATTAAACAGTAGATTCAAGTAACAAATGAAACTGTTTACAAAAAATGTGAAAAAATAAAGAAGCTAATTAAGAGATATATATATAAATTTATGTCTCACTGTATAATTTAATTTCTACCTACATATTTATTCATTGAATATTGGGGGGTACTTAATTGAATGCTTATTTATTTATTGAGCATGCATTTATTTATGTATTTATTTTTATACATGGGAGAGCTGTTCCTCCATACCTAAAAAATCTTATCTGTGCAAATAAGCCTTAAAACATCTGAACACGTACTTTTTATCAGAGGATTCAACAAGTTTCAAAATCTCTGGCTGCTCTTCTCGCTCTGCTCCTGTCTCCTCCTCCATCCTGTGTGTGTGACTCTGTGTGTGTCTGTGTGTGTGTCATTCTTTGAGTTCCACTGCAGTGCGCATGCGCATGTTTCGTAGATACAGACAGGAGAGGCAGAATAGAGGCTCATGCATGAATGTCCAACAAATAAAACCGATTGTTGTTTCAAAAATAGAAAACCTGGTTTCATTACTTAGTTTTGCCCTGGATTTTGTAGCATTTGTGGACGCTACGTCGCTACTTGATAAAAACAATAACGTCATTACTTGAAAATTACTTGAAAGCAGCGACGCTATGGTCAAGCTACTGGAAAATGTAGTTAAACTAATAGCTTCGCTACATGTAGCGGCGCTACTGCCCCCTGACATCCTCTTCTACAACAACTTCTTCCCCGCTTTCCTCCTCTTAATAAAAAATGTGTGACAGAGGAGACTCATCCACGTCTTCCGACACAAATCTCTCCTCCTCTTGCATGTTTCCACTGTCCATAGCGTTCCTTGACAGTGTCGTTTCTAAGTCACCGATCAAGTGCTACTTCGTCCCAATTTAATTTCCCATTGGGAACCTACTAGCACTAAGTTGCAGGTTAGCAAGATGCTCCCAAAACACCGACCACAACCACACATGCTTGCTAACCTTCCACCACAATATTCCCGCCCCCTTGATAATTGACCAATCACATTCACTTTATTCACTTGTTTAGTCAGGCACCACTTGGGAGAATTCAGAATTGCGGAACAGCTGCTTCCCTACAACTTTAAGTTTAACTCAAGTACAGTGCACAGAGAGGTTCCTGGAATAAGTTTCCATCGTCAACCAACTGCATTAAAGACACATTACTAAATGTAATGCAAAGCATTGGATGCAGTGGTGTCAAGCTTGTCGCCACGACTAAAGAGCAGTGGAAATGTAATCTCTGGAGGGATAATTGATATTTCTGCTCTGAAAATCTAATAAATTGGTTTGGCAGTTGCCAGAAAACATTGGTACTTGTCTGACTGCATTGTGCCAAGTGTAAAGTTTTGTGGAGAGGGTGTGGGATACTCTGAATTGACGCATTCAGTGTACCCCACACACAGGGTACAGCACAGTGGGACATTTTGGACAAATCCATGCACCCAACTTTGTGGAAAAAGTTTGGAGCTGCCCCCTTCCTCTTCTAAAATGACTTTGCACCAGTGCACAAAACAAGTTCAAAGAAGACATGAAAGGCAGAGTACAGTGTGGATTACAGCAGAGACGGAGCCAGGCCTTCTCGTCCCACATCAGTGTGTTAATCCACAAATGCACTTCCTGAAGAATGGTCATAAATTTCTATAAACACAATCCTAAACCTTGTGGACAGCCTTTCCAGGAGAGCTGAAGCTGCTGCAGTTGAAAGGGTGGATCAATGTCATATTGAACCCCTATGGATTAGGAATGGGTTCTCACTTAAGATAATATGTGAGTCATACCAGGTGAGCGAATACCTTTGGCAATATAGAATAGGTTCAGGCTGTAGAGTTTAGGGCTGGCATGTCTACAAGGATAGTGTTGAAGGTGGAACTGATGTCCACAAATAGCATCCTAACATAGGTGTTAGGATGCCGCAGATGTGTCAGAACCATGTGAAGTGTAAGAGAGATAGCACTCACTGTAGGATGATTATCCTACAGTGAGAGATTGTCGTTCAACCTGGAGAATATCCAAGCTGTAAGGTATAATATTCATGTTTTACCTTAGAGGGATCCCTGTGCAGAACGTAATGATGACTGGGATCCAAATGTGAGGGTGGTAATCAATAATACATATGTGATGGATTTTCACTTATAGCTAATTAGCTGGCTTTACCTGAACTGCTATTACCTTAATCAGCTGTGCTTAATCAGAGAAACATTGAAAACCTGTAGGTCAGCAGCCCCTGAGGGCCAACTTTGAGTACGCCAGTGCCATATTTTTATCTAATCCTCTTTTCTCTGGCTCTTCAGCGAGCCACATCGGAGACACTGTACCTCATGAATGAAGGGCCATGCTGGCTACACAAAGAATTTGACTGCACAAGTTAAATGTGTCTCTTTGTAATCAGAAAACCAGACTCTGCAAAACAAACTTTCTGCAATGTTTCTCTCTTTGAGATGCTACAGACAGGAGGTGTTCATCTAACAGGAAATTATATTAAATTCTTGCTGCAGGCCTGACATACTAAGCTTCACTGCATGAAATTAAATCTTAGAAACTATATTATTTTGCAGAAAGAAGAAACATGTCTTAAGCTGCATTCTCCAATACATAAGTAAAAGTAACATTGTTCATTCTTTCTCATTAATAAAAAGGTTTCTACACTTCCTTAGCTCTCCTTCAGCTGTGTAAAACTAATAGCTGTTCTCTCAGTGTGAATAACCAACAACTGGATTAATTATCACAGCAAGAATTTTGCTCGGTGGGGGGGTGTGGTAATCGGGGTCTCCTCTTACAAGTGGCCAGTTTTTGCTTCTGAAAAGAATTATTTTCAAAGACACTGGCAGAACAAGATGTTTCTCAATAACTGACCAGAAACAGTCCCTGGTCAAGTTTATTTGCAATCACTTTTGTAAATCACAGGGAGAAACCTGCTCCTTTTCAAAAGTGGTGGGACTAATGTGTAAACTGTAGATGAAGTTCTTCCAGTTAAACCTGATGATAAAACCTAGTGAATTATACGTTTTTAGATAGAACTGTCAACTGGTAATTTGCTGGATATGTGTGTATTTATTTTATTATTATTGTTTTGATTGATAGCTTATTTTCCTGTTGCACTTTTATAACCTCATCAACAATCAACAAGTTTTATAATAATCTGAATGGGATGTCATGTCCCATTCCTTTTCCTTTACTTCTGCTTTGCAATATAGGAATGGTTTGTAAAACCAAGTTACTTTGTCCAATATTAATCTACTGTATTTGTGACTGTTGATTTTAGTGACTAAACGTATATGCAAATCTGTTCATCTAAATAGTGATCTTCTTAACTTAAGTGGTCTTACACTCCACTGGGAATAACTTCAGGCTGAATGAAGCTATGGAGCTAGACCTGTCTCAGTTTTCACAAATACACATATGTGATTCATACATACACAGGACAGGATCCACACATGTACAGCACGATTCACGCCAGCACAGAAATACCCACACAAAGGACAAGATCCACAGACGCACAGCACGATTCACACAAGCACAAAAAAATCCACACACACAAAGGTCAAGATTCACAGACGCACAGCACGATTCACACAAGCACAAAAAAATCCACACACACAAAGGTCAAAATTCACAGACGCACAGCACGATTCACGCAAGCACAAAAAATCCACACACAAAGGACAAGATCCACAGACGCACAGCACGATTCATGCAAGAACAAAAAATCCACACACACAGGTCAAGATTCACAGACACGTAGCAAATGTCACACAAGCACAAAAAAATCCACACACAAAGGAAAAGATTTACAGATGCACAGAATGATTGATGTAAGCACACAAGATCCACACATGCACAGAACAAGATTCATTCTGCTCCATAAACAATTATACATAAAATTACAAAGTAACAGTGGTCTTTAAACTTCACTGTTCAGTGTGTTTTTTTGAGACTCCCTTGACATGCCTCGATACACAAATGCATTCTTTTAAACGGGATGGTTTGCCACCAATCACAAATGTCCCTTGTATAAGCCAATCACAAGACTACTTCACGTGGGATGACATCCCCAGATCCCACATCCCCAGATCCCACATCCTCCGTATCCACCTGTCGATAGTTTGTTGTTTTCAGAGTTATTTAGAGCTACATCTGATGATTATTTTGCAAATCGATTAATCTTTAAAAAATGTTTTCGATTGATCGATTAATAATTGGATAGCAAAAGGTTCCTTAAAGTAAACTTTTTAAGAAATTAAACCAGGTGAAACTAAAACTTTTCCACTTGAGGAGTCCTGGATAGAGCATATTGACAGAAAAAAGAGTTTTTTTGATATTAATACAAAACGTTTTCATATTTTTTTTTACAATTTTGGTATTTTTGAGTGGTTTAACGATTAATTGATTACTAAATTAGTTAACAATTATTTCAATAATCGATTAATCATGATTAATTGTTTCAGCCCAAGAGTTATTATTATTCAACATTATTGTTGTTGTTATTATTATTGCATCCGTATCAATACAAAAAATGCTAATTACCACAATATTTGGAGCTACAAGCAAAAAAAGGTTAATAAACGGGTGGTTATCTCTTAATGAATCAATATCAGATCATGCAGGTCTTGTCTCATTTATTTTTTCTTATACCTATAACTTTTTATGACAAACTTTCATATATCTAACCTGAGTAGTAGATAATCACACCCAAGACTGGAAGTCTATGCTCATAAATCACAACCATAAATCAGCAAAGCAACCTATAAATGCCCTATTTATAATAACCAACAATGTGAAAATAGACACTAAAGGTCACCAATTAGTTCTAAACATCTTTAGACCAACTCATGTTTATCCCTGGAGAACCATTGCACCACATTAGTGCCTCACAAGGAGGTTTCAATCATTCTGTTACATTTTATCATTCTCTTTAACTCATGCCAGCTGCAATCAGTGGTCTTGTCTCACTTTTTGTTGATTAGCTTGGTTCATATTACATTTTCCAGTCCTCATCTTTAGTAAAACAAAACACGTTGCAGCCTTATTATTTTTTACTTGGGCAAGAACCAAACATTTATCAGCCCCATGTAAATAAAATGAATTGATGAACATATCTCGTTGTGACAACAAATTTCAACATCTTATTTTTCTTTTAAAGAAGAATAAGACATAGCAATTGACTATGTCTAGAATTAATCCAGAAAGCTAGTTTATCTGCTTAATTTTTTCTTTCATAGACAGTCACCTACAGATATTTTTCATTAGCTTTTATAGCATAACATCTGTTTTCGGATCAGTGCTTCTATGTCCCTTTTGTGGATTTGCTTCTCTCTCCTTTAACTCCTTTTGGCCCCTTTACATTTATCCAATCTGACTGTATGATCTACTTGAAGTTTTTTTCTGTACAGGGCCTTGAGATTACCTGAGTTGTTAATTTACTTTATGCCAATAAACGTAATTGAATGTTTTTTTTCTGCTAAGATAAGATTTTGCTTCCATAGCTCTTTCATCAAGCAGTAACTACAACCCCCACATCAGATAACCCAATAAAAGAGAAATGTAACACAAAGAATAAATTTGAAAACCGACAAAGTGATATTAAAATTTATTTGTTTCGTTAAATAAATAACAGATCACATTTCTATGATATTGATTGTTTACTGAAAAACAAAAAAGGTGAATGTATGGACTGTTTTATCAATGTGTGGCTGATGGCATCACAGATGCAGTGATTGATGAGGATGATAGTGTTGGCATTGTGTTTAGGGATCAGCTTTTTGCCTGTGGGGATGGTTCTGGCTCAAGAGGTAGAGTAATTCATTCCTCAGCTGGAAGGTCATTGGTTTCTCCCCTTGCTTTCACAGCTATTTTAACTCCACATGGCTTGGTAGCTAAATGGTAGAATTTAAAATCTTGGTTTTCAATCTGAGGACTTTAGGAATTTAAATTGAATTAGCCAAATCTACAAGCCATCACAGAACTTCATCTTCAGTCTATGTTTAGTGAATGTAGCTCATGTCATGTCATTCCAAAAAAATAAAAAGTAATCCACTGGGCTTGGTCTCCAAGTTTGAAGACATTTCACTTCCCATCCAGGAAGCTTTTTTCAATTCAAAATGTAGGGAATAGCATTGAATTCGAGGTTTTATACAATAGCCCAACAAAGCCTTGTTTTTATTTTGAAAACATGCAAATTAGAACAGATGAAGGGGTCCACCCATTTGGAATGGGGGTCGTTTGGCTTCTTCTGTTAGACTGCAATACCCCATACCCATCTGTCTGAAAGGTCTGTCGTTAAAGGGGACTGTTGGCCTGGCTTAGTAGACGAGGTCCTCCACTCTCCTGTACAGGAGGTGGTACTGTGATGATAATGGGAAGGGATTAACTCAATAGCTGCAAAATAACAAAAAAAGCTTCATGTCATGTCATATGTTGTAGAATGTAATGCTGCTGTGACTTACTTTTGATTGACATATGATGTTTTGTGAAGACATTTCCAAATGAGAAAACAATTGAAAGCATTGTTCAAGCTTGAATCATAGTCAAAAGTAACTCTGTAAAAAACTATTGACTAAACCAGTGAAACTCCACTTTACTAAGATACTATTAAGAACTACTATTAAAAAGAAATGAAAATGGTGAAAAACCACATTCCATAAAAATTTTAATTTAATTTTTTTTTTTTTTTTTACCTTTATTTAACCAGGAAGTCCTTTGAGATTGAAATCTCTTTTTCGAGGGAGACCTGGCCAAGACGGCACACCAGTTAAAATACAAACAGAAATACAACATAGACAAAATCTCACATAGAGGAAAAGACAGGTCACATAGGGCAGTTACATTTTTGAATTACATGACATTTTAAAATGGCCTTAAATTCATTCAATAGGACTAGATCATTTAAATGGAGCAAGTTTTGCAAATTATTCCAGGACCATGGAGCAAAGTAAGAGAAGGATTTCTTCCCAAGCTCAGTAAAAACCATTGGAACCTGGTAAGAGCGCCACCTGGTGGAACGGAGATGAAAATGGCTGGAATTTAGCTTGAGGAGATTACATAAATATGCCGGCAGTTTACCCAACATGGCCTTGTATAGAAAAATATACAAATGAAGTTGTCTACGTAGACTTAGTGACGGCCAGCCTACCAGTTCATACAGCGTACAATGATGAGTACGGGAATAGGAGTTAGTTAAGAAGCGCAAAGCACTATGGTACACAGAATCTAACAGATGGAGAGTACTAGAGGCTGCATGCATGTAGACAACATCACCATAGTCCAAAACACTTAAAAAAGTAGCCTGCACAAGTGTTTTTCTGGCTGACATGTTAAAACAAGTTTTATTTCTAAAATAAAACCCCAGCCGTAGTTTCAGCTTTTTTACAAGTTTTTGAACATGAACTTTGAAAGAAAGTTTGTTGTCCAGCCAAAAACCTAAATAGTTATATGAAGAAACATTTTCAATTAAGTCTCCATTCAATGTGTTAATAGTTATATTATCTGGGGATTGGGAACGAGCCCTTGAAAACGTCATAAATTTGGTTTTCTTAGTATTTAGCACTAACTTAAGGCCATGTAGAGAAACTTGAAGTTGCTGAAAGGCCAACTGAAGGTCATGCATTGGTTGGTTCAGTGAAGAGGCAACTGAATAAATAACAGTGTCATCTGCATAAAGATGCAGTTTAGCAGTTTGCACGTCCTTTCCAATGTTATTTATGAATATAGAAAATAGGATGGGGGCTAAAATCGAACCTTGAGGAAAACCCATAGAAATTTCTAAAAAGTCTGATTTAAGACCATCTATAGAAAAACATTGCGTCCGCTCTGTAAGATAGTTTTTGAACCAAGTAATAGTTGCGTTTCCTATGCCAATGTTATTATGCAATGATATCACAGTTTGGCATGAATTTTATTTTTGAGAACCAAATATTATCACAAAGAGTTTGGAATTAAGTCTAGGGTGACCAGATTTGGGTTTCTGATAAGGACAATTTTTTTTGGGGGGGGGGGGCTTCTGGTCTGCAGATTCGAACCGAGCCATCAGCTCCGGGGTCGACCAAAATCTCGGACGATTTTGATATTCCCTCCAGATGTTTTTTTAGGCATGAAAGTAGGACATGTCTGGGAAAAAGAGGACTTCTGGTCACCCTACCATATTAACAATTTCAATGTCTCAGTGAGTGAGTGCTTGTTGCTATGATGCGTCTTTGCTCACCAGCTTCGCTCATTGCAGACCAACCAATCAGGGCACAGCTCATCTAAATATTCATGAGCATACCATGAAAGGAAGAAAACCTGTTGTTTTATTCTAGGGCTTGAATTAGGGCGCATAGAACAGCAAAAATGCCATTTTCAGCCCAACCAATGTTACACAACCTAATCAGAGACCTTAAGGAACAGCACCAAATACCCTATATAATAATTTTATGATCCCTTTAAGCATAATTTAAAGTAGACAGTTTGTCTGCCTCATGAGCTACAACTGGTAGTTGGTTCGAAAGGAGAGGAGCCTGATAACTAAATGATATGCTCCCAATTTTACTTTTAGAAATTCTAGGAAGAGCAAGTACACCACCAGATTGAGAGAAAACTGTTTTATTAGTAATATAAGGTACAATCAGATTCCTGATATGGTTAATCAGGGCTATATATGTAAAAAGGAGGATTTAAAATTGTATTCCGGATTTATACCAATTCAATGAAGGAAAATGAAGAAAGAAGAAATATCTTACCTGTTTTTAAATTTTCATTAGTATTCTGGCTGAAGCCTTTTAATTCTTGAACATCTATAATAAAGGTGCTGATAACAGCAGCACAGCAGATATTTCTCTCCAGGATGGGGTCACAGCCAAAAAGGAACAGACAAAGGCAAATGTACTATGAGAAAAACTAGAGAGAGGATAACCTTAGAGATTGAACGAACAGATTCTTCAGAGTAGGAGAATAGAGATAGAATGAAGCAGAATAAGGAAATAGGGGTCCCTATATCCTCCAGAAGTCTAAGCCTATAGCAGCATAACTGTAGAGATAGCTCAGGATAACATGAGCCACTCTAACTATAAGCTGAATCAAAAAGGAAAGTTTTAAGCCTAGCCTTAAAAGTAGACAGGGTGTCTGCCTCACGGACTAAAACTGGTAGTTGGTTCCACACGAGAGGAGCCTGATAACTCACATTCTACTGTTAGGAATTCTAGGAACCACTAATAAACCTGCAGATTGAGAGCGAAGTGCTCTGTTAGGAACATGAAGTACAATCATATCTCTGATATAAGATGGAGCTTGGTCATTTAAGGCTTTATATGGGAAAAGGAGGATTTTAAATTCTATTGTGGATTTAACAGGAAGCCAATGAAGAGAAGCCAGGATAGGAGATATATGATCTTTATTTTTATTTATTTTATTTTTTTCATAAGAACTCTGGCTGCAGCATTTTGGATCAGCTGAAGGCTTTTAACTACGGTTTGTGGACTTCCTGAGAGTAAAGAATTACAATAGTCCAGTCTTGAAGTAGCAAATGAATGAACTAGATTCTCAGCATCCCCCCTGGACAGGAGATTTCTCATTTTTGCAATATTCCTCAGATGAAAGAAGGAAATTCTAGAAACCTCTTTGATATGGGATTTAAATGACATATTCTGATCAAAAATAACACCAAGATTTTTTACTTTATTATCCGAAATCAGTTTAATCCCATCCAAATGAAATGACTGACTAATCAGCTTCTTTTTCAAAGACTCTACTCCAAAGACTATAACTTCTGTTTTGTCTGCATTCTGGAGCAGAAAGTTACAAGTCATCCAGGTTTTTATGTCTTCAAGACATGCCTTTACTCTATGTAATGGGTTAGCTTTGTCTGGATATATAGACAGATATAGCTAAGTATCATCAGCATAACAGTGAAAATGAATCCCATGCTGTCTAATAATTCTACTGATTGGGAGCATATATATAGTAAAGAGAATTGGTCCTAGCACTGATTCCTGTGGTACTCCACAGGTAACCCTTGGGCATGAGGAATATTTTAAGAAACACATGCTAAACAGATTTGCTTGAATTAAGCTTTCTGGATAAACACCAACTTTTTTGAGGACTAAACTCAACTCTTGCATACTTGAATTACACTAGACAAGTGTTCCCACTGTTTTCTATCAAAATACAACACAACACTAAAAAATGATATTTGATCTTGCTGTCAGGTACATTCACAACATCTGTGGATATTTTATCTAAGGCAACACTTTAGACACACTTCTTCCTTTCATAACAAATAAATCTTAATACATCCGTCAAGTTACGAGGTCGAGCATTTTGGACCTGAAACAGCCTGGCTTACTGTATGCTTATGTAAAATTTCCAAACATCTGAAGGTGCAACACTCATAGGCTATTTAGACAGCTCTATGTATTGAAATGACTAGTGTGTGATAAATATTTATGATAAATTTACTTAGGGTATAAAGGGTTGGAGAGAAAAATGGTAATCTTCTTCTCAGTCCTGTTTTTAACTTTTTCCTAATTGATCTAGTCATATATTTTATTTTTCATTTATTGATTTGTTTTTTTCCCGTTGGAACACCCTGAGTTCCTTTTGTTTTACACATGGGAATATATTTGATCTATTTGTTTTAGATATAGATTGTTTTGTCTGTTTGTAACAAAGCTAAATCAAATCTTTAGGATTTGAAGCGTTTCACCAATCCTTACATATTTAACTCACTCAACAGATTCTCTCTAAGATTTCAGGTAAAAAATTTGGTGGGGACACTACAGAAAATTATAAGTAATTAAAATATTACTAAAAAATATACTATTTGCACAGGTATTATATAATTCGGGAAATTTGTTACTAATTATGTAAGGCCACACCTCTTCAATGTTTCGATTTCAAATATCATGCATGCATTCCTTACACTAATATGTGTGTTTAATACATCACGTGTGTGGGCTGTTCAGTGGAGCAGTGGGTAGCACTGCTACCTTGCATCAAGAAGGTTCTGGGTTCAATTCCCAGTCCGGGGTTTTACTGCATGGAGTTTGCATGTTCTCCCTGAGCATGCGTGGGTTCTCTCTGGGTACTCTGGCTTTCTCCACAGTCCAAAAACATGACTGTTAGGTTAATTGACATGTCTAAATTGTCTGTGTGTTGCCCTGTCCAGGGTGTACCCTGCCTCTCCCCCTTGACTGCTGGAGATAGGCACCAGCACCCCTTGCGGTCCCTCTTGGGACAAGCGTGTCAGATAATGGATGGATGGATATATTATACATGTCTTTTTTTAAATGTTCTATTAAGGGTCTTTTGCTGGGTTTCATTACTTTGAGTGCTCAAACGCATTGACTGAAAATAGAACAGTTCTTTACCTCCATCACCATATTGTCCCAGACAAACCATTTCTTTATTGCTTAGCAAACTTTGGCATGACAGTGAGCATGAACATTTCAAATATTTGAAGGGGAGAGGAAAGCATTTTCAACTCTTATACTGAGACAAATGAGAAAGGAGTTTGCTTCTGACTGCTTTTTATCTTGTTAGTCAGAGAAGATTGATGGTCTGCATATTGATTAAAACACATATAGAACTTTTCCTGTCACCACAAGAGCAAACAGAAATATTTTCTTGAGTCTAAATGTCACAGAAATTCCACAAACAGATGCAACTGTACATTCCTGACATTTGAAAAAGAAACAGTGCCTCAAAACTTGAACATCTGCTTGAGGAGAGGGGAAAACAAGAACAAATACAGATTTGTATGTCTATTTCAATGTGCATTTATCTAACCTTGTTCTATACAGATCTTTGCCCTATTGAGGCACACCTTGTTGTCGATCAGTGCTGGATCGCGGTTGTTTGTACAACACAAATCAAAGTCTACCGTTGATGAAACACACATCGGCTGTTTGTTATATTCTCATGAGTGACTTAAAATGGTAGTAAACATAAAGGAACATCCCTTCCCCCTCTTTTTGCACAAACATGGAGCTACAGGGATCACAAGCTGTACTGGAACACGGGAAACCCAGCTAACACTGTTGCCATGACAACCCAGCCAGAGGAGAACTGTTTTACAGCATATTACACCACCCACCACCTTGGCTGCCTTGGAAATGTGTTGCTTTGGCAGTCATTCAGACATACCAACTGGGGTGATTAGAATAGGTCTAGTGAAGGAATTGCCTTCTGTCCCACAAGAGCCACTGATAAATGTAAGGAGTAAACACTAATGAGCCTTCCTATTGTTAGATGTGCAAGAAAAGAGCAGACATTAATTGAAAGTGTTGCATCAGCAGTGGAAATGTCACTGGTTTTAAGAGGTACACCCCAACTGCATTAATAATAAATCACAGTTTACTAGCACTTAAAGGCAAATAACAAATTTGGCTATGGGCAATGTGACATAATTCCCTAATTTGGCTATATCGAAAGAAGACAAAAAATATATAGCAAACTATGTAAATTTCATTAAAAAAATTAAGGCACTACATTGCGAAATACATGTTTTATTGTAACCTGATATAAACCACATTGATGTGTTTATTTAAATTGCAGTGGAAAGTGTTTGCCAAAGGGAGGGACATTCAGTACAATTTTTCAAGCTGATTGGATAAGTGACCAAGTAGGACATGACTCCCATGTCGAGGTTTTAGCCCATCAACTAGTGGAGTTAACTGATAATTCAAATCCCATCAGGAGCAACACAAACATCTTTCCCATCCATAGAGGCACAGATCGCATCTTTTTTCTAGTTTTACAAAAAAGAAATATAGGGTATTCCAGCAAAAACAAGCAGTAACAAGTGTCAAGTATGTCAGCTAACAGCTAAAAAGTAGCCTGTGCAACCATGTTTATTTTTGCTTTAGCTGGTTGTTTCTGGTTGATGTCATACATTTCACTACATTTCATTAATTTGAAACATGTCTGTATTTGAAGCCAATGTATTTATATATATATATATTTTTTTAGGAGTTTGTGAATTCACAAATCTCACGTCAGTTCATCTTGCTTGCAAGATAAGCTTTGCTATACTATCAAAAAAAGATTAGAAATTAAGTTTCCAAAAGCTTTTATATAAGAATTTAAAAACATATTTGTTAAAATTGACATGAGTAAAGTCCAAAATTAAAACAAAAAATCATCATACATTTGCTGGACAATCTAATTCCTTCATTGTTGTTGTTGTTACTTTTAAGTGATAATGATGAACCCACATTTAATTTTAGGCTTGCTGCTAAAGTTTCTTTACTTTATTAGATCCAACAGTGAAATTTGTGCCAAGCTACAGGACAGCTTTTCATGCAGTCCTGTTTGTTGTACCAAAAGAGAGGATTACTCTCATAATATAATGGAACTATTTCAGATTATGCTTAGGACTGCACCTTGAACTGTACCATGCTCAAAATCCGCTCAGCGCTTACCTTAATTTTCCTGCCGCTCCGGCAAAATTGCTCCACGCTTGCTCAAATTTTCTGGCTGTTAAATTATCCCAGCTGCAAACGTAACACCTCCCTCCATTTATGTTGTCCCGCATTTCCTAATTAATTATTAATTTTATTTACTAGACAACATTAAAAAAGGTCACTTTGCATTCCATTGCAAATGAGATAATGACCTATAATACGCTACTACACTCGGGTCAGTGGCTGAGGATTGTGCAACACATTTTTTAAGTATTAAAATCTGTTGGCCTACAACTGTTTTTTAAATTCAGTATAAGTTGAAAAAATTACCTTTAAATTAAGTAAATGTTATTTTACAAATACTATAATCCAACATTTTTAATTAATGTTGTGATCGCATTGGAGCAAAATCCTTGCTCCGGCCTGTGCTCCACCATATTTCTTCCTCTGTGCTCCACTCCACTCACATGCTCTGATCAGGACAAGCAGTTACCAACTTTCTAACTCAAACCAGCTTTGACTACTCATGGATCTGTGAATGCAGAGTATAAATCTGCAGGTTCAAGGTAACAAATAGCATAGCAAGGGATTGCTAACTGCTTAAATGCATATTTTGGACATTGTCATTTTACAAAGCCATGCAACCCAATTACTGTTCTGCATATGAATCACGTCTCATCCCCCAGATCTAATCCCCTCAGAGGTGAATTGGACTTGGGAGCAGATAAAAAAACAAAAACTTAATTTAATTTGGTTAGTTGTAGTGGTAAAGTAGTGGGCTACAATTTAGCAATTGCATCAAATTACAGGGTTTCCGTGGGTCATTAAAAGAAATTAAATAGATTTTCTGAAAATCAAGGCCTTAAATAGCATTAAAAAGCATTAATTTCAACATTCGGAGGCATTGGAAAGTACAATGGAACAAAAACATTGTTATTCACAATTTATGTTGACTACAAAAACATTGTTTTGTTTAGAAGGAAAGTGTGATAATCAGGTGGAACCTATAATTGACTATTGTGTACAGCCGTTGCACGAAGTCAAAACACTCGATGCAACGTGCTGTCTGTGTTGCATATACGTGCTGTCGCGAAAGAGCGAAGCTAATTTTAGGACAAGATGGGAAAATGTAACTTTCAGCAAAAGTGGTTGGAGGATGAACGATTCAACACCTGGTTAAAGCTCGCTGACGGTAAACCAGGGGAAGCATTTCACTGCATGAAAAGTGGGATTTTCGTCAATATGCGGCACTGTAGATTGTCGTGGAAGTTCAGGTTAACGGCAGTTTACGGTAATTTGCAGGGAACGGCGAAAACTCCCACAAATTGTCAGAAATTGACGTGGGCTTTCTTAGGCAGTGTTTCCCCCATGCCTCCCCCCATGGAATTCTAGGGGAGGCTTTAACATGTAAATGAAAATGCTGTGAGCTATACAAATGCAAATCAGGGTTGCAGGGGGAGTTTTACCCCAAGTGACATTTTTCTAAAAGGTAAGAAAATCTCTGATACAAAGAGATTAGGCTCAGTATAGACTCTTACATTTTAGCTTGAATTTATTTATTTAATTAAAGTATAGAGACCAAAACAGATCTTTAGCTGACAGAGCAATACATTTAGAGCAGTAATTATTAAAAAAAAAATTGCATTTAAGATAAAAAATAAAATATTGTCTGTCAATATGCTCAATTCACAATTACTTAAGTGGAAAAGTTTCAAGAAATGAGTCTGAGATGATTCACTTTATAACATGGCGCATTATCCTGCTGGAAGTAGCCATCAGAAGATTGGTACACTGTGGTCATAAGGACATAAGGTCAGCAACAATGCTGAGGTAGGCTGTCTCATTTATTTGATGCTAAATTGGTATTAAGTGGCCCAAAGTGTGGCAATAAATGTCCCCCAAATAGATGGTACAAATAGATCAGGCTCAGTATGACCTAATTATAGACTCTTACATTTTAGCTTGAATTGATTTATTTAATTAAAGCACGCTAGATTACTGTGTATGCAAATGTTATGTAAAAAAATACACAAAATAATTTATTTCAAAAATTAGTTTTAATCAGAATCAGTTGGTAAAATGTGCATTCTATGCAAACAACATTAGAATCAGAATGAGGGGTCTGCAGAGATCACAGTCTCCTAGAGCTCAACTACTGTGCATAGTGGCATAATGGCATATTGCCATTGTTTTACAGCAACTCCTCTCTCACATATACAATATTGCATCTTCTAATATGTTTCCTTAAAGACTGTTTAGGACAGGAAGCTACAAAAAGTTAAATGACCATAAACTCAATGTAAACCCCTAGCTATTATTATTTTATGTTTATTTTATTTATCTGTTCATTTATTTATATGTTTGTTTCCCTTGTTTTATTTTTATTTATTTGTTACATTCTATGTCTCATTTTTTTTTAAGTTATAATGTCACCAACTGCTGTGTATCTTTGTTTGATTTTTTTAATTACTCTGTATTGTTACACAGAATTGCCAATAAAGCAAAAAAATAAAAATAATAGACGCTGTTCTCTCGAGTCCTTCCGTATAACAATGACCTCATATGTGATTGGAGGAGCTATACTCAGAAGAACTTTATCTCCAGTTCCTTTGTCTGGATTTTGCTGGTACGTGATCAATGGCTGGACGACGTCTAGCGTTCAACTCGCCTTCAACTCCTCTTGGACGCGATGGCGACTCTGCAGTCCAAAAACTGTGCGGGAGAGACGAACTCAAAGAAGAGAAGCTAGCGGTAAATATATGTTCGATTACTGCCTGCTAAGCTAAAAGCAGCCTAGCCTAAGCTACGGCTAATAGCAGCCTAGCCTAAAGCTACGGCTAATAGTAGCCTAGCCTAAAGCTACGGCTAATACTAGCCTTGCAAGAACAAGCTTTATTAAAGTGTATTTTTTGTGATTCACAGGAAGCAGTACGCCGTCTTCGCAACTCGGAGATAAATTGCAGGCGCTATGAACTGGAGCAAGGGTAAGAGTTAAAGAATATGCTTTCATTCTGCGGTAAAAGGAAATAGATACGGATTGATACCGATCATAACTGTACATTTTGTTTTCACAGACTAATCTCGCCTCATAATGAGGCGGTGACCTCCTATTATTCATACCACTCTCATTTAATTGTTTTCCAGCTGCCTGTAAGACGTATTATGAGACGGTACGCAGGAGCTTCACATACACGCAGCCAGCGAGCACGTTGCGTGTGGAAGCTGCCAAGCATTCAGAAAAGAAAGAGAGTAAGACTTTATTTGGGGACTATTTTTCAGGTGCATTGATAGATGTGTTGTGTCCATACGCAGTGCATCCCATCGCATAGTGCTGATTCAATGTTTTTTTTTTTTTTTTACAGCTGCTGGAATCGAGGCAGAGTGTGCTAGCAGATGAGGAAGGGGAACTCTGGAATGGCCGCCGCCATTTCGTAGGCCGGATCTCTCTGAACTCTGTGTTAAGCTGCAGTTCCGGTTAGAAGCGATGCCGAAGTACAGGGCCACGCACAGTAGGCGTCTGCACATCGGACCTGCCTCGGAGGGAATGCTGCCAGTTACCTCCAACCCCGAGGAAGCAAACGAGCCGTTCACGGACTTGTAATTTTTGGATACGCATGTGTTTGGATACGCGTTGTATATAGTTGCGTGTGTTTTAATAAAGCTCTTTGTTTGCATAAACAGCTTCCTGGCAAATGTTCATTTCCTGTATAAATTCATTCATGTCCTTGATGGTAGCCTAATAATTGTGTAGTAGTGTAGGATAACATAAATACACAGCATATGAATAAATAAATATATGAATGAATAAATATATGAATGAATAAATAAATAAATAAATAAATAAATAAATATATATGTATATATTTATATATATTTATGTAAATTTATATGTAAATATATATATATGCCAACCAATCACGAGCGACTTTACTTGTTTAAAAAGAAGTGGTTCCGTCCAATACTCAGTAAGAAAATTAAAGCCTGGCCTGGCCACGTGTGGTTTTCCTGCCAATCACGAGCGATTTTACTTGTTTGAGAATTTGGTTTCAGCCATTACTGAGTAGGTTATTCAAGCCAGACCTGGCCAGCCGCGCGGGTTCGCTGCATTCATATGCTAATTAGGGCCATTAGTACAGCTGACCGCTCTCCACATACGTCAGAGTCCTGACGAAAATCAGGGAGATCTGCGGGAGTTTACGGGGACGAAAATCTCACTTTTCATGCAGTGTTTTGCAGCGTGTGTAAAAAGATGTTCAAACTTTGTACAAAGGGAGTCAACGTGGTGAAATCACATATGCTGTCGGGAAGTCACAAGTTGGCCATTAAAGGCAGACAGCAGTTAACCGTGCCGAATTTCTTTGCTGTAGCCAGCAACCCAACCTCTGCTGTCACCACAACTGTAGCGGCTGCTACAACTACCTCTCCTACTGCGATGGTGACTGCTACCAGCAGGGGGAAGACCGGTGACCTGCGAGCAGTATTTTGCTCGAACGCGACTTTGGAAGCTGAGGTGGTGTATGAACACTGCAGTGAAGTGCCACTCTTTTGCATCCAACGATGGTGTTTCTGAGTTATTTTAGACAATGTTTCCTGATTCTGATATAGCCAAATCTTTCACCTGTGGAAAGGACAAAACCAGCTACATTGAAAAAATTTGGACTTGCCCCTCACTTCAAAAACATGCTGATTTCTACAGTCAAAAAGGCAGGACCTTTTGCTTTAATGTTTGATTAAGTCTGAACCAGTCGACAAAAAGTAAACAATTAGATGTCCATGTGCGGTTTTGGAAGGGCGGTTGTGTTCACTCCAGTTATCTCGGATCACAGTTCATGGGACACTCAAAGACACTGGATCTCCTTCAACACTTCAAAGTAAGTATAGTTACGCTTTCACAAATAGACAATTCAAATTATATTTTAGACCATTTCTCATACACAGTTAATGTAACACAAAGTGCTTTGCAAATTATTGAAAATATGCAATGATATGAAAATATACAACGATATGAAAATATGCAATGATAAAAAAGACGACTTAAAACAGTTTAAACAATGACAACCCACTCGCACCTTGTGTTATATGCACACACAGATTCATGCAGGCACATACAGGCAGACATTGACTCACATACAGGCCCATGCACAGAAACGAACGCACTCAAAAATGTGGAAACCTTGATGTTTATGGAATTATGTTTAGATGAATCAAGAATTATTAAGTCATCATTCTATGTTTTTATTGCAAATCTAAGATGAGATATGTTTATCATTTCTCAGTGAATCTTATAACTTGGAGATGATGCCTCTGTTTTGACAGAGGTGTGCGCCAGCCTTCAGAAGGATACTGATGAACTTGCTGAGAAAGCTGAAAACAAAACAGGCACGCTCTTGGCTCAAATGATTACCAAATCAAATACTCTGAGGAGGAGACACAAGAAGAAATGCCTTGAACTCAAAAACATTGAGACAGAGTTGAGGAAAAGAGCTAAAACTTATGCAGTATTAAGCATACACAGTTATTAAAGATTAGCATTTTCAAACGGTTACAATTCTTTCTGTGTGTGTGTGTGTGTGTGTGTGTGTCAACATGTATACAGTATATAAACAGTTCGACATGGGCATTAAAATAGATAAAAAAAGCATTAGAAAATGGCATTAAAAAGCATTAAACTAGATTAGCTTATACCTGCAGAAACCCTGTATTAGTACAAGAAGTGGATCATTTGAGTAAAATGTCAGAATTTTTTTTTTTTTTTGGGTGGTTTACCATTAATCCCCCATCAGTGCAGTTTCAGTGTAACATTTACCCTCCTCATTTATACTGTTAAAGCAAGCAAGAAAAATAAAATACAGGCCAACTTGTATATTTAGCAGCCTGATTTTCATAATGCAATGAATATTAAATTTTACAGAAATCCAGGTATTGACATCCACTCACCTGTGATGGCATAAAATACTTCTTTTATACTGTGTTGAGGCAAGTGGCCAGAAAATATGATGAATTCATTCATCAACTGCATCATGGCACTGGACACTTGACTGACAGCTCAACTGACTGTATTTTTCCGAGCCACTCAGCATCCCCCTACGGTGGACATGAAGTCCTCCTGCCAACACACAGTTGTAGGATATTGCATATATATGCAGTCTGGCCCATGAAAACCTGTATTACTCATATAAATAACTGTCGTCATGATGCAAAGGATCTCACAATTTGCACTTTTATTATTATTATTTTTAAAATTAGGTTTATATATAAATTATACAAGAAACTGGTGAATCTCGAGTGTGTATAAGGACAAAATAAAGTAGAAAGCAAATACAATATAATGAAAGGTTGGTGTGTCAAAAGGGAGAAAACATTAAGATAAATATATTGAAAACTATTCAATTTGTCAAGAACATATTTTGTTTTGGCTGTTTTTTGCTTTAAAGTCCCTTATTATGATGTTGTTTTGTTTAAGCACCATTTGTGCTCTGACTTAAATCGGTTCATAGGACACGCAGTTTTTTTCCAAAACAGCTGATTGGCTGCATGGTGGAGCATTTTCTAGGCTTTAGATCAATCCGGAAAGCTATCCTGTCTCGGAGCAGGTTTGTCATTCACAGTACGCTACCACGGTGACTAGCCTTGCTAAGAATGAATCCAGATTTGTGGTACAAGAGATTCAGGGTTGAGACTGAACTTGTCCAGAGGTGTCAAGTAAAAAAGTACTAATACTTTGTTACAGTACTTAAGTACACTTTCTAGGTAATTATACTTTACTCCATTACGTATTTAGATCAGTTTTTATCCCAGTAAGCCTGGCTCCAAGGTGGAGACCAGTTTAAAGGTCCTTCATCAAGTTCAGGTTCCATGTCCTGTCTCTTCTACCCTCTAACACTGAGCCTGCTCATCTGCACCTGATCCTGTATGCTCCTGTGCGTGTTCGTCTGGTCATGTTTCTGGATCCTGTCAGACTCTGAACCTGCCTGGGAGCTTGTGATTGCCTGGAAGCCTGGATCCTGTCACCTGTCTGTTCCTGCCTGATCTGGAACCCTATCCACCGAGTGTCTGAGATTCTGCAGTTGCTGCGTGCCACAGATGCAACAGCTCCACTTTAGTTTCCTTTTGTTCATGTTTTATTTTTCAATTAACGTTTTGAACTTTCCTACTGACTGTCTCTTCTTGAATACTGTGTACATATGTCCCGCTTCATGACATATAATGCAAACACTCATTGGCTAGCTAAAGGAAATCATCAGAAGCAAGAAGAGGTTCTTCAAACTACAAACTTGAATTGTCTATGCCATGCTACAATGTCAGATTCAGAAAAAGATATCAAAATGCCTGAAAGGTCGGACACAGACGAGAGCGTATCAGGAGATGGAGACGGAAACCAACAAGACCTCTTTCAAAATAGTTGAAAAATTGAGCTTTCAATTCATATAGTGGCATCTGGCGGTTTTTCTTAAAAGGTTACTTTATACTTTTATACTTTAAGTCGTTTTTGGAGCACATACCTTTTCACTTTTACTTAAGTAAAGAGGTCAAGTTGATACTTCAACTTTTATCAGTGTTTTTAAACTGCAGTATCTATACTTCTACTTAAGTAACAAATGTGTGTACTGACACCACTGAACTTGTCTCGCTAACCCACGAATGCTGCTGAGTGGTAGAGGCCTGAGATGTAAAATCACACTTAAAAGTACGACACAACTGATACAAATATTAAAATACCCAATAATTTTCAATCAAAAGCTATGTGCAGCTTGTATAGACTTTCCAGTCAAACTGTCAACTAAAATAAAATGAACGTAAAAAGCTAAAATATTTAAGTGAACCGTGATGTACTGATTTTTCCATTGTCTTCCTTGGCGACAAGAGTTGTCTACTGTGATTAAGATATCGCATCTTGCCTTCCTGTAAAACCTTATTTAAGAAAACTTGAACTAGTTATTTAGCAATCATATTTAGCAGTTGATGTGGTCCAAGTTTCCCATAAAAAATACATATTTTATTATTTTTAAATGTTCCATAATGCATGTTACAGCCAAATATAATTAAGAAAATTATAGATTAAGGATGCAGACATCCTGGTGGCTTGACAAAATTAAAGAAAAAATATTAGTAAACTACAAATAATATAACCAGTAGGCAAAATAAAAGCTCATGTCATGATCGGTTCTGAATTAAACCCACATGCAGAACACTACAAAGGAGACTGATGAAAAGTTTAACAGAGTTTATTTGAGGTAGGTACAAAAATAGATAACGTTCAGGAAACAGGTCCGGGCTGGATACTCAGGTGTCTGCAGAGATGACAGTTTGGTTAACCAGGTGGATTTGAGAAGTTGTTGAGATTTCAGATTTACTCAGAAAATACCTTGGTTTGGTTCTGGCTTTCTTCTCTGAGGGAGGGCACCGGTTGGGTCCAGAGACTGTTGGTTTAGCAGAGTGCTCAGCAGCTGCAGCGTCTAACTTCTGACTGTTTGTCTGACCTTGGCTTGAGTGATTAGCTCTCATCCAGAGAGCAGCAGGTGGATGCCAAAGTGAGATCTTCAGGTTTGGCTCTCTAGGGCAGGCAGGCTGGTTCAGGTTAAGCTCTCCCAGAGCTTCACACGAGAGACAGGTTTACCTAGGAGCGAGAAGACAAGGCTGGTTAGAGTTAGAATTAACTCGGAGACAAAGTTCAAGATTTTAGAGGCTCAGGTTCGCTAACCAAACTTAGCTAACACTGCGGCGTCGAAGGAAGGTCTGGCAGCTGCTTAAGTAGTGGAGGTCCTCTAATGGGCTGACGACCTCCAGGTGTGCTGGAGGGCTCCAGCCCAGAGGACCCACGGTGCACTCTGCTGGACAAAGGTGGAACTTCTCCAGATCCCAACAGCTCAGGTAATTCAGACATGACATTACAAGCTAGATAGTGAGCTATTTAGAATTGCAAAGTGGTTGGTGAGTGAGGACCCAGATCTATTGGTTAGTGCTAAAAGTGTTGAACCTAATTTCAGGACATGACTAATAATAATATCTGTTACTGAGGCTCACAAGAGAAGTTCTGGCCACCAATCATGCAGATATTTCAGACAGCTTTTCTTTTTTGTCAACTTTTGAAAAAACAAACTTATGTTGCAATTTTTTAAAATACTGAAAATAAAGGTGTCAAATAACTGCAGTTATTTCATCTTGTTTTTTGTTTTTTTTGTTTTATTTGATATTCAGGTCAACAAAGTAGGTAAAGTTAAAAAACAGAGCTAATCAAAGATAAAGGCTTAACAAATTCAAACAACTTTTCAATACTTCAAAAGTAAGAAAAATTTGCTAAAATTATTTTTAATGCTCTTAGTAAATTACTTAATTAAGACTCAGGCATCTCACATCTGCATCACTGCCATTTGAGCATCTCTGAGCCATTTCTCCAGTAAATGAGGCCAGAGCAGGCCTTGGCTAATAGAAACGAAGATGAAACATTGTCCCAGCTGCACTACTGACATCCTCTATATGAGGTGGCAGATCCAGGCTACTCTCTGAGTACCTTCTGTCTTCATTATCTTCAGTCCAGTGAGGATTGGATCAGAACAAGCATTGACAATTAGCAATGTAATGTTGGGAAGTGTGTGTGTATGTGGGTGGGGGGGTCTGGCAACCTAAAGATTTATTGTTTACATGGCTAAAGATTCATATTACTTGGCAATCACCATGTACACTGATTGGACGAGCTAATGACATATGAGCACACTTGATTAGTCAGAGCTGATGAGTTATTTGACAGTTCAAATAAACAAGCAATGGAATGGAAAAAAAAATAATGTCAGAGCTTAGAGCTCAAAGTACATTAATGTGGTAATTATTTCTAAATTTGATTAATTTACAAGTTAAAAAGAATCTCAAAATGACAAAAAAGTAGGAATAAGTAAGTAAGAATGATTTCTATGGATAAATGAAAGGAAAGATAATTCAAGCGGAACCAATTATTGCCATACTTTAACACTTTAGAAGTAAGGCTAACAGTAAAATTGTGACTATAATTTGCTGCTGAAGATTCTCAGTCATCCAGGTCATAGTGATTCTGAAAAAGCTAAAAAAAAACAAACCACTGGACTTTGTTTTTACTTTTTTTTTTTACTTTTTGGGAGTGACTATGATTATATATAAATGTGTAAAGCTATCACACATTTCTAACTAAATATATAATGGTTGATTTTAGTGTTCTTTGTCAAGCTGCTGCCTAACTTTATGAAGCAGGAAAAAGACTAATACAAAGTGAATCCAGTAGAACTTTTTATTTCCTACCTGGAATGGGTGACAATAGATGAATACACTTTTGGCTCTCAAAATGGTATGGGTGCCCTATTTGTTGGTACTCGCCAATACCAATACCACCATTTAGTGCCTGATCGGGGCCCTGCCCGATACTGGTATCGGTATCGGTGCAACAGTGTTAGAATTCCAGTTTGTGTGGGTTGTTTTGTGTTTTCTTTTGTTCTCCCTTTCCACCACTAGATGGTGCCCTCTCCTTGTTTGGTCCTCCTCTCACACCTGCGGATTGTTGGGTCATCACCAGAGGAGTATTTGAGCAGCGGGCTGTCAATACCTCGACGCCAGAGTGTTTGCCAGTATTGGGTACTCTAGCCAAACTGAGATTAGCTGAGTCTAATTTATGCCTTGTCTCTCTGAGTCTAAGCTTTGCCTTTGTCTTTTGTTCTCTGGTAGGAAGCCTTCCTGATCCACTGGATAAGCCTGGACCTTCTACCCCCCCCTGGAAGGAATTATTTGAGTCACACTGAGAAAGGGGAAACCTCCACCAGATCCGTTCAAGTCAACTTCAGGAAAACCCGGTGACAGTCTGCTCCATTGCTCCTCTGGATCAAACGCAAGTCTTCCTGTTCCGCCCTCCAACGAGTTCTTTCATCTCTAGATTAAACCCCACGAACTGGATCCAAGGGAAAACCAAGAAGCCCCCAATCGTGACTCCTATTCCCATAAATCTCAAGTCTCAGTCATATTTCCTCCGGGCCCTGAACAGATCATTGTGGTCTCCCCTTCAGAGTTTCCGGTTCACCAGTCCGCTGAGGTCCAACTGAGTTTTCCCAGCAGTATAATCTCACTCTCTGTTTTTGTAACCCTTCAAATAAACCAGTTAACTTTTATCCTTGGTTCTCTGAGTGTTTCTCTGCATGTGGTGAGATCCTTAAAGCCCATCATGACAAACAGTAGTTGATTTGTATCTTTCCAGTTTCTCATTCCTTTTCATTTACTTTAGACCTAAAGAAAAAATGGTTATGAGTCCATTTAAATGTTTGTAATTCTTACCAAGATAACGGCAAATTAAAGTAAATTGATTTAATATTTTTAAAAGAAGCAACAACAGTAAAATTATAGAATGAAATACATCTTAAAAAATGTCTACTGGGCATAATCCAGAGATAAAATTATGACCAGATGTGACCAATTGCCAAGCCATATGATCTAACTCATCACCAGATCGATAGCTGAACCTCTCAAGTTTAAGCCGTTAGAGCAGCAAGTATACCTGGAGGAGAGATGAAAAGTTCTGAAAATCTTTTTGTTAGGGTTTTTTTTCCCGTGTTTTTCTTGCCAAATTAATTTTTCTAATAATCAATAGTGGGCTAACAGATTTATAGAGAAAAGTGGAAAAATAACACCACTCAACTGGGAGTAGATTGCAATGGTATCTCTTAACCTCTTCTCCACAATTAGAGGGTTATGTTTTGCTGAGGTAGTTCTGAAGGGTGTGTAGAGCTGCTGTATTTAAGGAGAAGACAACAATTTTTGAAATGGGTTATTATCAGCCATCATGCTTGGACAGGGCTTGTGGTGTCCCCATTTCATTTTAAATATATTCATTTTTTTTCTGCAGATATTACAAATGTTTTATGTACAAGTGACAGCTTACAGCAGCACCTAGATGATACATCACAAGAGATAAATAAGACAAATTCTGGCTTCGCAAAAACAAATTGTACTTGAATCTGGAAAAAAAAATCATGTTCTTTGGAAATTATAAAGGAAATATAGATGTGAAAGTCAAAATCGATGGGGTAGAGGTGGAAAGAGGAAATGATATCAGATTCTTTGGTCTAATTATTCAAGTCAAAATGGATTTACTGTGTGTACCACATTTGCAAAAACCTCAGCATGAGTAGCTTAGACTCATAAGTTGTAAAGGAATAAGGAAGATTGTTATTGTTGATAAAATAGACTATAAGAAGGTGAAGGGGTACACTTAAAAACATTTCACTCTTTCATACCGATTTATAAACATTAGCGCTAATATAATATTACAGCCGGAATGTTAAGTGTAATCTTAGATGTCAAATTCGTATAACTGTAAGTGGACAATCATCATTATAGATCTAGGATGTGTTATTTGAGTGTTCACTTTATTTTTCTGATCAGTCTATATTATCACCAATTCATCACACGTCGCCTTAAGGCACTTTATAGAGACATTTCAATCAGATCGCCCAGTCGGATAGGTAAAAATTTTACATCTAAGAAAAAAATCAGCTGATACGATCAAGTCATTGACTTGCAGGAAGCCCTCCTCTTAAATGATCATATGGTGAAAATTGATATTAGCTTGCATTTTGTCATTGATTTTACAGCAATCCCTTATACCAAGCATGCATGCAGAGACAGGGATGAAGAAAAACATACTTTTAACAGGAAGAAACCTTCAGCAAAACCAGGTTCAGTTTGAGAGGCTTTCTGCTGAGGCCAGATAGGGGTTCGAGGAGAGAGAAGTAAACTTAAAAAAACAAAGTAAGAAGTACTGATTCATAAACAATTTCTGTATTAGAAAAAAGATCATGTCAACTTAGCTCCACAGAAACAGTTAAGAAGATGAGCTCTGAGCCAGTGTTAATTTCAAACGGATGAAAGAGAGCACATACTTTAATTCACACTACAGTTAGTCAGTGAATTCTGAGCCAACAGCTTTTTCCAAGAGAGAAAGAGGTCTAAACGCTACAAGAAAAACAAACATAAAACAACAAAACAGTCCCACTTATATCATCTATAACCAGCAGTTTTAATGACTATAGCCAAGCTGATATTTCTCTGCAGGATGCCGTCACAGCAAAGCAGGACAAGACCACATGAAGCTACCGTAACAAGAAGAGCAGAGAAAATATAAAGCTCAGGGTTGCACCAAAAAAAATAAATAAATAAATGGAAATGGAAACATAGAGACAGAATGAAGCAGAATGATGAAAAATTGTCCCTGTGTCTTCCAGCAGCCTAAAGCAACATAACTATATATAGTTCAAGATTACTTTAGCTTTATCAAAAAGGAAGTTTTAAGCCTAGCCTTGAAAGTAAATAAGCCTGTGTGCCTCACTGGTAGTTGGTTCAACAGGGAGGAGTCTGATAACTAGAAGCTCTGCCTCCCATTTTCTTTTAGAAATTCTAGGAACCACTAGTAAACATGCAAGTTGAGAGGGGAGTACATAAGAAACAATCATATGTCTGATATAAGACAAATTATGTCCAATTACAGCTTTACAAGAAGGGAGGATTTTAAAATCTATTTTGGATTAACAGAAAGACAATAAAGGAAAGCTAATATATAAGAAAGCTTTGTCATGGAGCTTGGTCATTTAAGGCTTTATATGTGAAAAGGAGGATTTTAAATTCTATTGTGGATTTAACAGGAAGCCAATGAAGAAAAGCCAGGATAGGAGAGATATGATCTTTATTTTTATTTTCCTTAGTACTCTAGGTGCTTCATTTTGGATCAGCTGAGGTCTTTTAATCACAGTTTGTCGACTTCCTGATAGTAAAGAATTAAAATAGTCCAGCCTTGAAGTAACAAATGCATGGGGTAGTTTCTCAGCACCACCCCTGGACGGGATATTTTTAATGTTTGCAATATTCCAGAGATGAAAGAAGAATATTATAGAAACCTCTCTGATATGGCATTTAAATGACAGGTTCTGATCAAAAATAACACCAAGATTTTTTTACTTTATTATCTGAAATCTATTTAATACCATTCAATTGATGTGACTGGATAATCAGCTTATTTTTCAAAGACTCTGGTCCAAAGACTATAAGTTCTGTTTTGTCTGCATCAGGAGCAGAAAGTTAAAAGACTCATCCAGGTTTTCATGTCTTCGAGACATGCCTGTAATCTATGTATTGGGTTAGCTTCATCTTGATTTATAGACCAATATAGCTGAGTATCATCAGCATTACAGTGGAAATTAATCCCATGTTGTCTAATAATTCTACGTATTAAGAGCATATATATAGTGAAGAGAATTGGTCCTAGTACTGATCCCTCTGGTACTCCAAAGTTAGCCCTTGAGCATGAGGAAGATTCATCATTAACGTGAACAAACTGAAATCTGTCTGAAAAATAAATTTACACCATCCTAGTGCTATTATCTTAATTCAAAAAGAACGTTCAAAGGTTTCTAAAATAATAGTGTGATCAACTCTATCAAATGTAGTGCTGAGATCTAACAGGACAAGTACTAATACAAGCCCATTAACTAAGGCCGTAAGAATTAATGATTTTACAGTGGGGTTTCAGTGGTATTATAAGTTCTTAAACCTCTTCAAAGGGGCCAACACGGTATAAGCGGGCTCAAGTAAAGATCTAATTAAAGCAATCTTAAAAGCCTGAGGTACATATCCCCTTAAGATGGATGGATTAATCGGAGGGAATACTTCCTTAAATAACTTGGTAGGAAATGGATCTAACATATAGGTTGATGGAGATTATATTTTTGCTAACTCTAAAAGCTCAATGGATCAAAACTGTTTAAACATGTTTCATCTTCTTCAGTTACATCCGATGCTGTTGGGATCTGGAGTTTCTCCACCTTCTCCAGCAGAGTGCGCTTTGGATCCTCCTGGGCTGGAGCCCCCCAGCCCAGCTGACGCTCATCAGCTCATCAGGAGAACGGCCTTCATAAGCAGCTGCCAGACCTTGCTTCGACGCCGCAGTGTTAGCCAAGTTTGGTTAGCGAACCTGAGCCTCTGAATTTACTGATAGTTATCTTCCTAGAGAAACCTTAAACCAATTGCCTCTGTCTTCTCGCTCCTAGGAAACCAGTCTCTCGAGAGAAGCTCTGGATGAGCTTAACCTGAATCTGCCTGCCTGCCCTAGAGAGCCAAACCTGAAGACTATATTCTGGAATCCACCTACTGGTCTTGGGAAAGAGCTGATCACTTCAACCAAGGTCTGATCACTGGAAGTCAGAAGTAAGACGCTGCTGCTGCCTAAGCACTCTGCTGAACCAACTGTCTCTGATCCCAACTGGTTACCTCTCTCTGAACAAACCTGGACCTCTTCAAGGTATCCACTGAAATATCAGAAAATCCATTTAACTTATCTGCATACCCAGCTAACCAACTATCCGTCTCTGCAGACGCCAGAGAATCCTGCCCGGACCTGAACCTGAATCTTGTCTTGTTTGTGTGAAAACTTAATAAACTCTGTTAAACTTTTTCCAAGTCTCAGTGGTGTTCTGCATGTGGGTTTATCTCTAAAAACCGATCATGACAGAACACTGCGGCCAATCACAAAGCCCAGCAGATCACCTCCGGAGGAGGCTTGAGGAGCAGGACGCTCAAATCCTTGGACACGCCCACACCATCTGTAAGTTACACAATAAACTAGAGCATCAGAACCAAGTCCTGCAAAATTATGCCAGCTACATGGGAGGTGCTAACACTACGCCTGCAGTCCGTTCTGTTCCGGAACCACTTCCGCCTCTAAGGTCACCATCCGTGATGTCACTTCCTGAGTTCCGTCCAAGTCTCCCTGAAAGATTTTCAGGTAATCTAAAGGATTGTAGAGGATTTTTTTTTCAATGTCGTTTACTTTTTGAACACTCTCCTGGCAGTTTTCCCAATGAAAGAAAAAAGATTTCTTTCGTTCTCTCTCAGCTCTCTGGACGAGCCCTAGAATGGGCGGAGGCAAGGTTCTCTTCTGAATCCAGTTTTTCATGTTCTTTTTCCGAATTCATCTCTGAGTTTTCTCAGGTTTTCAACCATGACTATGATAAAACCATGGATTCCGGAGTCCTGCTAGATTTGAAACAGGGAAAATCTACAGTAGCTGAATTTTCCATTGACTTCCGGGTTAAAGCTGCAGCCTCAGGTTGGAACGAGTGCGCACTTAAGAGTGCTTACTTTAAGGCCCTGAATAACAACATAAAAGATGAACTCGCCACATTAGACGAATCAACTAGTTTGGAGGATTTAATCCGTCTGACTATCAGGTTGGATAACAGACTACGGACTAGAAATCTCTCAAGACAGAAAGATCGAAAATTTTTTGTTTCAACCCCTGCATCTGATAATGCTTCTGTTTTTCCTGGCTCCCCAGAATCCGTTTCCAAGCCGAGGTCAAAGGATCTGTCTCGCCCAGCTCCCGTCAAGGTATCTTATTTCTCTCCTTCTGAAGGAGCGTAAGGTGAACCCATGCAAATCGGACACACCAGGCTATCTCCAGAAGAAAGGCAACGAAGATTCAGAGCTAAACTGTGCCTGTACTGTGGTGAGATTGGACATTTTATTGCTTCTTGCCCGACTAAATCAAAAGCCTGGGCCCATCAGAGGATGTGAGGAGTCTGACGGGCCACCTAAGATCTGAAAAAACTCCTCATTTATTTACCAGCTACTCTGTTTTTTGATAACCAGAATCTCACCCTGTCAGCATTCATCGATTCAGGGTGTGAAAGAAACCTAATTGATTCTGAACTGGTCCAGCAGCTAAAGATCGAGACTGTTCCTTTAATCAAACCCCTTTGAGTCTCTGCCATCGATGGAAAGAAATTACATCAAGTTACTCATCAAACACAACCGTTGGAACTTTTGATCTCTGGAAACCATCGGGAAAAGCCAACCTTTTTTGTTTTTCCTTCAGCTTGTTCCCCCCTGGTGTTAGGATTCGAATGGCTGGAACGTCATAACCCCCACATCAACTGGGCTGAACGCCATATTGAATCCTGGTCAACTTCCTGTCACGAATCCTGTCTTCGTTCTGCAGCTCCTACTATTCAGTCCCCTAGAGGTAGGGGGGAGATGGACTCTCCTGACCTTACTTCTGTTCCCCCTGAGTACCATGATTTGGCTCCAGTTTTCAGTAAGGTCAGTGCTACGTCTCTTCCACCTCACAGACCATATTGTCATGATCGGTTTTAGAGATAAACCCACATGTAGAACACCACTGAGACTTGGTAAAAAGTTTAACAGAGTTTATTTAGTTTTCACACAAACAAGACAAGATTCAGGTTCAGGTCCGGGCACTATTCTCTGGCGTCTGCAGAGACGGATAGTTGGTTAGCTGGGTATGCAGATAAGTTAAATGGATTTTCAGATATTTCAGTGGATACCTTGAAGAGGTCCAGGTTTGTTCAGAGAGAGGGAACCAGTTGGGATCAGAGACAGTTGGTTCAGCAGAGTGCTTAGGCAGCAGCGTCTTACTTCTGACTTCCAGTGATCAGACCTTGGTTGAAGTGATCAGCTCTTTTCCAAGAGCAGCAGGTGGATTCCAGAATGTAGTCTTCAGGTTTGGCTCTCTAGGGCAGGGAGGCAGATTCAGGTTAAGCTCATCCAGAGCTTCTCTCGAGAGACTGGTTTCCTAGGAGCGAGAAGACAGAGGCAATTAGTTTAAGGTTTCTCTAGGAAGATAACTATCAGTAAATTCAGAGGCTCAGGTTCGCTAACCAAACTTGGCTAATACTGCGGCGTTGAAGCAAAGTCTGGCAGCTGCTTATGAAGGCCGGTCTCCTGATGAGCTGATGAGCATCAGCTGGGCTGGGAGGCTCCAGCCCAGGAGGATCCACAGCGCACCCTGCTGGAGAAGGTGGAGAATCTCCAGATCCCAACAGTACCCCCCTCTCAACGACCGCCTCTTGGCGGTCCCGAGGAAGTGGATGGGAGGGAACTCTCATACTCCTCAATCAATGATGGATCGAGGATGTAAGAGCCAGGAACCCAGGAGCGGTCCTCCGGACCGTAGCCCTCCCTGTCGACGAGGTACTGCCATCCGCGACCTCGCCGACGGGAGTCCACGATCCGGCGAACCGTGTAAGCCGGATGACCGTCGTTGTCCAGGGCGGGTGGAGGGGAGTCGGAAGGTGGGCACAAAGGACTGGTAATGACAGGTTTCAACTGGGAGACATGGAATGTGGGGTGGATGCGAAGGGAAGGAGACAAATGTAGGCGGACAGCAGAGGGATTGATGATTCGATCCACTTTGTACGGACCAATGAACCTCGGGGACAGCTTCCTAGACAGGCCTTTCAGAGGTATGTCCAGGGTCGACAGCCAAACCTCTTGGCCAGGGGTGAAGTTGGTAGCCGGACGTCTCCTAGAATCCGCAAACCTTTTGGTAGACACAGAGGAACGGGTGAGGGCAGTGATGGTCTCCTTCCAAATGCGTTGGGAACGACGGATGTGATGATGGACAGATCTTACAGATATCTCTCTCTCGTCTGCAGGAAAGAGTGGAGGCTGATAACCTAGGCACACTTGGAAGGGAGACAAACCAGTGGAAGCAGATCTGAGAGAGTTGTGTGCATACTCAATCCAGGTTAAAAATTGACTCCAGTCGGAAGGATTATTAGAGGTCAGGCAGCGGAGAACGGACTCGAGTTGCTGGTTCATCCTCTCCGTCTGCCCGTTAGATTGAGGATGGTAACCGGAAGTTAAGGAGGATTTGCACTTTAGAGCCGAACAGAAAGCTTTCCAGACCTGAGAGATGAACTGGGGACCACGATCAGAGAGGATTTCCTGAGGGATGCCATGGAGGCGAAAAACATGCTTCACGAGAAGCTGAGCAGTCTGGAATGCAGTAGGGAGCTTTTTGAGGGGAATCAGATGACAGGCCTTGGAGAATCGATCAACTATGGTTAGAATTGTAGTCATACCTCGAGAAATCGGAAGACCAGTGACGAAATCAACGGCGATATGCGACCAGGGACGGGTTGGAACCGGTAGTGGATGTAACAGGCCAGAAGGTGGTTGGTGAGAGGTCTTATTTCGGGCGCAGATGGGACAAGCCAGCACGTACTCCTTAACGTCCTTATGTAAGGACGACCACCAAAATCGCCTGCTTATGAGGGCGATGGTTCTGCTTACTCCAGGATGGGCCGAAAATTTTGCTGCGTGCATCCACTGGATGAGGCGGGATCTGACGGAAGAAGGAACATACATTTTATTAGGAGGACCATTACCTGGGTCAGGGTCTGAGGCCAGGGCAGAGCTGATCAAATCAGTGATCTCCCAGGAAACGGCTCCTACAGTGCATGAGGCGGGAAGAACAGGTTCTGGTGTCTCAGGTTGATCGGACGAATACAGACGAGAGAGAGAGTCGGGCTTGACGTTTTTGGAACCAGGTCTGTATGAAATGATGAGATTAAACTGTGAGAAGAATGAAGACCACCTTGAATGCCGAGAATTGAACCTTTTGGCTGATTGAATATAGGCCAGGTTCTTGTGGTCTGTCCAAACCAGTACTGGATGCTCAGCTCCCTCGAGCCAGTGTCTCCATTCCTCCAGGGCGAGCTTAACGGCCAGAAGTTCTCGATCTCCAACGTCATAATTTTGCTCGGCTGGAGAGAGTCTGCGTGAATAGAAAGCACAAGGATGAGTCTTTTGATCAGAATCAGACTTCTGAGACAACACAGCTCCGACACCGGAATCAGATGCATCAACTTCGAGGATGAACTGCTTCGTTGGATCTGGCTGAACCAAAATGGGAGCGCTGGAAAAGAGTTTCTTTAATTTATTAAAGGCCTCTTCGGCTTCAGGAGTCCATTGAAAAGTTCTCTTAACAGAAGTAAGAGCTGTGAGAGGTAGGGCTGTCTGGCTATAATTTTTGATGAATCTCCTGTAGAAGTTTGCAAAACCGAGGAATCTATGAAGTTGCTTGCGGTTTTCAGTTGTAGGCCAATCCAGAACTGCCTTTATCTTAACCTCTGATGGCTTCACCTGCCCACCCTCGAGCACAAACCCTAGGAAAGTAACAGATTTTTGATGAAATTCACATTTTTCGGCTTTCACAAAAAGCTTATTCTCCAGCAGTCTCTGAAGGACTAAACGAACATGTTTTTTGTGGTCAGAGAGGTTCTTGGAGTAAATCAAAATGTCATCGATGTAAACAAAAACAAAAATGTTCAAAAAATCTCTGAGGACGTCATTAACCAGAGCTTGGAAACAGGCAGGAGCGTTAGTGAGACCAAAAGGCATGACCAAGTACTCGAATTGCCTTAAGGGGGTCTTAAAGGCTGTTTTCCACTCATCCCCTTCCCTTATTCTGAGGAGGTGGTAGGCATTTCTCAGATCGAGTTTGGTAAACACTGTAGCACCTTGTACAGGTTCAAAAGCAGAGGCCAGTAAAGGTAAAGGATACTTATTTTTCACAGTGATCTGATTTAAACCTCTGTAATCAATACAGGGGCGCAGGGAACCATCCTTTTTTCCCACGAAGAAAAAAACAGCACCGAGTGGGGATGAGGATGGAGGAATTATTCCAGCAGCCAGGGATTCGTTAATGTATTTTTCCATAGTCTCTCGTTCAGGTTTGGAAATGTTATACAGCCTGCTGCTGGGAAGAGGGGCTCCAGGTAATAGATCAATGGCGCAGTCATATGGTCTGTGAGGTGGAAGAGATGTAGCACTGACCTTACTGAAAACTGGAGCCAAATCATGGTACTCAGGGGGAACAGAAGTAAGGTCAGGAGAGTCCATCTCCCCCCTACCTCTAGGGGACTGAATAGTAGGAGCTGCAGAACGAAGACAGGATTCGTGACAGGAAGTTGACCAGGATTCAATATGGCGTTCAGCCCAGTTGATGTGGGGGTTATGACGTTCCAGCCATTCGAATCCTAACACCAGGGGGGAACAAGCTGAAGGAAAAACAAAAAAGGTTGGCTTTTCCCGATGGTTTCCAGAGATCAAAAGTTCCAACGGTTGTGTTTGATGAGTAACTTGATGTAATTTCTTTCCATCGATGGCAGAGACTCAAAGGGGTTTGATTAAAGGAACAGTCTCAATCTTTAGCTGCTGGACCAGTTCAGAATCAATTAGGTTTCTTTCACACCCTGAATCGATGAATGCTGATAGGGTGAGATTCTGGTTATCAAAAAACAGAGTAGCTGGTAACAATAAATGAGGAGTTTTTTCAGATCTTTGGTGGCCCGTCAGGCTCCTCACATCCTCTGACGGGCCCAGGCTTTTGATTTAGTCGGGCAAGAAGCAATAAAGTGTCCAGTCTCACCACAGTACAGGCACAGTTTAGCTCTGAATCTTAGTTGCCTTTCATCAGGAGATAGCCTGGTGTGTCCGATTTGCATGGGTTCACCTTACGCTCTTTCAGAAGGAGAGAAATAAGATACCTTGACGGGAGCTGGGCGAGACAGATCCTTTGACCTCAGCTTGGAAACGGATTCTGGGGAGCCAGGAAAAACAGAAGCATTATCAGATGCAGGGGTTGAAACAAAAAAATTTCGATCTTTCTGTCTTGAGAAATTTCTAGTCCGTAGTCTGTTATCCAACCTGATAGTCAGACGGATTAAATCCTCCAAACTAGTTGATTCGTCTAATGTGGCGAGTTCATCTTTTATGTTGTCATTCAGGGCCTTAAAGTAAGCACTCTTAAGTGCGCACTCGTTCCAACCTGAGGCTGCAGCTTTAACCCGGAAGTCAATGGAAAATTCAGCTACTGTAGATTTTCCCTGTTTCAAATCTAGCATGGCCCGGGAATCAATGGTTTTATCATAGTCATGGTTGAAAACCTGAGAAAACTCAGAGATGAATTCGGAAAAAGAACATGAAAAACTGGATTCAGAAGAGAACCTTGCCTCCGCCCATTCTAGGGCTCGTCCAGTAAGCTGAGAGAGAATGAAAGAAATCTTTTTTCTGTCATTTGGAAAACTGCCAGGAGAGTGTTCAAAAAGTAAACGACATTGAAACAAAAATCCTCTACAATCCTTTAGATTACCTGAAAATCTTTCAGGGAGACTTGGACGGAACTCTGGAAATGACGTCACAGATGGTGACCTGAGTGGCGGAAGTGGTTCCGGAACTGGACGGGCTGCAGGCGTAGTGTTAGCATTTGCCATGTAGCTAGCATACTTCTGTAAAACTTGGTTCTGATACTCTAGCTGGCGGTTTAACTCACGGAGGGTGTGCGCTTGTCCATGGATTTGAGTTTCCTGCTCCTCAAGCCTCATCCGGAGGTGATCTGCTGGGCTTTGTGTTTGGCCGCAGTTTTCTGTCATGATCGGTTTTAGAGATAAACCCACATGCAGAACACCACTGAGACTTGGTAAAAAGTGTAAGAGAGTTTATTTAGTTTACACACAAACAAGACAAGATTCAGGTTCGGGTCCAGGCAGGATTCTCTGGCGTCTGCAGAGACGGATAGTTGGTTAGCTGGGTATGCAGATAAGTTAAATGGATTTTCAGATATTTCAGTGGATACCTTGAAGAGGTCCAGGTTTGTTCAGAGAGAGGGAACCAGTTGGGATCAGAGACAGTTGGTTCAGCAGAGTGCTTAGGCAGCAGCAGCGTCTTACTTCTGACTTCCAGTGATCAGACCTTGGTTGAAGTGATCAGCTCTTTTCCAAGAGCAGCAGGTGGATTCTAGAATGTAGTCTTCAGGTATGGCTCTCTAGGGCAGGCAGGCAGATTCAGGTTAAGCTCATCCAGAGCTTCTCTTGAGAGACTGGTTTCCTAGGAGTGAGAAGACAGAGGCAATTAGTTTAAGGTTTCTCTAGGAAGATAACTATCAGTAATTCAGAGGCTCAGGTTCGCTAACTAAACTTGGCTAACACTGCGGCGTTGAAGCAAGGTCTGGCAGCTGCTTATGAAGGCCGGTCTCCTGATGAGCTGATGAGCGTCAGCTGGGCTGGGAGGCTCCAGCCCAGGAGGATCCACAGCGCACTCTGCTGGAGAAGGTGGAGAATCTCCAGATCCCAACACATATGACTGCGCCAATGATCTATTACCTGGAGCCCCTCTTCCCAGCAGCAGGCTGTATAACATTTCCAAACCTGAACGAGAGACTATGGAAAAATACATTAACGAATCCCTGGCTGCTGGAATAATTCGTCCATCCTCATCCCCACTCGGTGCTGGTTTTTTCTTCGTGGGAAAAAAAGATGGTTCCCTGCGCCCCTGTATTGATTACAGAGGTTTAAATCAGATCACTGTGAAAAATAAGTATCCTTTACCATTACTGGCCTCTGCTTTTGAACCTGTACAAGGTGCTACAGTGTTTACCAAACTCGATCTGAGAAATGCATACCACCTCCTCAGAATAAGGGAAGGGGATGAGTGGAAAACAGCCTTTAAGACCCCCTTAGGGCAATTCGAGTATTTGGTCATGCCTTTTGGTCTCACTAACGCTCCTGCCTGTTTCCAAGCTCTTGTTAATGACGTCCTCAGAGATTTTTTTTTAACATTTTTGTTTTTGTTTACATCGATGACATTTTGATTTACTCCAAGAACCTCTCTGACCACAAAAAACATGTTTGTTTAGTCCTTCAGAGACTGCTGGAGAATAAGCTTTTTGTGAAAGCCGAAAAATGTGAATTTCATCAAAAATCTGTTACTTTCCTAGGGTTTGTGCTCGAGGGTGGGCAGGTGAAGCCATCAGAGGATAAGATAAAGGCAGTTCTGGATTGGCCTACACCTGAAAACCGCAAGCAACTTCAGAGATTCCTTGGTTTTGCAAACTTCTACAGGAGATTCATCACAAATTATAGCCAGACAGCCCTACCTCTCACAGCTCTTACTTCTGTTAAGAGAACTTTTCAATGGACTCCTGAAGCCGAAGAGGCCTTTAATAAATTAAAGAAACTCTTTTCCAGCGCTCCCATTTTGGTTCAGCCAGATCCAACGAAGCAGTTCATCCTCGAAGTTGATGCATCTGATTCCGGTGTCGGAGCTGTGTTGTCTCAGAAGTCTGATTCTGATCAAAAGACTCATCCTTGTGCTTTCTATTCACGCAGACTCTCTCCAGCCGAGCAAAATTATGACGTTGGAGATCGAGAACTTCTGGCCATTAAGCTCGCCCTGGAGGAATGGAGACACTGGCTCGAGGGGGCTGAGCATCCAGTACTGGTTTGGACAGACCACAAGAACCTGGCCTATATTCAATCAACCAAAAGGTTCAATTCTCGGCATTCAAGGTGGTCTTTATTCTTCTCAAGGTTTAATCTCATCATTTCATACAGACCTGGTTCCAAAAACGTCAAGCCCAACTCTCTCTCTCGTCTGTATTCGTCCGATCAACCTGAGACACCAGAACCTGTTCTTCCCGCCTCATGCACTGTAGGAGCCGTTTCCTGGGAGATCACTGACTTGATCAGCTCTGCCCTGGCCTCAGACCCTGACCCAGGTAATGGTCCTCCTAATAAAATGTATGTTCCTTCTTCCGTCAGATCCCGCCTCATCCAGTGGATGCACGCAGCAAAATTATCGGCTCATCCTGGAGTAAGCAGAACCATTGCTCTCATAAGCAGGTGATTTTGGTGGCCGTCCTTACATAAGGACGTTAAGGAGTATGTGCTGGCTTGTCCCATCTGCGCCCGAAATAAGACCTCTCACCAACCACCTTCTGGCCTGTTACATCCACTACCGGTTCCAACCCGTCCCTGGTCGCATATCGCCGTTGATTTCGTCACTGGTCTTCCGATTTCTCGAGGTATGACTACAATTCTAACCATAGTTGATCGATTCTCCAAGGCCTGTCATCTGATTCCCCTCAGAAAGCTTCCCACTGCATTCCAGACGGCTCAGCTTCTGGTGAAGCATGTTTTTCGCCTCCATGGTATCCCTCAGGAAATCCTCTCTGATCGTGGTCCCCAGTTCATCTCTCAGATCTGGAAAGCTTTCTGTTCGGCTCTAAACTGCAAATCCTCCTTAACTTCCGGTTACCATCCTCAATCTAACGGGCAGACGGAGAGGATGAACCAGCAACTTGAGTCCGCTCTCCGCTGCCTGACCTCTAATAATCCTTCCGACTGGAGTCAATTTTTAACCTGGATTGAGTATGCACACAACTCTCTCAGATCTGCTTCCACCGGTTTGTCTCCCTTCCAAGTGTCTCTAGGTTATCAGCCTCCACTCTTTCCTGCAGACGAGAGAGAGATATCTGTCCGGCTCCCAACTTCACCCCTGGCCAAGAGGTTTGGCTGTCGACCCGGGACATACCTCTGAAAGGCATGTCCAGGAAGCTGACCCCGAGGTTCATTGGTCCCTACAAGGTGGATCGAATCATCAATCCCTCTGCTGTCCGCCTACATTTGCCTCCTTCCCTTCGCATCCACCCCACATTCCATGTCTCCCAGTTGAAACCGGTCATTTCTAGTCCTTTGTGCCGACCATCCGACTCCCCTCCACCCGCCCTGGATATCGACGGTCATCCGGCATACACGGTTCGCCGGATCGTGGACTCCCGTCGGCGAGGTCGCGGATGGCAGTACCTCGTCGACTGGGAGGGCTACGGTCCGGAGGACCGCTCCGGGTTCCTGGTTCATACATCCTTGATCCGTCATTGATCAAGGAGTATGAGAGTTCCCTCCCGTCCACTTCCTCGGGACCGCCAAGAGGCGGTCGTTGAGAGGGGGGTACTGTTGGGATCTGGAGTTTCTCCACCTGCTCCAGCAGAGTGCGCTGTGGATCCTCCTGGGCTGGAGCCCCCCAACCCAGCTGACGCTCATCAGCTCATCAGGAGACCGGCCTTCATAAGCAGCTGCCAGACCTTGCTTCGACATCGCAGTGTTAGCCAAGTTTGGTTAGCAAACCTGAGCCTCTGAATTTACTGATAGTTATCTTCCTAGAGAAACCTTAAACTAATTGCCTCTGTCTTCTTGCTCCTAGGAAACCAGTCTCTCGAGAGAAGCTCTGGATGAGCTTAACCTGAATCTGCCTGCCTGCCCTAGAGAGCCAAACCTGAAGACTATATTCTGGAATCCAGCTACTGCTCTTGGGAAAGAGCTGATCACTTCAACCAAGGTCTGATCACTGGAAGTCAGAAGTAAGACGCTGCTGCTGCCTAAGCACTCTGCTGAACCAACTGTCTCTGATCCCAACTGGTTCCCTCTCTCTGAACAAACCTGGACCTCTTCAAGGTATCCACAGAAATATCAGAAAATCCATTTAACTTATCTGCATACCCAGCTAACCAACTATCCGTCTCTGCAGACGCCAGAGAATCCTGCCCGGACCTGAACCTGAATCTTGTCTTGTTTGTGTGAAAACTTAATAAACTCTGTTAAACTTTTTACCAAGTCTCAGTGGTGTTCTGCATGTGGGTTTATCTCTAAAAACCGATCATGACAGATGCTGTCTCACCTTCCAGAGATAAACCAGTCAATTATTTTATATTACTTTTTATAGAAATAATTCTATATACAAAGAATCCTATAAAATAATTCTAAACTCATTGTACAATCAATGTGAAAGTGCTGTCGTATGGTTAAAAGACGAAAGTATGTTTATATTTTTCCCTGATAAAAAAAATGTAATAAATTTTTTGACTTGGTTCATAAGGAGTAGGAATGGCAGAAACTTTTAAGGTATGGTTCTGATCACATTCTTTTACTTCTAGTTTTATTTTTGTTAATCTTAATATTCAAAGTAATTGGTATAGGCATTAAGCTTACAGATGTTCTCTCTGTAACATCCATTAGCATCGATTAGGATCTCATTTATGCCTCTTGTTCACCCACCTCTGCTGCTCGATAAAGCAGCCTTTGGATCAGATTGCATGTGGACATATGTTGTGTTTGACAAATATGTATACACATAAATGTAAAAATTTGAACAATGTCTGAATAACTAAACAGATATACCATTAAATATGCAGATGAGCTATATAAATTGTATAATGAAAACCTTGTAATTTGGTCCATATGGTCCACTTTCAACAGATCCAACTAGTCCAACCAAAGTGCTGCATAATAAAACAACCAAATAAATAAAGAGTCCAACCATAAAGTAAATATAACGGCAAAGGTAAGACAAAGGTAACAATCAAAATACTAATACATGGTCAAAGGCCATAGAATAAAACAAGACTTTAAAATTGCATGAGATGAAGCCTGCCTGACAAGTACTCATTTCACAGTTTTGCTGATGAAGGTTCTCAGTCATCCAGGTCATAGTCATTCCGTAAAAATTCAAAAAATATCCACTGGACTTGGTTTTCAAGATTTGAAGACGTTTCGCCACCTCTCCAGGAAGCTTTCTCAATTCAAATGTCTGGATCCGCAGTGAGTTTGAGTCTTATATGAACAAGGCCTTGTATTGCTTGGAAACATGCAAATGGTAACCGATGAATGGGTCATTTAGTTCCATCGTTAAACTGTAATATCTGAACCTGTCTATGATTCTAGGGGTCGGTCGTTAAAGGGGGGGATTGCCGTTAAGGGGGGGGGGGTTGTGTTGAAGGTCGGTCGTTAAGGAGCTGGGGGTTTTTGACCCCCAGACCGAATATGAGCTGAGTGGTATATGCTGTTCAGTTCAGCAAGGAATGCTCTGATCTTTATATTGGAGAAACCAAACAACCTCTCCACAGACGCATGGCCCAACACAGAAGCGGGCCTCCTCTGGACAAGACTCCGCAGTACACCTACACCTTGTGGACAAAGGACATTCTTTTGAGGACCAGAATGTTCACATTCTGGATAAAGAAAATAGGTGGTTTGAGAGGGGCGTGAAGGAAGCCATCTATGTTAAGAGAGAAAAACCAACTTTAAACAGAGGTGGTGGACTCAGATTCCAGCTTCCAAAAACATACAATTCAATCATAGATATGATCCCTTCCAGATATCACCAAACCCCCCACCCCATCACAGAGGAACGAGGGACCTACCCGCTCCAGCCGGTGAACAATACCTCCTTAACGACCGACCTTCAACACAATCCCCCCCTTAACGGCAATCCCCCCCTTTAACGACCGACCCCTAGAATCATAGACAGGTTCAGATATTACAGTTTAACGATGGAACTAAACGACCCATTCATCGGTTAACATTTGCATGTTTCCAAGCAATACAAGGCCTTGTCCATATAAGACTCAAACTCACTGCAGATCCAGACATTTGAATTGAGAAAGCTTCCTGGAGAGGTGGCGAAACGTCTTCAAATCTTGAAAACCAAGTCCAGTGGATATTTTTTGAATTTTTACGGAATTTCACAGTTTTGGACTTAGAACAGAGAAAGCTTTTTCACCAAACAGCTTGATTTTCATGCATTGAATCATAACAGCATCTAATCAGCTGAGTGCATCAGATTAAAGAAGACATATTAGACATTTAGAGTCAATAGATATACAGAAAAAAATGTGACCCACAAATACGTCTTGCAGTTCATCCCATCAACACCAAGTCAAATTCATTGTAAATGCAAACCTATTTGCCACTAAACGTGATTCTGATTCTTCTGATTAAAGAGCCTTTGATGTGGAAACAATCCTTAATGTTGACACAAGAGCTTGCATCAGAGAAGAGGTAGGATAACATGCATGAGTTTACCTCCATTTTGCAATTAGGTTCTCCTCATATGTGGTCTATCATGTACCCATCCATCTCAAACAAATTGTGTTGGTTGCAACCTAGAAACATGTGCAAAAGTTCAAGATGTATATTTATTTTTGCAAGGTTCTTTAACATGCTTTACAATGAAAACATTATTATGAAAGACAATCTGAATAGGAACAGATATTCAATGCACAAATCTCGATTATTCTGCTGGTGCACATAAGATGTCAACCACCATTTTGGAGACAGTCATTAATTCTTAGCAGAAAGAGATTGTCTGATGATGCGTTCTTGAAACATGAAGCTCAAGACAAGCTTTCAATCAGCATGAGTTACATTTAACCTAAAAAATAAGAGTTTGAAGGCATATTTCTTTATCACTGAAATAATATTCATTTTAAGTTTTAGAGGTGGTGCCAAGGCCTCCATAAGAGGCCTTGGCACGGGGTCTTTGCTGTTCCTTACTCTCTGCACTTCTCTGGGAATCTGTTAGAGCCACTTCTCTAGTATGAGACTCATTTCAAAACAAGGAGCTCATATATCTAATAGATACAGTGCCAACTCAGTGATATATTTCAAGTGTTTATATATTGGGTGTGGTGACAGTGGTGTACGATCCTGAAGTTCATCCCAAAACCGGAGGGTCACCGGTTTGAACCCCAGCTCCATCTTTCTCAGTCGTGGTTTACTTTGGCAAGACACCTCACTTGCATTGCCTACTGATGCTGGTCAGAGTGCCAAAGTCGCATGTGTGCGAGGCCCAACTCCTGCCAATCTGACCCTGTGCAGCTGTTTGTACAATGTAGCTTACAACCATAAGTGTTCCCCTCAGTTTAACAAGTATATATATACAGGTCATTTACCTTGACATTAGTAAAGCAGGCTTACCAATAGTAAAATCCCACTAATCTAATCTAAACTAATCTAAACTTTAAAAGTGCAGATGTTATGACCTTTACACTAATCGAGAAGCAACTAACATGAGAACTGTCTAGAAGTCATTGGCACTTGTCACAACAGGTAAATGTAGGTGGTTTTACACAGTGTTCTACATCCAAACGTAATTAAGGAAGGTTTAGTGGAAGAACAAAGTGTGCAGTGTTTAAAGAAGTGATACTTGTTTTTATAATGGTAGTCAGCTTATTTCCATGTTTGGCTCTGTGTTCTTTCATTGCTCTCTTGAAAACTTTAAACCCATTGGATCTCTGAATATCTTCCATCAAACTGGCCATGGACATCATAGCAACCTTTTGGCAAATGGAAAATGAAATCAGCATCTCCATAAAATCTGTCAACAGAAATAAGCATTAATGTGGAAATAATAAAGCATAGTTGCCCAGGGGCTGAATAGGCTCCTTACACAGGACCCAGACTCTGGGACCTTCATTTCCAAATGAAATGTAAAGTTTAATGTAAATGTAACATCTAAGCAGTGCCATGGTCTGATCTCCTTGCTAAGTTAGACTAATTAATTTCAATTGAATTTAGTTTAAGGGCTGCTCAGCGGCGCAGTGGGTAGCACTGCAACTTTGCTGCAAGAAGGTTCTGGGTTTGATTTCTGGCCCAGGGTCTTTCTGCATGGAGTTTGCATGTTCTCGCTGAGCATGTGTGGGTTCTCTCCAGGTACTCCAGCTTCCTCCCACAGTCCAAAAACATGACTGTTAGGTTAACTGGCTTGTCTAAAATTCTCCTTAGGTATGAGTGCATGTGTGAAAGGTTGTTTTTCCTGTGTGTCTCTCTGTTGCCCTGCGATGGATTGGCGACCTGTCCAGGGTGTATCCCGCCTCTCGCCTGTAGACAGCTGGAGATAGGCACCAGCACCCCTTGCCACCCCACTTGGGATTAAGCGTGTAAGAAGATGGATGGATGAATTGAGTTCATTTCAGTTTGCTCATATACCGCTGACTTGCGGGACGAGCTCTGAGTTGGTACTAATTGCATTCCTCCTATATAATGGAATTTTTTTGTGATGAACACTCAACAAAAATGTGCTACACATGGACGTACTTTTTAGTAGACTTTTGATGTAGTTTTTGGAATAGTCATAGTGTAGCACCGTGGCCTGTTCGGAAAGGATGACGTTCGACATATGCAGCCTTCTTTTTGCACGTTTTAAAGGACATATCATCTGTAGCTTTGGGTATCCCATGATTCATTGTGAGTCCACGGAAGACGGCTGCTCCATGCTCAGAGGAAAAATTTAAATGATGCAGAACAGTGCCAAATATTGTACAGTAAGTGCAGTTTAATATAATATAAACATGTGAATAGTTCCGTCTGAAATTAATTAAAATAGTTGTTTAAATGGTTAGTGAGTCAGATATGCAGTGGGTAATGTTTGGTTTGTTAAGATGTTATACCTGTCCCTGTAAAAATGGGTTTGGCTGACATTTTAGCAAAGATTCCAATATCTCTTCAGTGTAGGGACTGCAATCTGATATCCGCAATGGCTGTACTGCCACTGAAGTTCTTAAACAATGCAATTAGCACATGGAACAGTAGTGAGAGGTTCGGCATTCAGTCTTCGCCTGCTTTGTGTGTAAACTATCAGGGTTGCTAGGTGATAGACAACCGGAAAAGGCTGGAGGATCTCCATAGCCAAACTCATAAGGTCTCCTTATAAACCCCCGAAAGGATGGGTCATCCTTGGACGACCCAGCCACTGAAATCGAACACACCCATGGTCTCCCTGCTGCCTGCAGAGGCGCGTTTTTAAGGCAGGGAGGAGCAAAGAACTGGGATACACATGCGTGATGCTGGTTTACTGAGATTAGCTGGGATCAGCATACCTTGAACACCGATTGAAAGGAAAGACGATGACACAGAATCAGATTCAGTGACAGTGTCCCTAAAGAAAACCTTTTGCTGAAGTCAAAGGCTAAACTTTTAAGCAATTTGCTCTTTATGTGCAGGAACAAAGACTTTTACGGATCAGTTAGAAGCTCTAATCTAAAGGAGCTCATCCATCTCAACACTTAATGATAGCTGTCTGCAGAAGTCACTCTTAACTTTCTGTGCTTTTCACTTTTTTCTGGAATGGTGTAAACCCTATTAATTCTATTGCAAAGTATTTATATCTTTTGTAAATCGCTTGACAAGCGTTATTTTTCTCTTCCATGTTTTCTTTTTTTTTTTTTTTGTATAAATAACTAGTAACTATAACTTTTTAAAATAACAATCCCAACACTAGCTGTAAGACATACTGATTAAAATTCATGTCGCAAAAACTCTTAAAGACCTATTGCAAAATGACACATTTTAATTCGAATCACCTATAGCAGACAAAATGTGATTTGAACAAACTAATTGACTGGATACCATGTTGCTGGAAGGCTCTGTACCATAGGGTTGACATTATGTTATTCTTAATAAATGATACCATGAGAGTAACAAGAAATCAGCAACTTTTATTTAGAAATAGTTCCAAAAAATAAAGAAGTTAGCACACATTCCATATACAAAATGTCAGTGATAAGCCTGAATATGTAACAAACTGATTAGCAACTATGGTTTATGAGTCAAATGTTGATTTCAAGAAACCACATTAAAAAAAGTACAGTTTAGGTTGAATTTTGAATAGAGAATTAAAGAGAAATGTGCTCATCTTAAAAATTGTGCAAAACAGAATGTAAAAAGAAATAAAACATTTTTGATAATACTAACCATTAATTTAACATTTCATGGAAGTAGAGTAGCTTTTGTAACAGGGTATAATATTTGAATGTTTTAACATTTTATATAAAATATATGTTTTATGCATATATATTTTGTGTATATCTATATATCTATATATATATATATATATATATATATATATATATATATATATATATATATATATTTATACATATACTGTATGTCTTACATTATAGTTCCAATTTCAAACAGTTAACCTCACAATCATAACACTAAAATGAAAACGGATGCTTGGCAGTAATGAAACAAACATATGTAGTATATGCGGCAACAACATGCAACTGGTGCTACTTCATTGTCAGCTCAATGCAAAATATATGGAGACAGGAAAACAAAGCGAAAAGGCTATTGTTATTAGCATTGTCATTGCCATCAACTGTACACAAAAGTTATACTGTAGAATGTATCAGAATCATTTACATTCACTGAGATGACAGTTATTTGTTATAATAAAACTATATTATTTCTACTGGCACTAGAATTTGGCACTCTTACTTATTTGGCATTTTGAACCATCATCTAAGCCATATGAATGTGGATGCCTCATGATTTATATTCCAAATGTAATGCTAAAATGCTCTAACATACTGTTCAGTGGTTTCCATTCATGGCATGTAAACACATTAGTTTTTTTCTTGAAAAACAGAGTGGTAACCGTTGTCCTCATCAGAAAAAAACACAAGTAGCAAAAGCACTGAAGCAAACAGAGACAAAGAATGAAGGAAAATTGCTGCAGCAACTCCAACAATAAAAAGCCAAGAAGGATAATTTCCAAATATCAAGCATTGACTTATAGATCATATCAACACCTAATGTTAAAGAATAAAATATACAGGAAAGTTTTTTTTATTAAGAATTAATTACATGACTTTAAGATCTCACTCTCTATTTCTCAATGTATTTGGCTTTCAAAATATGGAACTAGAAGCTGTTAAGTACTTTTTACTTTCTCTGAACTCACATGTTAAGTGGTTATATCCAACCAGTATGCTCCCAGGTTTCTTTAAAAGCTATTCTGTGAAAATACATAAAAACATTTTTTTCTCTTTTTTTTCTTTTCTTACAAAAAGAACAAAAAAACAAACAAAAAACAATCAAATAGAGAAACAAATAAAACACCATTACACGGCTTAATGGAGATGATATAAAGTGTGCTTGAAAATCCAGTTTGGTGGTGGGGACTACAGAAAAAGTTTTTATTTTATTTTCTATTTTCCACTTTAACTCTCTCTCTCACACACCCACACACACACCCACCCACACACACACACACACACACACACACACACACACACACACACACACACACACACTCTGTTGCACACCACACAGGTACACAAACACAGCGGGGCAAACTGCAGCCGTAAATCAAGCCCTTGCTTCTGACTCAGTCCAGTTCAAGCAGGTAGAAAAGCATGATATCACAAGTTTAGAAAACAAAAGCCACCTCTTTATATTTTAAATAAAATGTAACCCTTCAAAGAAAGCGTTTTATGGAAAATGTAGATAGAGAGCGCAGTACAAGTCTTTGATAGAGAAAAAGAAACCTCTATCCAGACCTTTACTTTTTCACAAGACAAAAAAAACAAATAGTGAACTCAAAGGAGGGAGGATATGAAACAAAAACGATCCCTCTATCAAAACCATTGTAAGGCACTCAGGAGTTTCTCAGTGATCAGGATAGATCTGTCAGGCTGACGTTTAGCCCCATGTCAGGTCTCACATACGGGACTGCGTGGACAGCTTTGGGAAACTCTGGAGTCATCACCCGACCATTCTCCCCAGTACTCCCTGTAACGGAAAGTCTTGCTTTATTCCTCATGGCATCCCCAAAGGTCACCTACAAAAGCATACAAGCCACATGCACATCCAGACACAAGCCAGCGCAATCATCACACACACGCACACAGAAAAGGATCCACACACAAACAAGAAAGCAACATGTTAGACAGCTGCGTCTGACATCAAAAATACTTAAAAGATTATTGAAACACAAATATGAGAATGTAGATGAGAGCGTAATGAGACGACTGTGAGTAAAACAATGCGAGATGAAAATGATCATGTTAAGGTTTCTGAATGGTCATTGCAAGCATTATTGTGGAAATATGTTACTAGGACAGAGGTATTAACAAGCATGGCCATCAACAGTCATACATGAAAATGGTTTCAAAGAGGAAGAGAACATAAATTAACAAACATAATTTTATGCTAGTAAAAAGGGGGATTATCTCTCTCTCTCATTAAAATCATAAGTCACCAATACATACGATCCTTTGGCCAACCTCGTCACTCACTAACACTCAAGGATGGAACGGATGAGCCAAAAAAGCGTGCATTTGGGGGGAATTTATGAAAACCTCGTTCCCTACCCCCTAAATTTTTACACTTTCGATCCCATATACGTTGTAACCTTCCTTATAAGTTGCAAAATTCTGTGAATTCTGCGAGGAAGTTGGGTTAATATTCTGTGCATTCTTTGCCACCTTCATTCGTTTCGCCTCGGCTCGGGACTTGTAACAGAACTCTATCAAGGCCACCAGCATGGCCAAACCGAGTCCGCCGACCAGAATGTAGAAGACCCCAGCCACGTTGCTCAGGCTTAGGGCACTGGTCTTCTCCTGCAAAATGGACATGAGATGAGGATTAGTTTTTAGGGTAATGGTAAAATCAGACTTTTAAAATTAAAAAGATGCACATCAATGAAAAAATTAAAACAAAACACACAATCACAGGAATTACTGAACCATACACAAAATGCACCACAACATGAAATCATCTAGATTTCTTTGTAAACAAATAATACTTAAAAAGAACAGAAAATAACAAGACGTATAACACATCCGTTCTCTTTTCAAGTGGGGGTAAAGTCGAAGCAATGTGGTGGGTGTGGTTAGTTAATTACAATGAAATGTTGCAGCATAATAGATAACTGTGTAATGGATCCCTATCAGAAATTTGTACTCTATGAGGACCATTTACAGGGGTTGCCCATTAGAAAGGGCTAAGCTGTTACAAACGTGCTCAAAGACTTTTACTTAAAGACAAAGACAAGAGGAAAGACAGACTTTTAAAAACCAGTCAGGGTTTGACACATAAGCTCTGTTGGGGCTATAAAACACCCATGTATTCATTTAAAAGGGATACTAAATGGATACATAGGGATCTACCTTATCAAAGTGGTGCAGAATTTATCCATGAGTGGGAAGGGACAAACACAACATCCACAGACAATACAGTTCTTTCTCTCTCTTTCTCCTTTCCTTTTTATTTCACATGCAACAACACAAAGTGAGTCATCGAGAAAAAAGAAACAAGTGCTTTTTGAAGAAAAAGAAGCAGAAAAAAGGATCATTTTTATATAAACTGGTGTCATTTAATTAGGACACCTGAGATTGGAAAATAAGGTGAAGGAGCTTTTATTGTTTTTTTTTTTATTTCTAATGGTGGCTTTATAGTAATTGTCAGCACACTTAAAGAGCTACGAGATGATAGAAAAATTAGGAAGCACAAAAAAACTCACAAAACAAACATTGCTAGACGGCAACAGACAGCAGTACACATACAGACATTAAACATCATTGGACACCCTTTATATATGGTCCAAAGTTTGGCCAATCACTTTCAGATTTTAGTATTCAGTGCTTACTTTTCTGGATTTGTGTAGCTGCATCCAAATAATTAAAACCATTATACATATATTCAATATGTCAAAGCTTTTTTGTAGGAAAAAAGCTTTTTATTTCATCTGTATTTGCAAGTGCAAAGCTGAAAAGGGATAATTTAAGGGTCATTTTGATAAAGGTGTAAACATTAATAATGACAGTGCATGCATTACTGTAATATAAAATATATGATATTAATCATTAGTAGGTCTGCAGGCATTAGTAAATTACATTTTACCAAGGCATCTCATGCTATGTTTGTGCATTGGCTTGAAATGATTTATCATTACTTTA